>OY728164.1:1894094276-1895344276 GCA_963277665.1 Viscum album
ATAGAATGTTAAATGAAAACAATGATTCCCAACACGTCTAAAAAAGACCTGTCTTCGCCTTAACTGATCCTCATACCAGTGTTTGGACCCTACCGACCACAAAAGAACTAATTACGGGTCCCCCCTTTTGAATGTTCTCTCCACGTGACTGTGAAGGGATTGCTTGGGTATTAAATTTTTTATTTTTAAATTAAATAAAAGAATATAGGTCGACCTGTTAAGCCTGTAAACTCGTACTATGTGGGTCGTGTTTTAATTTTTCAAACCCTTAACAAAATAGGCTTACATTTTGTACATCATCGAATGGTGTAATTGTCGAATGTTGATAACGTGCATGGAAGAGATGACTTGGCATAACTGTAATGCATTATCTCATAATGCATGTTACAATATCCTTATATTGTAAGCCTACAGTTACTCTATATCGTATGTTGCAGTATCATTATATCACATGCCTTCGTATATGGGTATGTCATGTCACCAGTCAACCGACGCACTGCCCCCCTGCAGGTGGTCATCGCCACAAGCTTCCAATCCGAAAATTGCATTGCCCCCCCGCCATGAAACGCTGCATCATGCGGGACTGACGCAACGGGGCAGGACACCCCTCCAACCGCGAGTGAGGGGAAGGCTGGTGATGGATGCTAACACACCCATCACTCTTTAGAGCCGCCGACCCGGTGATGCCTGTGTGACCTAGCTTGTATCATCCATCATGCTGGACTGTTGCTTGTTGTATAACTAGTAGTTGCACATATCTAGTACTGTGTCTTTGTCAACTATATTGTACCTCTTGTAATGACCCAGAACTTTATAAATAGAATTCATTTTCTGAATTAACATGCGCGTCATATTTAAGAACATAGTATTAAACACATGCACTTCATTATATTAACTTAGAATGTTACATATAAGAAATTTATATCACAAGACAATTGAATAAAAGTGTTAAATATGTTGAAACAAATGTTTGACAACCTACTTGTTTTTTTGGTAAAACATATATGATTTATTTTCATTAAAATATATTTTTATGGTTTTGAAATAAAAGTTATTTTCATAAAATGTTTCCATTAAACACTAGTTATTTGATCATATAATTTTATGAAATTATAGGTAATTTTTCTAAACCCAGAGATTCGATTGTGTCATAAAAATTAATATTTCTCAATAAATAAGAATTTTATTTAAAAATTGATTTTCTTATATTTAGAAAATTATTTTGATAAAATGAATGTTATTTTTGGAATCAACACGTCAAAATTGTCTTAGGATGGTTTTTTAGGATTTTTCTAAAAAAAGTTGATTTTTAGTGAATAAGTAAAAATATTGATTTTATTACTTATATTGAAGTTATTTTTTATCACCTTTGGAAATTTAATTTAAGAAAATGGATTTCATATTTGGAATTAACATAATCAAAATTAGGTAATAAAGACAATTTAATTTTAAGCATAAAATTAAGTTACTGAGATAAAAATTGAGTTTCCACGGTAAGAGTAAAATGAGGTAAAAAGTGGTTAAATTAAGTGGTAAAAGTATAAAATATCATAAAAACTCATCATTAAATGGGTTGATGAGGGTTGACAGCCTTACCTAATCATTGCCACATTAATTATCAATTTAGGTGTCACTTGCCTTAATAATGACATCTCTTTTTATATTAATAAATTATGTTTACAAAAGTGTCACTCTGACCTATAAAATGAGCCATTCACAGCCACTCCTCACACCTATTGGGCGTAGGCTCACACCCTACTTACACCCCTTGGGTGTAAGTAGACTTGATCATGTTTGACACAGGTAAAGGCAAGGCCTTGGGTGATGGCGGTTCGGGTTGTTAGTTCCCTCCTATGGTGCGGTGTTGTGGAGACGGCTTGCGGGTGATGACCCCTTGTCGTGTGGAGTCCTTCGGGTTGTTTTGCTTCTCCTTTTATGTGTCTTTAGACCTCTTGTTTTATGATTAAACCTATGTATTCTGTTCTGGATTTTGTTTAAAGCTTGTTTGACATGAATTTTCAAATTCGGTTTATTCCTTGTTTTTAATGTGTTATGTATCCATACTCGGGTAAATCGTTCCTAAACCAAAATCCATGATACCCGGACACTTGTGCTAGCCCGTGGGGATAGGGAACGCCCTTTGGGCCTTGTCACGGGTCGAGTTTGGTGCCGGTTTTGATGGCGACCAGATTTGGTTCGTGACAAAATGGTATCAGAGGGGGTTAATGTTTTTGGGTTATATTATTATTTTGGGATGAGTTGGGCTAGACAGGAGCTAGGACTGTCGGGACTCGGAGTTTTGGTCATGAGTAGGGTGTTTGGCCCGCATCTCTCTTGGCAGACCTCGAGTCACCATGGGACATTGGAATTGTTTTTTTTTTGACTTCACTTCCAGGTGAGACGTGTGAGCTGCAGACTACACGTGGACATCGGGTGGGGGTGGGGTAGTTGTTTCTTTTATCGTTGTAATGTGTTTGGATTATTTATATTTGATGTTATTGATGAAATTTTTAGAATTGTTGTACTGATTTTTGTTCTTGTGACTGTTGTCTTTTGTAGCAACATGTGTAACATCCCAAGTAAGTAATGAATAATAAATATTTTTTATCTATGTCTATTAATGAATTAGATAGTGTTTTAGAGGCTTAAAATGAAAATAAATCCAATCTTAAGCATGGAATACACTAATATTTTTAAAAGATTGTTTTACTGCCTTTTGATGGCAAACCATTTTTTAAATCTATCTTTTGACAATTTTATAAGCTATGTTTGTCAAAATTATCTTATTCTTTATGATTGGGACATCAAAATTTACTTTGTGTGAATTTTTGGTATTTTTCCGATAAAGTTCATTTTTTAATGAATAGTGAAAAATGTTGTATTTTAATTCAAAACCTCTTTTTAATCTAATTTATTTATATGATTAGATTATCTTTTGAATTGGTTTTGAAGTGAAATTAGAATATATTTTTACCATTTAATCCAATGGTGGTCATTGGAATCAATTTCACTTTGAAATTGGACTTAAACTAGTGTCAATCTTTTGATACTTATTGTTTCATAAAAACACGCTATTTGCTCTGACAGCGGGAATTAATTATTAAATTAATTAATACAACTTATATGTTTTGAATTTTGTAAAATAGACAACATTTTTGAATTCAGAATATCAAATATAGCTTAGGGTGAAGTTTTGGTATTTTTCTGAAAAACTTCAATTTTTGATGAATAGTGAAACCACTAAGTGGTACTTAAAAAACTGATTTTTCGTTTAAATGAAATTTTACCACCTCTGTGTTTTGAATTTCAAAAATCCGACATACATGGTTGTCATTAAGAAGTAAAATGTGGTTCAATGGGATTAAAATAATTTTTTGGTGAATAGTAACTTTTATGTTTTTAATCGCGATTAGTGGTAATTAGTGTAGTTTAAGGTAAAAATAATGTTTTAATAATATGAAATGACCTAGACACATGTCCTACCCTTATTGGATGCGTCATGGCCGACCAAGACAATCCATGGGTCAACTTGGGGACCCCATGAAGCCACTTTGGTAGGAAAATGACATTAATATCTTTTTATTTAATGTTAAAGTAAAAATGACACAAACATGAGTTATTTTACTAAAACAATTTTTACATGGGATTATACAAGTCAGATTTTTGACTATAAATATTCATTAGAAAGCTAAAAAGATTTCCTATATCATAGTATTTTTTTTATAATTTTTAGACTTTAAATAAATTAAATTATTTATGACATCATGATGATGCAGCGATTACCTCATTAATAAAGGATTTAAATAAAATGAAATGATAATGTAAAATCTATGACCTACACATGTCCAAAACCTATTGGATGGGTGGATTTCGAACCCTTATCACCTTACCCTCGAATTATATCAATGTGGTACCTTTTGAATCCGAAACTCATTTTAAAATAAAGTAACATTTCTTTACTTTCCAAGAGTACCCCTCCTCTCCTCTTATAAAAGACCCCCACTCTACCTCCTTACCCACACTTCCAAAGCCTTTGACTCGGCCAACCCCTGCCCATTTTGTCTCTCCACTTCCCTCTCTTACTCCTTGAAGCCTCACTTTGGGAAGAAGTCTTCCCAAGGAAGCCTTTGAGCTCAAACCAAAGCGAGTTACCCGATTTTAAGGTAATGTCTTCACTTGAGTCCTTTTGTTTTATTTTACTTCTCCAACCCCCTAAACTCTTTTTATTCATTTCTTTTGTAACAACTCCAGTATCTTCAATATACTAGGATGTTGTTATTCGAGCTACACTTACACACACCTACATCTAATGGTTAAAGAACATACTGTTTTCGTGGATGGCGAATTTCGGCCTCCCGAAACGATGATTGTTCAACATTCTTTTAACACCTTCAAAGGTGGCCATTAAGATGACACTATATTTATATATGATATATAATATGTTTATGTTTTCCTTAAGCTTCTGTATTTTTCATTTTGGGCATACCTTTATGGTTTCCATTATGCGTAAACGCGATATCTTCATTTAAGGAAGTGCGGACTACCACCCCCTCAAAGTGATTTGATTCGTTAAATACCATATGTGGGACGTATAAAGGATGAAGTTATGATATTATATATGATATTACACTGGAATTATAATATACCTTTATATCATTATGATTCCATTCTGTAAAATACGAAATAGAAATGAAAGTAGCGTTCATGCGTACGTACGGCTTACCGTCTCCATGAACGGTGCATTTCATTTCTTACCTCTAAATGATTATGTAATATTATAAATGCATGTATATACTGGATATATATGATATATATGATATATACATCATGATTATAATTCTGGATATAATGGATACATGAACAACTTGTAATTATAAAGGGTTTATTTTTGAATCAGGTACCAATGATCGTTAAAACGACCGTTATTAACTTAAATAATTACAGTGTTCATGACATGGCAATAAGTGATATAAAAGGAATAATGAACTTGAAAAAGGTTCTTAAACAATTAGAAATTAACTCAAGTTTATTATTCAGGAGATTAAAGAACGACCGAGTCAAGTCGGACCCGAGGTATGGGACTTCGTCTCAATCTCCTTTCATTGAGGCATATTTTGTTTTATACAAAACCTTCTTTTATACGGTGTATAAACCCCTTTGACTTTAACGTTTATCCAAAAGGAATCTTTTTTATACGAAGCGTTTTACTAAACGACAAAAGGGAATGTTTTTGTCGTACGTATGCGGCGACAACGACTTCTCCGCCGCCGTGACCATTATTTGAGTTTCGGCTTCCTCTACAAGCCATACATTTTTTTTAAAAGAAAAATAAATACCATGTTTTACTTTTCTTTTGTTTTGGTATTGAAAATGGTTTTCATAATGTTTTTATATCAATGTGTTGTATTGATATCTTGTGATTGAAAGGTGGAAATGTTATGTTTCCTATATGCATGTTTTATGTGATACGATTATGTTGAGGTTCTTGGGCATTATTATGAAGACGGGTGGTTCCGTGATAAACTAAGGGCGGGTGAGCCCAATGCATTGGGTAACGCGAAGGAGTGAAACATTAAGGTTTCTCCGAAGAGATTTAGAGAATATACTGTGATGGGTATTCCAAACGTAACCAAGAGGGTTACTCCCTACGTAAGAATGTTATGAATGCCTCAAGTTACCTTTATGTCTTATGATTTCTATGATTTATTCATGATTTGATGAGGTATGTTAAAGTGCTTATGTTTTATGGGTAAAGTATGATTTCATTCTTATGTATATATGAACTTATGTTTCCTTTCCATATTTTTATAACCCATACTGAGCTTTTTATGCTCATCCCAAGTTTTTTTGAAATGTTTTTCACAGGTCAAGGGAATGGTACATGATATGATGATAGTGTCAAGGAAGTGTCAAGAAAGAATCCATGTTTTATTTTAAATATGTTTCCGTTGATGGAAAAAAATGAATACTATCTTTATGTAACCACTTTGTTTAAATGTGGAATGTAATGCAAGTTTTATGTTCTAATTCTCTAAAACTCTAAACCTGAAAAGATTCTCAATGTGTAATCTTGTAATAACTCAAGATTAAGTAAGGTGTAAGGTCGGGGCCTTATAACATGCCTCCCCGAAAAGCTCCCATGCACCCACAGGAGGAAGCTGGAGAGAGTTCTCCCTCACCGCTTGATCAGAGGCTAGTGGAGGCTGTGGTTCGGGCTGTCCAAGCTCTAGGACATGGATTGACTCCTGTTCCAGCTCCTGTTAGAGAGGATGTGACTGGTCCTAGGAAGGACAAGGTCCAGGAGTTCCTGAAAAGCAAGCCTTCTACTTTATGAGGTAGCATATAACCCTAGGAAGTAGAGGAATGACTCGAACAGATCGAGCGCATGTTCGAGTTCCTGGACACACCCGAGGAGGTCAGGGTGAAGTGTGCCTCTTTTCTGTTGGAGGGTCTCAGCCGCAGGTGGTGGGAATCGGTACTTCAAACCGGGAAGAATGAGCAGATGCGCTGGAGAGATTTCAAGGTCGTCTTCAATGAACAGTACTGCCCTGAAGTCTTGGCATATGCTAGATCCTGAGAGTTCATGGATCTTGTTCGGGGGGATCTTTCTGTGATGGAGTATGCCAATCGTTTCGCTGAGCTAGTTCGGTATGTTCCTGAAATCGTTTCTAATAAGCGAAGGCCCAGAGGTTTGAGAAAGGCTTACGACCAAAGATATACTCCAAGGTTTTCTTGTTTAAGTTGAGGACCTATGCTGAGGTGGTTGATCGGGCGTGTATAGTGGAGATTGATCGAAAATGGAGGACTGGTTTCTCTGGGACAGTATCAGTAGTGGGCAGTGACAGCTTTTCAGAAAAGAAAAGGAAGCGAGAGGAGCAGGGGAAGAAGAGAGGTGATAGTTCAGACCACTCTTCCAAGCAGTTTTCATCTGTGGCCTCTGATGCGAGATCTGTCACGTGCCACCAGTGTGGGAGGCCGGGGCACATCCGACCAGCATGCTCATTTCCTCTGAAGCCCTGTTATCAATGTGGAGGTATGGGTCACTTGTAGCGCTTTTGCGGGGTGGCACGTCCACTTCAGAGTGGGGCAGGGTCAGTGGCTTTAAGAGGAGTGCCAGCTCAGTCAGAGCCGTCGAGGACGGGGGGATCTTGATTTTGTGGCCGTGGTGGTAGGGCTGGGTCGTCTTCTGGGCAGAGCCTGTTTAGGGCACAACCACAGACTAGCGGTCATCCTCAGGCAGAAACCAAACATCTCCATGCGGTGGATCAGGCACCAGCAGGATCAGAGGCGGGACCGTCGACAGTTCGAGGTACCGTTTTGATTGCATCTTCTATAGCTGGTGCTCTTTTTGATACTGGTGCCTCTGTTTCATTCATTTCTGCCCGTTTTGTGGACACGTTGAATTTGCCAACCGAGTTGTTGTCTTTTGCGATGGAGTTGGTGACGTCGCTGGGAAAGGAGCAGGGTCTCAGGTGCTCGTTGTGTGTGCTTTCCGTGTCAGGGGTTGAGATGGAGTGTGACCGCTTGGTCTTAGATATCGATTTGTTTGATATAATACTTGGCATGGATTTGCTAGTACACTTCCAGGCGCACATCAATTGCTATAGGCGGCGAGTGAGTTTCACAGCACCTGATGGGAGTCGTCAGGTTTTTCGTGGGGAATGAGATCTTCGGTTGAGTCTGCGGGACCTCCACTCCCAGAGTTGATCGTCGCTCGCGATAGAGGACGATGGTCATGCTCTTGACGGTGGACTGCCTCATGTAGTTGACGAGTTCCCGAATGTATTTCCGGATGATTTTTCAGGTTTGCCTCTGGAGCGGGATGTGGAGTTCCCGATTGATCTGGCGCCGAGAACACATCCGATATCTCTTCCCTCATATCGCATGACCCCCACCGAGCTGAGGGAATTAAAGATACAACTGAACGACTTAGAATTCAAAAGATTCATTTGCCCGAGCGTCTCTCCTTGGGCCGCTCTTGTGTTGTTCGCGAAAAAGGCTGACGGATCCCTCCGATTGTACATTGACTGTCGGAAGCTGAATAAGGTAACAATCAAGAACAAATACCCTTTGCCCCGAATAGATGACTTGTTCGATCAATTGAAGGGGGCAAAGTGGTTTTCTAAAATAGACTTGCGTTCGGGCTATCATTAACTCAGGGTGAAAGAGACATATATCCCCAAAACAACCTTTCGAAGCAGGTAAGACCACTTCGAGTACTTGGTCGTGCCCTTCGGATTGACCAATGCTCCAACGGTCTTTATGACACTCATGAATAGGGTGTTTCATCAGTATCTCGATTCTTTTGTCGTGGTATTTGTGGATGACATACTAGTTTATTCGGGATCCGAGGAGGAACATGAGCATCACTTGCGGATCGTTCTGGGCACCTTGCGAGAGCATCGCCTTTATGCAAAGTTGTCCAAATGCACTTTATGGATCTGGGAAGTGAAATTTATGGGGCATGTGATCTCAGAGCAGGGGGTTTCGGTGGACCCCGAGAAGATTACTGCAGTTATGTCATGGGAGCAGCCGAAGAACGTGTTCGAGATCCGGAGTTTCCTTGGCCTGACTGGTTATTACAGGTGGTTTGTTCGGGATTTCTCTCGGCTTGCTTCACTGATGACCGCACTCACCTGGAAAAGGGTGAAGTTTGTGTGGGGTCCAGAATGTTAGGCATCCTTTGAGGAGATGAAGAGGCAGTTGACTACCGCCCTCGTTCTGATTTTGCCAGAGGCTGGAAAGGGGTATGTGGTGTATTGTGACGCTTCAGGTATGAGTCTTGGGTGCTTGGTTATGCAGGATGATCACGTGGTGGCGTATGGCCCTCGCCATCTTCGACCAGACGAAAAGAATTACCTGACCCAGGACTTGGAGTTAGCAGCTGTGATGCACGTTTTGAAGACTTGGCATTACTACCTTTTTGGGGAGAAGTTTGTGGTCTGCTCTGATCACAAAAGCTTGAGCTATATCTTTTCGCAGAAGGACCTCAACTTGAGGTAGCGTCGTTGGATTGAGTACTTGCAGGGGTTCGACTTTGACATTGTCTATACCCCAGACAAGGGTAACGTGGTGGCCGACGCCTTGAGCAGAAGAGTCCCAGTGCAGGCTTTAAGGAAGTCCAGTGATGAGTGGACTCTGATGACACTCTTTGTTCAGATTATTACAGGTGGTTTGTTCGGGATTTCTCTCGGCTTGCTTCACTGATGACCGCACTCACCTGGAAAAGGGTGAAGTTTGTATGGGGTCCAGAATGTTAGGCATCCTTTGAGGAGATGAAGAGGCAGTTGACTACCGCCCTCGTTCTGATTTTGCCAGAGGCTGGAAAGGGGTATGTGGTGTATTGTGAACGCTTCAGGTATGAGTCTTGGGTGCTTGGTTATGCAGGATGATCACGTGGTGGCGTATGGCCCTCGCCAACTTCGACCAGACGAAAAGAATTACCTGGGACTTGGAGTTAGCAGCTGTGATGCACGTTTTGAAGACTTGGCGTCACTACCTTTTTGGGGAGAAGTTTGTGGTCTACTCTGATCACAAAAGCTTGAGCTATATCTTTTCGCAGAAGGACCTCAACTTGAGGTAGCGTCGTTGGATCGAGTACTTGCAGGGGTTCGACTTTGACATTGTTTATACCCCAGACAAGGGTAACGTGGTGGCCGACGCCTTGAGCAGAAGAGTCCCAGTGCAGGTTTTAAGGAAGTCCAGTGATGAGTGGACTCTGATGACACTCTTTGTTCAGATGCATGTAGAGACGAAGGAGCACAGTGGGGGTGCGTTCTTGGCGAACATTCATTTGACTCCTTTGATGGAGCTAATTCAGTGGGAAGTCTGGTGATGAGCTTTGTCAGCGGTCGAAGCAGTTTCTTTATGGTGGGGAGACGTCTTCTAATTGGTTGTCGTCTTCCGAGGGCATCCTGTGCTTTAAGGGCCGTTCAGTAGTGCCGTTATCTCTGCGGAAGGTGGTAATGCAGGATAGCCACCAGTCTCTGTGGGATGTCCATCCGGGTGCTACCAAGATGTGTTATGATGTCCGTCGGCAGTTTTGGTGGCCTGGTATGAGACGAGACATCGCAGACTTCGTGTCGAGATGCTACACATGCTAGCAGGTGAAAGCAGAGCATCAAAGGCCCTCTGGTTTTCTTCAGCCGTTATCCATTCCTACCTGGAAGTGGGACGAGGTCGCCATGAACTTCATTGTTGGCTTGCCTCGTACACCTCGGGGTAAGAATTCCATTTGGGTGGTGATTGATCGTCTGACCAAATCAGCCCACTTCATTTCGATCAGAGATACAGCTAAAGTGGATGAGTTGGGCCTTTTGTATATTCAGGAGGTGGTAAGGCTTCATGGTGTGCTGTCAGCAGCTGTCTCAGATAGAGACCCCCATTTCACTTCTCGGTTCTGGAAAGGCCTTCAGAAGACCTTGGGGTCTCAGATTAAGATGAGCACGACATACCATCCTCAAACGGATGGTCAGATAGAGCGGACAATTCAGATTTTGGAGGACATGCTCCTTACATGTGTTCTGAACTTTGAAAGTTCATGGGATAACCATTTGGGATTGGTTGAGTTTGCTTATAATAACAGTTACCAATCTTCGATTCGAATGACTCTTTTTGAGGCGCTCTATGGTCAGCCTTGTCGGTGCCCCCTGTGGGTGACAGGGTATTCTTGAAAGTGGCCCCGCGTTTGGGCCATCGTCGATTGAGAAAGCAAGGGAAGCTGACGCCGCGGTATGTCTGACCTTTTGAGATCACCGAGCGTATTGGCAAGGTGGCATACAGGTTGGCCTTACTTTCTTAGTTGGCATCCATCCATGACGTCTTCTATGTCTCCCAGTTGAAGAAATACAACCCGAATCTATCCCATGTACTGAATTGGGAGGAGTTGGATATAGAGCCTGATTTATCTGTTTTTGAGCGGCCGATGCGAATAGTGGACTTCCAAGAAAAAGTGCTTCGGGGGAAGTCTATTCCACTGGTCCGGGTTCTTTGGCAGCATGTGAATGATACACATGAGACATGGGAGCAGAAGTCATGAGTGGAGGAAGAGTACCCGTTCCTGTTTTCCGATCAAACTTCAGGTTGACTTTTCGGGACGGAAAGTTTTCACGGTGAGGAGAATTGTCACACCCATGTCCTTAATTTAAGGTACTTTTTTTCTCTTATATTCTTGGCCTAACTTTCCCCCCTAGCCCCCCCTTGAATTTGAAGGAGTTTGGACACTTTTTGAGTGGGCAAAATGGGGCGCACGGTTTGCTAAACCGTGCAAGCAAACCGTGCGGCCTTGTCCAACTCATTAAAAATGTTGTTAAATTCCATTTTTGCCCTCCCGGGATTTATCCAAACTCGCCCCTTTCTTCTCCCATTCGACCCTAGCAGCCATGACAGCCTCCCAAGCACCTCAAACACTCCTTGGAACTCCATTTTGAAGGGGGATTTGGTGGAGAAACTTCAAACTTCCTCAAGTGGATTTCTTCCTTAGTTCCTTCCTTTTGCATGGGGTTTCTTCCCTTATTCTTGAAGTTCCTTGTGTCCAGCAAGTATGGTTTCAAACCTAGGGTTTGATCTTGGGTTTCTTGGTCTATTCTTGCGGTTTTAGGCTTGATTTAAGTCCCTCGTGGTGCGGCGGTGGTGCAGTTGAACTTTCGCACAAAGATTCAAGGGTTTTGACACTTGTGGTAGGTGATTCCATGGGTAATGAATGCTAGATGAGTTAGCTTTGCTTAATTTGTATTTTTAGCACACTTCTCCTTCATTATCCTTGCTGCGAAATCTGGTTTTGGTGACGTTTGTTAAGCAAATGATTTTTAGGTACCAATTTTGTGTTAAATTGGGTGTTTTACATGTCTATTTTATGTTATGCCAATTGGGGTTGTTTTATAACTCATGTAATGGGTTTATGGAATTGTTTTGGGTGCTGCAAATTCTGTTTTGGTAAATATGGGTATGCACATGGTGTTCAAAGTGGGGTTTTTAATGGATTTTGTGTGCAAAACATTGTTAAATTTTGTGAAGTTATTTTATTGAAATTCTAAAGGTTTTATTGAGTGGTGTAAGTGGTGCAAAGCATGTGTAGCTACTGTTTTGAGTTGATTATGATCAGAACTGACGTGTTTATGTGATAATGGCCTTTGGTATCATGAAATAATGGTTTGAGCACAAAGGGGGAAGCTCGAGTATCTAGGAGGGTGGATATGTACTAGTACGCTAGTGATCCAGAGCGGTTTTATCTCTGTTTCACTGAGAAAAATGGATAACAATAACACTAACAAAACTATATTGATGATGATTGGGGACCACTGGGTTATGGGTATGTTCCCTACTAGTGGCTCGTTTACGAGAATGAATTTTGTTATGGTTACTTTACACCGAGGTACGAGGTACATGGGGCCCGAGACTAACTAGTGTCTAGGGGTATTTCCGAGATTAGTGCTCATTGACTCTTGTATGTTTATCTTTGGCATATGGTGGTTTTGGCCGGAAAATACAGTAGCTTACATGTTTTATTGGAATGTGCTCACTCATAGAAAATTCCCTTTGTAAATTGTTTTCAATTAAAAGTTTCATTCTTTAAAAATTATTTCCACCACTTCTTGCTTATCAAAACTGACATGTTTTTTATCTTGTATTGCTTACTCTATGGAATCTCTTGGTGGTATCCTATTGGGCGTAGGCTCACACCCTACTTACACCTCTTGGGTGTAAGTAGACTTGTTCATGTTTGACACTGGTAAAGGCAAGGCCTTGGGTGATGGCGGTTCGGGTTGTTAGTTCCCTACTATGGTGCGGTGTTGTGGAGACGGCTTGCGGGTGATGACCCCTTTGTCGCGTGGAGTCCTTGGGGCTGTTTTGCTGCTACTTTTATGTGTCTTTAGACCTCTTGTTTTATGATTAAACCTATGTATTCAGTTCTGGTTTTTGTTTAAAGCTTGTTTGGCATGAATTTTCAGATTCGGTTTATCGATTGTTTTTGATGTTTTGTGTATCCATATTCGGGTAAATCATTCCCAAACCAAAATCTATGATACCCGGGGACTTGTGCCAACCCGTGGGGATAGGAAACGCCCTCCGGGCCTTGTCACGGGCCGGGTTTGTTGCCGGTTTTGATGGCGACCATATTTGGTTTGTGACACCACATCTTAGAGGCGTTGGTCTCACCAAAAGACCAATCCAAGGTGCTTTAGGGTGTATTACAAGAGAGAACATCTAAGGGAAGACGTAATATTCTTAATTAAACTCTTTTTCTTCTCTTCTTCTACCTTCTCCAAATGTATTCCATCAAACTTGACATAGTCACATCGGTATCTTAAATATACTGAAATGTTATTATGTTAATGGAATATCCATTATCATACCTTTCATTTTATTCGAAAATGAAAACGTCTCCTGTGTTATGTGCGGACTACCGCCTCCACGGACAACGTGTTTCGTTTTTCATCACCGCCTTCATGGTTTGTTATAGAAATAACTTTATGGCTAAATATGATGCTAATAAGCAATGAATGAATAATAATTAAACTAAATAAAACAAATCTAGTTCATAATGGTCAGTAAAACCGCTTAGATGAACATTCCATTAAATGAGAACATTTATACTTAGTGAACCCTGACTATGGTTGATAGGAAATGAGTTGCTTGTGTAAGGGTATCAGGGGGTTGGGTTTTGCTGTGTAAGGGTCAGGGGCTGGGGGTTGCTTTGCTGTCATGTCAGGGAGCTGGTTGGGTGATTAATAATTGCCAGGGGTAGTTAGGTAAATGCTGTATAGAGATTGGTTGGGGCTGGCTGAGGCATTAAATAGAGGAAGCCAATAGAGCGCGGGGGGGGGGGGCAGCGCCCCCCAGGAGATCTTCTTCCTCCCTCATCTTCTATTTCTTCTTCTTCTTCCCTCTCATTTCCCATTCTACTGTAATTCTGGAACGGTGTATTTGCTGGATATTATTGAATTCCTTGATTTTCTCTCTCGCACTTATCAATTGGTGCTTTAATTGAAAGATTTCTTAGAGATTCTAGAGAGAGATTATTGAAGTGAGAAGTTTTGGAACGAACGCGGTCGGAGCAAATGAACTTGCGCCGTAGGATCTTGGACGGCTGGTTCTTGATCTTTCTGAAACACCATGCTGCTGCTGGTAGATTTTCTTGATCGACAGTGGTGAACTCGATGCAACAGTGGAAGAAGGTTGACATAGAGAAGCTGTCATGATAGTTCTGAAGTTGACTCGGAAGAAAAAAAAAGAGAAGTGGCACGCAATCACATCTCACCCATCGGCCCCACATTGGATTGCTGACACAAATCGTCGCCTCACAAGCACGACCACACATCACAACACATCAAGGATCATTTTACAGATTTACAATGGGGGTTTTATCACATTCCACTTTATTTTAGGGGGTGTTATCACACAAACCATAATCCTGGAGCAACCATTTCATTAGCCAAATATAAGTGGTTAATCAATTTCCATTTTAGGGTGATATCACAACAAACCACAACAAACACAAGAGTCACAACATACATCATCCAGTGCAAACAAGGCTCCCAACGACCATAGTTTTCAGCAGGGCATCAAACTCGTACAATCCATCATATCACAATAATATCAAGGCCGTAAAACCATTCGAAGCAAACCTCTTCCCCCCCTTCAATTTTAATTAACCAATTCTTTATCTTTAATTAAGCCAGCACAACCATAACCCATAGATGAACAAGAGTAAACCCCTCCCGCATGATACACAATAAAGAGAAACGAGAGATTCTCTACCTCAAAGAAGTTTTGTCGACTCGCTACGCACTGCAAGGTGAAGAAGAAACGTCCGAAAATCACAACCGCACTCGGGAAATCGCAGATCAACCTGCACTGCACCCAAAGATCATCAAAACACAGACCAACTCACACCCCAAACCAAAACAACATCGCCGCAGCGAATCCCCAAGAGAAGAACGAGAGGAAACTAACCAAGAAGGGCTTTTCATTGAGTGCCAACAAACCACCACCATAACCAACGGATTAAAGCAAAGGAGGAGAGATATAGAAAGTCTCCTCGGGGCGCTTAGGGCTTGTCCAAAACGAGAGAGGAGGTGCGGCCTAATGAATGAAAATCAGCCGAGAAAAAAGAACTTAAAACCTAGAATCCCGCAGGTTTCACGCCGTGTAACCATTACATTGCGTGTAATCCTCAGGTTTCTGAAAATTCCAACATCCGCTGAAAAATGCGTCGCCTTCGGCCTTTATTTATTACATGTTGTGAATTCTATTTACACGACGTGTAATCCATATCACGACTTTCCCCTCGTGTACCAATACATGTAAGATCCCGGTTTTTGGAAAGGTATGTTTTGTTGTGTTTTGGGTTGAACCCTTTGTTTTTGAAGCTTTAAAATGTTTCCTGAAAGTGTGAGAGGCCTTGGGGGTGTTCCGGGGGGCTCGGGGCACGGAAGAAAGGAAATCTGGGCAAGACAAGCCAGGGCACATGGCCTGCGCACGGCCAGGTAAACCGTGCGGCCTGCCCAGGCTGGATCGTGCAACCCCTTCTCCTCTGGACAGAAGAATGCGCACGGTTTGCGCACGGTTTGTCAAACCGTGCGGCTAAATCGTGCAACTCCTCCTCCTCCGGGCAGTGGCATGCGCATGGTTTGCGCACGGTTTGCCAAACCGTGCGGCCACTTAAAGTTGAGAAAAATTACAAGTTTGCCACTCCGGGCTTTTAAACCCCACTCGGGATTTTCCTCCTTTCCTCCCCTCTCAGCCCTAGCGACGAACTTGGCCGACCCAAGCTTCTCAAGGGTGGTTCTCCTTCGATTCTAAGGCGTTTTTGGTGCTGTTGGTTGCGGATCGAAGCTCCGGGTAAGGCTAATCCCATCCTTGCTTCTCTTTTTGGTTTAGGGTTTGCATCTTCTCTCCCTCTCGTTCCGAAGCTCTAAAACCCTATCTTTTGGGTGAGTTTTAGGTTGAAGCTCCAAGGGTTGGTTGGATCGAGGTCTAAGGACTCGATTGAGAGTGCGTTCAACCGCAGTTTCGAGGTAGGTGGTCTACAAACGATATCCCATGGTTATTTGGGCATTTGTGCATGTTGAGTTATGATTCTTGTTTCTCCTTGGTTGTGTTTTGAATAACCTTGGCATGTTTGGAAAGAATGATGTTTAAAATGGAAAATGGGAACCCTCACGATCCCCGTGGGATGTGTTGGGATGGACTTGACCTAACTGGGGCCATCCATGGGATGTGCCGACTTTTCCTGGGTTTAGGGATTGATATTAAACAAGTGATCTTGTTGTAATGAATGGTAGAGCCCATGGAGAATGTGTTGGCATGATTGGTTGAACTTGGAATAGAAGTTAGGTGATGCACCTAGACTTGGTAACAACCCAAGGGGTTGTTGGAATGAGTTGAATGGTTGATTCATGGAAATGATGAACGAGTTAAATGAGTTAATGTGTAAAATGATTAAAGACCATAATGGAATGGGTTATGGGTCTAGTGTTGAATGCTTAGTGAGATAGGCATAACACATGGGAATTGAGTGAATGGTTAAATGATGTGAAATGGTAATGTGTTAATGGGTTAAGGCGTGATGTGGTTTCCCATGTGGGTTGTTGTGAATAGTGTTTGCCGAAGGACAATGGTTTGGATGGTTGATGGTTACTTATATATATATAAGCATGTGCACATGGCTTCGTAGAGTGGGGTATGACTTGAGGATCTACGCCCTCGGGTCGAGTGAAGACTGAGGCTCCGAACTCCACCCTAAATGCACGGGTTAGGAATGGGGACTGATGCTCTTTCCTCCTAACGGTTGCATCCACCCGGACTGATGCTTCGAGGTGAGGTTATGGTTGTTATGAAGGAGTTAGTCCTAGTGAGATATGATAACGATGTGTTTACCCTCTTGCATGTGATTGTTGGCCTTAGACCCATGTAACATAATGTATGTAATTAACCCATGGAAATGTGATGAAATGATAAATGATGATAAAAGGTGTGAAATGAATGGTAATGGAAGGGGCAATGGCTTTGGCTTTAAATTGGTTAATGACACCTTAATTAATTACTTGGCAATTATCATTCATATTCCTCTTGCATGCACTACCTATTTATACTGGATGTTTTGTAGACACCGTTGGTGGTGGCCTATTGAGTTGTACTCACACCCTGCTCGGGCCGCCGTTGGGTACCCGAACAGACTTCATGTTTGCAGGTCAGGAGAAGGGCAAAGGTCTTTGCTAGACAGTGAGTGGACATGGGTAGCACTTGGTGGAGGATCCAGACTTGGAGTCGGGACCATTTTGGGGATTTTATTTTTGGGCTTTTGTTCACTCATGCACTTGTAGTATGACATGACATATTTATTGTTATTTGGAATTGGTTGTTATACATGTTCCTTGTTGTTGGTTATTGTTTCCGCTATTTGGTTATTCTGTTGTGGCTTACTCTGATAAAAAGGGGGTATAGCCTCCCCACTTGACTACATAGACCCCTGCTGCTAGTCGGCAGCCTTTGGCGTACGGGGAGGCGCACTTAAGGTCATGTAACCATCCGGCTCGGAGCACCGGTTTAGTGGCTTCCGGGTCGGGGACGTTACAATACACGACGTGTATTTCCTGCAGCAGCTCTATTGCAACTCCAACCTCCATCGAAAATTCCCGGAAACCTCCTCAAGCCTCCTCCAGAGCACCTCAAACTCCCAAAACAGGCAAAGTAACGGACCGGGAAGGCACGGGCTGTTACAAGACATACTTAGCTTGGTGCATAAAAAAAAGAATAAAATAAAGAGCATCCTCGTTTGCGCCGCCCGCTTGTTTTGCTTCAACCTCCTCTGTATGAACTTAAGGATGGAAATGATTGAGAAATAACTACTGCTGCTAAAAAGGAGATGACCACCGTAGAACTCTCATGTTGATGATGACCATTGCTCGAAGATGCCGGATGAAAAGGCAACCGACGAGCGATCGCAAAATGGTCGGGTGAAACAGTGCACGAATAACAGACCCAAGAAGGTCAGGTGAAATGATGCTCGAATAACTGACCCAAATAGCTGGGTGAAACGATGACCAAATAACGGACCTAAAAGGCTGGGTGGAACGTCTGAATAACGGACCCAAAAGACCGGGTGGAACAACGCCCAAATAATGGATCCAAAGAGAATCATTTCTGATCGTTAGCAGTGGGTGGTGGTGCACTAACAATGAGACCCGACAGAGATGTGAAAAGAAGCAGTGAGGCTCAACGGAGATCCAGACAGCAAGTAAAGGATCCCCTTAGCGCTGTGTTGGAACTTAACGCTGGGACTGACATGTATCAGCAGTGCACCGTTGGAAAAGAAGGCACGCAAGCGTGGCATGGCAGCAGATGGTAGACACGACCCTGAGTGAGGGCTCATCGGAAGGGCATACATGGATAGAGGGGCGAGCGCCTCTGGAGTTGATCTGGCACCTGGGGTTGACGCGACTGGAGAAAAGTGAAGGGGTGCAGTTCAGGGGACAAGTGACGTAGCTGCAGGGGTGAGGCGGCGCTTGGTTGCACGTGCCTAGGAGGGGTGATGCCAGCTAGTGGGGCGGCACAATCGATGCAAAAGGCGTGGCCAACTGGTGGGTGCACGAGGCGTCAGAGGCCTGGTTGTCGGCCGAATGAGCGGGGACGATGTGACAGGGGAGGGCGATGCGGAAGGGTGGGGGTGACACAACAACGGGCAATATCTTAGCACAGGTGGCACTGCTTCTCCCCAGATTTGCGCTGTTATATTGTCTCAACTGATGTTTTCTTTATTGAATTTTCAATTTTTCATGTTCCTGATTTGCCACTATCACATAATGTTACCGATTTTGTGGTTACACTACCATATTCCCTTGATTCACCTACACCATCTCTTCCGAGCGATGTCTCTGGATCATGATTAGGCCAATTCTACTCCCGCTTGCCTCACGTACTTGCCACTCGGGGCCTGGTATTGCTACTGCACTTGATGGTTCGACTGCTTTTGATCTTGCATCGATGGAGTTGCCTATTGCACTTCAAAAAGGTTCACGCTTGTGTTAACAAAATTCCATTTATTCGCATTCTTATAAGGGATTATTTATGGTTACCTCTCTTCTCATTACGATGTTGACTACTCACTTGGCACCCCGCACTGTCTTTGAGACCAAATCTCATCCTGATTGGTTAAAGGCTCTGGAAGATGAACTTCATGTCTTAGACGCCAACCATACTTGGGATCTTGTCCCACTACCTTCGGGCAAGCAAGTTATTAGATGTAAGTGGATCTATATTGTGCTCGTCAATGCCGATGGCTCACCCAGCCACCTTAAAGCTCGCCTTGTTGCCAAGGGCTATGCCCAAACATATGACATTGATTACTTTGACACCTTTTCTCCAGTGGCTAAGGTGGCGTCGGTTCGTCTCCTTATCTCTCTTGCCGCCACTTATCATTTACCCTACATCGTTTAGATGTTAAAAATGTCTTTCTTCATAGTTTTCTTGATGAGAAAGTTTTAATAGAACAACCATCATAGTTATCTCTCTTAGTTTTGGTATGTGTTAAAGCATGAAAGATCCTTCTATTTTCTATCATCGGTCTATCATAGGGAACATTCTTTTGGTAGTCTATGTTGATGATATTGTTATTATTGGCAGTGATGGTGTCAATGTTGGTCGACTCAAATCTTTCTTCAACAAATTTTTCGAACAATGGATTTGGGGAGATCTTCATATGTACCTGAGACTTTTTTTCATCTCAGAGAAAGTATGCTCATAATCTACTACATGAGACTGACATAATCA
This sequence comes from Viscum album, assembly GCA_963277665.1. NCBI lineage: Eukaryota > Viridiplantae > Streptophyta > Magnoliopsida > Santalales > Viscaceae > Viscum > Viscum album. The sequence continues at coordinate 1,894,114,050 of OY728164.1, forward strand.
GAGCTGACTTAGTTGACTCACCCCTGAAGCCTGAAGAAAAGTCACTTCATATTGACAGTGAAACATTCTCTTCACCTGACATATATCGATGACTTGTTGGGAAACTTAATTATTTGACAATAAATCGATCTCACATTGCTTGTGTTGTTAGCAAGGTGAGTCAATTCATGAAAAATCCAATAAAACTGCAATGGGAGGCTATTCCTTGCATTGTTAGACATGTAAAAAGGGAACCTGACCTAGGTTTGCTCTATTCTGATTGTTGGACCCCATGTAAGTATAATGGGTATTTCTGAGTCCCACATCGGTTTTTCCCTCCTTGTAATTATTTTTACTCATCTATAAAAGAATGTTTCCTCCTCACATTGAGTTAAGGGGAATTCGCCAACAACACGGTATCAGAGGGAAAATCCCATTAATATTTTTTTCCCTCACCCCTTCCGGGTCTGCCCTACGCGGCCACCCCCCCTCCCACGGGTCTGCCCTACGCGGCCACCTTCCCTTCCCGCGGGTCTGCCCTACGTGGCCACCCCGGCTCTGCCCTACGCCTCGCCTCCTCTGCTGCGCCGTCCTCCCGGTGTCCCGATCTCGGCACGACGACCCTCCTTCCCAGCGGGTGCGCTCCCTACGCGACCCTCCGTCGCGACGAAGGCTCGCGACCTCCGCCGGCTAGCTTCGCCCCGACGACTGCGCTCCTGTGCGAGACTCCCGACGTCGGCTCTTGTATCACACGCTGCGGCTCCCGTATCACACGCCGTGACTCCCGACCTCCCGCACGACTCCGCCCCTCTGACCTCCCGGCTCCCGCATCCCCCGCCGCGACTCCAGTTTCCGACGACCCTCCCGTTCCATCGCCACCTGTCCCTGCGCGACGGCTCCCGCAGCGCCATCGCCAGAGCCCGCGTCGTTCCCCGACGGCCCCTCGTCCAGGCGCGATCTGCCTGACGGCCCGCCTCTTCACGATGCTCCCCGTCGGCCTTGTCCAGGCGCTGCCCGACGCCTGCCCTCCCGGCTCAGTCCAGGCGGACCATCCCCCACCAGCCCGGCGCCCTTCCAGCGGTCTCCCGGCCTCTCCCGACATCTCCCATTCTACCGACACCCGCTCACAGGGCGTCCTTTCGGCGCTGAATGCCGAGTTCATCCGCAACTTCCGAAAACCTCCCTTCGATGGCCGCCTCGGTCCTGCCTCCTCTTATCACCGCCTCCACCCGCTTGGTCGATGAGTGGCTCGACTCCACAAATTTCTCCGTCTGGCGGAAGACCGTGCTAATGTCTCTCACTGGCATGGACCTCGATTCCCATCTCGAGGATTCATCACCTCTACCTACCGACTCGAAATATCGTCCGTGGAAGCTTGCGAACAATAAAATCTTTGCCTTACCGGTCAATTCTATTGACCGCTCTGTCAAAGACGTCACCCGAACAACCAACACAGTCAAGGAAGTCTGGGATTCCTTAACTCATGTACTCTGAGACCAATAATTTGGCTCAGGTATCCGATCTTCTTTAGCGGTTGTCCCTCCTCCGCCAGCAAGCCCGTCCATTTCCAGCGTACTGGAATGAAAGGCTTTACGGGATGAACTTCTTGAGCTTTGGCCCATTTCACAAACACCTGCGAAAGCATTAAGCCAGCGGGACCAGCTCTGTCTTTTCAGCCTCCTCCATGGTCTCGACTCGGAATATGCGACGACGACTACATAGATGCTAGCCAGCCCCTCGTCCTTAGAGGTTCCGCAGGTCTATCATCGCCTTGGGAAGGCTCATCGGGCCCTTGCCCTAGCCATCCCTAGCCTTGATCACACCGCTCTCCTGGGTCGTGGCGGTAGCCGCCCTATCGGACCCTGTGGACGCGGCTGCGGAGAAAGCCGACCTCGTCCACTTTGTCAGCATTGCGGCCAGCTCGACCACTTGGTTGATCGTTACTGGGCCCTTCATGGCCGTCCCACTCAGCACCCACGACAGGGCCAGACCACGGTCCGAGATGCATCCCCGCCTGCTGCCACTCTTCTTTCATCTTTGGATCTCTTCATGGCTGATATCCAGATGATTCACGATCATAGGACCACCTCCCTACCGGGCTCTTCATCAGCATCTCTTGCCCACTCCGGTGGTTCCACTGCATTTGTCAGTCATCGCTCCCCTGCCTGGATGCTTGACTCAGGTGCGTCCGATCATCTTACCGGTGATGCAGGTATGCTCTCCAACTACAGTCCCTATACTGGTTCCTCAGCCATCACTGTTGTTGATGGTTCCACTATCCCCATTGCCGGCTTTGGTACATGCTCCTTGACCTCATCCCTTCACCTATCATCGGTGGCCCATGTACCACGCAATCCGTTTAATCTTCTCTCCATTAGTAAGCTGACCAAGGATTTCAATTGTAATGCTATCTTTACCTCGTCTTCTGTTATGTTTCAGGAGCGGATGGCGAACCGGGAACTTGGTAGAGTCCAGTTTCGAGATGGGGTGTACATGTTCGATGGCCCGACATCCGTCGCTTGCACGTTTGTCTCTGCTCGTGCCTTGGACCTCCATTCTTAGCTGGGCCACCCTTCCGCCTCCGCCCTTCATCAGCTCTATCTAGATATTAGTCAGCATTTATCTTTTCATTGTAAGTCTTGTACCTTTGCGAAACACCATCACACTTCATATTTTCCTCGAGTTGACACACGGGCCGCCAACCCCTTTGATTTGGTTCATTCTGATGTATGGGTCCCTGTGCCACCTCGAGTCAATCAGGGTATAAATATTATATCTCTTTCATTGATGATTTTTCACGTATGACGTGGCTTTACCTTATTCGCGATCGGACAGAAGTATTTTCCACCTTTCAGACATTTTACCATGAGATCCAGACACAATTTTCTATCTCTGTAAAATGTCTACACTCTGACAATGGGTGAGAATACTTGTCCACTCCCTTTCAGCAGTTTCTGTAGGCACACGGCATCATCCATCAGACCTCCTGTCCTGATACCCCTCAGCAAAATGGAGTGGCCGAGCGAAAACACCGACATATTTTGGAGACTGCTCGTGCTCTCCTCTTCCACCGCAAGGTGCCTCTTCTCTTCTGGGGGGATGCCATCCTCACTGCTACTTACCTCCTCAATCGCCTTCCTTCTTCCATCCTTCGGGGGAGACTCCTTTTCATACTCTGTTCCCCTCTCTTCCTCCTCACTCACTTCCACTCCGAGTCTTCGGATGTCTCTGCTATGTCTGGGACACTCGCCCTAATCTCTCTAAACTTTCTCCCAAATCCCTCCGGTGTATTTTTCTCGGATATTCCCGCACCCAGCGTGGATACCAGTGCTTCTCTCCAGACTTACGACGCTATATCATCTCTATCGATGTGTCATTTGTTGAGAGCTCTCCTTTCACTCCGCCCTCTCCTCATCTAGACATTACCATCGATGAGTGCCTTCCTCTCATTATTCACCCTCCTCTGGTGTCTCCCCCTACTGGTCATCGCTTTGGGACGGTCTACTCTCGTCGCCCATTGACTGTACCCCCGTCCAGGCCGAGAACAACATCGTTCCCACTTCGTCCGATGCTCCTGTCATAACACCCGAGAACTTTCTGATTGCACTCCGGAAAGGTACTCGCTCTTGTCAGACTACTCCTCTCTTTACATCTTCATACAACGGTTTGTCAGCACTGGAGGCGATATCTATTCCCCGCACGGTTGGCGACGCCAAATCACATCCAGGGTGGCTACAGGCTATGCGGGATGAACTGCAGGCTCTGGATGACAACCATACATGAGATCTGGTCCCTCTCCTTGCAGGCAAACAGGTGGTCGGCTGGAAATGGATTTATACGATTCGTCTCAATGCCGATGACACTTTTCATCGGCTCAAAGCCCGACTTGTGGCGAAGGGATTTGCTCAGACATGTGGCATCGACTACTTTAGACCTTCTCTCCGGTAACCAAAATGGCCTCTGTCCGCCTATCCATATCTCTGGCTGCTCATCATCACTGGCCGCTTCATCAATTGGATGTCAAAAATGCATTTCTCCATGACTTTCTTGACGAAGAAGTCTACCTACAGCAGCCCCCTAGATTTTGTGCCTCTGGCGCCGACTCCCATGTCTGCCGCCTTCGTCGATCCCTCTATGGCCTCAAGCAATCTCCTCGTGCTTGGTTTGGCCGCTTCAGCACTGTTGTCACGGCCTTTGGCCTCTCTCGCAGTATGAAGGATCACACCGTCTTCTTCCGTACGACGTCAAACGAATGTATTTTGCTGGTGGTATATGTTGATGATATCATCATCACAGGGAGCGACTTCACTGGAATCACCCAACTCAAGCCGCACCTTCACCACCACTTCCACACCAAAGATCTTGGTCCTCTCACCTACTTCCTTGGCATCGAGGTCTCCCATCCTGAGGACACTATCTCTCTCTGCCAACAAAAATATGCCCTTGATATCTTACAGGATGCAGGGTTGAGCCAAGCGACTGCAGTGGACACTCCTCTTGAGCTGGAGGAACACTCTCTCCATACCTACTCGACACCATTTCCTCATCCAGAGAGTTATCGACGTCTCGTGGGTAAACTCAACTACCTCACCATGACACGACCAGACATTGCCTGCGCTGTTGGCAAAGTGAGCCAGTTCATAGAAAATCCAACCAGATCTCAGTGGGATGCTGTCCTTCGCATTGCCAAATACATAAAGAAAGACCCTGCACGTGGCCTTCGGTACTCCCATCATGCTCATTCGGATATTGAGGCCTTCTGTGATGCGGACTATGCAGGGTGCCTTGCTACCCGCAAGTCTACTTCTGGATTTGCCGTGTTCTTGGCCGGTAACCTCATCTCATGGCGCAGCAAGAAGCAGACTGTCGTCTCCAGATTTAGTGCAGAGGCAGAATACCGCGCCATGGCCACAATCACCATTGAGATCCTCTGGCTTCGTCATCTCCTCCATGAGCTCGGCTTCCCGACGCAGACCTTTGCTCATATCTGGTGTGACAATCAGGCAGCCACGAAGATTGCCTCAAATCCCGTTTTCCATGAACGGACGAAGCATATCGAGGTGGACTGCCACTTTCTTCGCCACCATCTGGAGCAGAACCATATCAGTTTTGGCCATATTCCGACGACAGATCAGCTTGTTGACATCTTCACCTAAGGCTTCCCAGGAGCTCGCCTTGACTCTCTCACTACCAAGCTGAGTATTCACAGCCTCCATGGACCAGCTTAAGGGGGAGTATGGGATGGTCTTATTTGATGTCGTCTTTTTTCTTTGTGGGACTCTCAGTCCAAGCTGGGCATGTCTAACTTGTGGGGGAGTGTTGGACCCCATTTAAGTATAATGGGTATTTTCGAGTCCCACATCGGTCTTTCCCTCCTTGTAATTATTTTTACTCATCTATAAAAGAATGTCTTCGCCTCACATTAAGGTAAGGGGAATTCGCCAACAATACTGATCATAAACACGCAATGATTGAAGCGTTTTGTGATGCAAATTATGCAGGGTGCCCTTTTATCCAGGAGATCCGCCTCTGGCTTTGCGGTTTTTATTAGAGGTAATTTGATCTCCCGACGAAACAAAAAACAGGCAGTTATCTCCAGATCCAGTGCAGAATCAGAGTATCGTGCTATGACACATGTAACTGAGGAGATTATCTGGGTACAACAAATGTTGTAGGAGATCAACTATTCTATTACGAATTTTGTTTATATATAGTTCGCCAATCAAGTTGCATCAAAGATTGTCAAAAATCCAATTTTTCATGAGAAGACGAAGCATATTGATGTTGACTGTTACTTCATTCGAGAAAATTTTTAGAAGAGGATCATTTTCGGGTATGTTCACACCTTCGATCAATTTGCAAATATCCTTACAAAGGGTGTTCATGGGGCACGTGTCTAGTTTTTGTGCACCAGGATGGTCATAATAAATATATATACCCTAGTTTGAGGGGATTGTTAAAGTAATTAGATGAGTTGGATTAGTGGGCTAAGCCCATAGTTATTTGGTTTTAATTTTTGAGTCCCACATCTATAAATGTTTTTATTGGTACTCCTTCATTCATCCATAAATAAAGAACCCAACCATTTTACGAGTGTACGAGATTAATATATATTGGTTATACATATGAATAAATAATTATCAATCATGAAATAACAATGTTTTTTAAGCCATCGTGAATTTTGATTTGATCATTAAATTTCTCAGATTTAGAGATTTATTTTAGTAAAATGGATTTCATATTTGTAATCAACTGATAGGAATGACCATATTCAATGACCACTTTGGTCTCCTGTCCAAGACTAGCCGATCACTTTTCTAAAACAGAAAAATACCTTGGCCCACTACCCACATGCCCCTATTTAACAGCCCTGTGGAATCTGGAATTACTGTGGAATCTGGAAAAAGGTAAAAGAGAGCATAAAATAGTCCCTCGAGAGCCCCACTTTGGTCTCCCGCCCAAGACTAGCTGATCACTTTTCTAAAACAGAAAAATACCTTGGCCCACTACCCACATGCCCCTATTTAACAGCCCTGTGGATTCCAGAATTACTGTGGAATCTGGAAAAAGGTAAAAGAGAGCATAAAATAGTCCCTCGAGAGCTCCACTTTGGTCTCCCGCCCAAGACTAGCTATCACTTTTCTAAAACAGAAAAATACCTTGGCCCACTACCCACATGCCCCTATTTAACAGCCCTGGTCACCACTGTTGAACGCCTAACCTCCTCCCCCTGGCTGGACCGCTTTACCCCTTCTAGAATATACCTTCCATTCACCACTGTGGTCCCAAGTCCTATTACTGGTCGCCCCTTGAAGAGTAGTCTTGTCCTCAAGGCTGCATGAAGGGACTGGTTCTGGATGACGAACTGGTCTTCCCAAGTTGCCTCCTCAACTGGTTGATTGTGCCACTGAATTAAGACTTGGGGCTGCAGAATGCCATCCCGGAGCTGAGAGTGGCGGGATAATATAGCAAGGGGTTCAGGATGAGGTGTTGCATCGCCCTGTAGATGTGGGGCGGAGATTTGGAGACAGACTGCTCTCCAACTGCCCATTTGAGCTGAGAAATATGAAAAATTAGGTGGATTTGGGCAGTGGGAGGAAGCTCCCACTGAAGCAACGGGGCCAATTTGTTTACGGACTTTAAAGGGACCATAAATACGAGGAGACATTTTTTGGTTTATCCAACGAGCTAAAGATTTATGACTGTGTCGACGAAGCTTAACATAAACCTGCTCACCAACAACAAAAGTTTCAGAACAATGATATCCTGAGATCGGTGGAGGTGATAACGTAGTTGTTGTAAGGACTCTTTGTGATCGGAAACAACCTGAACAACAGCTTCGACTTTAAGATCTGACGGCTATAAAATTGATAATAGTTGGGGGCTTTCGGTTTCAAACCGAGTGGTGTTGGTGGAAACATGCCAAGTGGTATTGTAAGAATACTCGGCCCATGGTATCCAAAAGGACCATTTTTTGGGCTGGTCTCCCGAAAAACATCGGAGATAAGTTTCAAGGCAATGATTAACCACCTTCGTCTGTCCGTCCGTTTGCGGGTGGTAAGTGGAACTAAAACGTAACGAAGTCCCTTGCAATTTGAAGAGGGCTGTCCAAAAATGGCTAAGAAATAGTGGGTCGTGTTCACTGACAATGGACTAGGGGATGTCATGAAGTCGAACCACCTCTTGGAAAAAAACATCGACAACATTTGCAGCAATGTAGGGGTGTTTCAACAGCAAAAAGTGTGCATATTTAGAGAGACGATTGACCACCATGAAGATGGTATCATAGCCGAGTGACTTGGGCAGCCCTGTAATGAAGTCCATAGACACAACGCGAGGAATGCCCAAGGGTTGTAGCAAGCCAGCCGGAGAAAGAGTGGAATACTTGTTTTTGTTGACAAGTGGCACATTGGCGGACAAAGGTTTGGACCTGTTTTTTCATACCTGGCCAATATAAAGTGGCAGCCAATCTGCGGTAGGTTTTGTAGAAGCCAAAATGACCCCCTTGGGTGGTTGCATGATTCTCCTCAATGAGCTGAGACAACGATGGTGAAGTGGTGGGTAAAACAAGGCGGCCCTTATACAACAAAGTCCCTTGATGCAAAGAAAAATGAGGGGAAGTTGGCTGATCGGATTGGAGGGCTTGGAGGATGTGTTGAAGCTGAGGATTGGCCGATATGTGCTGAAACAAGGAGCGACCATCCTCCCACTGTGGGGTGGACTGGAGCAAGGGAATGGTGGCTTGCTCAGTGTAGCGAGACAAAGCGTCAACTGTCGAGTTGTCACGATCGGGTTTGTATTTGATTTCAAAATGATAACCCAATAATTCGGTTATCCAATTTTGTTGATCCGTTGTAGCAATTTGGCGGTGTAGAAGAAATTTAAGGTGACACTGGTGGGAATAAACATTAAAAGGGTGGCCCAACAAGGACGCTAATGTTGGATGGCTAAAACCAAAGGCATAATTTCCTTTTCGTAGGTAGATTTAGCCAGATTGTTAACCGATAAAGCCTTGCTGAAAAAGGTGATTAGCCGACGATGTTGCATAAGAACCGCCCCAATACCTGAACCTGAGGCATCACATTTCAATTCAAAGGGTTGAGCAAAATCTGGTAAAGGACTGGGGCCTGTGTTATGAGTTCCTTGAGACGAAAAAATGTTGCTGTAGCAGTGGGTGTCCAAGAGAAGCCATTGGTCTTGGTAAGAGCCGTGAGGGGCTGGGCAATGGCACCATAACCTTGAATAAATCGGCGGTAATACCCGGTGAGACCCAGAAATCTGCGAACCCCTTTTAGTGTTTGAGGAAGAGGCCAGTTCAAAACTGTTTGTATTTCGGAGGGATCCATAGATGTTCCTTCGGAGGAAATAACATGGCCCAAATATTCCACTTGTTGAGAAAAACGACACTTGCTCTGATTGGAAAATAACTGGTTGTCCAAGAGAACTTGTAACGCAACAGTGAGGTGGGAAAGGTGTTGCACCCAATTAGAGCTGTAAACAAGAATATCATAAAAAAAATCAAGATAAATTTGCAAAGGGGCGAAACAAATCATTCATGGTGGCCTAAAATGTAGAGGGAGCGTTAGTTAACCCAAAGGACATAACTAAATACTTATAGTGACCATTGTGGGTCCGGAATGCTGTTTTCTCCACATCCTCATCACGCATCCGAATATGATGATAACCGGATTTGAGACCGAGTTTAGAGAAAGAAACCGTGCCATGTAGTTCATCTAACAATTCTTCCACCATCGGAATTGAAAACTTATCAGGAATAGTTTCCTTGTTGTGGGAACGGTAGTCAACACAAAGGCGCCACAAGCTGTCCTTTTTGACTAGTAGGACGGGACTTGAGTAAGCACTGCAGCTTGGACGAATGATGCCGGCTCGCAACATTTCTTGCACCTGGACTTCAATTTCAGTCTTCTGGTAATGGGGATATCTGTAAGGCCGAACCATAATTGGTTTATGGTCGACAACAAGGCGAATAACATGATCCCGTGGCCAGTGAGGAGGAAGATCTGTAGGAACCTGAAAAACTGGAGCAAACCGAGTTAAAAGTTGGGACAACTTTTGATGTTGTCGGGTTGTCAATGCTGGAACAGAAGCTGAGGTTTTGCTTCCCAACAAGAGCCGATGAGAACCACTTGGAAGTGGGTGAAGAAGCCGATGTTTCAAGGAGTTTGCCAGTTGTAATAGAAGATTTGTCCCCCGAATACAGTAAGGACGGTTAGTAGCCGAAAACTTCATCGGTTAGTAGCCGAAAACTTCATGATTGTTGGAGTCTGTATCCCACATCGGACCATCCGATGTGGTCTTAATTATTCATTATAAAAGAACCTCAAAGCCTCCTTTAGAGAGGATCTTGGGGATTCAGGTTTACCTCTTTTTATCATTCTACATGGCATCAAAGGGAAAATCCCATTAGATTTTTCCCCCTCTCGGGTCTGCCTTACGCGGCCACCCCCCTCCCGGCTCTGCCCTACGCGGCCCCCCAGCTCCCGCCTTCCGCGGCTCCCTCCCTTCAGCGGCGTCGCTCTCCCCTGCAGCCGCTCTGTTGGGCAAAAATCCCTCAAGGTATCATTGAAGCATTTTTGAGGTGATTGTGTTTGTTGACAAAGTGGGCCTCTGTGTTGTGTTTGTTGACAAAGCAAACCACAACGTACAAATTTGTTGACAAAGGGGATTTCATGGTGGCATGTCGAGTTCAAGGGATGTGGTTAACGATCCATGTTTGATTCAAGAACGTCGAAAAAGGAATGATCGATCTGGAGGCGGTTCAAAAAGAACAGATACATGGTGGCACCGTTTTCCGGTGTTTGCCAAATTTTTGGACCTCAAAATCGACAAATGGAGAAAAGTGGTTTTGGCAAAGGGACTTGTGCGCCGGTGTCTTGGAGGCTTGAAAAACTTGCGCGCCATATGTTTTTCAAGATCAAAACATCAAAATATGGCAAAGGAAAGAAGGGTCGCTCAAGTTTTGGGTTTGGTCGCGCAAGTGACTTGCGCGACAGAAACTAGGGCAGCTGGACTTGCGCGCCGAGAGGAGACTTGCACGCCGACGCTCAGGGTGTCCAAATGCCTATAAATAGAGGTCGACCCCTCCTCATTCTGAAGGAGATCAACACTTAGAGAAAATCAGAGCTCCCGTCGCGCAGGTGTGGTGGTCGCGCAAGTGGTGGTGTGGTCGCGCAAGTAGAAGTTGCGCGCCAGTTGTTTGTTGCACGTTCAGAGTGGTTTGGGCGAGAAAGGGAGTCGCCCAAGTTTTGAGTTGAAGAAAGGGGCGTCGCGCAAGTGGTTTGGTGAAACTTGCGTGCCAGGTTTTGAAGAAGCGCGACAGTTGATGGTTGCGTGCCAAAATAATTTTGGGCGTAAAAGGGTGTGAGTCGCGCAAGTTTGGAGTTGAAGAAGCTAGTGTCACGCAAGTGGTTGAGGTGAACTTGCGCGCCGAGACTTGTGCGCCGGCTTGGAGAAGGGCGCCAGGTATGGTTGAAGCACGACAGTGATTCAGGGCTGCGTGAAAGTTGGAAGATTGTCCGATACCTTCGGTGCAAAGTGAGATTCATCTACGGGTGAAAGTTGGACTTCAACAGAGCATCTACATACAACAGAGGATGTATTCATTAGTGATAATGAAGAGACCTACAGGTCTATAAACTGTGAGTGAATCCTTTTCAGAGCAGTGAGCAAAGGAAGAGGAAGAATGTGATCCTCTCCACCGGCAGTGAGCCAGAGAGAGAAACAGGGAGTGACCCTTGGGAAAGCAGTGAGCTGACCCTAAACCTTGTAAAAGCAGTGAGCCTGGGCATAGAAGTGATCTAGCCCAAACCTTGTAAACAACAGTGTGCTTATAGTGGATTTGATACATCGGCACATTGCCGGTGTATGCTCCTTGGACGTAGCCCAGTGAAGATGAACTAAGTAAAATTGCTGTGTTCTGTGTATGCTTTACTTTCTGTTTATTTTGTGCAACGGGAAAGACAGAGAAAAGTGTTTTGCTTAACAGCGAAACAAGATCAGAAGGGGCTTTAATTTTAAATTTGTCATACCCTGATTCACCCCTCCTCTCAGGGTATTCAGCCTAGTAGACCTAACACGCTCTCTCCTACGATGCCCCTCCCCGACAGATACCCTCCCTCCAGTGTCGCCGCCCTCCAGCGGACCTCCCACTGCAGTTCTCTCCCGTCGCGGCCCCGCCCCTTCTGCAACTTCCCGACCCGCCCTCTCTTCCAGCGATTCCCGCAGCAGCTCTGTCCCGCCCTCCGTGCGGCCAACCGATGTGAAACCGGCCTGCCCTATCCCGGCGATTCCCGACTCGCCCTTTCCCGGCGGAACCCGGCTCGTCCTCACGCGGCGCATCCAGGCCTCGGACGCTAACCGCCAACCTCGCTCTTCCCCAACGACCTCCCGACTCCGCCTACATCACGTTTCCCAGCACCGCCCTACAACGGCTTCCTGGATCAACCGACCCTGTTTCCGAAGCGGCACTAGGCACCCGCCTCCTTCCGGCCTTGAGTCCATCAGCGGCTACGCAGGCGCCGCACCCCCTGCACTCCCTTTCCCTGCGGCTTCCCGGTTGCGCTCCGCCCCGACAAATGACGTTCCTCCCCAACGATGTCCCGCCCTCCTGCGACTCCTCACGAACCGGCCCTCCGGCTCCTCTGCGGTTTTCATGGCGATCCCTATCGACCGACCCCGCTAGCTCGACAGCCCTCGCCGGCCCTCCTGCCCGCCAGCCTCTCGTCGACCGGCCTGCCGATGCTCCGACGACCGGCCCGCTCGTGCGGTTTTCCTGGCGACTTTGACGACCGGCCCGCTCGTGCGGTATTCTTGGCGACTTTGACGATCGGCCCGCTTGTGCGGATTTCCCGGCGCTCAGTTGACCGGCACTGCCAGTGCGGCTTTCCCGGCGCTCCGTCGACCGACACCGCTTGAGCGGCTTGCAAATCTTTTTCAGCAGCATCATCCATCTTCGTGAGGGGGAGCAACACCCATGGCGATTTATCTTTGTTTTATTTTGTTTTGACTTATTTTATCATCAAGTTGGGTATGTCCAGCTTAAGGGAGAGTGTTTGCAGCGTTTCTTGTTTGTTTTGTATTGTCGTTGCTTTGGTCTCTTTTCTTTATATGTCCAAGCTAGGTACACCTAGCTTGAGGGGGAGTGCTGGAGTCTGTATCCCACATCGGACTTATGGTCTGATGTGGTCTTAATTATTCATTATAAAAGAACCTCAAGACCTCCTTTAGAGAGGACCTTGGAGATTCAGGTCTACATCTTTTTATCATTCTTCAATGATCATAGAGTGCCGGTTTGTGTGGACATCCCACGAAGTACATAGCCAGACCACGCCTAAAATCAAATCCAGATTTCCAATATCCAAAACATGGACGTCAACCGAACAAGTATAGTCACCGATTGAAAGGGTTAACTGTGAATAAATCCCCTGTGACCCAACGGTGTGCCCATCCCCCAACTGAATGCGCAGCCGTTGGGGGTTCTGGGCTAGAAAACCGAGGAAACGAACCAGCTGTGGCGAGATAAAATTATGTGTAGCGTCGGTATCACCGAGGATGAGGATCAGAATTCCATTAAGAGATCCGTCAACTTTCATGGAAGGAGGCCCGAAGGTAGGTTGCTTTTGATCAGAGGGGCCAACATCAATAAGCTGGCAGGTCATGATGTTGTAGGTGGCCTCAGTTGGGTGATCAAATTGAGGAGAGTCGGGTGGTAACGGGGTCTGCTCAGTAAGCTCAGAATCATCCTCACCGAGAATAAGGATCCGCAGCTTGGGGTCAGCACATTTATGAGTGGGTGTATAGGGCAATGCGCAGCGAAAACAAGGACCTTTGCGTCGACGCTCTTCCCATTCTTGTGTAGAAAGTTGCCGCACACCCCGCACCAGAACGGGGGATTGTTTAGACAAGTTGGAGGAGCCATTGGATCGCGGGGGGGGGGGGGTTGTGGAAGCGGGAGCGGAAAGTGGGACCGTCAAGTGGAAGTGATGAAAACTGAGGAGGGAATGGAGCCGACTTGCGATCACAGCTAGAACCAGCAGACTGCAGAGGAGCGCCACGAATGAAAGAACCAGTACCACGACGGAGAGCAAGTTCAACGTGGCGGGCTAACCTCATAGCCTGCAATCGAGTTTCAGGATTGTATATACGAACCAGGAGCGAATTTCATCGTGCAATCCGTGCAAAAAATGCCTGATATATTACTGCCCAAGTTGCCGAGGTATGAGGGAAGCCAAATATTCATATTGTTTTATATATTCTTGGACGGAATTCTGTTGATGAAGAGCATCAAGTTCCTCATAAGGATTTTGTATCTCCAGGCCACTGAAACGCTCCAACAATTCAGTACGAAACAATGGCCAGGCCAGATCGGGATAGACCTCCTGGAGGATTGTGAACCAATGAATGGCGAGACCCTCATGTTGACCTGAGCGAGCGAAATCTTCATATATTTGGATGTCTGATTAATACGGAAATATAATTCAACTTGGGTAAGCCAACCATGAGGATCCGTGCCATCAAAAAGACAGGTTGCTCCACGCGGCGACCCACAAAAGAATGATCATAGGTATGGAAGACATCGCCCGTAGCAGACCGAGGATCAAAAAAAGGAAGAGGGAGCCGATTGTACCCGAATTAGCGGAATGCAAGGGTTGCTTCTCACGTTGGCGAAGCATGAGTTGACAGAACTCCATTTGAGTGGTCATCTCTTTATCCCAGCGATGCTGGCCTTGGCGGAGATCATGTACTCTTTGATGGAGATCAACAACAGAAGTATACAACTGAGAGTTGTCTCCACAGTGCCGAGACGTGCTTCAACAGCTTCCACTCAGGAATGAGTGTGCGTTTTCATGGAAAACAAAGTGAAGATGGCAGAAAGGAAGGAGGAGCAGGCGCGGAAGGTCGGACCAAATTGATAGGAATAACCAATCACTTTTGTATTATATTCAATGGAACTGTACCAAAATTACAGTGGAATCTGGAAAAAGGTAAAAGAGAGAAACAGACCCTCGAGAGCCCCACTTTGGTCTCCCACCCAAGACTAACTAATCACTTTTCTAAAACAGAAAGATACCTTGGTCCACTACCCACATGCCCGTATTTAACAGCCCTGGTCCCTACTGCTGAACACCTAACCACCTCCCCCTAGCTGAACCACTTTACCCCTTCCAGAATATACCTTCCATTCACCTGTGTGGTCCCAAGTCCTATTATCAACACATCGAAATTTGGTGATAGGGTAAATATTATTTTTTGATAAAAATAAATTATTTGGGTGAATAATGAAATATGTAAGTGAATAATAAATCCGGTAAAATATGGTATATAATAAAAAAGATATATAAATTAATAAAAATAAATATATACATAATTTAAAATAGAAGAAGACACGACCCACTTTCCATTTCATCCATTTGTAGGTTACTTTTCGCACAAAATTACATTAAAGGTAGATTACATCCGTCACCGCGGAACACGACGCAATGAGAGTTGATAAAACTTAAATAATGATTAAATATAAAATTAATGATTCATTTATGTTATGTTTAAAGTTCTGTAATAGTAATTTTCAAATGAAAAATCATTATTAAAAGAACACCTTATGGTTGATAAAAGCACTATAAACGAACGAACCTGAACCATTTCTTCATGAATCGTGATCGCACTTACATGAAACATTTGGAACGATTAACATCTGATGACATATATGGACTATGAATAACTAATAAATAAGTAATATATGAATATAAATGATTAACATTAACCGGAATAAATAAAAACAATGTCCTGGAATAATTGATTAATAAACTAAAATTGATTATATAGAGATTATATAGAGAGTTGGACCGCATTCGCGCAAGTTGAAAGTTAAGGGAAGGGGTTCTCTCTTTATCTTCTTATTCAAGACCCTATTTCTCTAATCTTTCTTTGGAAGCTTTGTATGTGATTTTCATTTAAATTCTCATTTTTCTTCTCTTCTGGTTGTTTTTGAGATTTACATAACTTCTTATCATCCTTTTAATTATTTATGTTCAATCCATACCTTATGATGTTTGGAAGGGAAATCTTCCTCGATCTTCTCTTTGTTGATTTCAATTTTCTCTTCTTCATCAATCTTCTTTTAAGTTTTATATATTTTTCCCTTTAGATGTGTTTTTATTCCTATTTCATCTTCTTTTATTAGTATTCACATGCCCTTTTCCCATTATCTCTTTGATTGACAAGGATATTGTAAGAGGATTTTTCTTTTTTGTCTTTGTATGATTTTGTCTCTCGAACTACCTCTCTTTTTTATTTTTCTATGTTTAATTTCCTTTGGTTGTTTTATATGACATTTCCTTTCAATTTCTTATATTCAACTTTCTTCTCTTTACATTCCACTTTATCTTTTCCTTGATTATGGTTACTTCAAACATTACAAAAGTGTTATGAAAATTTCTTTTTGATTTCATACAATTTTTCCTGTTCTCTTCAAGATTTTTTGTTGTCTTCATTTATTTTTATGTCTCATCATTTCGATATTTATCATGCCATTTTTGGGTATTTACATTTTTTCACATCATTCAATCTTCCTCTTTGATGGACTCTTATGAGACACGTCATGATTTTGTTATATAACCCGTTTTATTTTTACGGGTTAATTATGTTATGTTTTATGATTGATGTAAGATCACTTTCATTATTTCATTTCCATGTGACACACATATTTATGGACATATTTATGCACATATAGTGACCGGTGAGTTTGGAATTATATAACCCTCCAAAGTATTAGATAAAACTTTTATATCATGAGATTTTATATTTATGAGACATGGGCATTTAACCTAGTTCACTATATTATACCATGCCACATTCTTATGATGTCCTATTATCATGCACGCGCTACATTCTTATACCATGTCACATTGTTATGTCATGTTTCATGCTTATGCATGTTCACGTTTCTCATATGTTCATTCCTTTATGATGTATCACATGATTTCTCATACATCTCCTTCTAAAATCTCTTATGTTTTCCCCTCACCGGGTTATTAGTTCACCCTTCATTTCTTTATGTATGTCCCCAAGGATTCTATTGAAGTGAGATGTGTATGATGAGTTCATAGGGGAACTTTTATGAAGGATTTTGTGGAAGAAATGAGTATTTTGTGGGTGTAAATAGTGTGATTTTAGTTATAATGTTTGTGGAGAATAATTGTATTTCTTAATCATTTAAATCTATATTTTTGCGTAAAAAGGTGTAATATGTTGTTAATCTTCTAAGTCGCTAAACTTTTGGGTTCTAGTCGTGTGTTAAAATGTGAGTTATTATGAGAAAATGATGTAAAAACCATTTATGTGATTTATGGATCGTCATATGAATGGCAACGATGTGACAATTGACTGAGTCACCTTTAACCTCTCACTAAGCAATACGAGTCATCCTCCACCTACTGCTAAGCAATCTAGGTTGTCAAATTACAAAATTTTGGAAAACTCATTTGAGTTCATTTGACATCTGGTTGATTTGTGGTTTTTGCCATTGAACTTGAAATTTTAAGTTTTTTTAATTTGCATGATTAAATTTTAAAATAGTGCAACTCTCAAAGAATGTTGGACCAAGAACAAAGCTTTTCGATTATCCAAATTTAAACCACTCTTGGTTAGAATAAGACTCTAATACTACTTGTTGTGACTTTTTGATCACTTAACAAGATAAAGAGAAGAAAAAATATGTTATATTTCACAGGAATATGAATTTTATTAAAAATTTCTCTCCATTTTACTCAAACCCTCTTATGGAGCTTTTCGGGTTCTCTCTTTCTCTCTCACTTGCAGATCTCTTTCGGATTGTGTTTGTGGTGAGATGAAATGAAATTCCCAAATTTTATCTATTTATAGGTATATGTACATTAATTTTTTGTCAATCTCATAAATGTGACCTACTTCCACTGCCTAATTAATAGGACAGTGCCGAGGGCAGTGCCGACCAAGAAATGCACTTACACTATCATTTTCTACCAACTCACAATGTAACTGACAATTTAGAAAATGAACAAACCTAATCGCGATGAAGGCGTTTTTTGCAAGGTTTTTTTTTTATCTCTTTCATATGATTAATAAATATGGAATATGATAATTATGGAATGGTTGTTCTGCATTGTTTGAAATTCTCATCACATTACTTCACCATGGGTAATGTGAGTTGGATTTATATTTTTACTCCAGTGTTTTAGAAATGTACTCTAGACCTGGATACATGGTGAGTTGGCTAATGTAATTACTGTATGGGTGGGTTTATAAGTTACGTGCTGTCTTCCATCTTGAAGACTGGTTTTGATCCAAATTTTTTCTGCTTTCATTTATTTAGGTTTTCCCAACTTGTTTGTTGATTTTGCAATGGGGCAGTGTGGTTACTCCATTGTCTGCTCTCCCTGTGGGCTTTTAAACATAAGCAAAGCTCTTGATCGAAGATTTATGTTCTCATGGGTGATTTTAATGCTTAAAGAAAAGATTGTGCATTTATCATCAGCTTGCATAAGGTTGATTGATGGTGAACTCAAATCTGCATTGTAGGGCCCCTAAATTCACACGGGCAGTCCCTGAATGCTCAAGAATCCAACTCCAGTGTTGTGTTTTTTTCAATGGTCATTATTTCATCAAACACTTTAAATCCTATTATATTGTGCAGATATTACTTACAAATTACATTAAAGTAACAATACAAATTCAATTATCCTAAAATCAAATGTGAATCATTGCAATTTCTTCTAGCTGTATAACTATCTTGTCATCATCTATTATGCCTCCATTGCATTTAGATGAGTGGACGTGTACCCAAGGAAGTTTGGTATTCAGTGTTCTTAATTATTGTCTAAACTGGCGCATTAGTGAATATGTGGAGTTTCTTGCATTATCTGATTCCATTGTTGCACCTAAAATGGATGGTGTTGCACTTTCATTGTTATATAATGTTAGTATAGATTCATATGTCATTTGCTTTACATGAAATAAGATTGAGACACCAGTGGAGTAAAATAATTTGCATTCTGCTTTCAGGAGATCGTGGTTACCAGGAACAAGTACCGATGCCACGGTTTTGGGTTTGATACTAGCTAATGTTTCTGTTTTTATGTTATGGAGAGTTGCAAATCCTTACTTCATGTCAAGGAATTTCATTGTGAGTCTTAGAGCAACGTATTGGTAATTAATGCCATTTGTAATTTTATGGATTTCAGTTGTTCTCTGTTTCTTGGAGTGTTTGTAAGGTATGCTTTCTTAGTGGCGAACTCTCTGTTTTTATCGTCACCTTCTTACTGGTATTGAGAAAAAAATTTAATTATAGACCCTAATGAGTATCACACAAAATTATTAATAAAATAACCAACTTGTATGTAAAATCCTTGGAGTTGGATTAGGTCAAGAGTTCAAATATGCGTAGTAGTTGGCTAGGTTGAATATGTTTATTTGCAATTAAAAAAAATAATGAATTAGTGGATCCATTTCTGCTGTCACAACAGCATAACGGAATGTCTAAAATATGAACTTCCAGAGTTTTAATTTTTTTTAACTGTAATTATAATCCATCCATGATTTATCCTTGCTCTGATCTACTGTTGTTTTGTCTGAACAGGTTTCATTAGACAATGTTATGAGTGGACGTGTGCACACAATGATAACCTCTGCATTCAGTCACATGGGAGCAGAGCATCTCATATATAATATGATTGGACTTTACTTTTTTGGAATGAATGTATGATCTTGATTCTCTCCTTTAACTGTTTCTAGTTTTTGGTCAGTTGATCTTCTTTTTAGTTGATTATTGGCTGAATTTCTTCTGTCTGGTATTTGTTTTATTTGCCTTTTTTTTAATGAGCGCTGTTGTTAAGATAAAAGTTTGAGTAACCCTTGTTCTATTTTACAAATCTTTATTTGATGCTTGCATTGAAAACTTACACTATCAGTGATGCCTTGAGTGGAAGAAAAATCATTTGAATGGAGTCCCCACGTGTGCTTTGACTCTTGTAAACAACATTAAAGTATGTCCTCCATTATTTCATAAATTTTGTTCTGGTATCAGGGGGTTTCACCCTGGCTGGACTTTCTTGAAAGTTTGGGTGCTGTTTGGAGTGGGTTGGGGTCCTGCTTGGAGCAGGGTTCTGCTTGGAGTAGGTTGTGTTCTTGTTCGGATGGGGTGTTTGGTGTTCCTGTCTCTCGGCATGTTTTGTTTGTGGTATTCTTTGATACACTTTTCTGATTGTATATATTTCCTATTTTTGGCTTCAAAAAATAGGGGTTCTGTCACATGCCTTACTATTTCGAAGTGTACTTAATGATTTTAACTACCAGAAATAGCTCCTCTATTTTGATAAACTTAACCTAATTGTGCAGATAGGAAGAACTTTTGGCCCTGGGTTTTTGCTGGAGTTTTATTTTGCAGGGGCTATTGGCGGTTCATTATTCTTTCTAGCACACCATGCCTTCTTGGCTGAATCATCAAAGGTATGTTGATTATAGCCATTGGTTCAATGCCTAAAGACTGTCATTTACTGGGTTTTCTGTTTGCAGGGTAGAGGATCGTTTTCCATGGACCCATCAAGGACACCAGGATTGGTATGCTTTTGGCAGCTGGTTTTTGATTGGTTCCCTTATTCTTGACTCATCTATTTTTTTCCCATTCTTAGTGGTTGGAGAAATATGAAAACAGTCATTTACGGAATACATCAATGTATTAATATTCATCAAGAACAAATAATAGACCAAGGCATTTCATGACTGCTTGTTCATGAATGGATTGACAAAAAACTTAAACATGCCTTTTATGGTTATACTTGAAAAGATTGTTAAAAATGTTAATAATTGTCTCATTATCATAATATAGTTGAAAAAACATTGCAAATAGAACTTTTAATTTTGATAATAACTGTTTCACCTACATAATTTCACAGCATTTTGAGTGTGGGTGAAAAGAGAAGCCTAGGGACCCATTCTTGGCCAAAGGCCCAAGGGAATGGCTGGTTAATTCTAGAAGGTCCTGTGGTTGCTCTAAAGGAAAGGATTACGAGAGTAAGTTCAAGGGAATATAAGCATGAATGTTTTGTACTGGGGAGATCTTCTTCTAGAGATTCAATTTTTGGTTATGCTTGGAAATTGAAGAGATCTCCCGGATTTTTCCCTTTGGACCTCACCATAGTAGGTAACTAACATTTAGATTCCGTACCTCATCAAGTTGGTTCGTCAAGAACTCTATCCCCAATGAAGTCTATAGAAATGGAAGAGTGGACCGAATACCCAAGATGCCTCACTAAGGGAGGCCTTGGTGTTTAT
The DNA here is from genome assembly GCA_963277665.1 of Viscum album. Taxonomy (NCBI): domain Eukaryota; kingdom Viridiplantae; phylum Streptophyta; class Magnoliopsida; order Santalales; family Viscaceae; genus Viscum; species Viscum album. Next base: position 1,894,134,855 of record OY728164.1, read on the forward strand.
TTATAATGAATAATAAAGGTGACATGATACCTAGAGTCCGATGTGAGACTCGACACAACATAACCTCTAACACTCCCCCTCAAGCCAAGTGTACCTAGCTTTGATACATAAGAAAATGAAAATAAACATCTCTGACACTCTCCCTCAAGCTGGACATGCCCAACTTGAAACGCATATCCAAAAAAAAACAAACAAATAACAAAAAAATAAAACAAAGAAGCTTGACGGTGATCTAAGCGGTGATGAGGAACCCCGACGGTGATCCGGGTAGCCCGACGGTAATCCGAGCAGTGATGAAGAAGTTCGACGGAGATCCGGACAGCTTGACGGTGATTCGAGCATTGATGAAGAAGCCCGAGGCAGAGGCAACACTCCTATGTACATGCCCTCTGTTTTTTTTTTGTTTCTTTTTTTGTTTGTGTTTTTTTTGTTTGTGCATACCTGCGCCAACCGCCCCTTGCGCGTTGCCTGCCCGCGCGACGCCTCTGGCCACAGCTTTGAGACCTACGCGGTGCTGCTGAATTTGAAGGGCCCACCAGCTCCGGAGGCATCCTGTTTTTCGAGCCCGGCTCGTCGATCCCCGATAGATCTGGTCATGGCGGTGGACGTCGGCGGTGGAGAGATGAAGATGCGAGGCTCCTAACGACGATGAGTTGGAACGGTCGACGACGAGAATCCCGGTGAAGCGGCCTCACAGAAACGGGACGAGCGTTGGATTCGAGGTGGTCGCACTAGAGGAGCGCGCACAGAGAGTCGGCGCGCACAGGGAGGCGACGCTCAGGTGGGGCGGGGAAGGCTGTCGCGGTGGGGGTTTTTCCTCCAGGGAGGACCGCGCTCGAAGAGGAGGCAGGCCGTGCGACATCGGGTGACGACGGTAGGGGTTTGAGCAGGGGCGGCTCGGTCGATTCGTGGTCGACGATGGGAGTCTCGGCGGGCGGCACGGTGGGTTGTGCGCAAGGGGGCAGTCGGGAAGGGAGGGGCGCGACTGTGCTGCAGCCCGTCGGAGGGGGGGCGACCGACTAAAAAAAAAATCGGTTGGGTGCCGCCGCCCCCTACAGGGGGAAATCCTTAACAAAAAACCGAGGCCGAGAGAGAGAGAGAGAGAGGGCTAGGTTAGATGACCTGCTCTGATACCATGTTGAAATGGAAGAATGGACCGAGGCCTTGGTGTTTATTTATAATGAATAATAAAGGTGACATGATACCTAGAGTTCGTTGTGAGACTCAACACAACTTAGCCTCTAACAAAGACTTTTCGGAAAAATATCACATCGATATTGTCTTTGAGGATGTGTATCACGTCGTTCCGAAAAGTGTAGATCTTGACTTTGTTTTCATAGTCCATCGGATTTGACTTCGTTGTTTCCAAGGATGACTTTGTAGATTCTCCATGTGGATTGGGCTTCCATATTCGTGAAACCATGAGGCTTGAGCTTCGTACATCATATCTGGGGTTGAATAAGAGTGGTGATAAAAGGTGCCTTGTAACAATTTTTAAAAGACCTTGCAAAAAAAAAAAAAGAGTGATAATAGATCCATTTGCTCCATCCATGCATGGTGAGATGCATCGGGCCTTTAATGCCTTGAATGCAGTGAAATGGACTCCCGTTGCCACTTATAGTATCTTTAATCTCCCCCACACATCATTGGGCCTTGCAACTCCCAACTCCTCATATGCAAATCGAGTCAACACCATTGACTTGGTTCTTATCAGCTGGATGCTGAGATTGATGGAACACATGGTGGCCAGAAATCAAGCAGCGTTCACCAAGTGCGATGAGCTAGAGAACCGCGAGCGCTAGAACTCACCCAGTAAGTGAAGAACATGCAACTGGCTTTGCAAATGGAACCCACATGAGTTATGGAATGTTGTTATGGAATGAATTATATGTCAAGAGAAGCATCCAATTCATGAGGGAGATTCAACCACACAATCGTTTGCCATTTCCACCCCCCACATGCTATCAGATTCTATTTGAATGCTCCTCAATCTTGGCAACAAGGCACAACCAATCTTATTCTAAATCGACAATTTCCTGATTTAGTCAAGAGGGTTGAACTTCCAATGTTTTCAGGACCACGAGATTGACACGAGTTGAAACTTTCTTTTGAGTGCACAACACTCTGAATTTCATTCATTGTTTAGCAAGGTGTCGATGGAGGGAAGGGTCATCCACAAGTTTTCCGCTTTAATGGAGGTGCATCCTATTATCTCATGGGAGTAGTTTGGTGAAGGACTGCTTGGGAGATTCAGTGGCTACAAAATCTGTATGAAGAACTTGCATTGTTGAAGTAGCGAGGGTTGATTGGTGACAATATAGAAGACTTTTAAATGCTCACCTTCCTGGTACTGTGTGTGATAATCGGAGTCTCAGTATGTGGTGCATCTCCATAGTAGGTTGAAGGAGGAAGATCAGGGGATTTGTGCCCGCTGTGGAGTCCAGCTGTGTAATGTTATGAAGCTCCTCTCTGTGTTCTTCAAGGCTGTTGGCTTGGCATTGGACGACGAAAATGGGGTAGGAAGCCTCAAAGCCATTTGCCAAACCTGAGTGGTTTGGGATAGAGCCGCACTGAAGTTTTTGATAAAATTTTGGGCCTGACCTAATCCCCACCTTTATCGGTCCTATAAGGAATAGCCCTAAATAGCCTCCTTGTTTTCAAGGGTCTTGTCTGCTCACTTCACAGGAATAGGTGAGGAAATACACCAGAAGGGTTTGTGCTTTCATTATCGCTCGTCTTACAAACCCTCACACAAATGTCCTGAAGGAAACTGCGAGTGCTGTGGCTCTTTAAAGGTGAAGAGCCCAATGAAGATGGCAAAACCAATGTTGTTGAAATCATTTGTGATGACCCAATGAGGCAGAAGAGGGAGAATGTACCACGTATGATATGCGACCCAAGGTCCGCTAGGAAGCATCCTTGGATCCTTGCCCAACGGTCGTGTTTTGAGCTCCTGATCTTCGCAAGAAAACAATGAATGAAGTATGGTTCGTGGAAATGAGGAATAATGAAGGGATGGGCAAGATATAACCCCCAAAGAGAACTTGTCTCTTAGAACTTTAGCTAGAAGACGTGGCACAAGATGACTAATCCTTTGAAAAGTTGAAGAATCAAGCAAGAATACAAAGGCTGTCAGCTAAACTCATCATGGTAACAATACTTTCATTCATGCTTCAAAAGAGTACAAGGTGGTGACTATTTATAGCCAAAGAGGAAATAAAATAGTCTAATGGTTAGTTTTCCATAGTCAAAAAGCCTATGCCAAGCTTTTTTGACAACGTTGCACTTTACCAAGACTTTAAGAGACAATTAGCCCATCCCTTTTGAAAATAATGCACCAGACAAAGATTTTAAGACAACCAGCCCACTACCTTTGAAATTTATTGCGCTAACTTTGACTTTGAAGATTCTATGGGAGAATGAGCCTGAAATTTGCACTACACCATGAGCTGGGCTTTTAAAAGCATGTTTGAGCCTTAATTATAGGCTCAGATGCTTCCTCTAAGCAAGGGTGTTTGGTCTCTTCATGGAATTTCATGATTAATCAATGTAATGTCTCATTTATTTTCTTGGCCCTCGCTTGTCGTCGGGTTCCAATTCTTCGTAACGGGTCTTGCGAATTTATGCGCCTTGAGTCTTGAATCTTATTCCCAACAACATACCCCTCATAATCTCCTTGACGCATATGCGCAACATGATTCTTATTGTTAGACCCGGTTTATTGTATTTTCGGGTTTAGTGTCTTTTCGAGTCCCACATTGGTTTCTTCCGACTTGTAATTAGTCTAATCTATCTATAAAAGAATGTCTCCACCTCTCATTAAGGTAGGGACTTCACCATTCTACATGGTATTAAATGGTCAGGTTACATCCGATAACCTTCCCCATCGGCTGTGCGGCTATCCCGACACCACGTCGACCGGCCCCACCTGTGCCTGCTATCTCGGTGCCCCGTCGTTCTCCCTCCCGACAGCTCCTTCGCTGCTCTCCTGTCCGACGCCTCCAGCGCGACGACAATAACCCTCTCCACCCCAACACCTCCTGTGAGCCGTGACTCCCTCTTCCCGCCGCTCTAGTCCGGCGACCCCAACCAGCGGTGACCCTTCCTCCGTCGCCGTTCAAATCTGGAGCGCTGCCTCCCTTGCCCGTTGACCCCACCTGTGCGCGCGACGAGCCTCCCTGAGCGCGACGACCCTCTGCGAGTGCGACGACCCTCTGCGACAGAGACCCAGCGACCCCACCTTCCTGCACGCGATGGATTGCTGCGGCCTCGCCTTCCGTGCGACGACCCTCCCTGCGCGCCCTTGCGGCCCCTCACGCACCCCTGCGGCCCCTCTCGTTGCCGACTCCTCTCTTGTTTCTTCGGTGGTCCGCACCTCCTCCACTGGGCCGCACGACCGCTGGCGGTAAGCCCCTCCGACAAGCTTTCTGTAGCTCTCCCCAGGCGGCTCCTCGGCCGTTGGCTCCTTCCTCGGAAGGTCTGCCCTCACTGCGCGCTATCGTGGCCGGCCCTCAGCGCCTGCGTCCGCCTCCGGCCTTCGCCCTCCTTCGCCGACATCAGGCCGCCTCGCCCTTCCCGTCGGACTGCCGACACCCGCGCGCAACCCCCGCCGACATTTTCTCTGGCAGCACTCCCGCGGTCCGCCTACCACAGGGCGACCTCTCCGAGTAGATCTGGACCGGGTTTCTCCCGCGGCGGGCAGATATGTGCCGACTCCTCAGCGGCGAGCACCGCCGCCGTGGTCCCCTTTCCTGGGCGGGCCCTTCTCCTCTGCGACGGTCGACCGACGACCCTGAGCTCCCGCAGAGCCGCACCTCCGGCCGCCCAGGCTAGGTTCTCTGTCTTCTTCTAGACATGGCAGCATCCTCGCCACCATCCAGCATTCGTCACAAATTGGCACTCTCAATAGAGGAGATTGCACTTGTACAATCTCCTCGGGTCTCTTTGCCACCTGTTTCTTCTTCAGCCTCCATTGTTCAGACCAATGGAGCTACCGCTTGTGTCTCTCATCGACAAACAACTTGGATGTTTGATTCTGGTGCTTCTGATCATCTCACAGGTGATTTAGGTTTGTTTACTACCTATCATCCGTATACCGGTGCCGCTGCAATTACTGCTGCTGATGAATCTTCAATTCCTATTGCGGGATTTGACACATGCTCCTTGACTTTGACTATTCGCTTGGCTTTTCAGTACCTCATGTTCGTCGTTGTCATTTTAATCTTCTTTTCATCAGTAAACACACAAAGGACCTAAATTGTGTTATTTTTAAGTTTTCTGGTATTGTTTTTCAGGAGTGGTCTACAAATCGGGAACTTGGTAGAGGTCGTCTTAGTGATGGGGTGTACATGTTCGATACCCCATCATCCCTTGCTTGCCCATCTACCTTTGCTCATGCCCTCAACCTGCATTTTCACCATGGCCATTCACCGGCCTCTGTCTTACATAAGCTTTGCCCCTAGTTTAGTCCACACCTTTCCTTCCATTGTGAATCCTGTAAACTTGCTAAACATCATCGGGCGACGTATGTTTCTCGATTGGAAACGCATGCTGCGAATCCTTTCGACCTAGTTCATTCCGATGTATGGGGTCCTTGCAGGGTTTTAGTCAGTCAGGGTACTGTTATTATGTTTCATTTATTGATGACTTCTCTCGGTTGGCATGGCTATACCTCCTTCGTGATCGTTCCGAGGTGTGTGATATTTTCAAAGCTTTTTACCATGAAATTCACACTAAATTCTCCAAGCCTATTAAATGTCTCCGTTCAGACAATGACCTAGAATATTTATCCACTTTTCTTCAGCAGTTTCTCAAGGTTCACGACATCTTTCATCAAACATCCTGCCCCGATACACCTCAGCAGAATGGAGTGACCATGCGTAAACATCGTCATCTTCTGGAGATCGCTCGTGCCCTCTTATTTCACATGTAGGTGCCTCTTCATTTTTGAGAGATGCTATCCTTACTGCTACTTACCTTATTAACCGTCTTCCTTTTTCTATCCATCAGAAGGAAACTTCTTTTCGAGCTCTGTTCTCCTCTCTCCCACCTCACTAGCTTCCACTTCGTGTGTTTGGGTAATTGTTATGTGCGTGACACTTGTCCCAACCTCTCCAAATTTTCTCTAAAATCCCTACGTTGCATCTTTCTCGGATATCCCCGCACTCAGCGCGGATACCGATGTTTCTCTCCAGATTTGCGGCGGTATATCATCTCTGTTGATGTCTCTTGATGTCTCTTTTGTTGAGAGTTCTCCATTCTCTCCACCCTTTTCCCACCCAGACACCACTATCGATGACGGTCTTCCTCTCACTATCCACCCAGCTCTGCCTCAGGTGTCTCATTCTGCTGATCACCATTTTGGCACCGTCTACTCTCGTCGGCCATCAAATGTGTCCTCCGTCCAAGCCGAGGACACCATCTCCCCAGGTTCGTCCGACGCTCCTGCTCCTGCAACAAACGACTTGCCCATTGCATTGCGGAAAGGTACTCATTCTTGTCAGAATACTTCTCTTTTCACATCTTCATATAGAGACCTTTCTGCTCTGGAGATGATATCTATTCCGCGCACGGTTGACAAAGCCAAATCTCATCCTGGGTGGCTTCAAGCAATGCGAGATGAATTGCAGGCTCTGTTCCCGCTGAATTAACTCTAACAGAGAAGGAGTCAACTGGACGCTCGCCAAGAATGCACCTCCACTGTGTTTCCTGGTCTCCACGTGCATCTGAGAAAAGAGCCCCATCAAAGTCCACTCATCACTAGACTTCCTCAAAGCCTGCACTGAAACTCTTCTGTTCAAACCGTCGGCCGCCACATTACCCTTGCCTAGGGTATGGACAATGTCAAAGTCGAACCCCTGCAAGTACTCGATCCAACGACGCTGCCTCAAGTTGAGGTCCTTCTGCGAGAAGATATAGACCAAGTTTTTGTGATTAGAGTAGACCACAAAATTCTCCCCAAAGAGGTAGTGACGCCAAGTCTTCAAAGCATGCATCACCGCTGCCAACTCCAAGTCATGGTTCGGGTAGTTCTTTTCGTGTGGTCGGAGTTGGCGAGAGCCATACGCCGCCACATGATCATCCTACATTAGGACGCACCCAAGACCCATACATGAAGCATCACAATAGACCACATATCCCCTTTCAGCCTCTGGCAAAATCAGCACGGGGGTGGTAGTCAACCGTCTCTTCAGCTCCTCAAACGATGCCTGACATTCTGGATCCCATACAAACTTCACCCCTTTCCGGGTGAGCGTGGTCCTCGGTGAAGCAAGCCGAGAGAAATCCCGAACGAATCGCCTGTAATAACCAGCCAGGCCAAGGAAACTCCTGATCTCGAACACATTCTTCGGCTGCTCCCATGACATAACCGCATTAATCTTCTCGGGGTCCACTGAAACCCCCTGCTCAGAGATCACATGACCCAAAAATCTCACCTCCCTGATCCAAAAAGTGCATTTTGACAACTTTGCATAGAGGCGGTGATCCCACAAAGTGCCCAAGACGATCCCCAAGTGATGTTCGTGTTCCTCCTCAGAGCCAGAGTATACTAGAATGTCATCCACGAACACCACAACGAAGGAATCGAGATACCGATGGAACACCCTGTTCATGAGTGCTATAAAGACCACTGGAGCATTGGTCAATCCAAAGGGCATGACCAAATACTCAAAGTGGTCATACCTGTTTCGGAAGGCTGTCTTAGGGATATCTGACTCCTTCACCCTAAGGTGGTGATAGCCCGAACGCAAGTCTATTTTTGAGAACCACTTTGCCCCCTTCAACTGATCGAACAAATCATCTATTCTGGGCAAAGGGTATTTGTTCTTAATTGTTACCTTATTCAGCTTCCGGTAGTCAATGCACAACCGGAGAGATCCATCAGCCTTTTTCGCGAACAACACAGGCGGCCTAAGGATAGACGCTCGGGCGAATGAATCCTTTGGATTCTAAGTCGTCCAGCTGTATCTTTAATTCCCTCAGCTCGGTGGGGGCCATGCGATAAGAGGGAAGAGAGATCGGCTGCGTTCCCGGCGCCAGATCAATCGAAAACTCCACATCCCCTTCCGGTGGCAAACCTGAGAAATCATCCGAGAATACCTCCGGAAACTCACTCACTACATGAAGTAGTGCACCTCCAGGGGAAAGACCATCATCCTCTAGCATGAGCGACGATAACTGGAAGGTAAGACTTCCCAACTCTGGGAGTGGAGGTCCTGCGCGACCCAACCGAGGATCCCATTCTCCCTGAAAAACCTGACGACTCCCATCAGGTGCCGTGAAACTCACTCGCCGCCTGTAACAATCAATGTGTGCTTGGAAGTGTACCTTCCAATCCATTCCAAGTATTATGTCAAACAGTTCCATATCTAGAACCAGGAGGTCCCACTTCATCTCAACCCCTGACATGGAAAGCGCACAAGAGGGGCACCTGAGGCCCTGCTCCTCTTTTCCCAGCGGTGTCACCAACTCCATCGCGAAAGACATCAACTTAGTTGGAAAATTCAGCATGTCCACAAAACGGGCAGAAATAAATGAAACAGAGGTACCAATATCAAAAAGTGCAGCAGTTATAGAAGATGGGATCAAAACGGTACCTCGAACTGTTGATGGTCCCGCCTCTGATCCTGCTGGTGCCTGATCCACCACATGGAGATATCCGGTCTCTGCCTGAGGACGGCCGCTAGTCTTTGGCTGTGCCCTGAATTGGCTCTGCCCTAAAGATGACCCTGCCCTACCACCATGACCTCCAAATCGAGATCCCCTAGTCCTCGACGGCTCGGACTGTGCTGACACTCCTCTTGAAGCCACTGATCCTGCCCCACTCGGAAGTGGACGTGCCACCCCGCAAAAGTGCTGCAAATGCCCCAAACCTCCACACTGGTAACAAGGCTTCGGAGGAAGTGGGCATGCTGGTCAGATGTGCCCCGGCTTCCCACATTGGTGGCACACGACCGATCTCGCGTTAGAAACCGCAGACGAAAACTGCTTGGAGGAGTGGCCTGAACTACCACCTCCCTTCTTCACCTGATTCTCCCGCTTCCTCTTCTTCTTTGAAGAGCTGCCACTGTCCACTGTTGACACTGTCCCAGAAAAACCAGCCCTGCCTTTACGGTCAATCTCCACCATACATGCCCGTTCAACGACCTCACCATAGGTCCTCAGCTTGAACAAGAAAACCTGGGAGTATATCTCTGGTCGCAATCATTTCTCGAACCTCTGGGCCTTCAATTGTTCATTTGAGACGATTTCAGGGGCATACCGAACCAACTCAGCGAAACGGTTGACGTACTCCATCAGAGAAAGATTCCCCTGAACAAGGTCAATGAACTCTCGGGACCTGACATATGCCAAGATCTCAGGGCAGTACTGTTCATTGAAGACGACCTTGAAATCTCCCCAGTGCATCTGCTCATTTTCCCAGTCCGAAACACTGACTCCCACCACTTACGGTTAGGACCCTCCAACAGAAAGGAGGCACACTTCACCCTGAGCTCCTCGGGTGTTTTCAAGAACTCAAACATACGCTCGATCTTCTTGAGCCATTCCTCCGCTTCTTGGGGTTCTGAGCTGCCTCGGAAGGTAGGAGGCTTGTTTTTCAGAAACTCCTGTGCTTTATTTTTTCTAGGACCTGTCTCTTCTGCCCTAGCAGGAATAGGAGCAGGAGCCGGTCCCTATCCCAGAGCTTGGACAGCTCGGGCCACAACCTCGACTAGCCTCCGATCGATCAGTGTGGGAGAACTCTCTCCGGCTTCCTTTGATTGGTCGTCGTCTCCCGAGGGTATCTTGTGCTTCAAGGGCCGTTCAGTAGTTCCGTTATCTCTGCGGAAGGTGGTAATGGAGGACAACCACCAGTCTCAGTGGGCTGTCCATCCGAGTGCCACCAAGATGTATTATGATGTCCGTCGGCAGTTCTGGTGGCCTGGTATGAGACGAGACATAGCGGACTTTGTGTCGAGATGCTACACATGCCAGCAGGTGAAAGCAGAGCATTAAAGACCCTCTGGTTTGCTCCAGCCATTACCCATTCCTACTTGGAAGTGGGACGAGGTCGCCATAGATTTCATTGTTGGCTTACCTTGTACACTTCAGGGTAAGAATACCATTTGGGTGGTGATTTATCAGGCCCTGAATAATGATTATTTATTTAATAAATAAATATCACTGTATTATTTGCCAATAAATAATTAAATATTATATTTACTAAATAACAAATATATATTTATTAAATATTTTGTTCACATATTCTCTCAAATAACTGGCGATTAAATATATACGATCAAACAAACATGAATAATTATTAAATCACGTGCGAGAATGATATTTATTCAACTTGCTAAATAATAAATAATAATATATTTTTTTATTGAGATTCTGGATACACTTAGTGTGTGACCTCTAGACCTCTTTCTCAGTGGCATTAGACGAAACAACATAAAGTCCAAAGTTAGTATCTAGTAACGCGCCATGACACCCATAGAGAAAGAAGTTAATGCTACAAAGTCATAATACCTCATACGGACGCTTATTGTGTAATATAATCCCTTTATCGTGATCTCTCTAATCAAGCAGGTTGCATGTTGGTGTCATCAATCTATGCGTTCAATGTCTCTTTTTCTTTGACTTTTCGGAAATCGAACTTGCCTATAGATTACAATGACTATGGATTTATTTAGGCCATATCATTTACATCAAAGGGTCTGAGATATCAACTTCCATTAAAGAAATGAACAATTTTTTTCTCGCATTATTCATTAATAAAATATTACTCGTGACGCATCCAATGTATCCTAACTCGCCACAAACATATGTTGCCATTGTTTTCGTCAATGTATCAAAGTACGCGACTTATAATACTCATTAATAATAATATTAAAGTCTAAGGATTAATACACATGTCTGCAAATAGGAACGTCTAATGACATATAAATGCGGATTTCCTACCGGCGGGTCTCGTTATCATAATATCCTACATTGGATATTATCAAGGGCTTACACCATGAGGTGTCTCAAAGTCCTATGAGTCTCCACTCATGACAGCCTGTATCATTTATGTCCCTCAAATGATTTCATCCGGCTATAGAACATATATTTAAGAATACTGTTATGACACTTCTAGGTTCCAATCATTGCTGGGAACTGCTATGACCTTTCAGTACAACTACTTTTAGGACATTATCACATACTATGTTACGCATAAGAACAATCATGATGTTATTAATATTCAAAACAATGAATACAGATTATCATAAAGTACACAGAAGTTGGTTCTAGGGCACCAACCTCAACATTATTCACAATGTAAATCCACTTTAAACCTAGATCACTTATACCAAAATGTTTTTGGTATGGTTTAAAGCCCCTTTCAGGTTTCGGCACGGGCCCTTCGGGCGTTGCCGATGAAGGTTTTTGAGAATTTTTGCAATTGGATATTAATTTATTAAATATTTCAAAACACTTAATTAATTATAAACATTTTATAATTAATTAATTTATAAACACTATAATTTAAATAAATATCCAAAAATACACTTTTCTTTAATTTTTAAACATTTTATAAATTATATAATTCAATTCACAATTGAAATTTAAAAAAATTAAAATTTTCATATATATTGTATTTTATGATACTCTATATCGCAAGCTGCGGTTTGCTCCATTATTTATCGTATTTAACGATATATAATTCTCAACTGCGATATATCCTTTGACGCTTCGATATCACACATGCTCTGTTTTACAACATGCAATTGTAGGTGCAGTCCCACGTAACATCCCATCCCATGGTGTACGCTATGTTATTACAAAAAATCGAAGGATCACACTGGTTTGTATTTTACGGCATCACACATCATACGGAACGACTATATCACAACTTACAATATCCCATATAATAAATCAAGCCACAATTCAAATTTTATACCGTTTTTTATGATACCCAATACGACATCAACTTTTCCTTGATCTATATCGTATTCAACAATTGAAATATGATATGCATGGTTTCTTTATTTCTAATGATGATTTCAAGAATCAAAAAGCATGATAAAACTTTGATACCATTGAAAGGTTTCTAGGGATCAAATAATACCTATTCAATGCAGTGGAAGACAATAGGAACCTCAATTCCTAAGATCACAATGGTATGAAAACCGAAACATGTATAATATAAATGAAGAACATGTACTTTTCACCAATGACAACCTCGACATTTGTTCTTCAATCATATGCTTAAGGAAGATCCCTTAGAAGCAACCATCAGGTTCCTTTCTCCATGGTGTATCCACAGGTTGATCTGAATCAGTAAACTCTTGAGTGAGATTCTCCACCACTCTTGCGACATGCTAGTACTTCTCGGTGGTAAAGGGAGGAGGAAGAGAGCTTTGACAGGGCGAATCAATTGGACGAACACCCATCTCAATGACTATGGCCTGTTTATATGAAACATTAGCAGTAATGATAGCCATATGTGGAAGATGATTCGAATGTTAAATGTTTTAAACGTTCTACCACCTTTGATAATCGTCAAATACAATTCATGCATATTAATGCAGTACGATATCAACATATCGTATGACATGATAGGACAAAAGCAACAATGATACAATATCCTATATTGTATCCAATGATATACCCTTAAGGTGTAACACCCTGAATCGAATCACCGGGTTCAGGTCGAAGTGCTACATGACCTCATGTGCGCCTCCCCGCACGCAAGAGGTTGACGACACATAATCATAAAAAAAAAAGAATAATAACCCAACAACACAACGGTAACTGAAACAATATCATAATGCTATACCAATGTCATCTAGGTCTTACAATATAAAAATAACCTAGGAACCTTCTCTGTGGTAGGTCAGACCAGAGTATAAGCAAGAACAACAGGAAATAAATACAATGTGACATCTATTCGGAGTCCGTCTCGGTACTGCCTCTGAACTCCAAGCTTCATCTTTCAGCTACTTACTGCTGGACCTTTGCCTTTCCCCGGATCCCTGATCATGAAGTTTGCACTCGCACCGAGATGTCCATGCAGGGTGTGAGTATAAACCTAGTAGGACACCTCCAACGCGTCCTTAAACATAAGTGAACTTATATACTGAGGTGTATGCCATGATAAATAAAATAAATGCGCAAACAACAATCAATCATGTGTCGAGCGATCACATGCTAACCAACCCACCACGAACCCCGACCGTACCTACTTCGGCTCCATGTTGGAGGAGTAGTCACAACTGGTAGTTGCATGACTCAGATCATGCCAAGATGTCACATACGGCTCAACTTAAAGTAACAATCCTCGCTCACCTTTAAGGACTTGCCCCACTCCACCTTTAAGGAGCAGTCACCCGACTCATCCAAAGAGCCATAATTGCACGGTTGTCGTCTTCACATGATGGTATGCCCACTAGGCACCTGTCGACTCTTAAGAACCATCTAAATGTTGCAAGGTCAATCTCCCATTGGCTTAACGTGTCCAGCTCCGACTCATACCATCGGCACATCGTACATCTCGCCCCGACTTATACCATTGACTCAATGATCATCACACCCCGACTCGTACAATTGGCTTGGTGTGCACCACGTTTCGACTCATGGATCTCCACCTCTGCGCATGTCCAATTACCGTCGACAAGTCGTTCCATATCCCAACACCCACCATCATGCCATCTCAGGGTTGTCGGTCTGCTGTCCTGTACCCATGCTCCCTAAGGAGTCAACCGATCGCATTGAGTAACCTGCTATTTTGACACCGGCATCAATTTTCCCACAAGCTATGCAACATCCACAACAAGACACAACATAGCAAGCACAAACACAATGTATCAAGCATAGGTCTCACGGGTTACACACACACTCATGTGCACATCAATCAAGCATAGGTCTCACAGGTTACACACACACAAAATCCAATCATGTCAAACAACTGTATACAACAACCCTATATGGTAAGGACTTCCTACTCCAAGCGCTTTGATGCCAAACGTCATTTTTTGAGTGTCAATACCCAAAACACGCCCACACACCAACCATATCAAACTCGTACGCCAAGAATCTCTAGAATCGATCCCAATTCATCACAAAATGAATTCTAGAATAAGATTCAAGGAGATGGCGACATAGGCTTAGAAATAGTTCGATTTACCCAATGAGTTCCGCCGCCAACGGTAAATCTAGATCCATTCGGATAAATGATGACGATTCTTTAGATCAAGCCGTCTAACCATCGATAAAACGGGAATTCCTCATTAGACCATATTATAATTCATTAATCTAGCTATGGCAACCTGGATATATGATTCCTTTCAAGAAGAGGAGAGGAGATCTGGGCAAAACGCGAAGAATGGAGGAAGAACAACCTCTTACCTTGAATCCACACAAGCCAAAGCCTCTAGATCCACTGGATTTGGAGTTTGGAGGGAGATGAAACGCCAAGAACAACCATGAGAGTCCCTAGGTTCAAGAGCCCTAGGCGTAGGAGAAAGAATGAAGGGTTTTTGGGTGGTTTCAGATTAAAAAAACCAATTTCTGGATTAATTAAAAGGCGGCACATGGTTTGATTGTACAGTTTACCAAACCGTGGGTCAACCGTGGGTCAACCGTGTGAGGCTCATTGTCCCTTGAGGACACCCATATCGTTTGGTCGCATGGTTTGGTAAATCGTCTGTCAACCGTTCTTTTTTTGTCTCTGCCCTGAGTCACACGGTTTCCTCGATAATGTCGCATGATTAGCTTTAATCGTGTGCCAATCGTGCGCCATCCACTGTACCTCCCTACCAGTCACACAGTTTTCTGGGAAGAGTTGCATGGTGTTTCCAAACCGTGCACTCTCTTAAAAGCTCCTAGAGTCCTCTGAAACCATTCGAAAGTCACCCGAGACTTCACCCTAGCAAAGCATAACCCAAAAACACTTAAAGAAGGGCTGAAAGCAAAGCGTAAAGTACATGAAAAGTCCGGCGCGTTACATAAGACATATGCTATGCCTTTTGTAATTTGAATATCGTACAATACGATATCCCTATATAGTCTCACACGATATAGCCAAAATGCATCATATGCATATAGGCTTGAGGGCATACCTCCATCGGTTTTTACTTGTCTCTCCACTTTAGTAACCATGCGAAGTAGATCCTCACGAGGCGATTGCATGAACAGACGAAGATGCTGCAGTCTGTGCAGACACAAGAGCAGACTCTTGTAGAGCTTTCTTTTTAACGACGCCTTCTGGTTTTTTCGAACCCCTAACTGTGAAAGAAACATGATCGAGAGTTCCACTAGTTGCTTAGGATTGACGAGGAATGGAGGAAAATCGCTTTACCATTCTTAGCTCGAATTGTAATGAATTTAGAGAGAAGGATGTTCTAGCTCAAGTTTCTCGATTTCTGGGTGTTCGAAGCGAGACGAAAGTTGGGAGCGATGCCCGAAACACAAGTCAAGGCAGTTCAGTAGACAAGTCTGAAGTGTCCAGCCTTGGATTCCCTGTTAAAAAATCTACTCTTGGATTATCGAAACCTTTGCTTGAGGCGACCAAGTCCGAAACAATAGTGCGAGTTGCAAGTTGTGTTGTAGGAGCAGCCAAAGGCTATCATTTACTGATCAGTTTGGCAGGTTTTTTCTGTACAATCAGTTTCCACACCGGTTTGGTCGGAAGAGGTAAATTTTGGTCCGAATTCTAGTTTGTTTGAGTGCGTCGAATTACATACAGTGGCTGAGTTGAGGAAGAAGCTAGTGATTGTGGCTTCATACCTGCTGAGGTAGCGACTCAAAACGGCACCGATGGAAAACGAGCAACTCAACTAGCTGTAATAGGGAGCTACAAGCGACTGCTATCTACCGCTACAAATGTTGGGGTTCAAGCGGACAACATGGAGGATCAGGAACCACCGCATCTGAAGGAGCTCCATCATATTCCTAATATTGTTTCTATGGAAGTGTCGGATGTTGGTGCGTTTCTTAGTCTCCCTTTGGGATGGGGTGGTCAAGTTCTATTTGATTCACAGTCATTTTTCGTTTGCACTGATGGAGGGAGTTGCTACTTGGATGCTTTTATGAATGATTATCAAGTTTTAGAAAATTTTCCACCAACACCCAACATGTAGTGCCCTCAACGGGTGATACCTTCCAAAGGGCGGGGAAGTGCATTTGTATTGGTTTATGATTTTGGTTTTACACCTCCACATGTTGCGTCTTGATGGGTTTTTTATGATAATCTAATAATGATTTGCAGCGGAATACAACCCAAAACACAAGCAGATCTATCTTCAAGAAATCAAATGTATGAAATTTCGCAAAACGGAGTACCTGATATTCGCAAGTTGCAACACCCATCTTCATCCTTCGAAGGAGAATGGTTGATGGAGATCACAAGGAGCAACAAACAAATGCACTCTACCTCCGTGGTGATACACCAACCGATGGATCCACAAACGCTTCGTGAGGATACCCAAGCAACCGAAGGGAGGTGCTAGCGCCTTCTCAGATGAGATGAACAATGCTCGGAAAGAAGAGAGAATCAGAAGAGGCTCACAAGTATTTCACTACAAATAACAGGAGATGGTCTCATCCTCTTAAATAGGTAGTGCTTGAGGCATCTTCTATTCATAATGCATCATATGCGTTTCTCTGTTGAGGTATAATTCATTGAACGTTTTCAATGAATTAATGCAAAGCCTTTAATCTATTCATAATGGATTCTAACTGATGAATAAACCATCCGAGAGAAATATATATGCTGCATCATGCTAAATATGCGTTGCATGCATATTTAATCACACACACACACACCTTTTAGTGCTTATCCAACAATCTCCCACTCTTCAGTTTGAACAACCACATTGTCCAAGGCCTAACCGTGCGACCTTACAGACCTTATTAGCATTGAAAACAACTATGAAAACCTTATTTCATAGATGTAAGCAAAGAGCGGTCTCTAGCAAACCGTCAGTGCTACTCAAGCTACTAAGGGGTTTGGTGTGATCTCCATCAAACATACTTGTATCTTTGTACGAACATGTCCACCACAAGATGTATCATATACATCGTATGTATACTTATATATGACATCGAGCGACTACTAGATATGGAACATATCACTCTAGTATTGTCCTCATCATTTCTTATTCTCCAAAAAAGACCGACCAAGTCGATGAATACATCACATGTCATTCATTTATCAGATAAGTACATCACATGTCATTTATCCAAGTAGTTGGACACATCACATGTGAAACAACTAAGCATGACCATGTATTTCCTCAGTCTAATTCAATTAGGGTCAGATGTCTTTAACTTTTCATACTAGTGGAAAAATCCCATCTTGATTGTGTTCCAACCGACGACATGATCAACAACCTACCCAACCACCCCCATATTAGCTAGGTCAACATGTAGACTTGTGTAAGTAGAGTATCAAAGTATGAAGGTTCTCATGCTAGGTATCTCGCCAACCTCAGGTAAGAAGGATTGGTCCTCAGGTAAGAAGGATTGGTAATAAGCGTACACCCATAAGTATATCTATGACCATATGACGTTCCATGAGATATACTTTCACAGATCAGTCTAAGTAATAAGTCTCTACTTATTACCTCAAGAATCTATTCTTCATATCTCATATACAACCCTTTGTATTGGATATAAGAATCTATTCAAGTTATAACCTTTACATATCATCAGAACCCATTATACTCTATAATGATCATTGATTAGGGACAATTCAAAGTTTTTTACTTTGAGAGGATATTTATCATTCAGCCGTTCATGTAAAATAAATTGTATCACACATGAATGGATGATAAATGAAGTTTGCCTTTATTATAATTACATGATATGTTTACATCCATTATAACCAATCTCTTAAGTGTTTAATATCCAGAGATTCTACATGACTCTCATGTTGTTGGTGCCGTAATGGTTTTTGAACATTACATCCATATGTAATTCTCATCAAATCTTTATGTTACCATTTGATAAAATACTTCCACTAACCTTTTAGTGAGTAACATTTACGAAGCAAGCTAGTTTGAATAATGGTGAGACTTAAGAATCATATTCCTTAAGTTCAACTCTTGAACCTATATCCAAACTCCATAACATCATAACATCAAATGTTATAATGTTATCTACTTAGAACCCTTTCTAAGCTTTAACATCATCATCAATTATGAAATTATGCCATCAAGCTTTTGCTTTGAGGTCAATGTAACCATTTTTCTTATCCAGCACATCCTAAACTCTTTTAGGATAAAGGGACATTCATTTTATTGTGGTTGTTAAAATAGAAACCCGTACCTCACAACGAGGTAGGGTGCTTAATTTGTAGACAAGAAAAGGAGTACAACAGATTTTCCCCACCGATGTGGGATACAAATTTTAAAAAATATCTAATACTCTTAACATTCCCCCTCAAACTGGAGCATATATATTTATCATGCTCAGCTTGTTATACAAAAATTGGACATGTGATCCAGACACCCCTTTTCTGAGAACATCTGCAAATTGATCAGAGGTGTGAACATGGTCGAAGGTGATCTTCTTCTCAAAGTTTTTTCGAACGAAATGACAATCAACTTCAATATGCTTAGTCCGCTCATGAAAGATTGGATTTGTGGCAATCTTGATAGCAACTTGATTGTCATACCAGATATGTGACGGTTTCTTAACAGTATACTAAATCTCCTGTAGATCCAAATAATCTCTGAAGTCACATATGGCATTGCATGATACTCCAACTCTGCACTGGATCGGGAGATAACCGTATGCTTCTTGCTTCGCCGTGAGATCAGATTTTCTCCAACAAATATTGCAAAACTAGATGTAGATCTCTTAGAATAGAGACATCCAACATAATCTGCATCACAAAATGACTCGATATTTGTATGCCCATAATTAGAATACAGAATAACTAAACCTGGTTCCCTTTTCACATATCCGACAATGCGAAGAATAGCCTCCCACTACGTTTTTGTTGGGGACTCCATAAATTGATTCATTTTATTAACCGCACAAGCAATATTGGGTTGAGTCATCATCAAGTAGTTAAGTTTCCCAACAAGTCGTCTATATCTGTTGGGTGAAGAAAACATCTCACTATCAGTATGAAGGGACTTCTCTCTAGGTTCGAAGGGTGAGTCAACTAAGTCGGCCCGAGCATTCTAGTTTCCTGCAGAAGATCAAAAACATACTTTCTCTGTGATAAAAAAATTCCTTTAGTACATTGAGAGACCTCAATCCCTAATAATTATTGTAGTGGACCCAAATCCTTCGTATGAAAATTTTGACGTGAATAAGCAATCCCAAAGGTTTTTTATTTGAGTGAATTCAAAATAAAATTAAAATAAAGTAAAAAATAAAATATTTTATTAGTGCTTTTTCATAACCATAATACATAAAAAGCTTATAATACCTCTGGTGTAAAAAGTGTGCGACACTGAAGACTTCTGATAGAAGAACCGAGAATATCCTTTCATCCTTCTCATTCGACTCTCTCGCTACAGAATCCAATGTTTTCAAAAATGAATAAAAGACTCAAAAATAGATTTTTCATATCGAATGAAAAAGGATTTGAGTCGATCAATGCCGACATCATCACTGCCAGTAATGACAATGTCATCCACATAGACTATCAAGAGAATGCTGCTTGTTGTAGATTGATGATAGAAAACAGAATGATCTTTTATGCTTTGACACATGCCAAAACTAAGCATAACGGTGCAAAAGTGCCTGAACCAAGAATGAGGTGATTGTTTGAGGACATACAACGATCGACGAAGGCGACAAACCTTGCAAGACTCCCTCGGAGCAACAAATCCTGGTGGTTGATCTATATAAACTTCATCAAAAAATCCATGAAGAAAACCATTCTTAACATCCAGTTGATGAAGATGCCAGTGATAGGAGGCGATAAAAGAGATAAATAAGCGGACTGATGTTATCTTGGTCACGAGAGAAAAGGTGTCAAAGTAATCAATGCCATATATCTGCACATAGCCCTTGACAACATGTCGAGCTTTGAGACGATTAAGAGAACCATCGGCATTGACGCGCATGGTATAAATCCACTTGCAACCAACAATCTGTTTATTCGAAGGGAGATGGACAAGATCCCAAGTATGGTTGGTTTTCAAGGCCGGAAGTTCATCCTACTTTGCCTTTAACCATCCGAGATGAGATTTTGCCTCAGCCACAGTGCTCGGTGTCGCGTGAGTAGCCAGTGTCGCAATAGGGAAGGAGGTAGCCACAGATAAATCCTGATAAGACTGACATAAGCGGGAACTTTTGCGAAGCGCAGTAGGCAACTGCGGTGATGAAGGATCAAGAGCAGATAGTCGTCAGGTGTGATAGCAGCATCAGGCGCTAGGGTGGTAGGTGTGCTAAGTCGGCGAGTATATACCTGACTAAATCGTGATTCGACAACATCACTATGAAGAGACGGGTTTGGCGGGGTATTGAGAGAATATGATAAAATAACTTCGGAATCGAGAACGACAGATGGTGGTGGGAAATCGGGAATAAAAAAAACCGAGGATTCGACAAAGAAAACGTCAGCTGAGACGACATAACGACGCAAATATGAAGAGACAACGATATCTGCGCCGAGTTCGGGAGTAGCCATGCAAGATGCATTTGAGAGCGCGTGCATCAAACTTGGAAATAAAGAATGAAATAGTGTCTCTCTCTGAAAAACAGACGATGAAAGTCTGTTGATAAGATAGGTGACTATGAGAACGACATCTCCCCAAAAACCGGTCGGAACTTTTGAAATAAAAGTGCACAGGCAACTTCTAGCAGATGACGGATCTTTCGTTACTGTAACATCGTTTTGTTGAGGTGTATTGGGACAAGAAGTTTGATAGATAATTTCATGATCATCAAGAAAAGACTGGAAATGTCCAGATAAATATTCATGACCATTGGCAGAACGCAAACAATGAACTTTAGCAGAAAACTGAGTGGTGATTTCTTGATAATTGGAGTGGAACTTGATAAAAATTTCAGAACGATTCTTCAACAAATAGACCCAAGTCATTCGTGAAAAACCATCGGTGAAAGTAACAAAATATCGATAGCCCAGTTTAGATTGACCAGATATCAGAATGGACCAAATGAAAAGGAGTCGATGCACGGGAGTTGCTTGGGGAACATAGTTGACCCGATGATGCTTTGCGTAATGATAGGACTCACAGTTAAAAGGAAGAAGAGGACCCAACATTGGAAAAAGTTTCTCAAGAATGGGGGTAGGTGGATGACTAAAGCGATAATGAAGTTCTGAGAGCATGAGTAGATGTGGTAGGACAAGTGAGAGTTGAGAAGTCTTTGGGGAATGCCTACTAAGTTTATGCTCACCCTCTGACTTGAAATGACTGCTTCAGCTTGTGGAACCATGTCCTTAAACCATCAAGGACATGTTTCCCAATTATTTCCCCTTGCATTTGTATTCCTATTTTCCTTGTATGTTCTGGAAAAGTACAATTTTGTGGCTATATTTGGTAACTTTTATAAAAAAAATATGTTTTTAATGCTTGCACTTCTAATGAGTATTTGTATAAGCGTGTCATTTAAGTGATAGAGCTAAACATTTTTTGCATGTTTGTAAGGCACTCTTCCTTTTTCATTTTACTTATTAACATGGGTGAAAGCTGTGTCATCTAGTGATTTTGCTTCTGTTTTCCAGGGAGCCAGTGGGGCCGTGAATGCTATCATGCTGCTTGATATATTCCTCCATCCAAAATCGACTCTCTATCTTCAATTTATAGTACCAGTTCCTGCAATCTTGCTGGTGAGTTCCTGCAAATTTTTAAGAAAAAAAAGAAAAGAAAGAAATGTGAAATGCGGAGTGATTGTTTCCGGTAAATGCTTATGCCTTTTGCCATCGCTTGCAGGGAATTTTTCTGATAGGAAAAGACATGTTGAAGATAATAGAGGTATGGTTTACTATTTTTCCTAGATTCTTTTTATAAAATTCTTGATGCTAGTATCAATTGAGGTTGTCTAAAGGAATTTAAGCGGAAGTGTGTTTTTAGAAACCGGACAAATACCACTTGATAAATGCTTGGTTGCAGGGAGATAGTAACATCTCGGGATCGGCTCACCTGGGTGGTGCTGCAGTTGCAGCCATTGCATGGGCGCGCATCCGATGGGGTCATTTTTGAAATTTATGTGGTATTTTCATAGCCTCTTTAAGTGCAACGACTCCCAATGTTAGCACTACTCATTTCATGGATGTCCACCGAAAATGAGGCAGGAGTAAAGGGTGTGGTAATATATGCTTCATGCATTATCCCTTTTTTCCATTTCTTGCATAAAATCAGCCAAAAGATCACAATTATGGGTCAAAGAAGCTGCTCCATTGGTCATCAATACTTCAAAGTTCTCCATGATCATAATGAATTTATTTAATAATTTGCCTACATTTGCCATCTTCTAAACTTTAAGATTAAAAGAATTTGTCATGGGAAACATCTTAAATTAAACAAGGTTAATATATTATTTATGATTATTTTGTAGGTGCATTAGTTTCTTTGTTTCTTCGTAATTCTCCCCCTCAAACTGTTGTAATATGATTATTTTGTTGGTGAGAAAGCTATTCAAGTAAGCTTGAAGATCTGTTTGAAAAGGCCTGGGGAATTCCCTTTTGGAAAAAGAGAATTAAGCCCGAAGATCACTCACAAACTTGTAGAGTCTATATCAGTGTGAGATTACTAAGAGGTGGGGAAAGTGAATTAATGATCTATTTTTCGTTGAATTCTTTTTTATTCAACCTTTGTGATAGATTAAAGTTTCAATCTCTCTTCTTTAATTACCTAACCTCATCTCGTATGCTACAAAAATAAGTAAAACACAACACAAAGTTTTTCAAGGCTTGGTTGTAAAAGACTTACTCTGTTACAACCTGTTATATGTTCCAGTTACAGATTCTTTACTGCACAACAATTGGTTATACACCTTAATTATAATCTTTCCCGTGATTGGTTATACACCTTAACCGCCAACTGTAGCCATGATTGGTTATACACCCTAATCACCAACTGCTCCTTTGATTGGTTATACACCTCAATCACCAACCACAACTAGTTATACACCCCATTCGATTCTTCATCAATGATTGGTTATGCATCCCAATCACAAGTGTTCAGTTGTGTTTGGTTATATGCCCCAACATACCATCTATTTAGTGCAATCAGAAAGATCTTCGTCTTACTCTTGGCTACTTGCACCACTAAGAATGATCTTCATCCATGAGAGTGTTGGATCTGGTCTACTCGTGTAAAACTTCAAGTTTGTGCATCTTGTTTTTTTTCAGAACATGTGCTCAACAGTATATTAGTTTTCTTATATTCTCCTCTCAACTCTATGCTTTGTGCAATTGATTCACATTGTTTTGAAAACAAGTCTCAATTGCAACACTGCCTTCAAGCAAATGTCATATACTACATGCTCATCTCATAGTACTCAAATTGAAAATGCATGTATGCATTTCACGCATTAAAAAAATTCTTCACTGTATCCTTTTGCAAAATATGCGCTATGAAGTGGCACTCTGTGAACTGTGGCTTTGCTTACTGTGAAGCACCCTCTCCTCTCATCTTGCAATATCTTGTGCGTACGGTCTCCACAAATGTTACACACACATGTTCACATAGAGAAAATGTGAGTTGAGAACAGAATGATCTCTCTCTTACTAAAATTCTCTTAAACTCATTAGCACTTTTATAATGTGATCAAGGTGGGCATTTATAGGCAACTATAAACAAGCTTGGCCTTTAAAGCATCTGATAATCACGTTGAACCACTCATCGCTTTGCAGCTCTGAGAAACATGGCGTTCTATGACCGCGTACTTCATGCATTACATGTAAACCTCATGCGCTTTGCATACTGTATCTTTTGTGAACTCCATTGTATATTGTGTACCATCTCTTGTGAACCACAAGCTCACCTCACATGCATCGCTTATCGATTTGCGCATCACATTCTCATCATCACGTAGATTCTTCATCACGTACCAACCTCATGGTATCGCAAACTCCTTCGCTTTACGACCGCGTGGTATCCTCGTGATTTGATCTCATCTGTGAACAATCCTCATGGCATCACATATTGACCCAGTGTAGTTATTGAATGCTAGCTTCGCATCCTCAGTAGTTCATCGTGAACTACCATTCAAAAATCCTACGAGCTCTGTGTACTCTAGTGTGGGAGAGGTTGAAGGCGACAAGTTCAAGGTGGATGATGTCGTTTTGTTAAAAAACACGCGGCCCTCTTATTTTTGTATCTTTTTTAATGTATGAATAGTGGCCACATAAGTGGATGAGTCCCACATCAATTTGCAGTGGGGAAGGGTGCTACAATGGTTGATTCACCGAGGCATTCCTATCATTTGGTGGAGCCAAGTCCATGACTAATGTTGGGAACTATCGGTGCTGGGGCCAGTACAATTTGTGGTGTTGTGTACATGCATCTAAGTCGCGGGTGTTCCAGAGTTGGTATGATGGGGTTAGTGGTGATCCTATACACCTTGTTCCTTTGGTGGCGTGATGTGTTACGTGAAGCGAAGGCATGACAACATACCCCAGTAGTACAAAATGGATCGAGATATGGCTCTTTGCTGTTCATCATCACAGTGGTTATGTTCATTCTCTCTCTTTTGGGCTTATTATTCTGTTTTGGGCCCCAGCGGTAGAGGTTGAATTGATTTGGCCACCCCAAGGAATCTTGCATTTCGATCCTCAGAAGCTTTCAATGCTGAATACCCTGATTCCCCTAACATTTGGAGCATCAATCACTTGGGCTCATCATGATATACTGAACGATAGGTACCATTGATCTGCTTTCGCTTTACTCGTTATAACACCGTTTTCGCTTTACTCGTTATAACACTGAGCACTCCCTTGGTTGGCTAGTGAAGACCAGAAGAGTATTAGAGTTCTCCCTCGACCTTTTGTGCCACCCCGCACGTGAGAGGCTAAACTCTACGTGTGCTGACCTGTACGCTCCATGCTTGACCTATGCACCCATGCTCATTGCCTGCCTCCTCTATGCTCCTCTATTGCCGCCATGGCTAGGTACCTTTAAGTTTGGCCATGCCCCTCTGGGGGGGGGGTGCTAGGTTGCTTGGGTGTTCGGCTAGGGCTGACCTATTTTTTTTTACTTAGGCATCATATAATAGCTCTTTTCCAAAATACGAGTCATAAACCCTCAAGTCCTCTACACCATAAAGCCTCCCTCAAATATTCTTAACCTCCTCAAAACTCCTATATAATTTTCCCTTTCTTTTTTAACTTCAACCAAACCTAAATCATCTTTTAAACTTCTCATAATTTCAGTTTCTCAAGACATCATCCAATTGACGATCATCATTCAAAATCATCAAAAGATTATTCATATTCATTTCTTCATTTGTTGTAAACAATGTTCTATCTCCAAACACCATTGGCCCATGTCTTGAGCATTAAGACCGGTTCAACAATAATCACAAGTTGAGGATGTTTCCATAACAATCCTTTAAGCATCATCACATCATTACTTAGTTTCTTCTTAGTTTATCAACACATTTTGACATCTTCTCAATACCAAGTCAATCATCCTTATTGAAAACAAATACGATTCAATAATTCATCGAAAAAGCACTTCAATCTTCCCTTTTCGATTTATTATCAATACAATTAAATACCATTTTAAGTCAATATGTGTACTTTTCTCCCCCCTTATTGACAATGAATACCAAGGATATGAATGGGTCTTCTCATTTCGTTTTTCTTCTTCAAAATATCTTATTCTCCCTTTTTGATTTAAAATCATATTATTCCATTTAGGGAGGGAAATAATACCACATGTTTTCTTAGAAAATAGCCTTTAGCTAGACAACTATAAGTCTATATGAGAAAACCTGGTGTAGAAAACAAGTGTATAACCAAGATGATCAATGTTGTCCATAAATAAGCATGTGATACCAACTCAAATTCACACAAACAATTTCATCCTTCATGCTTTGGGGTTTCTCAAACAGTCAAATCATGAAATATATACATCATACACTCATCTGAACAAACACATCACAAAGTTCAAGTGAAAAACATATAGCTCCCCCTTTTAGCTCAATATCAAACCCCCTTGATAAATTTTTTCAAATCATTCAGAATAGGGATATGGGAGTGATTGTAATACCACATCTTTCAATTTTTTTTTACAAAATAGTTCAAAAATTTCACATTCATTATGTAATGAAGATTTAACAGCTTCAACTCATCTTTTCTCTCCCTCATGGGATGCATTCATCTCCTTTAAGTCTTTACATGTTAGTAATAATGGATCTGTTTTCAAAATGATTGGGTACAAATATACCTTGTTGTCTGGAGACTTTCTTCTCATTAGCTTGAGAAGACTCACCTTTAACCCCAACTGACTTGGTGAAGTCATCTATGCTCTTCTTTAGCTCATTTTGTGCTGTTAGATAGATAGTTTGTGTATCATGTAATTCTTTCTATTTTTGAGCTAATTTCTCCCCAAGATCACTTACCATCTTCTTAAGCTCTACCACCTCCAATCTATTCTTTTTTACTCCCATCAATATATTTTTTTACCTTTCCACCATGCTCCTCATTTTCTGAAGCCAATTTTTTATTTTCCTTCACAAGTTTTCTATTTTCTTTCTTGAGATGTGTATTGTTCTCAAGAGTTTCTACCAAATTTTCTTTTAGTATCCATTCAAGCTCCGCCCTCTTTTCTCCATCATCATCACTGCTTGAAGAATTGAACTAGTTTTCAAATTTTGCAAGAAAATTTACTCTATCTTCTAAAGAGCTGCTTGATGATGAATTATCTTGCGCATACTTGCTCATCAAATTTATCTTCCTGCAGCTAGAATGCCTCTTCTTTTTCTTGTAATTTTTTCTATTTTTGAGACGTCTTTTCTTCTTCATTTGACCTAGTATTAGTATCCTTCTTCTTAGGGAAGTCATGGGAAAAGTGTCCAGTGCCATCATAATTCCGGCACTTTAGTGATTGTTTGTCTTTTCCCTTCCACTTACCTTTTTTTAAATCTCTTTAAAAGAAGAGAAACAATCTTATTGAAGTCTTTATTAGTATCACCGTCATTAGAATGACTTGACTCCACAACTTCTTCATTTATGACATTTTTTTTCTCATGTCCTCAAAGGCCATCTCGTTTTTTCCTTTTTCTTGAAAGATGGTGCCTTTCTCATTTCATATTGTAAAGGCCTCAACCCTAGTAGCTCCGAGCCAGTGGTTATTTTATTACATTGATACTAAATACAAACAGTCTCATCCCAAAGTACCGAATAGATTAGTAGTTTTGGTAAACTAGATACATAAATGATTCTCATATTACATTGGAAATATAAAAACATAGCATAAGAAACATTCTTGTATCCATGATATATGTTGGCTTAGATCAACACCTCCTTATTTTAATGATCCCAAATCATGTTTATCTTGTTCTTAATAATTTTCATGTTTTTTGTGCAAAAGCGGTTTACTGGGAAAAAAAATGAAAAAATGGCTAAGTCTAGAGCTTACTATGCCACCATACCGTGTGAAGGTCAAGTGACTATATCACCTTACCGCATCAAAAAAAAAACTTCTTACCGTGAGTTAGATGATTTTTTTGTCTAAGTCATGAGCTGGCCGCATATTGAAGCATGTACAATCAACCTACCATGCAAATCAGTGTACCTGACCGCATGAAGGAAATTACCCATCGCATAAAGAAATCAAGTTACCATGCCAAGGTATGTATAATTTTGCATAAAATAACACATTAGCCATATCTTCTAATGTAATGACCGCATGAAGAAGAAGATTACCGCATGAAGTAATCAACTTACTGCACGTGCTAATGAGCTGACCGCACGAAGAGATGAACTGACCATGTCACCTTCCTACATTAGCTAGCCATGTCAAGTTGTCGTGAGCTCAACTAACCGTACTTTAAGTGAAGATAACTTTTCATGTCTAACTTGGCAATGGAGCATTTCAAATCCCGAATGGCTAGTTTTGAAGCATTAAATGAAACGCCAGTGCATTTAATGAAGAATGATTATTCTCCAATGACTACTTCTGATGAAGATCTCTTTAAGAGAATTATTCGATCGTGTGGAGAGATGATGGACTACTGAGAACATTTTCTCACACAGAGAATAACACAGGATCTTTATGCGAGCACTTGTAATATAGAGAAGACTTTACGACGCTTTGTTTTCTAGAATTTTTTGACAAACTCATCGAAACTCCTTCCAATGAAAAATCCAAGGACTTCGGACAATGGAAGCTACCCGAATCAAGTTTCATTACATTTCCTATATTTTTATCTCTTACTCTTTCCATTTTAGCTATTCTTTTAAATTGTATTTTAGATTTCCCTGTTTATCTATAAAAACACAGTCTCCTGTGCTAAACTGGAGAATACTCGATATTCTCTCAAATCCTTTAATTGTATTCGCATGAATAATTGTGGAAGAGGCTCTGTTCCCGAACAGTCTTGTGTACTATTTTTTTTTTGTAAAACCCGATCTAGGTGGTGAATTAGTTTATTCATTAGTAAACTTCTTGGCAGCAGATGATTGCTAAGTGGAGGGGATTAAGTCTTGACTTGAGATTGAACCCCTCATTTAAATTCCACTGTGTTTTGTTAGTTTTGTTGTTTTAATTCTCAAATCGTTTTCCATTTTCTAAACTATAACAAAACTTTACTTTGATAGTTAGTCGAAATTTGTAAGTGTTTGATTAACTTAATTTCAAAAGTTCAAGTATGTAAAATATATTTTAGCCGAGCCTTAATTACACTTCTGAGAAATTATTTGAAAGATCAAATTTATATATTTCTTCTATTTTGATTAACTGAGCATTTTTATTAAATTGGGGATTTAAATTTTAAATTGTTTTTAAATAGAAATTTTATTGGGAACTCAATTCACCCCCCTTTTGAGTTACCCACTCTGACCAACATTTGATAGCAGAGGATTTTCAAACATCTTTTAAACTATGATATAGTTGTATTTAAAGATCTTAAATTTCTATCATTTCTATATTTAATTCTTTATGGAGAACAATAGCGAAGATGGAACTACCACTAACCAAACTGTTTATTTTAATGGAAATAACTATGTTAAATGGAAGATGAAAATGAAAATTCACTTAGAGAGTATGCGTTTTGATATTTGGTATGTAATTGAAGATAAATATGAAAAATCTCAAGCTCCCAGAGCTACTTGGAGTGATATTATTAAAGTTACATATGACTATAATTGTAAAACTATGAATGATTTATATTATGCTTTAGGTGAAGATGAATTTAACAGAATATCTGCCTGTGCTACTGCTTTTGAAATTTGGGACACCCTGACCGTTTCTCATAAAGGAACTTCCAATGTTAAAGAAATGCGTTTAAACACATACACTATTTAATATGATACTTTTAAGATGAATTTTGATAAATATATATATATGATATGTATCTTCGGTTTAATGAGATAGTTAACATGATGTACACATCATGAAAGAAAATTACTGATAAGGATCAAGTCATGCGACTTCTTAGGTTCTTACTAGAAATATGGAGAGGAACATCTGTATCCATAAGAGAATCATGTGACATTAGTACACATCCAGTAAAGGAACTTATTGGAAAACTATTGATGTATGAAGAAGAACTTCAAGTAAACAAAGAGGAAGTGGATGTACCGAAAAGAATGTCTGTAGCTTTCAATACCACTGACTCAAAAAAAGAGAAGATAAAAGTTGGAAGCTGTGATGAAGAATCACTTGTTGACAATGATGAGGAAATGACATATCTAGCTAGAATTTTCAAGAAGTACTACAAAAAGAAGTTCTCCAAGAAACCTAATTACAGAGGTAAGTATGAAAAAGGAATTTGGAGAAAATATTAGAAAAGGTATGATTTAGTCAATGAAATAATATGTTATGAATGTAAGAGAAAAGCACACATCAAAGCAGACTGTGCCAAGCTCAAGTATAAGAAAAGGTATGAGGACAAGGATAAAAGATATAAAAAGGATATGAAAGTCACTTGGAGTGCCTTAGAGGACAGCTCAAGTGAACCAGACTCAAGCATAAGAGAAAAAAGTGATAAAGCTAATATGTGTTTTATGAAAAACATATCAGAGGTATTAAATGTTTTTTTTGGAATCTCCTGTTCACATTTCAAATAATTCTAAGGCTGAAAATGATTCAGAAAATATGTCTAGTGATGATTTATTTGAATATTTTAACATATTTAAATACACATTTAATGAATTAAAAGATAAATAAAAAAGTTTAAAGAAGCAACATGCTTTGTCTGCTCACTTTAAAACCGATCTTACAGTAGAGATGGATAAAAATACTCAACTAATTGAAGAAAATAACGAGATGAAATTATCTAATAAAAAATTAAAGAAATATCTAGAGAGATTTATCAATGAAAAAAACTCTTACTCAGATTCTTGGTAAACAAACAACTCCTAAATATACCACTGGAATAGGATATTAACATGGATAGTGAAGAATTCTTAAAAATAAATTTATTCCTAGCTCGAGTTCTGTTAATTCTGTTAATAGTTTTTATTTCGTCGGAAAAAATAAGGTCTTTATTTCAAAAATTTTAAGGTATGATAATAGGAAACCAATAAAACAATTATGGATTCCAAAATCTCTTATTACTAACATATTTGGACCTAAGAAAATATGGGTACCAAAATCATTTTTGGTTTAAATCTATTTTGCAAGAAACCTACTTAAAGAGTTCCAGTAAACAACTATAGTCTCTAGAAAATGGATGCTCTAGACACATGACTGGACACTACTCAATATTTAAAAATTTGATCAAAGTGGATGGTGGACATGTCACTTTCGGTGATAATGCCAAAGGGAAGATAATTGGTCTTGAAAAAATTGGTAACTCTAGTACAATTTTAATTTCCAAATTATTATTTGTAGATGGATTGAAATATAATCTTCTTAGCATTTCATAATTATGTGATGATGGTTTTCATGTTAAATTTGAAAACAATACTTGTAAAGTTTTTGATTCCAAACATGCTTTAGTTTTTTTACTTCTTTTAGGAATGAAAATGTTTATGTTATAAATTTAAATTCTTTGTTTTCTCAAAATGTTTTTTGTTTAATCCCCTTTCACAAAGAATCTTGGATTTGACATAGGAGACTTGACCATTGAAATATTCACTCTCTTAGAAAGATAACAAGGAAAGGTTTAGTTAAGGATCTACCTAAACTAGAATTCCTAACAGACAAAGTTTACAATCCCTGTCAAAAGGAAAAGTGACATAAAATATCTACCAAATCAAAGAAAGATGTGTCAACTTCTCAACCTTTAGAGTTAGTTCACATGGACTTGTTTGGACCCTTAAGAGTTTCGATTTTAGCAGGAAAACATTATGCTTATGTTATAGTGGATGATTATTCAAGATATACATGAGTGTTTTTCCTTGCTCATAAAAATGAGTCACTTTATTATTTTTCCAAATATTATATATCTGTAGAAAATCTTAGTAGACTTAGAATTAAAACCTTAAAAAGTGATCATGGCCATGATTTTGAAAACCAAGAATTTGAATCTTTACGCCCACAACATGTCTAAAATCATAACTTTTCTGCTCCTAGGAATCTATAGCAGGATGGTTTAGTAGAAAGAAGAAATAGAACCCTTCAAGAAATTGCCCGAACCATGCTCAATGAGTATGATATCCCTGTTTATTTTTGGGCAGAAGATGTAAATATAACTTATTGTATAATTAATAAAGTTTTAATTAGACCTCTCTTAAAAAGGACCCCTTATGAATTATAGAACTGTAAGATACCAAAGGTTAATTACTTCAGATTTTTTTATTATAAAGCTTTTATACTCAATACAAGAGAGAATTTAGACAAATTTTTTTCTAAGAGTGATGAATGTATTTTCCTTGGATATTCTACATCAAGTAAACTGTATAGGGTGTTTAATAGAAGTACTAAGATTGTGGAAGAATACGTACATGTAAAATTTGATGAGACAAATCCACATGAGCCTAAAACATCTTTAGAAAATCTAGAGGATGACCTTTCTAGTATGGACTTAAATGCTATACCTTGTGATAGTTTTTTCAGATCTCCTGTAATGAACTCATCCAGTTTAGTTGAACATATTGAACCCAAACCTGTAGATTAGAATGAGGTGTCAAACAATTCTATTCATAGAGATGTTAGGAATCATATATATCATCTGTTAGACATTATAGTAGGCGACTTAGATAAAGGAACTCAGACCAGAGCTTCTCTAAGAAATCTGGTTGATTATCAATCTTTCTTGTCACAACTTGAACCTAAAAACCTCAATGACACGATTAATGATGAATTATGGATAATGGATATGAAAGAAGAACTTTACCAGTTTGAAAGAAATAGAGTTTGAGAACTAGTTGAAAGACCCAAAGACTACCTAACTATTGACACTAAATGAGTGTTTAGAAACAAGGCTGATGAGTCAGACACAATATTAAGAAATAAAGCTAGATTGGTTGCATAAGGATATATTCAAAAAGAAGTTATTGATTTTGAGGAAAACTTTGCACCAATATCTAGACTTGAATCCATCATGACATTGCTTTCCTATGCAACACATTTGGATTTCAAATTATATCAAATGGATGTCAAGAGTGCATTCTTAAATGGTTATATTGCTGAGGATGTTTTTGTGAAAACCCCCTGTATTTTAAAACCCTCACTTTCCAAATCATGTTTTTAAATTAATAAATACTTTATATGGTTTAAAACAAGCTCATATAGCTTGATATGATAGAATCAACACTTTTCTAATTTCCAAAGGTTTTACTAAAGGTATAGCTGGACCTACTTTATTTATTAAAAGAATTTTAAAATATGTTTTAGTTATACAAATTATGTTGATGATATCATTTTTGGATCTTCATGAAATTATTTATGTACTAAATTTGCAAAAATTATGAAAAGTGAATTTCAACTGGAAATTAATTTTTTATTAATTTCGCACACTTTTAAGAAAAAGTAAGAAACCTCACAAAAACACCTACAAAGTATCAATCAGCGAAAGAGGTCACTAAACCATTGAAATCAAGTTTAAGCCAATTAGATTCATTTTTCCTATATAATTTCCATCATAGACCACATACCTTTGTATCCGGGTGGTCTTTGATTAGGTCTTCAAAACTATAAGACATCTTCTACCATGTTTGAATGGATTCCTCCACATTTATCTTCCTTTTTGTTGAATCCTCTTATCAAGATGAGGTATTGACTTTCAAAATTTTCAAACTAAATCATGAATTATTTTAAATCAAAGAAATTACACCAAATATCTTATAAATCATTTTGGCATGGATAATACTAAAGGTAGCGATACTCCCATGAGTACTAACTGCAAGTTGGATCTTGATGAAATTGGGAAATCAGCTGATCAAACCACTTATAGATGTATGATTGGAAGTTTAGTATACTTAACCACTAGACGACCTGATATAATGTTTAGTGTGTGTATGTGCACTCATTTTCAAGAAAACCCAAAAGAGTCATATCCATCAACCATGAAAAGAAATTTCAAATACCTCAAGAATATTACCAACTTATGATTGTTTTACTTTAGAGGGAAAACATTTGATTTAGTTAGTTATCCAGATGCAAATTTTGGTGGTTTCAAGTTAGATATAAAAAGAACTTCTGGAACATGTCACTTTTTGGTAAAATCTCTAGTATCATGGTGTAGTAAGAAATAGAACTCTATGACATTATCCACTACTAAAGCTGAGTACATAATTACCGACAGTTGTGCACAAATTATGTGGATGAAACATATATTAATAGAACATGGATATCAATTCTGACATGTCCCTATAAATTGTGATAATACAAGTGCGATACATATTTACAATAATCCTATATCACTTTCTAAAACAAAACATATTGATATAAGACATCACTTTATGAGAGATCATTACTAGAAAAATGATATAACTCTAGAATTCATTGGCACTGAACATCGGCTTATTGATATATTTACAAATCATTTTAATATTGATAGAATCAATTATATCAGACAAGAATTGGGCATGATAAACTATGTATAATTGTTTTAATTTAGTTATAGTTATTAATTCTTGTATTAAAATGTTTTAACTTTTTCTATTTAAGATTTTTTAGAAGTAACCATGAAGTATGTTTCACACAGTCGGTAGGCCGACTATGAGTTTTTGTTTATATGGTGATCATGCCTAATGTGAACACTTTCTCATGTGGTCACCATACTCATTGTGAGTATTTACCAACACAATCACTACGCTTACCATGAAAACCTATTCATACAATCAGTACGTACTTATCGCGAACATCTTGGTAGTACGATTAGCACACCTACCATAAGTTTATGGATAACATGTCTACCATGCTTATGTTATTTACAATTCCATGGTTAAAAGACTTATTGTGTCTATTTACTTTGAATTTTTCATGAAAATATTTTGGCAGGATTTCTTTTTAGTTTATTATTATTTTAATCCCTAAAAGATTTAATTTAAAATTTGAATTAAAATATAAACTGTTACCTTTATTTTCATTTAGATATCCTCTTCCTTTTAAGTTATTTTGAGCGGATTTTTTTTTACCATCTCGAACCTCTTGCTCTCTCCATCTCAAACCTCTCTATTTTACCTCCTGTTTTCAAACCTTTAGAGATCTCGAATAAAATCTGAATGCCGAGGATGAAACGAATGTTGGAAACCACTTTTCTTGTTCAGTTTCCTCCTTCGAAGAAGTTGAAGAAGTCCAAATCTATCTTGAGTGCATCAGTAAAGCTGAAGAATCCACATCCTGTTGATTATGTAGTGTCTGCGGAAAAAGAAGTTGATGCACAATGGCTGAAGTGGAGCCGATCACTAGTTTGGAATGCGATTCAGGAACAAGGATGGGATGATTAGTTTATAGAAAATGGTAGAACCTTCTATCTAAATATAGTCAAGGAGTTTTATGAAATCCTTGAGTTCTTCCCTAGAGAGAAGCGAGATAAAGTAAAATCAAGTATAAATGGTGAAGTTTTTGAATTCTCTTATAAGAATTGGAAAAAATGTTTAAGCGCGCTGCACATTATAGAGTACAAGGATTATAAAAGTTCATATACTGTTAATCATATACACTTTGAATTTCAGAATGCCATGGATGAACTCATTGGGAATGGGACTCCCAGAAGACCCACTATTGTTGAGTTGAGTGGTGAATGTGGGCTCCTTGTTATGTTTATTCAGCATGTAATATGCCCAATAAAAGGAAAATTTAGTGTACTAAGGAATCAAGACCTATTTTTCTTGTTTTTTATGAATAATATTGTTCAAATCAATCTTTACAGATATGTTATGAGACACATGGTTGAGATATTCAATCCAACTTCAAGGTTCAGTTCCTTACCCTATCCAAAACTAATTTATTCCTTGATAGAGTATGAAGGATTAGTTCCTCAGGGGGAGGATATGATAACCACTTTTGATAGATTTTGTCTTACTCAAAAGATTTGTAAGAAAATGAAAGTCAATTGGAATCTATGAAAACATGAATGGGTGGCTGACTCAGAGAAACTTTATGAACAATTTAACCAAGTAAAGTATTCCATTAGACCTAGGGATCTGGTATATCCAAGTCTTGAGCCTAATGAGGTTGTGGATTATTCAAATAATAATGTTTCTCCTTCTAAAGAAGAAGAAAAAGAAGTAGCTGAAGAAAAAGAAGAAGAAACAGAGGTGGTATAACTCAATGAAGAAGCTAGGTTAGCTTACAAGGATGAGCCAGAGTGGGGTCAATCAGTTGGATCTAATGAAGATAAGAATAACTCATAAGGATCTCCTATTATTGGTAGAACATCTAGGTAGCCTATACCAGATGAACCTTCTAAGGGGGAGAAGTCCCCTAGATCTTTTGTATTGGGCTTAGAATATCCTGATTCTGATGATGAAGATCATGGAGGCAGTCCACACATACATGGTGGACCTAATATTCTATCCACTCAAAGAACTTTGGAAGGATATTTGATTGTTAAGGTTGACATTCAAGAGAGATTTGATGATCCCCAACATATTGTTCATGAGGAAATCATTGAAGATTCTGATAACGATGAAGTTGAATTTTTTTCCATAGTTGAGGGTCAGACTATGAGAGCTAGTCCAATGGAGGATTTACCTGAGGTAGATGGTAGAAATATGACTAATGATCCATCTCCCACTTCTCATGCACCCTCTATTCTATTATCTTCATACATCACTAAAGATGATTGAGCTATGTTTAAATCAGAGATGTTGGAAATACTCAAACACACATTTGATAACTTTCCCAACTCTTCACACCAAGTAAGACAAGTGGATATTTATGAAGATGTTACTTTGGTAATTAATCATCTCCAGCCTAGATTTAATTTCAGAATAGAGATGATGTAGAATGAGATTTTAGTTATGAGATCTTAGGTTAGTTCTCTTCAGGATGATCTATCTGACATGATGATTTAGTTAGACTAGAAGTTCATGAATTTTTCATTTCAGCCCGCCCTGTGTCTTCTTCTCCTTTTATTCAGTCAATTTTTGATGAATAAAAGATCAAACAGTTCATTCAGGATGAGTTAAAAGTTTTGTTTGAAGAGTTCAACAAGACTCATGAAGCTGTGTATGATGGGTTTCATACCCATGCTTCCAAGACCCCAAATTTAGTTTTTGAGGATGTCAAATAAGCTAGTCAAGATTGAGAAACAATAAATAGGGTGATTGATTATTATCTAACAAGGATATTCACAAAGTATGATCTTAAAGGGATATTTAGAACTCTTGCTTTGGATTTGAAGATACCCCCTATGAATCAAGTTTTTAAGTCTCAATTTGAGAAGATTAGAGATATGAATACTGTTTTGGAAGCTTTCATTGAGAATCAAGATGATTTCCTTCATGATTTGGAGCACGATTCACGACCTATCAGTGAGTTCCCCCGGTTGATGGGCCCCTATCTTTATACCTCCTAGATAGCTGTGCTAAACCCTTTATCCATTTTTTTATCTTAGCCTACTACATCCTCTACCATTAATCTTTTTGGCCTAACTCCTACCAAAGTCTTTCAACAGCCTAGACCAGTTTCTAGCTGTGTAGTCCGTTTATCCATTCCTTTATCTTAGCCTACTACATCCTCTACCATTAATCCTTTTGGCCTAACTCCTACCAAAGCCTTTCAACATCCTAGACCAGTTTATAGCTATGTAATTATTGCAGAACCTACCTCCTCATTTTCTTCTGAAACCAATTCTACTACTGCCTCTATCTCCAATGGAAAAGGATCCTATCTTTTATATAGAAATCATAGATGACCCTCATTCAGATTCAAATTAGGATTACTGATAGGGATTTATTATAATACGTTTGTACACTTTTTTTACTATCTTTTGATATATTAATGACATTCTCTCTTTTATTCCCACATTCTTTTTTATCTTATTCCTTATTTTTTTTAATTTTGATAATATCGAATAGGGGAGTAATGTGATAAATTAAAATTAATTGAATTTAGTGGAAACCCTTTACACAATTTCAAGAACTTGGTACACATTTACTTAAATTCTTTGCAAATATACTTTTGATGCATTCAATTCATATCAAATTAAATATCATGATTTGTGATCATCAAAATGGGGAGATTGTTGCCTTAGACTAGAAACTCCTTATTTTAATGATCCCAAATCATGTTTATCTTGTTATTAATATTTTTCATGCTTTTTATTTGAAATTGGTTTACTAGAAAAAATTGAAAAAAATGGCTAAGTTTAGCGCTTACCATTCTACCTTACTGTGTGAAGTTGAAGTGACTATATCACCTTACCACATGAATAAAAACTACTTACCATGAGTTAGATGAGAAAAATTTGTACATTGAAGCATTTACAATCAATATTTCATGCAAATCAGTGTACTTGACCACATAAATGAAATTACCTAGCGCATTAAGAAATCAAGTTACTATACCAAGGTATGTATAATTTTTCATAAAATAATACACAGACTGTGTCTTCTAATGTAGTAACTGCATGAAGAAGCTTACCATATGAAGTAATCAACTTACTGCATGTGCAAATGAGCTGACCGCATAGAGAGATGAACCGACCGTGTCACCTTACAACATCAGTTGACTGTGTCAAGTTTCCATGAGCTCAACTAACTATACTTTAAGTGAAGATATCTTTCCATGTCTAACTTAACAGTGGAGCATTTCAAATCTCCAGTGGCTAGTTTTGAAGCATTAAATGAAGCGTCAACGCATTTAATGAAGAATGGTTATTCTCCAATGGATACTTCTGATGAAGATCACTTTAAGTGAATTATTCGATTATGTGGAGAGATGATGGAATATATAGAACACTTTATCACATATAGAGAATAACAAAGGATCTTTATGCAAGGGCCTGTGCTATATAGAAGACTTTAAGATGCTCTCTTTTCTAGAATTTTCAGAGAAATTCATCCAAGATCCTTCCAAAGAAAAATCCAAGGACTCCAGACAACTGAAGCTACTTAGATCGGGTTGCATTACATTTCCTATATTTTTTATCTCTTTCTCTTTCCGTATTATTTTTATTTTGAGTAGTGTTTTATATTACTCTATTTTTAAAAACGTAGTCTCCCATGCTAAAATGGAGAATTCTCAACATTCTCTCAAATCCTTTATTTGTATTCACATGAATAACTGTGGAAGAGGTCTTGTGTGGCCTAATATCATTTATATCTCACATACAACTATGGAAGAGGCTCTGTTCCTTGACAGTCTTGTGTACTATTGTTTGTAAAACCTGATCTAGGGGGTGGATCAGTTTATTCATTAAAAAATTGCTTGGCAACAGGTGATTTCCAAGTGGAGGGGATTAAGTCTCATCCTAAGACTGAACCCCTTGTTTAAATTCCACCATGTTTTTCTAGTATTTTTGTTTTAATTCTAAAATAATTTTCCATTTTCTAAACTGTAACAAAACTTTACGTTGATAGTTAGTCATAATTTGTGTTTATATAAAGTGTTTAATTAAGTAACTTAATTTCAAAAGTTAAAGTACATAAAAAGAAATTTTAACTGATCCTTAATAATGCTTCTGATAAATTATTTGAAAGACCAAATTTATATATTTATACTATTTTGATTAACTGGCCATTTTTATTAAATTGGGTATTTAGTTTTTAATTTTTTTAAATAGAAATTTTATTGGGAATTCAATTCACCCCCCTCTTGAGTTACTCCAACTAACAATATTATTCACAATATCCTTTTTCATATCCTGGGGAAAGGAAAACAAATAAAGGGTGAGATCAGATGCACAGTGAGGAAATGAGAATAGTGGAGGCTATCATAGAATAAATAAGGCATAATCAATATGGAAAAAGTGAAAAACTAGAAACACATGAAATTTAATCAATAACTTGAGCACGAAGAATAATATGGTAGGAATAAATGGTGATAAAATAATACCATATAAATAATCACATGAGCTTTAAACTCATTATAGGAAAATATCGATTTAGCGGTGGGTTTTTAGCGGGTTGTTTTTAAAAACTCCGTTAAATATATATATATTTTTTTTAATTTTTTTTTCCAAAAAAATCAAAATTTATTTTTAGCAATGGTTTTTAAAAAACCATGGGAAAATAACAGTGATTTTTTAAAAACTGCCACTAAATTAAAGAGAAAAAATAAAAAAAATAAAAAAATAATTATGATTTATGATTTATTATTTACTATCATATATAGTTTATTATTTATAATTTTAATTAATTATAATGTGTTAATTAATAAATATTTATATTTATTAGTTAATAATAATTTGAAACTTAAAAAAAATCTTTAATAAGTTGAAAATCAGACTTCAGTATCAAATAACCATAACTTTTGATCCGGGAGTCTATTTTAACTCCACAACCAGTCAAATCGAAACTTATGAAATGAACTAAAAGAACATTAGATTTAAATTTTGTAATAATTAAAAGAATATAATTTATTATAGTTTCAAGAAAAGTGGGAAATCTAATTTGAAGTTCAAACGACCATAACTTTTGACCCGAGTGTCTGTTTGGTCTCTACCACATATCAAATCGAAGCCTATGATGAGATCTACGCCATGATGACCAAGGAAATCCTGGTCACTATTTTTTTAGTCAAAAGAGGCCTATAAGGCCTCCAAAAAAGAGGTTTTAGTCAGGGTACCCCAATTTTTTAACATTCGATGGAATTTTAGTCTCGTTTAAGGGGGTATTATTGCCTTTTTTTGGTGGGGACTAAATTTATTTCTAGGGATAACATTCAGATTGATATTATGGTTTTGAATTTTTATCATTTCTCACAATGTAGTTTAATTTATAATTTAGTACATGCAAATTTTCTTATATTTATTTATAATAAATCACTTGTATTAATACATATTTACATAGAAATGCATTTTTATACATATAAAATATATTTAAATAAATATTTTTTATTCATTTCATTTAAAATAAAAAATTATCAATTTCCTTTACCTTATAAAAATGCATTAATTTGTCTATATATACCTATACAAGTAATGTTTATATATAAACATGCGAGTGTCAATAAAATATATATATATATATATATATTTATATTCTAATATATGTAAATAAATATTAATATATAATATATTTAAATAAATTTAACTATATATATATATATCATACACATTCGATGAGATTTCATCTTCGTTTAAGATTGTCTTCATATGTTTTTTATATCGTTTATGATTTTATTCCATTGATTTACATTCCTTTTGATTTGATGGTGTTGCAATTATTGTGTTTTCTCTTATTTTGGTAATTTATTATCAATAATATATATTTATTTATATGAATTTATGAATATTTATGTATATTTATATACATTTGTAAATATTGAGACATATTTATGTTTATATATTTTTAACCCATATATGTGTAAAAATATATATATATATATATAGATATTTATATTTACTTGTGTTTATATATATATTTATATTCATGTACAATTACACATCTGAGTGTGTTTAAATATATTTATGTAACATATATGTGTGTTTATATGTATTTATGTAAATTTTGTTATATGTATATATATATATATATATATATCCATTTTTTATTTTATCATTTATCATTTATCATTTATTATTTATTCAATTATTAATTATTAATTATTAATTATTATTTACTATTTATTAATTTAATATTTATTTAATATTGATTTATTTTTATTATTAAATTACTATTAAATAACTATTTAATATTCATTCATTATTTATTTATTGTTCATTTATTATTCATTTATTATTCATTTATTATTTATCTATTATTCATTTATTGTTTATTTATTTATTATTTATTATTTATTCATTATTAATTAATCAATTAATTTTTAATTATTAATTATCATTTACTCTTTATTCAATTATTATTTATTTATTATTTTAATATTTATTTATTATCGATTTATTATTTATTATTTATTATTTATTCAATTATTATTATTTATTTATTTGTTATTTATTATTTTTTCATTATTTATTTATTTGTTATTTATTTATTATGTAACTATTATTTATATATTACTTATTTATTATTCATCTATTATTTATTATCTATTTATTAATTAATTATTAATTATTTATGAATTATATATGAATAATTTATTAATTTTATTATTTATTAATTATAAATTATTTATTAACCATTTATTTATTTATTATTTATTTATTAATTAATAATTTATTAATTATTATATATTATTTATGATTTATGATTTATGATTTATGATTTATGATTCAATCAATTATTATTTATTATTTGTTTATTATTTATTATTTTTTCATTATTTATTATTTAATAATTATTCATTATTTATTTATTTATTTATTATTTAGTTACTATGTATTTATTATTTATGTACTATTTGTTTATCATGCATTTATTATTCATTTATTGTTTATTTATTTATTTATTCATTATTTGTTATCTATTTATTCATTATTAATTAATTAATTAATTAATTAATTATTTATGATTTGTTCATTATTAATTTATTGTTTGTTTAATTATTTATTATTAATTTACTCATTCTTCATTATTTATTAATTAATTAATTATTAATTATTGATTATTGATTATTGATTTATTGATTATTGATTATTGATTATTTATCCATTGTTTACTTATTTTTCATTATTATTTTATTATGTTATTATTTATATTATATATATATATATATCATTTGTTTATTTATTATTTCTTATTTATTTATTTATTATTTAGTTGTTAGTAGACATTAATTACTAATTAATTATCAATTAATTATCAATTAATTATCAATTTATTATTAATTTATTATTAAATTCTTATTTATTATTTATATATTTTTCATTATTATTTTAATATTTATTTCCTATTTATTTGATTATTTATTTATTTATTTATTATTTGTTTATTCTTTATACATCAATATATATATATATATATAAGTATATTAAATTCTATTTATTCACCACATGAAAATCCTGTTGGAGTGGTAGAGTCTTTTGAGAATAAGCAAGATGTAAGGGGTTAAAATATCACCTAATGCAAAATTTCTATATATGGCTAACACATGTGCATGTGCATGTGTATGCTCATATGCTTGTGCATGTGCATATTCATAAATAATAAATAAATTAATTACTAGAATTCAATAATTAAAAAATAAAATAATAATAAAAAATAATAATAAAATTTGAGAATAATAAAATACAAAAATAATAATAAATAAATAATAAATAAATAATAAATAATAATTTTTTTAAAAAAATTAAAAAAATTAAAAAAAACCACTGCGAAATCATTTAGCAGTGGTTCAAACCCCTGCTAAATGATTCCTCTGATTTTAAAAAAACATCGCTAAATTATTCTATGATGG
Organism: Viscum album; assembly: GCA_963277665.1. Classification (NCBI taxonomy): domain Eukaryota; kingdom Viridiplantae; phylum Streptophyta; class Magnoliopsida; order Santalales; family Viscaceae; genus Viscum; species Viscum album. The sequence goes on from OY728164.1 coordinate 1,894,177,829, forward strand.
TTTTGAAAACCCGTCGCTAAATAAATGTCGACACACGATTTAGCAGTGGTTCTTCAAAACCGTTGCAGAACGATTTAATGATGGTTTAAATCACCGCTAAATGAAAAAAATCCACCACTAAATGCCTATTTCACTGTAGTGACTTATCCATGGATATCATAATTATTCAAATAATCACATAGACATTAATAAGTAGTTTCATAATTACATAATGCATAATACTGGACATCATAATATTTCCGTCAATGCCTTGTGTGAAGACAACATACATAAATAAGTAAGACATATTCCAAAAACCCAAAGTAGTTTGTCTCATGAGACCCACTGATGCATAGAGGGGCTATAGTGGGCATTTCCCATCACTTAGTATGTCTAATGCATTCGTCATATAAAAGGGGTGAAACATAATAACGTAAGAATTCATATTGAAAAACAATCATATGAAATGTTAATATTTTTCCCAATCAATAAATATAACATAATCATAAGTCATCCAGTGTAATATGATGAATGGTATTAAAAGAGTACATCCCTAGTAAAGAATAATATTCACCAAAGAATGTTGACATAGATAAAAATACTTTAGAATTATCATCGGAAGATTTCTTAAGGAAAATACTCTTTTCATTTTGAAATCACTTATTCAAAATCTAAAAATTTCCAAAATATTAATGAAAACCTTTTCTTTGAAAAGAATCTTGAAAACTTGTAAAGGAAGTTTCAAAGCAAATATTAATCTCGACAGTAGGAAAAGTTGTTTGTGCAGTGTATATTAAAACAAAGATTTCGTTCACACGTTGGGTAAAAGTCAACTCGTTTGGAAAACAACAAGAAGTTTCCTTTTAAAACATTTTATAAAAAATCAAACATAGGTAAAAATGAATTTAATAAATAATTAGAGAATATTAAGAATATTCATTTAAACATTTTAAATAAAATATGGACATGGGAGAAAAATATTCCCGACTGAAAGAAAAACAAGACCGATTTTCATAAAAAACATTATTTCAGTATCTCGAGTACTTAAGATAGGAAAATGAAAGGAAAAATTATAATTTTTATAAATAACCATAGGAGAAGAAAATATATTGGGTTTAAGATAGAAATATCATATAATTCCTCCAATGGAAACTTAAACATAAACAATCTCAAATAATGATGAGATTGTGAAATAAACTATTACCGCTTTGGTAACTTTTGAATCATAACCTCCATAAATGAAATAACTTAAAATGAAACTTTAAATACCATGAATATAAAGGAAATCATGATATATCATATCAAATGGGTATTACACATCATGAAAGAAACAAGCATCGAAAATGGAATATGGCTCACAAAAACAAAGGTGAGACAAGAAACCCTTACCTCAAGTTCAATTTGCATCGTAAGAGATTTTAACCTCATGTATAATAAATTTAAATTTATTATAATTATATAACGGAATCAAATGTATATTTATAATATCATATATGATCCAATTATAATATTTCAACACCCATTTATCAATAATTCCTTATTAAAATCACTGTTTCCAGGTGTTAACTGTCATGTTTTTCACGTATGTTTCAGTTCGGAAGTTCCAATCCTAGTAGTTTGAACATATTTCCATCATATATAGAATTATAATCATGATATAAATATAATTTATATTCATTATATATATATATTTATAATCATTCATTAAAGGTAGAGATAGAAAAATTAATTACACCGTTTATGGAGACAATAGGCCGCATGTATGCACGAAAGTTTTTTTCACTTTTCGACGGATGGAATGAAAGAAAGGTAAATAATAATTTAACTTTAAAGAATCATCATTATATAATATATATCACACATATATATTTATTAAATCTATCTTTATTACCATACATATAAATAGGAAATGAAAAATGGATCACATCGCTTTGTGAAGGTGGCTGTCTACACGTATGCACGAGCGACATTATCATTTTCTAAAGGATTGGAAGATAAGAAGGTATATATGTTATTATAATAATAGAAGCATAATTATGTAATATATATCATATATATTAATTATTTATATCTTTATAACCATTAAATTAAAGTGGTGATGATAGATGAATTCCATCACTATGAGGAGACGGTAAGGCGCACATACACACAAGTGATGTTTTTGCTTTTCATAGGATGAAAAAGAGATGGAAAATGGTTTTCCCATAATCATAATAACATATAAATATATTTATGATACTAGATTTATTATTTTATGACAGGAACACCAAATTTATATGAATTAGAACAAGAAATTAATTTGAAAGAGTTGGTAAAGACGATCACCTCTTTTTCAGCAGACTTCCTTTATATTCCTTCTTAAGGACACTTTAAATGTTCTTTTAAGAAGATAGGAACCTCTAATTAGTGGATAGGGAATTTGAGAAGAGAAATGGGTTGGGTTTGGTCAAGACAAATGGCTCTAAAAGTGATTTGAAGAATTGATAGAAAGAGGTGTCCTTTTATAAGGGAGTGAAAAGATACACTTGGAATTTCTAAAATGAGTAAACTATAATTAAGTCATTCTCAAGTAAAATGCTTATAAATGGATATAGATTCGAATAAAAATATTATAAGTTTTAAATATACTTATCGAATGAAATTTAGATAGGTTTTGGTATCATTTTAAACCTTATCTTTTGGTTTGATCCCTTGGTTAACTAATTTTAATCTTAACTGTGGTAATAACTTTTTCAATCTTAAGGGGTTATAATTTTACTTATAAAGTAACAATTGAAAAATAAATGACCAATAGATGAAATTTTGGACCATTTCTCATCCTACTTGTATTCTTTCAAGTTTTTTTTTATGATTTTCAAATAATTTATTAAAATATTTTTATCATAAAATACTATTAATGACATGTTAAGAACTATTCACATAATTTGACTTTAGAAACAACATGACAACATTGGAATTCAAATATAAAAATTATACACATCTATAATATTTTTTTTTCTGAAAAATTATTGGAACATAATAATTCACCCAAATTGTATTACTTTTAATATTTTTAAAATCATTTATTTTATTTTTCAATTAATTGAATAAATACTATATCTGTATTTCATAAGATTTTAAGAAAATTATTTAATCACTAAAAATTAGAAATAAATTACCATGATAAAATAATAATTTATATTTCAAATAACAATTTAAAACCAAACTTATCCTCTTTTTATCCTTACATAAAATTTTTAGAGATATTAAATTCAAGAGAGTGGCATTTTGTATTTATTCTTTCCTTAAATTAATATAAAGGCCATAATCAAAGAAAAATGGCTCCAAGTGGCAATATATTCAATAATTGGATGAAAAAAGACAAAATAAACCCATAAAATAGTATAAAAGAAAGTTTTGGGTTGATTTTAAGACCTTATCTCATGGTTGTAACCCTATTTTACCCATTTTAACTTTACTGAGATGACAAATATTTACCATGGTTACTATTCATAATGAAAAAAATTAAAAGAGCATTATTTACCAAATTTGAACCTCCTAATTCCAAATATGGTATCTATTTTTCAATATTAAATCTCTAGAATTGGTAGAAATTAATTTAAGATAAAAATACAAAACACAAAGAAAAACAGTTTTTTAGAAAAATGACTTCTTAAGTATAACAATGTTTTTATACCAAATTCCACCATAAAATATATTACAATGAACTTAATTGGATTATTAATAATATAATTGAACTAATTTTACTTTTAAACCATTTTAAAAAAATAAAATTTGTAAATTCTTGAAATGAAAAGACAGTTTTCAATCAAAAAATCAATATTTTCATTATTCATTGAAAAATCAACATTTTCAGAAAATTCTCAAAATTTCACTCTAATATAATTCTGGCGTGATGATTTCAAAAATTAATTTAATTTTTTCAAATAAAATTTATAAATGGAATAAATTAATTATATTATTTTCTCACTAAAAAGCAATAAACACATTTTTGATGAAAAATGTATTTTTAAAGCATGAATTTACTAAAACTTGAGTACTTATTTATCAATATATTTTATTTATCTAAAACCTCAATAAATATTTTTTATAATTTTGTTATTCCTACTAATTCTACCAATTTAATGAGTATATTATAATGGTCATAAAATAATAATATTTCATGGTTCATTTAAGCTCGATATTGCGTGTTGTATACGATATCAAACATAATATTTTTTTTAAATGTAAAGGCGTTACACATATGCTATGAGAATATTATGAAGTTTATCAAGTAAAATATCTTCTTTAACCTCTAAATATAAAACATTTAGATCAAATATATCCAGTAAATTTCTCACAAGCTTGTTTATAATGATAGAATCCTCTAACTTCACACTAAATACTTGAATATAGATAACTATTTCATTCACCCTGATGAAATATTCATCTATATTCTCACCATCATCCATTTTAATGCCTTTAAATATTATCCTTCAGACTTTTAACTTGTATTCCATCACTTTGATATTTCCTTCATAACTTATTCTTAACTTATCCTATGTTTCTTTATGGTTTGAAGTCTCATGACTTTTGTGTAGACCATTTCTGAAGGAGACATTAAAATTTCATTATGTTCCTTACCATAATTCTCTTTATCTTATTAGAGAGTTTCATATAAACTTCCTCAATGATGGGTGGAAATCCCACTATTGCAGTATCTCAACCTTCTAGGCTGAGCTACAGGAGGCAGGGTAGCATTTTATTCCTCTAAATGTGATAACTACTACCATATAAAGTAGGAACTCCTTGGATATTTATAGAATCAATGTTCTCCATTTCTCAGGAAATTCTAGTATATTTAGAGGGGACCTTTTCTCTAATACCCCAAGTAGAGACCAGATCAGTGTGAGATCACTGAGAGGGTGACTCAGTGATCGATTTTACCTTTATGAATTATTTTATTCAATTCAATCTCTATGACCAGTTAAAGTCTCAATACCTCTTCTTTAATTACCCACCCTCACCATGTATGCAACAAAAATAAGTGATGCACAACACAAAATGATTTACAAAGCTCTGTCATAAAGACCAACTCCTTACCACAACCGGTTATATGCCTTGATTACTGATTCTACACTATATCCACATGTGGTTAAAACAACTCATTATTCACCAAAATTAAAATCTTACCTATGATTGATTATATATACCAACCATAAATTGCATCCCTGGCTGGTTATGCACACCACTCACTGACTGCATCCCTGACTAGTTATATACCTCAATCACCAAACACAACCATAACTAGTTATACACCACATATTATTATTCAACAATGATTGGTCATACACCTCAATCACAAGTCTTCATCCATGTCGAGTTATACACCCCAACACAATATATCCTCTTCAAGGATGATCTTAAATTATAAATACCTCAGTCTTGTCCTAGTTGCTTCTAAACCACTGAGAATGATCTTCCTCCATGAGCATACCATATATGCTCCACTCATGTATAAATTTAAGTTTATATGTTAGGTCATTTCCAAAAAGTGAATGTCTGTCTTTCTCAAATCCTTAGTTCACTAAATACTCCAGCATACAATTCTTTTTCTCCTGTAAGAATTTTCTAGCTTTAGTCACTTTCTTCTGCTTGATATATTAGTGTATTAGTTTCCTCATATTCTTCTATTCTCAAATATATGCTTTTTTTAATTGGTTTTAACTATTCTTTTTCAAAGAAGTCTCAGTCACAATACCGTCTTCATAAAAATATCATATACTCCATGCTCATTTTATAGTACTCAAATAAAAAATGATGTATGCATTTCATGTTCTAAAAAATTTCAACATTTTATCCTTTTAAAAATTATTCTTAGTTAAGTTAAACTATTGTAGATAACCTTATCTTCATGTACTGAAATATCTAGTGTGTGGGTCTCGATAAATTCTACACATATTAGTTGTTCACATAGGGAAAATGTGAGTCAACAACATAATTATTTATCTCTCATTAAACTTATCTAAAACTCATTAGCACTTTTATAATGTGATCAAGGTGGGTATTTATAGGCAACTATAAACGATTTTGAACTTTAGATCACCTGATAATCATGTTGAACCACTTGTCACTTCACGACTCCATGAAACATAACATTCTACAACCATATACTTCATGAATTGCATGAATACCTCATGCTCTTTTCATACTATATCTTATATGAACTCTATTTTATATTGAGTATAGTCTATTGTTAACCACTAACTCACCTTGCATACACCACTTATCGCTTGGTAGAAAACTCCTATAATTTATGACCGCATGGTATCCTCATGATCAGATATCATATGAGAACAAACCTCATGACATCACATATGTAACACCCCAAGCTTCAACGATACGTTTGAATAATGAAATAGCTTGCATTGTACGCAACTTCGAGATTCTAACACACCGTGACCAATCAAACTAGCCGTTATGAATAGTAATACCCACTTTTTGAAATTTTATAAATTTTAACTTTCAAAATGGACTTCATTTTTGGATTAGGAATATCAAAATTAGTCTAGGGTGAAATTTTGGTATTTTTCTGAAAATTTTCAATTTTTGATGAATAGTGAAAATTACTAAATTTTAATTAAAAACAACTTTTTTAATCGAAATAATTAATAGTGATAAATTATGAATTTGAGTGATTTTAAAGTATAATTAGATTATATTTTTACCATTTAATCCAATTTTTTTCATTGGACATAATTTCACATTTAAACTGGACATAAACAAGTGTCAATCTTTTGATAGTTATTATTTCTTAAAAACACGCTTTTTGTTTTGAAAACGGGAATTAATTTTTAAATTAATTAGTGCAACTTATATGTTTTGAATTTGGTAAAATAGATATAATTTTTGAATTCACAATATCAAAAATATCTTAGGCTGAATTTTTGGTATTTTTCTGAGAAACATCAATTTTTGTTGAATAATGAAAAACACTAAGTTATTGGTTAAAACCGATTTTTTTATTTAAATAATTATTTAATTTATTTAAATTAATTTATGTCAAAATAGATACATAATACTTATATAATTTCATTTTAATTCATTGGAGTCTGTTTATAATAATTTTAGATATATAAAAATTCTATTGAACTTTTCACCATCTTTTACCCACCTCCTAGGAGAATTTGAAAATTCACATAAAACTTAATTTTACCGCTTATGTGAGTTGAATTTCAAAAATCCGAGAGACACGGTTAATATCAAGGAGTAAAATGTGGTTCAATAAGATACAAATAATTTTTGGCGAATAATAGCTTTTAACTTTTATTTACCGCGGTTAAAGATAAATAAGGTAATTTAAGGTGAAAAGAATATTGTAATAATTCAAAATTACCTTAAAACATGTCCTAACATTATTTTATGAGTAATGGTCGACCATGAGAATATTTGGGTCGATTTTGGGACCCCATGGAGCCACTTATGAATGATAATGACATTTTAGATTAATTAATTTAATGTATAGACAAAATTGACAAAAACAAAAATCTTTTAGTAATTAATTTTTATATGGTGTTATATAAGTAATAATTTTGACTATAAATATTCATTATAAAGATAAAAATATTTCCTACATAATGATATTTTATTTATAATTTTTAGACATTAAATAATTTAATTTATTTATGACACAATGATGTTGCGGTAATTACCATATTAATGAAAGATTAAGATAATTGATATTATAAATAACCAAATAAATGTAATTTGAGACTTTTTATGAATTCCAATAATTTTATAGGTTAATATGACATATTAGTATTGTTTATATGATTTTTTTTCTAAGTAATAATACTGTTATGAATTTATCAAAAACAAAATACCCAATAGTTCCAAAATTGACATAAAAGAGTTTTTAAAACAAATATTATATTATTAATTGATATTCTATTCCTAAAAATCTAAGGTTCAGAAAAATGACTTATATCATGATAGGTGTATCATTAATGGACCACTTGGGGGTCTATTGGAAGTTTATAGTAAGTTTATTAACCATATAATATAGAAATACAAAGAGACATGGTAAATGTCAAACTAATTAACTAAGAGTTAAAACTAAAAGATAAGGTTAATAAAATGACCCAAACCTGTATAAAACCTATTGGTTGAGTGGATTTAGACCCATCCCCACCTTATACTAGAAATAAATCAAATTTGATCCATTATAAACCGAATATGAATTTATTATAAAATAATATTTTAAGTTTTTCCTAAGGTTCCCCTCACCCCTCTTATAAAAGGGCACTCACCCTTCACTCTAATTCACACCTTATAAGACATTTGGATCGGCAAAACCCTACCCAAATACCCTCTCAACTATCCTAAATTCAACCCAGATGCCTTATTTCGATCATAAATCCAACCTAAGGAGCCCTTTTGATCAAATCAAAAGGAAGAACCCGAAGAAGAGGTAATGATTTCACCACCCTCTTTCAAGTTCCTTTCTTCTTCCACTTCCTTTTTATTTTTTGTTTCCATTATAAAATAATAAATCCAGTATCTTTTATATACTGGGATGTTATTATAATTATGGTACAAGAAAATTCATTATTCTATCCACCCTTTGAATGACATGTCACCATACGCGCGTACGTACGACTTACCGTCTCCACGTCGTGGTGTAATTGTTATTCAATACATTATTATTTGGATGGGTATAATAATGATGTGTATTTGATGTAAATAATAAATATAACATGATGAGGATTCTGTATATATAATATAACATCAAATTATATATTATTATAATATCAAAAGAATGATATTTTCGCTCGTGTGTACGTACGGATTACCGTCTCCATGACATAATGAGATTCATTTCCAAGTTCAGCATTCATCGACGATTATAAAAATATATATATTACTAATAAGTATGTAATATATGAAATAATAATTATACTGGATATATATATATTTATATATATAAGTATTTATTTACTTACATATATCTTATTCACTTACTTCCGTTCAATACTATATGAAAACGGAAACAACGTTTATGCGTACGTACGGACTACCCTCTCTAAAAACGGTGTTTTCAATTTCATATATATGTCTATTATACATATTAATATTCTAAATATATATGATATATAAATCATGTTTTATATTATGAAAGTATTTAAATCATGATCTATGTGATATAATCAAGAGTAATAAGTTAAAACACGTACAATAAAGAAAGCGATTATTACCCGAAATATTAATATAACATGGAAATTATTATTAATTGGGTAGTATAAAGTCATAAATGAATAATGTATGATATAATAAATATTAATATGGTTCTGGTATAATTTAATAACATACTATAGTCTTCATACAGGAGGTTAAACGTACCCTCGACTAAAGGAAAGTGCAAGGTAAGGGATTTTCATCTCACTCCTTATTCCCGTGAGATTCGTGCCATGTTGATACTATTACCTTTTGTGTGGTGTATGTACTGACCACAATTGTATTATTTGTGTAATAAACTTTAATTTATGTGTATTTACATATTAATTGTATGATACTTCTTTCAATGGGTGTATGTTTCGTAAGTTACCAAATTGATAAGGGTTTATTTCACAATCTCTTAATTATCCGAGGTTGTTTATACATAATTATCTACTGGGACCTCTTTATCATCCATATCAAGGTTTCATAAAAATTTATTTCAAAACATTATTAATATTTTATATACTATGGGTTAAAGTCATTTATACCCTTGTTTTACTTTTTATATGATGTTTATAAAGGAATCTTTCCGTTGTTTTCCAAACAAGGTCCTTTTTAACCTTTTCTACAAAATTAAGGTAAGAATGTTTTTTTAACTTATACGGCGGGTGCGGCTATTTTCTACTGTTATGAACTCTTCGAAGCTTCCATTACAAGCTTATAAGAATATTTTCAAAGTAAATGTTTTATTTTATAATTATATGACTCTTAAATGATTTTAAAATAGAAAGAGATATTTATCTAAAAAGGGTTTTGATTTCATCTATGTCAACATCCTTTGATAGATTTTAAGTTTATTTGAAGTTGATTTATTATGATACAAAACTTCCATATTGTATTGAAGGTTTTGTGATATGTTTGACTGTGGATGTGCTATTTTTATACCATTCATGGTTTATGGTTAAAGTATTTACATTTCGTATGCTAGTTTTAATACAGATGTTTATGATATGTTTAAACCTTTTCATATGAGGAATGTATTGGACTTAGTAAGTGACGGGTGGAGCCCACTATAGCTCCTCGATGCATCGGTAGGTCTCATGAGACAACTAGACGTGGAATTGGCCGAGGCCCTTTCCCAATTTGATTTATGGTTTTGGCCGAGGCCTTAATAATTTTTAGACATCTTGGCTGAGGCCTTGACAAAATGTTTCAAAATGTCCGGTATTCTACATTCCCTCATTATGGAAATAATAATGATGGTTCATGTGGTCATTCGACTAGTAGAATACCAATGATTATGTTTTATTATGGAATTATTTACTCATCTTATATTCTTGCCATAAAAGTATTCATGTTTATTATTGGTAAAGGCATGTGGTATCAATTATTTACCATGCTTAATATTATGTCATTTTCCACTGTATTGCTTACCCTTACTGAGCGTTTGAGCTCACCCCTTTATATGTTTTATTTTTCCCAGGATTCCAAGAAGTGTATTGTGATTGATATGCAGGGTTAAGACAAGGGAATAATGGCGTTCATAAAGGATTATTTATGTTGTTTTGTATGTTATAAAGTGTAATGTAACATTCATGTATGTAATCAATTTTCCAAGGCTGCTAAACCAATCGGTCCTTCGGAACTTGATTCCTTGTAATCATGCCAATGTATTAAAATAATGCACTGACTTTGGGTAACTGGGGTCGGGGCATTACAACATATTGACCTCACATAGTCACTGAATTCCTGATTCGCATACTCAAGAGAACACCAAAAACTACCATGAAAAAACCCCATGAAATTGATGTTCTCTAGTGTGTGAGAGGTTAAATATGATGGGTTCAAGGAAGATGATGTCATTTTGTTAAAAACCACCCAAAACTACTTGTTTCCACATAGTTTTTAATGCATGGACAATGATAATCTAAGTGGATGATTCCCACATTGATTCAAAGTGGGGAAGGGTGCTACCTTATAACATCAGGCACTCCCTTATCCAACTAGTGAAGACTGTAAGGGTGTCGGAGTTCTCCCTATACCTCCCATGCCACCCTGAATATGAGAGGATAAACTCCATACATTCAGACCCATATTCTCAATGCCTAAACTATGTGACCATGCACACTACTTTCCTTATTGATGCTCCTATATAGCTTCTATTGCTGACCACCTTTAAGTTTGGTTATACCCATTTGGTGGGTGCTAAGCTGCTTAGGTGGTCAGCCAAGGATGGAATATTTTTTTACTTAGTATTTATATAATAATACTTTTCCAAAATAAGATCCATAATCTCTGAAGTCCTCTATACCATAAATCCACCCTCAAATATTCTCAACCTCCTTTGTTTTACTATATATTTATACCTTTATTTTTTAACTTCCACCAAACCTCAATCATTTTTTAAACTTCCTCTCTTAATATTAGATTCTCAAGACATCATCCTATTGATGATCATCATTAAAAATCATCAAAATATAATTCAAATTCATTTATTCATTTTTTTTGTAAAAAATGTGATATCTTCAAACACCATTAGCACATGTCTTGATAATTAATATTAGTTTAGTAATTATCAAAAGTTGGGGATGTTCCCATAAAAATCCTATAATCATTATCAAATCATCACTTAGTTTCCTCATAGTTTCTCAATAAAAATTTACATATTCTCAATACCAAGTCAATCAACCATATTTACAACAAATAAAATTCAAAAATTCATTCAACGAGCACTTAAACACTATTTTTTACATCGATATACCCCTCTAATGTAGACTTGATCATATTAAAATATAGTGGGGAATATAATGTTCTCATTCTTTATAATACTCTTTATATATTTTTCAATTGATTTCCTAAAACCTATAAGTTCTTATTTGACAATATATCTCACTTTATCTTGATAAATCAAAGAGGAAAAAGAAGCTTTTAGTTGAGAAAATGGTTCCACTAGAGAGATTTTAATCATATAAATTTGTCTACTAATAACACCATCAATTTTCCTAGTAATATCATTTTAAAAAATTAATGGATAAAGAGAGAGAAAAATTATTTTTGGAGTTATAGGATTACAATTTTTATTCTTTAATTCAACCAATTGTCTAAGGATCTCTTATCATTCCATATCAATCTCATTCAATTAAGAGTTAACCATATTGATCTTATAGGAAACATTTGATTATATCTGAAAAAATATAGAATTAATGTCTATATATTTTACTCAATTATAAATTTCCCATGTGTTTTAATGAATTACTTAAACCAAGAATTTATATATTAAAAAATATACATTTTATAAGAATTAAGACCAACTAGGGTGATATGTTAATCTTGGTATATTTTCTCATGTTTATAAACTCAGGGTAATAGAGATAAGTTACCATCCATTAATTCATTCTCACTAAATTGATGAGTATCAGTTGAAGGTAAACAAATAATTTATCATAACCAAATTATTCACCCATGGGATCAAACGATGATGATATATGAGTATGAAAATCAATATGTAAATAAATTTCCAATAAATTTTATGTAGTCTCAAAAACTGATTCCACCTCGAGTATAACCACTAATTATAGGACATATGACACAAACATTGTTAGAGATCCACTAGTAAACAATGACTTTGAATTTAATTCAACATCACCTATTTACTGTTATAAATATAAAATCAACTCCATACTTGCAAAAATAATTCTATATATAGAGTTCTAAATTTCTCATGGTCCTTTAATTTAAATATTTGAGGCATTGAAGGTATTTTAGATGTGCGTGGAGATGGATGGTTAAAGTGGGGAATGATTTTAGTTTAAATTTGAGCTGAAGGAATAAATAAAACTATTAATGAGTGTATTACTCCATGATTTGATACCTGAAAATTAAATTTTTTATTATGAAAACACTTTTAAGGAAAAAGTGAGAAACCAAACATCACAACATTGCCACACCACACCATCAAAACACCACGACACCACTTCACCTTTCATCACTTCATCACATTCAAACAACAAAAACAAGGCCAAGAAACCATGAACCAAGGCACAAAAATCATACAAGCAGACCAAATCTCCAAGCCAGCCCCCTCAAACATCCACCGGTGTGACCATCGACACAAGCCCAAATCCTCCCATTAACAAACTTCAGACGAAGTTTGCGGGTTCTGGTGCTGCTGTTTGCGGGTTCTGTTTGGTTTGGAGGTGATGCTGGAGTGATGAATTGGCCGTGGAATTGGTGATTTTTGGTGGTGCAAATGGTGGGGTTGGCAGTGATTCCATGATTTGATACCTGATGGAGCTGGAGGATAAGAGTTAGTTTGGTTTGGTTGGTTACATTATAATCCTTGGTGTTGAAACATGGGGTGTTGTGTTGTTCTATGAAGAATAAGGCATGATTATTTGGTGTTACATTGGTTAAGTGTGGGTATATTATTGGTCTTTGGTATATGATATTGTTATGTGATAGGTTTTGTTGAACCATGGGGGCCTTGATCATAATATTTTGGTGTTTCTCTATATGGAGCATTTTACTGTAATGATCTTCATTGCTCCTTAGTTTTTTTGGAGGTTTTCTATTTTGAGAAAGGAGATTTAGGGTTACATCATGATTTTCAGGGGTTTGGGAATTTCAACATGATGAGGTGTGTTTCACCGTGATTCTCCTTGGTTATATTTATTTTGAATGGTTTTTAACTATTATTTTTGGAGAGGTTGCATTGTGATTTCTGGAGCCAACCATCATTGTTCCATGACAAATATCACCATTCCATGATTTTGTTCACTCAAATTTTAATTATAAATTCAAGTTCCTTCTTAATTTCTTTTCATTTCGTTTTCTATTGTCACAGTCTTAGGCATCATGTGGATCATATTTGGTTTTTTTATCATCCCTTGGTGGATCTTAGGCCTTAGCTTCGTGTGATTGAAATCTTTGTGATTTAAGGTGATTTTAAAATATTTTTTCCATTCATTATTACTTTTTTATCCTCTTAGAGGTTATGATTTAGTTTTAATTATGTTTGGTTGGTTGATATACTACATTCTCATATTACAGTGTTGTGGCTATTGAAGCTTCAATTAAGGTATGTTATTCAGATTTTATTTAATCAATTTATTATTTAATTATGGAATTATCATGATTTGGTTATATTTGGATAAAGAGTTAAGATTTTCCTAATAAAAATAATAATATAAACCTTAATTAAATACTAGGGTTAATGTTATAAATATGCTTTACTTAATTATTCTTATTATTATCCTTGCTATTAATATAATACCTAATGTTTAATTATGGTGCAAGCATGTTTCTGTGATTTTTATTTTTGGTTACTGGTTTGTAGGATCATGCTTTAAATTATATCTATAAAATAAATTTATTAATAAGATAAAGATAATGTAAACTGGGAATTGTTGTTGTTACTCAACGAATTGTTATGTTGTTTGTGCTTAATAAATAGGATATGGGAAAATAGGATTGTTGTTTTTGAGATAAAATGTTTTATTCATGTGATTACTTTGATGTGATGTGGCTAGTATTTCATTGATATGTTGTTGGATTTATTGTTATAATGGTGGTGGTTCTTTTAGTTGGCTTGGTGTGGTCGGGTAAGAGATTATGGTGGTGTTGAGGTGGTATAGTGAGATTGTGATAACTATTGTGGTAGATTCCAGGGGATATGTAATGATTCTTAAATAATGAAATTATCAATGGGAATATGTTATTATGTTAAGAAATATGGTCTGGAAATAATAAATAAAGTGGTGAAAAATATTTCATGGTAAATGAAATTTATATAATTTTAAAGTATAAGTGGTTATGTGAAGTTGTAGTAGTTGGAAATAAATGTGGTTAATGAATTTGGTAATTCGATTAAAGTAGTAAATAAAGGTTGAATATGAATAGGAAGAATTTATGTGGCTGTGTTACTATTGTGTGACTATAATGATGGCCTTGTTATTGTATATAAAAGTATAAGTGAGTGTGGATGTGCATTGATGATGGTGTAGTGATATGAGATATGGCCATAGAGATGTTTCATTAGAGAGTTGACCCATAGGTCAGGATTATGTAATATTATATATTCATTGTAGTTTTTTTATTTCCCATGAACCACCACTCAGGTTGGGTAACATGACTAATGCCCATATGAGGTTTTGGGTGTTGAGTGTACCCCCATCATCTAGGATGTTGGTAATGTGGATAATAGACTACCCCCCTTTCCCAAGTTTCTCTTCCAGATGTAGTATAAGTTGTGATGTCCTGAGGTTAGGATATATTGTATGGGGTTGTGATTACATACTAGAGATATGGTATATTCCATTGATTGTGTGGTTGTGGCTACGATTGTGAATATGTTGTATGTGGTTATATAGATATGGAAGGTATGTGAGCACTAATATATATGATGTCGGGGTGTGAGAGAAACTAATTAGTAAGGAAGTGGGTGTGGGGTATCTTTATCATTATATTCTTTTGATTATTATGTTACTATATTTGTATATAGATTTGGGAAGTAGTTCTTGGTGAGGATGGATGGATAGTTGATCTATTATAGGTGACATGATGGTTTCACTATTTATTCATAAGGGATTTAGTATACTTCTTTCATATTTTCAAGAGAGTGGATGGGGTGTAACCTACCGAGTATACTTATATTCTTACCTTTGAATTATATAGCCAATTTTTATAAATTTTTAGGATAGAATTGCTGACCGAATTGGACATTATTAACTCATATTGAATGTTGGATTTAGAGTCTCTACTATAGGAGTTGATTTTATTTTGGTGTTTTTTTTGCTTTATATATGGAGTTACATGCATTGTGGGATCAAGATTTTATTTTATAACATTCAATTGGAATTGATAGGTGGTTTATTTTTCTGTTACTAAGAATTATGAGGGTAATGCCTCCAATATGTGTGTTTTATACCCTTGATGATAACCTCTAACCCATGGACTATTTGATATGGGATTTAGAGGCCATACTCAGCTTTACTATTGGCTTCAGAGAGGTTGTAGTATAGTTGATTTATGACACTATTCATCTCTATTGGTTTAGCCTCAACTAATGAATTATATTATTTTATTGAATCTAACAAATCAGTAGGTTGAGTAAGAGGTATTTCAATATAGCCATTGTTAATAGATTCTAAGTAACTCTCTTAAAGAGTTTTTTACCTCATGAGTTGAAATAACTCTACTATATAATGCCAATTTTGATAGAGGTAGTTCACCATGACTTGGTAAAAGGTGTTTTCATTGCAAGTGTGCACCATAGTTTAGAAATCTATAATCCCCAGATTGGGAATGTTGGGTAATATTGTGGGAGTTTAGGGTTGGACCATAGAGAATGATATCATGGAGAGAAAGTTTTTGTGGAATTATCTTTCAAGAAATGAAATTTTAAAATATTATTTTAAAAATAAGAAATAAATAATTAAAAGATTTTAAGAAAACACTAAAAGAAGAATGATGTTGAGACTTCATATTCAATCCAATCTCATAGTTATATTGGTCTCAAGAATAATTTTTTGATTTTTATTAGTAGATTATAAATTATATGTATGTAAAGAGACTAAGGTGGTTGATTTACATTTGAATGAAGATTCCTAACAACCTAAAATAAAAATATTTATTTGAATGTGTTCATCGATTCAATTTTTAATAATTCTAAAAAAATGTCTAAATTCAAATTTTCCATATTTCTTAGATATTTTTATTTAGAATTATTAATAATTGAATCGATGAGCACATTCAAATAATAATTTTTATGAAATTAAACAAAAAATATACTCAATTAAAATTTGATAAAATATATTTGATAAAAAAATACATAATTTATCAACCATATAGAGACTATTAAAATGATTTTCAACTTTATACTGACATAAAATGGCTTAATTGACCATTTATGTAGTAAGTGAAAAGAAATATAAGTGAAAATAAAATCCATAACTTCAATACTTTGATAGAAATTATTCATATTTGTTCTTATTATTTATCCTAGATATTCTTATATCTCTTGGTGGAATCTCCCATATTGATAGGATTAATTGAATTTTAAATGTTTTGGCATGACGAACCCATTCCATATTCTATAAGTCTGATCAAAATATATCTCATCATTAATCCCCGATCAATGGATAATAAGTACAAAGAAAAATTGCTCATGCTAAAGTAAAATGACCCCTATGAAACTTTCCACTATTTTCAAATAATATCCTCCTTTTACAAGGATGATTTGTAAAATGACACCTTTGTCCTAAAAGCTGCTACCAAAATAAAAAATTTATGTATTTTTACTCTTTTGAAGGTTTTTAAGGAAAACCCAAATAAAAAAAACTAGAAAAGAAAATGTTAGTTCTAAAAAAAATCTAAAATAAACTATAAAACTATAGAAAAATAAAGAAAACCATATAATTAAACCTTTACACTTCTGGGTAAATATATAAAAGAAGAAAAAAGACACCCTTGGTTAAATTAAACAAAAAAAATATAAGTTCAAAAATTATTAATCCATTTATCCCATATAATATCTTGTCTCATAAAAAATATTATATTTTAATTATTAAAAAAAATTATATTCATTCATGCATAATTATAACCTACCTCACCATCTCTATAATCTATCATTTTTTTTTCAAATTTATACTCAATCCTTAGAAACATGGATTATTAACATATATAACAACCCTAAAACTGCACTCCTAAATCCAGTACTGAAATCGTAAACTTTACATTTCTAGCTTTGATATCGATAAATGTGACCTAATTTTTTTTCATCAAGACCTTAAAATATCAAAAGGAAAACTTGGATAAATTACAATAATGAGGATATTTTATGTTTAGAGTTTTATATAATTATGAAAAACCCTTACATAAACAATTCTCATAAATTTAAACGAGCATTTCTCTCACTTAACCAAGCTTTTATTTTTAACATTATGACATTATCATCATCCATTTGAAATCCATTATAGACATAATTTGTTCAACATCATTATTTATAACCCAGGGAAAAGGAAACATAAGAAGGGTGATCTCAAATTCTTAATAAAGTAAAATGTCAGCATGAACAAATGGATGTCATAAGTGATCATAATAAGAATATAAGGTTATGGTGACATAATTGAAGTACGTGAGTATAATATACGAATATTCTACCTATCAATAACTAGATCATCAAGCACGAAAACATGGAATAAGTATTTAACAAAGGAAATATTCATAATAATCAATAATAATGAGTAATGTGATATCAATCTTGATCAAACGAAATATCAAAAACCCATAGTAAGCATAGAAAAAATGTGTTGGTATCTTGGGACATCATCTTCATAGAATAATTATAGAACCCTTACAGAACCCTTAAAATTGGAATAACCGTATGGTCTAATTCTAATATAATTATCCAGATAACATAATAATTAACCAATTAATTGGGGTACTATCTGGGTGCACCCATCGTATAATCTATAATGTGATCACCTGATGTTATCTAGACTACCCCATCATATAAAATATAATAGGCTCACCCAGAGAAATCTAGGATAACCCATCATATAAGTAATGTCCAAGAACCAAAACATGAATAAAGTACAAAGAGCTTTCATACCATCATGAAACTCATAAAAATAATCACTATTCCTTTCATAACCTAGTTAACACATGGAAAGGAATTGAGTTCCATGAAAATATCTTTGAAACATGATAAACCTGTGGAAGAGAAATGAGTTTCATAAAAATATCATTGAAACAATCTTATTCTATCCTGAGAAAGAATGAGGATGGTATTAGTACCAAATATCCCCAGTGGAGTATAAGTAACAACAAGGGTTGTTAATGTTGATGAATTGAAATACCATTAAAATATCATTAAAAGCATTATTGAGGAAAATATCCTTTTCATTTTGAAAATCAGTTTTTAAAACATAAAACATTTTGAGAATACTTTTCTTTGAAAATCACCAAGAATTTATAGAATATTAAGAAATTTTTTTATTTTAAAATAACCTTGTAAAATTGTAAATGAAGCTTCCAAGAAATGATCGTCATGTTAATGAGTAATTTTATAAATGCTGCAAGGAATATTCCTTTTTCACAGTAAAAAGGTTAAAAAATTTCCTTATTCAAAAATCAATAAGAATATTCCTTTGAAATTTTTTTAAAAAAAGGGTAAAAATTTATTTAATAAATAATTTTGAAAAGGTTAAAAAAATATTGAATTTTTTTTAGAAAACATGTTTTTGGGAGAAAATATACTTATATCCTATAACAATTGAACTAAGATAGGATGCCTCTGAGCGGCGCTACCTCCGTCATCTGCGGAGCCTAGGGTTTTCTACTCTTCCTCTTCCCCTTCCCCCTCCGGCCTGGATCGGCTCATGGAAACTTGGGCCTCGGCTTGGCATGCGTGTGGTCTGGCTCGGCACGACGTGTTTGGATCTGGTGGGATTCAGTCCCCTACTCCAGTTCTCGACATCAACGTCTCTTCCGGCCTCGGCTTGGTGTGGCGTGTATGGCTCCAACAGGGTTATTCCAGATCTCATTCTCGGCGTCAGTGTTCCAGTGCCTAGCTCCGACGACGACGTCTTCCTCAGGGGTTCTCCAATGTGCTTCTCGTCCTTCCGTCGCCGAAGCTGTTTAGTGCAATTCTGAGCTCGTTTGGTGTTTTGTACGGCATTGTCGGTGCCGATCTTAATCAGTGTTTCCGTCGTGATCTAGACACCTCTGACGGGTTTTTAGTGTGGCCAGGTTCTAATCTATGGTTCCTCGGAGGGGAGAGGATTTTCGATTCAATGGATGTGAGGATCTGTAGGTGGTTTGTTTTGGTTTTCCTAGTTTTCATCCGATTGGCTATGAATCTGGTAGTTTTTGGGCGTTTTGCTTTGACGTAGCTGGTTCTCCTCTGCATATTCACTTTGATTTTCTTTCCATCGTGTTTGGCCTGATTCAGAATCGGTGTGGGTTCCTCTGTGGTCTAATCAGAGTAGATTCATGCCCTTTGTGGTGTTTCTGGTTCAAAACGACTCAGATCCCCCCATCGGTGATGATCCTTTGGCATGATGATGGGCCTTCTACTCCTAGGTGATGATGGCACGAACTCATGACCCTTGGAATGTCTCCTAGGCCTTTGAGACGGCGGTGGAAGGATGTCTCATGGTGTGCGGCGTAATTTTTCTAGGATGGTTGTTTATGGTGGTGTCATGAACTTGTGTTTGCTTCATGCTGGGGAACCCAGACAGTCTGCAGGATTTACTTCAGATAAGGATAGAGCTGGTTGACTTCACCGTGCATGGATTTTTGGATTTGGAATCTTGAGAGGGTATGGTGCTGCCATCGGTACCGGGCCCATGTACTATTGTACATGACAGCTTGTTGAGCAGCCCTGCTCTGGTAGAGGTGGGCCTTAACAATCTTGATACTGGGAAGGAGTACTTCTGTGTAGTCTTGTTTCGGGTTGCAACCCTCTGAATTTTTGGATTTTGTTTATGTCCTATGTCCTTGAAGTCATGGTTTCCCCCTTTTTATCCTTAAAAGAGGGATTATCCAAAATCAATAAAAAATTTAGGCCTTCGGGCCATTCAGTCTATAACAATTGGGCCCCGCTAATAGCATAGACACCCCACCTTAACATGGTCATTGGGTCCTAGATCACTAGGTACCACCAGTTTTCCAAAATATATATAGTCCCCTACCTTGGGCCCACCCATGTGCCAGAATGGGTCATCATACTAATGAATTTCCCTACAATCCAACACATTTTCTTTTAGTGTTCTTTGTACTCACTCACACACACCCTGGGAAACTTTCGAGGAGGTCATCTATCCCGATCACTACTCTAGGATAAGCACACTTAATTTTGGAGTTCTAATCAGGTAGGCTCCTAAAAATAAAGGTGCATCTTGTTGAAATGTGAAATATTATTTAGTAATTTAACCCTTTATCCTTCTAGTGTGTTACATTCACCCCCCTTTAGAGCAAAACATACTCATTGTGAACCCTAAATCTCAAACTAGGTAGTGCCACTGCACTTTAGGCCATGTTCCTACTCTTATCACTACTCTAGGATAAACATGTTTAACTTTAGAGTTATAATTAGGTAGGATACAAAAAATAAAGTCAAAACTTGTTTACATGATTCATATTATTTAATTATTTAACCCTTTATCATTTTGGAGTGTTACACGACCAAAGAGAGAAATGAATTCAGATTTTATTATAAACATTTTAACAATTATTTTAAGTACCAAAGAATTGGAAAATGGTATTATTACCTAAAAATATCATGAATGACCATAATAGAATAAAATTAAGGAGGATTCTTGAGATAAGGACTATAATATCTCATCATTGGAATTATAATCATAAACAATATGGATAAATAATGAGATTGTTACATAAGAATCTTACCACTTTGGTAACTTTGAATCGTAATCCCCATGAAAGAATAAAATTAATTGAAACTTAAAATATCATGAAAATAAGGATATTTATTATATAAAATGTCAAAGGAGCAATATATACACCTCATAAAATAAGATAGGTGTATAACATAACATACGTCTTAAAGAAGGAAAATTGAGACAAAAATCCCTTACTGCTTTGGTAATTTTGAAACCTTAAATCCCATGAAAGAGATATATTAAAATGTATATTTAAACCCACATAAATTTAAGGATAATAATAATAAAATACATTCATGGTAATTATATACACCACACAACAAAAATTATTGGTGAATATGACATATATCTCATAGAAATAAAACTTATATGAGATAACCCTTACCTCGAGTTCAATTCATCATGATTATTGTTTATCTTCATGAATAATAAAATTATGTTAATTAAATACTTTATTAATTTTTTTAAAGTTTAATATTCCTTTTATTTTTCTTATTACCATTTTATATATTATTACTTAATCAATTAGGTTTACATCAGATGTTTTGACCATATTTGGCTTATGTGTCAAAAATGAATTTGGTAGGTTGACTATGGTCTAATAGGTCATTATATAAAAATATCAAAAATAATAATAATTAAATAATTATAATATTTATAAATAAATTATTATTTTAAACCAATCATGAAATATGGTTATGAAAAATGGGCTATGTTATAATCACACAGATGGAAGGACGTATGTACGCATGAGTAACATTTCCATTTTTCAATTATCAAGGTAGAAATGAGGTAAGTAATATTTTATATTTATTTAATTAAAATAATATCATAAATAACTTAATATTTAATTATATATATAATTATTTTTATGTGGTGATAAAAAATGAATCACATCGCTTTGAGGAGACGGTAGTCCACACATCCATGAAAGACATTATCTCTTTTTCAATGAGTGAAAAGGTAAGAAATAAAATGATATATTATATTTAAAGAATGATTAATATGTAATTAATATAATAATTATTTCATTTATATCACATATATTCATTATATTTACCCTTATTAACTTCCATGAAACGCATTAGAAAAAAATGAATCACATTACTTCACGAGGCGATAGTCCTCCATACACATGAGCGATGTCATTATATCCATTATGGATTGGAAAGTAAAAAGGTATAAATGATATAATTACTCTATAGGAATAATTATGTTATAAATATCATATATAAACTTTATATACATCATCATACCCAACTTTGAGAAGTGGTAATGGAAAAACAAATGACATCCTTTAGCAAGATGGTAGTTCGCCATACACATGAATGGTGATTTTGTAACCCATTTGATGGAACAGGGAAATGATTTAGGTTATTAAATTAATATAATAACTTCTTAGTATATTTAATATACTTAGGTTACTATATAATCATGGTTTAATAATAATTGAAGGAGGTGGATAAAGAAATAAAATAAAAATGTTTGTTGAAGAACATTACCTCTTCTTCGGGTTTTCTCCTAAGGTTTCCACCAAAGGCCTTCCTAGGTTGGAGTTATGACCAAACTAAGGTTTATATGATTAAGTTATAGGAGTTGTAAATTTATTTTATTAGGTATTGGATGATTAAAATGGATTTAGAGGTGTTAATAAGTGAGGGAAGTGAATTCCATTTTATAATGGAGGAGGATTGACATTCTTGTAAATACCCAAAAGTATTCACTATTGGGAGGTGTCCCTTACCTCATGTGGATAAAAAATATTTAATTAATATAGGGGAGGGTTTATGTGGTCTATAAACACCTCCAACAAAAAAAAAACACATTTTTATCACGTTATTCCTTAGTCTTTATGTTTACTCAATTTTACCCTTTCAGTTTTTACCATGGTAACTTGTATCTTTTTATTTACCTAGGCAATTTATCCTTTAAGAAAAAAAATAAAAATGAGTTTTATTAGATAATTTATTCCTAATTATTCTAAATATAAAATCAAATTTATTAAATAAAAATCCAATGTGTGTAAAATTAATTTTAATACAAATGCATGTAATGTATAAAACCTCATTTTAACCTTAATCACAATAATTAATTATAACTATTTTCAATAATCATTATGGTAAAAAATTAAGTTGACCTTATTAGATAATATAAATTATTATTATTCCCAATATTTAATCCATTTTTTTAAATTCCATTCATACAAGTGTTGTAATTTAATTTAAAATTATTCCTATACATGCGATGAAAAATCGGGTTTTTAAAGTGAAAATGTTCCAAAGTTTACAACGTTTTTATATAAAAATTCAATATAAAAACGATTCCAATAACATAAATTGGATTAATTTATATAAAATTTAACTAAGTTTAATTTAAAACCAATTAAAAATATAATTTAACCTTATAAATTATTTAAATAAAAATACAGTTTTCAATTAAAATCTTACATTTTTCAGTATTAAAAAAAAAACGAAACTTTTCAAAAAAGTCCCAATAATTCACCCTAAGATAATTTTGATATTATTATTTCAAAAATAAAGTTTATATTTCATATAAATTTTCTAAAATTACTAAAAATTAATTTTAAATTATGTACGCTAAGCATGATTAAACCGTCTTTTAGAAAAAATACATTTTTTCAAAAAACATTTCTTTTTCTTTAAAATGATTATTATTTTATTAATAAAAAATAGATAAATAATAAACATGTGTAAAATATATATTTTTATAATTTATTTAATCCTTTTAATACCCTTCATTTAAACGGTTAGGCATTGGCTATCATATTAAATAACAATATTAATAATATATTATTGTTCGGTAAAACTTAGTCTCGTGTGTAATGCAAGCTATTGAAGAGGAGAATAAAAAAGAAATAAAACTTAAAAAATTTATATCCTATAACTTTAAAATTTAAAAAATAAGAAATATAAAGGGAAAAATTAAAATATTCATAAAATAAATAAGTTAATAATGAAACCTAATAAAAAATAAAAATTAACGAAAAATAATAAAAAGTAATAAAATAAATAAAATTAGAGCTTACCTAATTCATAATTTTTAAATAAAACACGTTCCAACACTAGTTTTTTTTATTTTCATAGTATTTGGATTAGTACCATGAATAAAATGAATGATCTCATGGAAAAATCTATTTTTTTGAATTTTCTAGAAAAATGACATATGACTTGTTTTTTATACATGGGATCCATGTATCACACTACCTAAAATGTTTTATTTTTTCAAGATTATTGATAATAATTTAAAAAATTATAGCACACACTCATGCCAGTGTGACATGATCCCCATGCAACTTAATGAAAAAGATAGTTTTTATTCTTACCTTAAGTAAACATTAAAAAAAATACCATTCATATTTTGTTACCTTTTTAAAAGTACTTCTTCAAAGTCATTAGTGGGACATGTGTATTCCTAGAGGTTCCTCAATATCATTATTATCAATATATATTTTTTGTAATTGTTTTGATTTCAAAAAAATTTTCAACCTGTTCCCATTAAATTTGAATTTATTCCCATTTTGATCCTTAATTTTAATAGCTCCAAAATCATATAATTTGATAACTCTGAATGGAATATTCCATCTTGATTTCAATTTCCATGGAAAAAACATAAATCTTGAATTGAAAAGTAAAACTTTTTCACAAGGGTGAAAGATATTTTTATAATTATAAGAATCATGCAAATCCTTTTTTACTTTACTTATAAATCTTTACTCTTTCTTAATATTTCATTTTAATCTCTTCCAATTCATTAAATTCCAACCAATTTTTTTCACCTATGAGTTTATAATAAAAATTTATTGCTTAAAATTTCCCAAAATCTCAGTGTTCGAATTTAATTAGTAGATTTCAAAATTTTCTAAACACCAATTTAAATGGAAACATTACCAAAGGTTTTTTAAACTCTTTGATATAAAAATAAATCATCATCAAGTTTCATATCCCAATCCTTGTTTCATTCATGATTCTTTCCAAAACTTACATAATTTCAAGATTTGAAACTTCCTTATACCCACTTTTTTGTGGATAATAAGGTGTTCCAGTGTAATGTATATACCCATATTTTTTAAAAGATTATTCAACAACCAAATATCAAAATGTGAACCATCATTTATAATTATCAATCATGGTATGCCAAATCATGTAAAAATGAACTTCTTTAATTTTTTTTTTGTAAATTTATTTGTTAAATTATCCGAGCATGAAATATTTACAAACCACTTTGTATTATAATCAATATATACCAACATATAATTTTTTTAATGATTTAGGAAAAAGATCCCATGAAATAAATTCCATAAACATTAAATAAATCTACTTAAAGAATGAGTTATTAAGTAATATTTTAATTATAATTGATATTTTCTATTCATTTGTAATTTTCACAATTATAATTAAATCCTTAGGATATTTGTGCATGTTTTAAAACAAACCAATTTGAAATTTTCTTGCACCAGTTCTTAATATATCATTGTTCCCTCTATAATGTAATGGGTAAAAATGTTCCAAAATACCATGAACTTGAGTTTCAGTAATATATATCTATAACATTACTTATATATAATATTAAAAAGAAAAATATTATGCCTAAAATATTTTATTTCATTCACAATAAATAAATTCCTTTGATTAAAATAAAAAGTTTAAAATAAAATTAGATTCATAAGATAATTTAAAATATAAAAAATCCACAGTGTTTCATTTTATTCAACCATAAAAATATATTCATATGAGAATTATTCCCTTATATTTGTTTCATTAATTCTATTAGAAATTTAAATTTTTAGAAGATGGTGAGTTACCACATTATCACTTCCCATTTTATATTTTATTTTCAAATAAAATTCTTGAAGAAAAAATACCCATCTAATAAAACTTGGTTTTTAATTATTATTATTGTTTAAAATATAAATTAATTATTTTTGATATTTTTAATCTACCAAATTTTAAAGGAGAAATTAATCCTAAAATTTATCAAACCAAAAAACCACTGTTAGAATTTTTTCTATAATTGTTTAATTTTTTTGAGTTTAATTTAAAGTTTTAGTAGCATAATAAATAGGTTGAATATTTTTATCTTTAATATGAATAAAAAAATCACAAACTCTTGGATCACTTTCATTATATATAAGTTCAGAAGGTAATTTATAATATGGTATCATTATAAGTGCTTTAATCAATTTTTTCCTTCGTAGTTGAAAAAGACTCAATACATTTATCATAAATATTGAAATTAACATCCTTCAACAATAATTGATTCATTAGTTTTTAAATATGATAATTTTTTTAATGAATCTTCTATAAAATCATAAATGAAAAATAAAACTACAAACTCCCTAAACAAAATTTAGAAAGGAAATTTTATTGATTATACTAGTCTTGTAATTATCCACTTTTATTAATTTTTTGAAATATTATAACCAAGAACTATCCCACTCTATACTATAAAATGAAAATTATACTAATTAAAAAAAATTATATTCACACTATTCAAGAACTTTCTATAGATTTGTTAAGTACAAATTAAAAGAATCTATATTAATAGATAAATAATTTGTGAAAATTTCAATAAATACTTCAATTATGCCATGAAACAAGGAAATCATACATCTTTGAATGGTTACTAGAGCATTACATATCATAAATGATTTTATTCTATATTTAAATGTTTTATAAGGATAATTAAAACACTTTTTACCTGATATTCAAGTGGTACTTTAATTTTATTATATCAAATATACCCATATAAAAATAATAATATTAATTACTTTCCAATCTTTCAATAATTTGATCAATAAATAGTAAATTAAAATGATCCTTTTGAGTTGAATAATTTAATTTTATATAATAAACAGAAAATTTTGAACTAGTTTTTTCTTATTTAAATTAACTCATTGTCTTCATTATAAATCATTATCATTCCCTATTTTTTAGTAGCACCTAAATTACTTACACAATAACTATACTAAATTGTATAAAAGATTATGACATCAAATAATTTTATAACTTATTTATTTATAACTTATTTCATTGCTGGATTTAGAAACTTTTGATGTTTTCAAGAAGATTTACTTTCAAATTCCATGAGTATATGATGTGTAAAAACTATAGGACTTATTCCTTTAATATCTACTATGGTCCACCCAATTAATCCCTTTCTTTTCCTTAAAACCAATAACAACTTCTACTTGATTCCTATTAAAATTAGTATTTGTAATAATTTTAAGGTTTTTATATTTTCCCAGATAACTTTATTGAAGATAATTTGGAAATATATTGAGCTCCAACTTAGTTAACTCTTTAATAAATGATTTTTGAGCTCTTTTATTCATAATAAAGTGGTCCATACTTTATTTAAAAACTAATAAAATAATTTTTTTTATTTTTCTACAATTAGACAGTCATTATCATCTTGGATTATTAAGAAATTACATTCATTAATTTTTTAATGACTCTTTAGATCCTTTAAAACATCAAATGCTAAACTTTTCATCACTAACATGAAAAATATTTTTTCCTTCATTTAATTCAATCAAATGTTTACCTATTTCTAGAAATGGACTTCTTAAAATCAATAGTTCTTTAATACCCCCCTTCATGATAAGAATAATAAAGTATACTAGAAAAATAAATTTACCCAAATTTATCAAAATGTCCTTTAAAATTTAACGGGGATATAAGATAGATTTATTTTCCAGTTATAAATTCGTTCAAATCGATTTTAGATTATCATACCCCATTTTGTTTAGAATTTTACAAGGCTTTAAATTTATACTCACACCCAAATCACATAATTCCTTTCCAATTTCCTAGTCTTCTATCTTATAAGGAATAAGGAAACTTTCTAATCCATGTAATTTTGATGTAAATTTACTTTAAAATATTTCAAGATTTTTTTTTCACTCAAATACATTATACAATCATTTTTTAAACTTACTTTTATTTTAGAAAATATATTTTACAAATTTAACATGAATATTTTTCAAATCTTAAAAAATGTTATATTGATACACAATTTATTTGTTTTTTTAAATTCTAAAAATTTAATATTTATTTATCGGTAATTTATCTTTATTTCTTCACTCACATCATCACCTTTAAAAAATAACACATAAAATTCTTCATTTTTATCCACTTATTAAATTTTAGTAAAGTGGAAATATTTATTTCTATAAATTTATTGATTCACTATCCAACTCGATTGAATTTCAAGGATCCTTATAAGAGTTCATTGATTAAAAGTTTTTTTATAAAAATCCTTATTTTTATTTTCTTACACATATATCAACTATTTAGTGGAATTAACATCATTTGAGACTATTATTAATTTACTTAATGATATATCCTTAAAATTATTTATCAATTTTTATATAATTTCTAACTTTTCCACATGATGAATTATTTTATCCACTTGATTTTTTTTTAATTTTCCATTAATTTTTTCCTTAGAATACCATTTAAATCTATTTAGTGACATTTTATAAAGTAACTCAAAAAACCTCAAATGGTTTTTTTGTGATTTATATTCTCTACAACAAAAATATCATACACTCTTTATATTTATATTTTAATATTCTATATAATGTTTTTATTTTAATAAATTGTTTTAATCCATGATGATGTAATTTCCTCAAACATAATCGAAACCTTTCCTAAGCATCATAATAAGATTCTTTTTCAAACTTTTGGAAAATTTGAATCTCATCCCCATATTCCAATATTGCAGAAAGAGGATAAAACTTCATATAAAATTTATAGGTCAAATCACTCTAATTAGTTTTCAATTTATAAGGCAATTAGTTTAACCAATATTTTTCTTTGTCACTTAAATAAAAAGGGAATAATCAAAGATTTATTAAATATTTTGGAATATTATTTATTTTTAAAGTGATTTAAATATTGAAAAAATATGAAATATGATAATTTGGATCTTATGATACCAACACCTAAAATTAAAAAACATTTTGAATTATTTAAATATTAGATATATTGATCTCAAAATATTGATCCATAATTCTTTTCTTCATGGTATAATACTATTTATCAATGATTTATTACACACTAATCTCTATTAAATTCTTCCTTGACTACTCCATTATCTTCTAAATTTTGTTCTCATGATTTCACATAAGAGAATACCACTCATAAAATTAAATTAATAAATAAAAAAAGAAAAAAAAATCCTTTCCACTATAGAATAATCAATATCGATACTTAAGTTTGTTAAAACCATTCCCCACCAATGAAACTAAAAAATTGGTGCATCCATCACAAGTGCACACTGGATTTTAAAAATTTATAACCCATGGATATTGAATATTTAGTAATATCAATGGAGTTTAGGGTTAATATATAAAGAAAAGGTTTATAAATAAAAATTATGCATGGAATTAACTTATGGGAAATGAAATTTCAAAATATAATTTTGAAAATAAGAAGTTTAAAATTTAATGAGTTTAATAAAATAAAAAAAGAATAATGCTTAAGGATTCATATTCCACCCAATTTCATAATTCTCTAGGTCTCTAGAATAATATTTTGATTCTTATTAAGAAATTATCAATTATATATATGAAAAGATACTAAGGGGGATGATTTAAACTTTATTGAAGATTACAAACCACTTAAACATAGTTTTATAGTATTTATTAGGTGTTAGTGTTTAAAATTATTAAAAATGTAACTGATCATGAACAAATTAATTTTTTTTATTAAATTAGATAACAAAAAATCATCAATCCAACTTTGATAAAATAGATTTAATAACAAAAATATATCATTCATTAACTATTGAGATATTTTTTGATTAGGTATCATCCCATCCCAAACATTAAATTAATTATTCATCCACATATATATTTAAAAGTGAATAAATATAAGAGAAAAGAAAATCTATAACTTTAATCTATTAATGTTAATCTATCATTATCATTGCCCTTATTTATCCTTGATATTCTTATCTTACAAGGATAAGTCTCACATAATGATTGAATTAATTTTATTTTAAATGTGTTGACATGATGACATGCTAAATTGTCATAATCTCATTCCATTTTTTATAGTCTATCCAAAATTCATCTTCTCATTAATCCCAAATCAATGGATAACTGGTTCAAAATAGCACAACCCATGATAAATTCGCATGAAAATTTTCCAATTCAAATAAATATTATCCCTTTACAGGGATGGGTTATAAAATAACACCCTAAAGCTATAAATTTCTTCCAAATTGACCACTTTATGTATTTTTACTATTTAGAAGGATCATAAGGGAAAATATAAGATAATAAAATAGAAATACACCAGTCAATACTAAATAAAACAAAAAATAAATTAAAAACTATGAAAAAATAGTTATGAATCCATATGTATTAGTAAACCACTTGATCTTGAGGTTACAATAGTATGATTAATTGATTATTTATCTCCCTTTATGGGTTATTTACCACATTAATTTCCAATTAAGTATACATGAGAAGTTCTATTTGAATTTAATATTGGTAAACTAGGGATATATCTTATAACTTCCTCAAAACTGATATTTGGTAGATGGATCCCATTACCATGGGATAAATTGATCTCTTCTATAAGATATAATTCTTATTATTTTTCTACATCTTATAAAAGATCATCAACAAGTGATTCCAAATATTTTTCATATTTACTCACATAATCACCAGGTTGAATACTTGAGTCATTAATGTGTTTGAATGGATTATATTGCTTTAAATATTATAAAATAGACATAACTTTTCATTATAATTCACCAAATATTTTATCTATGGATTATAACTAATAGTTATTTATTTTCAAATGGCCTAATTTTATATAACTCCACTTGATAACTTTAAGGAAGGCTCCCCTCGACTTGCAACACCTTTAGGTTAAAATTCCCTAGAGATAAATAAATTATAAGTTAATGACTTAAAATTATATATATATATTTATATCCTTTATCCTTGTGTATCATCAAAAACAAAAAATATTAATTTTATTTCTAGTCCTGAGATGATATAAGAAAAATAAGTCTTGATGTCTTATTTTAGTTTAGAAGCATCTTCTAATGTGTCATTATCAGATTGACAAGATGACAACACTTCAGGTACCATGGCACGATAATGGGATAGATTCATGGGAGGAAATATATTTTATGTGGATGGTTAGCTTCTTAGGTAGTGGCATGGGTGAGGATGTTTGTGTGTTAGTTGCAAGTGTGCTGGGATTGATATGTCAATGCACTAACATTCACCTTTTCATTTTGATTTTTTTAAGGATTTTTTGGTATGCACATGGATTATGGGGTAAAAGATTCAATGTTTGATGGAATTAAAATGTTCATTGTCTAGGGTTTTTGTGGGTATCCATGATGTGGGATGCTCACAGGCACATACAAGGGCAATGGAAACTCAACTTGGGATCAGTACACAGTGCTGACATGATCTAGATCCTCATTTATGTGGGGTTTGTTTTTGGGTTTCCCCCATCCCATGTAAAAATGGGAGAGTTCAACCTTTTTAGGGGTTTCCCCATCTCATGGAAAATGGGTGATGCATGTTGGTTCCACCTCAACCAAGTTTCAAAGGGGTATTTGGAAAAATACAAAAAAAATGAATTATCAGTCAACAGGGTAGCAGTTTATGCAATGTTTGAACTCTCCTACATGAGGTATCATGAGTGATTTAGGATACTCCTTTGAGTAAAATTTAACAATTTCACTATATCTCTTTTATTTGACGATATCCTACTTTTTATTAAACGTAAACCATGAATTCTGATAAAGCACTTTAAAAACTAACAAATAGAATACCTTTTCCATTAATGAGATTATACCATTCTTTATTTATCATAACAGTAAACACAATATATTTTATTTATTCCAAATACATTAATTTAGTCATTTTCTTCAGAGTCATCGATTATTCTCTAACATGGGTATTCCTATCCTCAAAATACATTGAGGTACTTCCTCAATATTATTTGAATGACTAGGTCTCTTTAATGAAAGAGGAAAAAATCACACACTTTCCCTTTTTCATTGTTTAATATCTTGAAATAATCAAATAATAGGGCTTGGAACTTTATTAGAGAAGGTAATACACAAAATACAGAGTTTTGAAAGAATATATGGAAGATGGTATTAAATTGGTTTATCTAAAATCTTTTCCACTATTAAAGTATTTTTAAATAAAGAAGCATGATTCTATATATTGTTTTTAGATAGATAAATGATATTAATAAATAATAAAACCAATAATAAATAATTAAAATAAATTACTTTAATTAATTTATCTAAATCAAATAGTTACGATCGAACATAAATATATTATACACTAAATTAAACTATATATGAACCAAGTACATGGTTATATCATGTTATTGTGAATTAAGGACTATTTATAGTGACTTAATAATAACATGAAACCATATTATCATTCAATATTAATAGTGAATTGAAATAAAAAACAAATAAAATAATAGACTTTAATATTTTATTAAGTAGTTAAACATAGAAAAAACTCAGGAATAATTTAACATCCCAAGTTAAAATTTTATATAATTGATCCTCTTAATATTGACAGTCTTTGTAAAAATATCAGTATATTGAAAATCAATGCAAATAAATTCAAGAGTAATATAACCTTTTGATAGTGATATCTCAAAAATTGGATGATTATACCAAAATACTTTGTCCCTAAATTTCTTACATGATTTTGTAAATATTAGTACAAATTTTATTATCCCAGTTTATAAGGATATGTCTGAATTTAAATCCTTAATTATGTAATGTGTGATTCATTTATTCAATATTAGCCCAAAAGTTTCCTTAAACTATGTATTTAACTTAAACATTAGACAATGAAACAAAATTTTTCTTCTTAATACACTATAATACTAGTGAATTTATCAAAAAGTGGAATATTCTTAAGGTTATTTTATTTTCTAAATTTAAAATACCATAATCTGCACCAAAATGACTTAATAAATAAAAGGATCATCCTTTAGAGTAAAATAATAATTTTTTAGAAATATAGTTATTTTTAAAAATTCTTTCAACTGCACCCAAGTGAGATTCCTTAGAGTTTTCTTGAAATATAGTACATATAAAAACATTGAACACACTATTATATTGATAAGAATTAAAATATAGTATAATTTTAGTCATATATTTGTAAAGTTACTACTCAACTAGTTTCTCGATTTCACCCAAGTCAAGATCAGAATTGGAACTCATGGTTGTATTCCATCCTTTAGTGGTGTCCATGACAAAACATTTTAAAATATATGTAGTATATTTAATTTAATTTAAACAAATGTTATTTTTATTTTGATAAATATAAAAACTGATATTTTTTTAACTCCCTTATCAAATCAATTTCAAAATAATATTTCACATGATTTTAAAAATATCACAATTGTTTTTGGTTAATACAAAAATAATATCATCAATATAAGTTTAAACTATCAAAATATCTTCGAAAATTCTATTTATAAAATGGGTAGGATTAACTTGAATTATAGTAGAACCATTTTAAAAATTAAAAGTATTAGTACTATTATAATATGATTTCACATGATTTTAAAAAATATTCTCAAGAATGAAACCATTCAAAAATCCACTCTTTACAACCATTTGATAAGGAATGAAGAATATGTGTGTTATATAAGTAAGAAATATTCTAATGACTTTTAGTCTAGCTACTGAAGAAATTTTTTCCTTATAATCAATCCCTTATTTTTAACTATAACCTCATGAAACCAATATATCCTTATTTATAACAAAAATACTCAACTCATCCACCTTATCTATAAACATCCATTTAGTATCAATAGTTTGGTAGTAATTTAAACTAGTTCAAAATTATTTTATTATTTTATTTTTTTTCAAATTATATTACATGAAAATCAACTAAATTTTATTATTAATAGATTTAATAATATTATTCGGATCAAATTATGAAAAGTAAGCTTAATTTTCAAGATTTTTTCTCAAGGTCAAATTTGATGTATAATATCAAGATCATATATAATTATATCCAAAGGATGATTCTTGAGGGTCTTAGTGGTTGAAGGTAATTATGTGCTTATTATTTAAAAGTATTCATCATGGTTAGGGTGGTCTATTTGGTCACATCCATAGGAGTTTTCAAGTAAATAAGCAACTTTTTCATTAAACTATGAGTATTTGTTGATATTCAAGTTATAAATATCATATTTAAAGTATTAAATAAGGGTTTTGATCTCATGAGGACCCATTCCATCAATTTTGGCATGTACAAATTTTCCACCACCCTAGTTATTTTGTTAAAAACTTTATATGATTTACTAGAGGTTGAATATCCAAGTAAAATACCTTCATCAAATATTGGAGAAATTGTTTTTAAATTATCTTTGGTATTAAGAATAATAACTTTAGATCTAAACACTCTAAATTAATTTACCTTATATTTTCTATATTCTATAATTTAATTGAAGTTTTTATTAAAATATGTCTAATTATAACCCTTTTAATAATATACCAAGTACTATTTGTGACCTCAAACTATAATTAAAAATGTAAATAATACTCATTGATCATGGTCTTTATTATCTCTTGGAGAGTTTTGGTTATCTTTTCAACAAATACATTTTGTTATGGTATTATTGTGGAATACAAGTTATGACTATATCCATGTTGTGAGCATATAGAATCAAAATATTTTATTTCAAACTCATGACCATGATCAATTCTCAAAGCCTTTATGATAAGACTATAATATTTTTAGTTTTCTTTGATGATATGGAAAAGTATACAGATCATTTAATCTTATAAGAAATAAAATAAACTTCTTTGTATCTTGAATATTCATTAAAAATGAAATAATCATAGTTATACTACAAAATCTTGAAGGTTTAAACAAGTCCATGTGAAATTATTTTAGTAGTTGATAGGTAAAAGTCTCTCTTTTTAGTTTGAAAGAAATTTTAAATTTATTATCATTTTGGATTGAGTTACAAACATTATCCTTTGAGATGTCAAGATTGTTAAGATCCTTAACCAAACCTTTATCAGAAATAATAATATGTCAGTGAAAATTATAATATCATAGCCTCCTATTCCAAATTTATGACTCTATAAAAACCACTTAAATTAAAAACATTCCATGAAAATAAAGAATTCAAATCAACAATATATATATTTTCATTTGTCTTTATAGTAAAAACTAAAACATGATTTTAATTATAAATATTATATGAATAATTTTAAAATTTTACATGATTACCATCATCACAAAGCATGATAATAATTATAAATTTATATTTTATTACATAAAAAAATAAAACTTTATAAGTTATAACTTATTCAAAGATACTAACTTGTCCAATGCATTTAATATTTTCTTTAATGTTAACACTAAACATAACATGTAAAACACCATATTTTCACATGTTGTTGAAGCTATATTAGTCACCAATAATATGTAATG
Source organism: Viscum album (assembly GCA_963277665.1). Taxonomy (NCBI): domain Eukaryota; kingdom Viridiplantae; phylum Streptophyta; class Magnoliopsida; order Santalales; family Viscaceae; genus Viscum; species Viscum album. Next base: position 1,894,213,889 of record OY728164.1, read on the forward strand.
AACATACACTATCTAGGTACCATAAAATTTTACTAGTGATCATCAAATTGGTAACCTAAAAAATGTTAAATCACTTATTAATTTAGTACTCAAATTTTCTTAGGTCTAAACATGTTATTAACCAAATATTTAGGAACCCATAATTTCTTAATAGGTTTATAAAAAATATAAATAAATATTTTATAAAATAAATACCACTTTGGTCTATAAAATTGAGAGGTGTTTTTATAAACTTTCTGGATCCATGTTCTAAATACGCACATTTATTATAGATAATATATATGCTCACACTATTAAAAATAGAGTATGAAATAAAATAATTTTTTATAAAATTTATTCTATTGTCCACGCGATAATCCAATCCATTATTGGATTTTGGTAGTTTTTGGGATCTTAATTTTTTTTAAATAACCTTCATTAAAATTTTATATTTACTTTATTAATTTCTCATTATTATCTTATAGATTCTTTTTATCTTTTTAAAGATTTTTTTTCTAAACTTCAGTAATAAGAATAGTCTTTTTCTTAAAAAGAAAAACATGAGTGTTCTTAAGAATTTATGATTATCATTATAATAATTCTTGGGTTATTTTAGAATACATAAATAATATTCTTATTCATAATTCAATATAATAGATCCATTATTATTATTTTCATAAGAAATAGGTTATACCCCAATAATAGATTCCATAACGCAAATTTGGATTTCTAAATTTCCTCTTTATTACCACTGAATTCAAGAAATATGAGTTATACTCTAAAGTAATCCAAGTTGTTTCATTCAAACATTTCTTAGGAAAATTTTATTTATTATAATTCTTATTATATTTTAACCAAAAAATATTTTTCTTAATATGGTGACATAAATATCTCCTCACTAAGACTTATTTTTTAATTTTTGAAGGTCAAATCCTTTAAATAGGGTAAAGCAGTAAATTTACCCTTATGGTTGATCTTATAATTTTTTATGGTTTCATTGATCATGAAACATGCTGTTTACCCTTGGGTTTAATTTTTTTCAAGATACCATGCTAGTTGGATTTTAATAGATATTTAATATTTATCAAATTTATAAATTTTATTCCCAAATGAAATGAACATTAATATCTCCTAAATAGGAGTTTTTATGAAAATTTCAAGACCGTGGTTGTGTTCATAATGAGGTTTTTTACTTTTTTGAAGTATAAATCATGTTCTTGGGTGTCAATCCATTAACTAATTATTTTCAACTTTTTATAAAAATCATTGAGTTATACAAATAAAAATAAATTTATTTTATTTAAGGAATTTAAAATATGATGTTGGTATGAGTAGATGGAGAGAACATGGTATTTTAGAGGAATAAATTGTGTAGAAAATTTTAAATCAATTGACCTCACTTGGAGAGGGGATTCATGAGTGAAATTTATTATGGGTTTGTAGTGGAATTTTAGATATTATGGAGAGTAACTCCCTCACTAATTTCCTTTCTCCCCATTGGAAAAATAATCTCTCCTCTCACCCAATATTTTTTTTGTGGGATAAAAATATCAAGTAATATTTCATTATTTTCTTGATGTAGTGGAGAATTGTAATAACAATGATAATCAAACAACATGTCATCGACAACCGAAATTTTGAAGCGTCAATGTAATCACCAATGTGGTATGACTTCTTTCTTCATTCATGAATTATTTTCATATTAATTTCTATCTATCTCTTGATTTAACTATATAAGAAATTTTACATGGTTAATATGATGGAGTTTTATAATAATAAAAATCTAGGTATTTTAAAAGTTTTTTTTTGAAAATATAATTATGTTCTTTATTGCAGTTTATCTGACATGTCATTGAAATATTTTAAATTCCAAATTCACATATTTTTTTCTTATACTATGGATGATTTTATGAATATGGAAAGAAATTAATTTGTTAAAGGTTTAATATTTAATAAATATTTGATTAAATTACAAAATTAGGATTAATTTATTTTCGTGTGAAGTCAAATTAAGAACCATAAATTAATATGTAATTGTTTTATTTATGTTTTATACCAAAAAATTTATTTTTTTGGATTTTTGAATTATTATTTAATCTTTATACCCCGTTTTTTCTTCAACATAAATGATGGTGATAAATTAAAAAATGGATAATCCTTAAATAATTCTTTCATCATCCACCTTTCCACATTCTTCGATACACATGATGGAAACCTTGATTTTTGGGTGGATGAACTTTTACACCAACCACCATAAATATATTCTTCATTCTCATCTATTATTCTATTGGATCATTTTGATACCATGATACTATAATGAATAGTGGCAAGAAAATTTTGATTTTTGTGTATGGAAGAAGAAACACAATGGGTTTCAGACATGATTTTTATGGTGGGTGGACAAAGATAAATGAAATAATGATTATTAGAATTGTAATTTAATTATAATATGAAGATAGTCATATTCAGTGTGATACCAGTGATTAAACTTCACTAGAGATGCGGAGGTGGCAGTGGGATGTGTCAGATATAGGGGTAGGTGATGAAAGTGGCATGAAAGGTGGGCATAGACTATATAGAAAGTAGTCCTATAAGTCCCAAATAATATAGATCATTCAGTGAAACACTAGGGTTTACACATCATTATAAACATCACACACTGTGTGACAACAAGTCACACACAATTTATATTAGACTATATAGTTGGTGTGTATTTAGGTACACAATGAGATGTAAAACTAGTATTAAAAAATGTCTAGGCATATAAATCATTGTGCACCAGATATATATACACAAATTGAGTGATGAGTCCCACAAGTAATGTACCATATTGGATATTCCTTGTAGTTTGAACTTATATGGTTGTACTTTCTTGATCTTACACACTGTGTAATAAGGATACAACTGTTGTATACTAAAAAGATTATGGTGTTTTAATATCTTCTCACATGGGTGTCAAAACTGGACACATGAGTATTCTATTATAAGAAATTTACCATATTGAGCATGATGGTACACATTTCTTTGATAATTAGGGTGGTTTTTGAGGTGTTTGAAATAGATAGTTTTCTTAGATTTTTGGAGTTTATTTTAGTACATTTGAGAGACATTTGGTGCAAGCATAGGGTTGGTAACACCCTATAGATGTTTGAAGGATAGGGTTTAGGCCCCTATATATATTTTAGAGCAGGTAACCATTCTATACGATCAGGTTATAAGGTTTATATACTATGGTTTTGAATTGTCCATTATGAAATGAGGTTAGTACTATATCAATATTGATGTGGTGTGGGATCCCCATACTACAAGTTGGGTTGGTAACCCTCCCATGCAATGAGGTGTGGTTATACCACTTATAGTGGTTGATGCTCTTACCCATGAGAGAGGTGTTGGGTATTTCCTCTATTAGAGTCAAGTATCCCCTTGGATGGTGTACTCCCTAGAAAGGTGTAAGTACCTTACTGTAATTTCTATAAGGTTAAATAGAAGTTATGAGGTATGGGTAGATATGGGGATGTGTGATTCAAGTTTCTGGGTTTACATGACATAACATGTACTCTCAATTGCCTTTGAGATATGTATTACAACTAGGCTATCGATTTTAATCTTTAAAAGACTTAAGTGCATTGGATATCTCTAATTTCTTATGATATATGATCTTTCATTGGAATTCTCTATTTTTTTATTATATTTTCCTCTTTAGTTGAACTGTTGTTAAATATTTACTCTACATTTTTTGAGCATCCTACTATGTATATTTATGTTAACACCTATACAGGATTTGTACCCACACATGTTGTGTATGTGAAAATGTTTCATTAATTATCATTATAGATTGAAGACATAGATCTAGGTGGTGTTTGTGGATTTGATTTATATTAGTAAACATTGGTTCTTGGTGGGAGATGGTTTTTAGAAGAGATTATCTTAAATGGACATATAACGAGGAGATGACTTTTCATTTTCGGAGTCAGTTGCACTAGGTGATTCTACCTACTACATTTGTATTCCTTTTTAGGTATTTCCTTTATGATATTGTACTTTTAATTTGATGAATATTTCATGCATTTTATACACTTTAATTGATTATATATATATATATTTGGTGTTTTGGGTTATTATTGTGTTTTGGTGATTCATTTTCATTATATCTTGTTATAAGTGAAGGCCTCCTAAATATTTTTATTCCTTATTAGTGTTATTATTCAGTACCTAGTTTATTATAGGTGGTATTGAGGTGGAACAATAAGCCTACTTCTGACCTAGATAGGTTCCCAATTGGTAAGGTCATGTTAGAATAGTATCATAGCATGTGTTTCAGGGATGGATTTTGGTGTTAGTTGTATTGTAAGGATTATATTGGGAATTTAGGACTGTGATTCTAAGGGGGGTCTTGATTTATATTATCATATTAGGGAAACCAACATAGGTGTGATAGTTGATATATCATTTCACTAGGACTCTGATAAGTTGTTATTCAACCCAGAACCCTAATGCATCATTTTCAAGCTATAAGTAAGTTAGTAAATGCATCATATAGTGGTTAGTTATGATCTTATCCATATAATTTTTGTGAAAACTCCCCCAAATATTCTCTAGTTACTATGGGTTCACCTCATCTAAAAAGGAATTTTAAACACAAATAAATATATTATATTCAAAGGCATGGTCATTTTTTACCTGTTCTAGTGTTTGTGCCTCTCTTCACTGATCAAATAAATGATTGGGTATCATTGTAGTAACCAAATATGAGGTATCTTTTCCCTATGAGTATATTTAATATACTTTCATCATTTTATCTTAGTGTAGTTTATCATGTTGAGTATATGGTGGTTTCTGCTAAGGTTGATAGGGTCGCCTATAGTTTGAGTACTCTATATACATTCTAGTGATAAATTAATCATGATTTTATGAGGAAAGACTGATACTTGGTTTATAAATTATTGGTTGGAGGTTATGATTCATGCTTACCCATCTAGTTTGAACACTCATAAACTAGATAATAATTATTTCTTTTTATTTACTAATCATAGATCAGTGATCCATTGGTTGATTTTTACTCAAACTCATAAAGATACAACACTACCATGGGTTGAGTTAAATATTTTCTTGAGAAGTTATCTATAATGATGTAGGAAGAAGTTATAACCTATTCAAAGAATCATGGACATAACCAAGTGTGTGTTGAAGATGCAGATGAGGTATACCTTATAAATGATCCAAAATAGGGTTTCCATATGCTTGATAGTTTGAGTGAGGAATATGGAGTGAGAATTAAAGTTGGGGTTGTGTTTTTGTACATTCCACACTTACATAAAAGAACTAGAGTGGAAATCATAAGTTAGAAGTTTTCTATTAGAAGTGCATCCTAGATCTGGACAGGATGGTGTTCTTCTATAGATAGCTATAGTAGTTCCATGGAAGGACCTATATATTGAAGAACAATTTAGGATCATATATCCCCCCTACTATAGGCATTATTACCCATTATTTGGGGATTAGATTCTTATATAATATTTGGTGGTGTTGGATTAGCTAGCGATGGATGGATCTAAGATGAAAGTAACAAAAAATAATTGAGGTATAATTTTTGTTCTTCATTGACACTCATGATCATTAACATTGGAAAGATCCATTCATTTCCTTTTGTGTTTTTATTTGAATGTTAGAGATTCAAGTGGGGATACTAAATATACTTTATAGATGGTGACTTGTACTAATAGGGATCACCCATGCTCATAATGATTGAGTATGAGTTTTCCCTTAAGCAAGGAAGATATATTTTGGGGTTTTGGAATACTAGGATAAAACCCCATGTTATCATCCCTAGTGTGGGTTATATGGTTCATGTTTCTTACAAGTCATGTTCTATTGAGTAGTGAAAATATTTTAGGGATTATAATTGATCACCCCCAATTAGTGAGTATAGTTTAATGTTATAAATAAACTATAGTGATATTTTTACCTATAATGGTTATTGAACTCATGAACACTAAAACGAAGGATATTACTAAGTTTAATCTTACTTGAGAATTATCCTTCAAATCATATTTCTTTAGAAGATATAATAATATCATCTACTATTATCAGGTACCCTGACTAATCTATGAGAGTTGATATAATATCCAGAAAACTAGTTGTAGAAAGGGTTTCATTGATCATAGTGTGACCTATTTGAATTATGGGATTGAACAAAGGAGTTATTAAAGGTCATACTTGGGTAAGTTTGGTATTCAATTTTTTATTGGATTAAATATTTAAGAAACATTTAGGAAGCACTATAAATTCCATGGATGTCATGAACAACCCAGTTCAACCCCTAACCGGTCACTCGATCCAGCCTGCGACAAGGCCCGAAGGGCATTCCTGATCCCCACAGGCTGGAAACTAGTTCCGAGCATCAAAATAAAGTAGTTGGAAATTATTTGGACCATAAAAAATGAAAAATAAATAAATAAAAACTAAAGAATAAAAATGAACACAAGAAGGAGAAATAAATAAAACTACACATATACCTCCATGTAACCTCATGGGTAACCTCCAACCGTATGGTCACACTCACTCCATGAGCGAACCAAAGTGGGAAGCAACACCAGAAGCTAAAAAAAATAAAGCTGTAGGTGTGAGTATTAAAACTCACTAGGCATTCCCGGATAAACTATTCCATATGCCTTACCTTCAAAAATAAAACTAAGTAATGTTAGTTTGAAAATAAAACCATATAAAAATAAGGCTTTCCATCCTTTTAAATTTCAAGTAACAACTTCAATTTTAAATAAAAATAAATTTTCTTTCCATAAAATTTCCAAAATACTTTCCAAGCATGTAAACACATTTTAAAATGAAAGGCAAACAATTTAGATTAAAACATGGTTTTCATAGAAGAGAAAACAATCATGAAGCAACTGAAGAGAAAATAACATCATGGGTATCGTGTCATAAGTGAGCACAATGGAAAATCCTTATAGGTAACTAGCACAAGTGGGACCCTAGAAACCTCATACCTCAATGAAACATGGTATATAAACCACAACCAATAGAGTTATTATACATGAGCCACTAGGAGGGAACACCCCATAGGCGTAGTGGTCTCCGATCATATCACATGCTTAGTTAGTGTTGTAATCGTCAATACTTTTGGATGAATCCAAGACAAGCCACTTCTGAGAAAACTAGTGTAATAGTCCTAGTCTGCCCACCTAGATATCCTGAGTTTCCCATGTGCTCTATTTCAAGTGGTGGTGAGTTTTTATCAAACTAACACACATAAACATATCACTTCCTTGACTAAAAAACACATCCAACCTCTCACCACTAATCTACCTACTTGAGCATATCCCCCTTTTAACATCATACAATAATGAACAAGCCTCTTCATTAGGAACATATCAAAAATTACACATTTAACATACATTTCATTTTTCTAAAACAAGGGGACATACCTTAAGAGGGTTTTTACATTTTCAGAAACCAATATCAAAGTTCTAAATGGGCCTCGTTACCTTACAAGGAATATTTTCATTTTAGAAAATACTAATCACCCAACACTTTACAAAACCTTTTAAAATATCAATTAAACAAATAAGGAACCAAAATTTTAAAAACTAGCTTGAAACCATGATTAAAACAAAACAACCCTTTTATGAAATAAAAATTACCAATTAACCTCAAATTCACACAAAAAATCATGATTTTTTCAAAACTAACCAAAACATGAAATCCTTTTTTTTAAATCAAACAAGAACCCATATTCACTCAATTAAACCTTAAAAACTAATATGAACACACCAAACATCTTGGGAAATACCAACAATACACCCAAAAATATTTTAGAAAACAATTTTAATCATTTAAAATATTATGAATTCTAGAGAAATCTTGGAAGTTCACTTAAATGAAGATTACACATTTCTAAACTTAAAAGTGAATCATAAAAATTAAAGGAAATTCCAACAACTATCATCACTAAAACTTTTCATAACATGTATATAATATTTAATATTGAAAACAATTTTTGAAACACTCAAGAAATTAAGGAATTAAAATTAAAGACATATGTATTGGGGAACTACCTCAAAGAGAAGAGGATCAAGAAGGAACACTTAGGCACTTGAAGCTTCTGATGAAGATCTCCCCACACTTGCATGAACATACATTCCTATATATATACACCACTTAATCCTATGTACATATTCCCCTCTCCATGAGGGAATATGTACAAGGGAGGTATATATATATACACATGTACCTTTTTATGTGAGTGAAACCTTTCAAGGTGCCACCAAAATCTCTACAAAAAAATTATAGGAACAATAAATCACCAAAGGGAACCAAACGAAAGGGAATATAAAAAATAGTGGAAGAAAATCCTTACCTCAAATGGTAGAGATAAGCTAAATTGAACCAATCCATTTCACCTTTGGAAGCCGATGTCAGAATACACATGAAGGTGTCCCGAGAGACCCTTTATATACCCTAAAATTGAAGGAAAAATGATATATGGATTAGCCCCAAACCCTAGGGTTTGACCAAACCTTATTGGGAAATAGGGAGAGGAAAAAACAGTTAGAAAAGGAGAGTAAAGGGAACCTGAGACCATAACTTGAAGGATCAAAGAGAAATCATAGATAAAAACAGTGTAAATGGAGATCGAAGAGGGAGGGAAAGAGAGGGGGTCGCATGCCACAGAGGGAGGAGAGGCACACCTCATATAATGCACAAGGTAGAAGAATATGGGGAGAAAAAGAGGAAAGTAAAATAAAAATAAAATAAAAATGGAATTTTTAAAATTTTGGGTAACTCACAAATTTTTCACATGGTTTAACAAATGGTGTTTTGGCCACTACCATGGCCATGAACCCTCACATGGTTACCTATAGGCAGATGCATGGTTGAGAAAACCATACTCAAACTGTGCCACTCAGCACTTCCAACTTAGATATCCCAACCACACTTTTTCTGCATGGTTTAATTGATAGTGCGCAAGCCCTGTGCTACACCATTGACCCACATGGGAACCCTCACAAGCACCAAACTATTACTACTAACTGTATGAGATAACCATAAAATAGCTAAAAATCTTCCAAAAATTTAAAATTTGACCCACCAACTATCGAAACACAAAAGTGAGGCTGAAAAATAAATAAATAAATAAAATAATTTAAATTACAAGGTTGATGTGTGACACTTATCAACCCCAAAAACACTTTATGCCCCTAGAAATTCACCTATCCGATTGGTAAAAAAAGATCAAAATGAAATGAAATAGATCCAGATAAAACTATGAACCTCGGGGTGACCTTTAAACTTCAGAAGTCCCACTCAACTGCATCTAAGAAGAACATAAATTAGAGGAAGTGTAGGGAAAAGAGGAGGGTTCTCCCCACCACAAGAACCTGACTAGAACCCCAGCACCCACAAGGGAAACCCAACACAAATTAACCCAAGAACACTTCACATAGACCAATTGGCACAACCATTGGGAACTCCCAACCCAAACCAGAAACCCCCGACACATAGGAAAACCCATAGAGAAGTTCAAACCAAACAACATATTAAAACAAGAATCATTATTTCTATAGAACCTGAACATACCCAAAGCAAGCACAACAGAGAACCCAAAACCAAAAATGATCCATCAAAGCTAAGAACACACAAAAAAGAACCACCAATCAAAGACTCATGTTCCAAAAAGAGAACAACCACTAACCTCTAAGAGAAAAATTCCACCAAATTTTCACCACAAGTAGTAACTTATAATAATAAAGGATACTATAAAAGATAAACTAAAAATACTCCTAATACATGGTTCCCCACACCCCTAGGAATTCCTGAATGCACACAAGATTCACTGCCAGCCCTATGGATGGAGATATGATGTATAATGTATCTTCTACCTCACAGTTAGAAGCTGACATGCTCTGGATGAGACTCCTTCTAATTACGCTTCTAGCAAAACTTCTCAAAGTGACCTAAATGGACACTCTGGCAGAAAGACTTTAGAGGATGATGACAATACAACTTAAAACACTCAAACTCACCACAATGATAGAAAACAAGAGAGTGACTCAACTAATGAAAATATCAAACTGATAGGAAGACTTGTTTGAAATAGGTTCTTTAGGTTTACTCTCCTCACTGGATGAGGAACCTTCACAAACACCAAAAGGAACTAGTCCTTGAACCATGGATGGAGACTCCACACAAGAGGAGGTTTTAACTAATTATACAACGCTACTTCTAGATAAAAAGGAAAAAAATCCTTGAAATGATCAACATAGGCCTTCACTATCCATTATCCTTATTGAACACTCATGAGATCTTCCACTTTCCTTTCCTTCACCTACTCGGGTATAAAACATCAAACGAAAGTGGTCTTAAACACCTCATAAGACATCCCATTCTGCAACGATGTTGGGATGATCACCTTCCACCCATCCAAAGTTTAAACTTCAAATAAACCCAAAACAACATGGGATCTCATAGCTTTGTGAGTTACTAAAAACCTGTAAACACCAATGATTTCATCCATCTAGTTCGCTACCTCCAATGGACCGTGATCACCAAGGAAAATGGTAAAAATTAAAGAAGAGCTCAATCTCACCACTCTGCTAGGAGTCTGGTTAGAACTAGAAACTAGAAAAGACTCACTAGAAACTGCTGGGACTTTTTTGGGTGGCATACTCAAAACAAGAAGCATGCCACTGAATCAAAAATCATTATAAAGCAAAATCACACACTTCAATCACAAAACAAAACCCAAAAAAATCACCATTCTGATCAAAATTTAGTAGATCAAAACCAAGTGCCCATAAAAAATGATACCAAACATGAAAAGAAAACACTAAACAACTGCTCACTCACTTTTCAAAACATTAAAATCACCCGTTTTGAAAACCATTTTTTATTAAGAAAAACAAATTAAATACCAACCATTGGTATTCCATGAAGTATCTCTCTCTCTCTATCTCTCTATATCCCTCTATCACACACACACATATATATACTTGTGGTAGATCAATCAACCATCCATAAATACCACTAATTATCCACTTTCTGGTGTGGGCATTAAAGCATTGAGAGGACCTTTCCCTAGTATGAGAGGACCAGGAAGGACGCACCTCTGGTGTACCAGTTATCATGACCATGGTAAAAACTGGGTTTATGTGGTCTATAAACACATCCAACATAACAAAAACACATTTTTATAATGTTATTCCTTAGTCTTTATGTTTACTCAATTTTACCCTTTCAATTTTTATCATGGTAACTTGTATCTTTTTATTTACCCAGGAAATTTATCCTTTAAGAATAAAATAAAAATGAGTTTTATTAGATAATTTATACCCAATTATTCTAAATATAAAATCAAATTTATTAAATAAAAATACAATGTGTGTAAAATTAATTTTAATACAAATTCATGTAATGTATAAAACCTCATTTTAACATTAATTGCATTAATTAATTATAACCATTTTCAATAATCATTATGGTAAAAAATTAAGTTGAACTTATTAGATAATATAAATTATGATTATTCCAAATATTTAATACATTTTTCTAAATTCCATTCATACAAGTGTTATAATTTAATTTAAAATTAATCCCATACATGCGATGAGAAATCAGGTTTTTAAAGTGAAAATGCTCCACAGGTTACAATGTTTTTATATAAAAATTCAACATAAAAATGATTCCAATAACATAAATTGGATTAATTGATATAAAATTTAACTAATTTTACTTTAAAAACAATTCAAAAAACAATTTAACATTATAAATTATTTAAATAAAAATGCAGTTTTCAATTAAAATCAAGCATTTTCACTATTTATAAAAAAAATGAAACTTTTCAAAAAAGTCCCAAAAATTCACCCTAAGATCATTTTGATATTATTATTTCAAAAATAAAGTTTCTATTTTCATATAAATTTTCTAAAATTACTAAAAATTAATTTTAAATTATGTACGCTAAGCATGATTAAACCGTCTTTTAGAAAAAATACAGTTTTTCAAAAAACATTTTTTTTCATTAAAATGATTCTTATTTTATTAATAATAAATATATAAATAATAAACATGTGTAAAATATATATTTTTATAATTTATTTAATCCTATTCATACCCTTCATTTAAATGGCTAAGAATTGACTATCATATTAAATAAAAATATTAATAATATATTATTGTTTGGTAAAGCTCAGTCTCATGTGTAATGCAAGCTATTGAAGAGGAGAATAAAAAAGAAATATAACTTAAAAAAATTTATATCCTATAACTTTAAAATTTAAAAAATAATAATTAGAAAGGTAAAAATTAAAATATTCATAAAATAAATAAGTTAATAATGAAACCTAATAAAAAATAAAAATTAAGGAAAAATAATAAAAAATAATAAAATAAATAAAATCAGAGCTTACCTAATTCATAATTTTCAAATAAAACACGTTACAACACTAGTTTTTTTTTATTTTCACAGTATTTGGATTAGTACCATGAATAAAATGAATGATCCCACGGAAAAATCTATTTTTTTTTGAATTTTCTAGAAAAATGACATATGACTTGTTTTTTATACATGGGATACATGTATCTCACTACCTAAAATGTTTTATTTTTTCTATATTATTTATAATAATTTAAAAAATTATAGCACAACCTCATTCCAGTGTGACATGATCCCCATGTAACTTAATGAAAAAGAGAGTTTTTATTCTTACCATAAGTAAACATTAAAAAAAATACCATTCATATTTTGTTACCTTTTGAAAAGTACTTCTTTAATGTCATTAGTGGGACATGTGTATTCATAGAGGTTCCTCAATATCAAGATTATAAATATATATATATTTTAATTGTTTTGATTTCAAAAAATATTTCAACCTATTCCCATTAAATTTGAATTCATTCCCATTTTGATCCTTAATTTTAACAGATCCAAAATCATATACTTTGATAACCCTGAATGGAACATTCCATCTTGATTTCAATTTCCATGGCAAAAACATAAATCTTGAATTAAAAAGTAAATTTTTTTCACTAGGCTGAAAGATATTATTATAATTATAAGAATCATGCAAATCCTTTTTACTTTACTTATAAATCTTTGGTCTTTTTTAATATTTCATTTTAACCTCTTCCAATTCATTAAATCCCAACCAATTTTTTTCACCTATGACTTTATAATCAAAATTTATTGCTTAAAATTTCCCAAAATCTCAGTGTTTCAATTTAATTAGTATATTTAAAAATTTTCTAAACACCAATTTAAATGGAAACATTCCCAAAGGTTTTTTAAACAAAATTTGATATGAAAATAAATCATCATTGAGTTTATTATCCCAATCCTTGTTTCATTCATGATTTTTTTCCAAAACTTACATAATTTCAAGATTTGAAACTTCCTTCTACCCACTTTTTTGTGGATAATAAGGTGTTCCAGTGTAATGGATATACCCATATTTTTTAAAATATTATTCAACAACCAAATATCAAAAGGTGAACCATCATCTATAATTATCTATCATGGTATACCAAATCATGCAAAAATGCACTTCTTTAATTTTTTTTTGTAAATTTATTTATTAAATTATCCGAGCATGCAATATTTACAATACACTTTTCAGTATAATCAATATATACCAACATATAATTTTTTTTAATGATTTAGGAAAAATATCCCATGAAATCAATCCCTAAACATTAAATAAATTACTTTAATAATGAGTTATTAAGGAATATTTTAATTATAATTGATATTTCATATTAATTTGTATTTTTCACAATTTTAATTAAATCTTTAGGATATTTGTGCATGTTTTAAAAGAAACCAATTTGAAATTTTCTCACGCCAGTTCTTAATATACCATTGTTCCCTCTATAATGTGATGGGTAAAAATGTTCCAAAATCTCATAAACATGAGTTTTAGTAACACATCTCTATAACATTACTTTTATATAATATTAAAAAGAAAAAGGCCATCCCTAAAATATTTTATTTCTTTCACAAAAAATAATTTCCTTTGATTAAAATAAAAAGTTGGAAATAAAATTCAATTCATAAGATAATTTAATATATAAAAAATCCACAGTGTTTTATTTTATTTAACCATAAAAATATATTCATATGAGAATTATTACCTTATATTTGTTTCATCACTTCTATTAGAAACTTAAATTTTTAGAATATGGTGAGCTACCACATTATCACTTCCCATTTTATCTTTAATTTTCAAATAAAATTATTGAAGAAAAAATACCCATATAATCAAACTTGGTTTTTAATTATTATTATTGTTTAAAATATACATTAATTATTTTTGATCTTTTTAATCTACTACTTTTTAAAGGAGAAATTAATCCTAAAATTTTTCAAACCAAAAAACCACTTTTAGAATTTTTTCTATAATTGTTTAATTTTTTTGAGTTTAATTTAAAGTTTTAGTATCATAATAAATAGGTTGAAATTATTTATCTTTCATATGAAAAAAAAATCTCAAAATTCTGGATCACTTTCATTATATATAAGTTCAGAAGGTAATTTATAATATGGTATCATTACTAGTGCTTCAATCAATTTTTTTCCTTCATAGTTGACAAAGACTCAATACATTTATCATAAATATTAAAATTAACATCCTTCAACAATAATTGATTCATTAGTTTTTAAATATGATAATTTTTTAATGAATCTTCTATAAAATCACAAATGAAAAAGAAAACTACAAACTCTCTAAAATAAATTTAGAAGGGAAATTTCATTGATTATACCAGTCTTGGAAGTATCCATTTTTATTAATTTTTTGAAATATTATAACCAAGAACTATCCCTCTCTATACTGTAAAATGAAAATTATCCTAATTCAAAAAAAACTTATATTCATGCTATTCAAGAACTTTTTCAAGATTTTTAAGTACAAATTAAAAGAATCTATGTGAATAGAGAAATAATTTGTGAAAATTTCAATAAATACTTCAATCATTCCATGAAACAAGGAAATCATACATCTTTAAAAGGTTACTAGAGCATTAAATATCCCAAATGATATTATTCTATATTCAAATGTTCCATAAGGATAATTAAAACACTTTATACCTTATATTTAAGTGGTACATTAATTTTATTATATCAAATATACCCATATAAAAATAATAATATTGATTCCTTTCCAATCTTTCAATAATTTGATCAATAAATAGTAAATTAAAATGATCATTTTGAGTTGAATCATTTAATTTTATATAATAAACACAAAATTTTGAACTAGATTTTTCTTATGGAAATTAACTCACTGTCTTCATTTCAAATCGTTATCATTCCCTATTTTTTTAATACCACCTAAATTACTTACACAATAACTATCCTAAATTGGATAAAATATTATGGCATCAAATAATTTTATAACTTATTTATTTATAACTTATTTCATTGGTAGAGTTAGAAACTTTTGATGTTTTTAAGAATATTTACTTTCAACTTCCATGAGTATATGATGTGTAAAAACTATAGGAATTATTCCTTTAATATCTACTATGGTTTACCCAATTAATACCTTTATTTTCCTTAAAACTGAAGGACCCCAGGACACCCTGAGAGGGGAGGGGTGAATCAGGGTGACAAATTTTTCTTTTAATGTGATGGATCTTGTTCCCTTGTTGGTAGGAACTTGTTGAACCTGTATGATGAAAATGATCAGAAAGAAAACATGCACATGCATAGAGAAGACACAACCCTTTTTAATTGGTTCACCACTAAGGGCTACGTCCAAGGAGCATACGCCGACTAGTTGTCGGTAGTACCGAAATACACTATGCTTCACTAGCTGGAGATTACAATTGTTCAGGCACAGTCACTCTGTCCCAGGCTCACTTCCTTTACAAAGGTTCAGGGATAGCTCACTGCTTCCCTCAGGTCACTCCCGTTGACTCCCCCTGGCTCACTACCGTTGGTAAATTCACACTCAGTTTATAGACGTGAAGGTCTCTTCAATTGATAGACATGAAGTTCATTGTCTCCTGTTCAGTATGAGACTTTGCTTGCATCAGAGTCCTGAGTTAATGCTCTGTTAAAGTCCAAATTCCAACCACTGATGAAAACCCCCTTTTCCCTTGTCCACTGGGCAAACAACCTTTGGAAAATTCCTTCACAAAGTACCCTACTTCGCAAGGCTCCCAATTTTGCAAAGCTCAAACAAGCCTTCGCGGAGTCCCTGCCTTTTCACGAAGCTCAATCGTGAAGCACTCTCGCGATGCTCCAACCTTCGCAATGCTTGGATATCGCGGAGCTCCTACCTCTTCGCGAAGCTCACTGAGCCAACACGGGGCGCACGAATTTTGCGGAGCTAGAATAGCCGCCGCGAAGCTCCTCTTTTGCGAAGCACACTGCCTTCGCGAGAGACCTTTGCGAACCGAGAGCAAAGGATTTTCTCTAAAATTCTCTCTGCTTCTCTTGAGGGGGTCGACCTCTATTTATAGGAGATTCCACCGACCCTCGAACTTTCCGTGCGAAGTCAATGCCACTTCATCTCAAATCGCGAAGCTCCGAAGTTTCCGCCGGAATTCTGTCCAAATCACGAAGGACCTCGGAAATTTTCGGATCGCGGAGATCGTCGTAATCTCGGAGTATCACCGTCATCATTCCTTCATGCCTTCTCCGTGAATCTCCCTTGCAATTCCCTTTACCACCGCGATGCGATTCAACTCCGTCATTCGTGAAGCTTTGACATAATCGCGAAGCCTCACCGCCTCCATTTTTCTCATCTTCACGATTTCCAAACCATGCATCCTTTCTTCGCGAAATTCATACCTTTGCCATATTTAATTATTATCTTCATGGAAATCCACTTTTCGTGATGCTCAGCAACTTCCAGATTTTGGACCCCAAAAATTTGGCAAACACTGGGAAACGACGCCACCTTCAATACTGTTGTCTACTTGAATGGTATGATCTCTTTGCTGGTACACGATCCAAACTTCCATTGATGATTGACAAAAAACACAAACCAGACTCCAAATCATGAATAGAAGACCATGGTTCCAACAATCTCCCCCTTTGGGTTTGTTGGCAATCAGAAAATAAATTCAATATATCTCCATCTATGTAAAAACCAAAAACACAGGAATCAACTCACCCAACACTCTAAGTCTACGTGAGCAATGCTCAGTGTAGAAAACAAGAGAGGGGGCTTGAATTGGGTTCCACTGTTTTCATTCCCATTCTTCTCATCACAGAAGTTGCGTGAATTTATTCCTTTCTCATTTCTCCCCCATTGACAATAAATCCAAAGACCAGTAAATTAAATTTTTTCACATTCAGCTCAAACCATACCCCCCCTGGATAGTATCTCCCCCACAAACCTGCATCACATCCATGAACAGATTAAAACAGTTATAAAAAATGGAGAGAGGGGAATTCCGAACCTCCTTATGCACTGGGAGGTGGCCAAACACCGAGGTTCAACCGATGCTTCTCAAACACAGCCACTGACAGTGGATTTGTTAGGATATCAGCCACTTGCTCATCTGTTCCCACATGATCCAATCTAATCACGCTTTGCTCAAATTTCTCTTTGATAAAGTGATACCTGATTTCAATGTGTTTTGTACGAGAATGATGAACATGATTCTTCGTAAGATCAATTGCGCTCTTATTGTCACAGTAAATCACCATTGGTTGCTTCACCTCATCGCCAATATCAGTTAATTGCTGCTTCATCCATAGTAGTTGAGTGCATGCCTTTGTGGCGGAGATATACTCATCTTTAGCAGTACTAAGAGAAGTACTTTCTTGTTTCTTGCTCAACCAGCCAAAACATTTCTGTCCAATATAGAAAGCTCCACCACTAGTGGACTTTCTGTCTACTACATCACTAGTCCAGTCAGCATCAGAAAACACTGATAATTCACTATCCCTGCCTGCAGCAAAAAATAACCCGAAGTTATGTGTACCTTGAATGTACCTCATGATTATTTTTACTGCTGCCATATGTTCCTCCTTTGGATTACTCTGAAAGCGGGCCATAAGTCATGTTGCAAAGACAATATCTGGCCTTGTCGCTATCAGGTACAGTAGGCTTCCAATGATCCTCCTGTACATGGTGGGATCAATAGAGTTCCCATCCTCATGCTTTCCAAGTTTAGTTCCAACTGCAATCGGAGTTGACATTGGTTTGGAGTCTTGAATATTGAACTTCTTCAGCAGCTCTCTTGCATATTTTTCCTGAGAAATGAAAGTGTATTCCTTCTTTTGAATCACTTACAGCCCCAAGAAATATGTGAGCTCCCCAATCATAGACATTTCAAATTATGATTTCATGTGGTTGGAAAATTCATCCACTGATTTCTTCCTGCTACCACCAAATATGATATCATCAACATAGACAAGAACCATGAATTGATCTTTTGGAGAATTCTTCACATAGAGATTGTGATCAACTCCTCCTCTTTTGAATTCCAACTTCTTGAGATATGAATCCAGTCGTGAGTACCACGCCCGTGGTTCCTGCTTCAAACCATATGGAGCTTCTCTTCAGTTTGCAGACCTTTGTTTCATCAATACCCAAAACAAAGCCCATTGGTTGTTCAATGTAGACTTCTTCTTCGAGCACACCATTCAAGAATGCTGTCTTGACATCCATTTGATATAATTTATATCCTCTTTGGAGTGACATGGCAAGGAAAATCCTGATTGACTCCAGTCTAGCCACTGGAGAAAAGGTTTCTTCAACATCAATGCCTTCAATCTGGGAGTATCCTTTATATACCAGTCGTGCCTTATTTCTGATGACACTTCCATGCTCATCAAACTTATTTTTGAATATCCATTTGGTACCAATCACATTGTGACCTTCGGGTCTCTGGACAAGATCCCATGTCTGATTCTTGTCAATCTGATCTAATTCATCATTCATGGATTTCACCCAAGATTTATCTTTTGCAGCTTCTTCGAATGAGGATGGCTCTACAACTGATAGAAATGCAGATTGCGTGGTATTACTCATCCTTATTGTTTGAGTGGGTGAACTCTTGTCCCCAATTATATTGGATGGATCAATCTCAGCTCTTCGATTTCTTCTGCGAGGTTCAGTAGTATTCTCTTCAGCCATAGTTTCTTCTTCAGATTCTTCTTCTGAGTCAACATCATGATGTGACTGCTGAGTGTTTTGAACAACTTCCTCTATTTCTGCATTTGTATTTTCTTCACGTTCACATTCTTCCTGACTTTCTATCACATCAGCATATGACATCCTTGAAGCATTTTTGGTTTTCTCTTCAATTATCTTAACATCACTACTTTCCACAATCCTTCCCAAATGCTTGTTGAAACATTTGTAGGCTTTGCTGTTCATTGAGTAATCGAGGAAAATTCCTTCATCTGCATTGTCGCCATATTTCCCTTGATTTCCTTCTTTGTTCCTGATGAAGCATTTACTTCCAAAGACATGAAAGTATTTTAGAGAAGGCTTCCGTCCATGCCACAATTCATATGGTGTCTTCGTCTCACCCATATAAAGTCCTGTTCGATTCTGAATTTACACTGCAGCTTGAACAGCCTCTTTCCAGTAATGTTATGGAATACGACTCTCAATCAGCATAGTTCGTGCCATGTTGTTCACCTGTCGATTCCTACGTTCAACAACTCCATTTTATTGTGGAGTTATCACAACAGCTACCTCATGCTGTATCCCATGCTTCTCCAGATAATTCTCAAATTCAATGGATGTGTATTCTCCTCCATTGTCAGATCACAACACTTTGATTGTTCGTCCAGTATCATTCTCGGCGATTCTCCGATATGTTTTCATGCAGTCAAGGACTTGTCGTTTCTCGTGAATGACCATCACACATGCTATTCTACTATAATCATCTATGAAAAGGACAAAGTACCTTTCTCCATGAGTTCCGACAACATTTATTGGCCCACAAACATCTGTATGAATCAGATCAAGAAGGTGGGACGCCCTTTTCTTCTTTGGACGATATGAACTGCAGACTAGCTTCCCACGAATACAAGCATCACAAGATTTTTAACGCTCATGCTTTAGGTTGGGAATGTCCATGACAATTCTCAATTTTGATATTTTCTCCATGTCTTGTTGATTGATGTGTCCCAGTCTCCGATGCCACAAATTGTTTTCTTCTTCAACAGTCATGTAACATACATTTTCTTCACTATCAACCTGATACAAGTTTCCTTCTGTTCTGCATCCCTTCATAAGTGAATTGCCTGTCTTTCCCTTGATAGTGCAACCTTTCTGATTAAACGTAACTATAAGTCCTGAGTCACAGAGTTGACTCACGCTGAGGAGATTATGACATAGGCCATCTACGTAAAGGACTTCAGTCTTCTTTAGTTCTCCATTAGCTAAATCGGTACTTCCACTCCCTTTGATTTTTAGAGCCCCATCATTACCAAATATTACTATACCATCGACATTCCTTATGATATTCGTTAGTAGGCCGACATTACCTGTCATATGAGATGAACAACCGCTATCCAGAATCCAGGTACTGTTGTTCATTGTAGCTTTGAGGGCCACCTCTGCAAGGTTGGATTTCTCAATCTTCTTCCTTTCCTTCCATGAGACATTAGATCGATTATAAAGAACTGATGGCCTTTCAATTATCTCTTCTGCATATCCAGGTTATTCATAGTCAAAGTCTTCTTTGAGAGGTGAAAACCTGTTTGAAAGAGCAATACTGTCTTGCTGACGAGACTTGACTTGTCTTGAACTTCGGTATGAGGTGTCCATGTCCCTTCTCTGCCTGCAATTAGTGGCCTTATGACCAAAGTTAGAACAAAAAAAAAACAATATCCATAGAAATTATTTCTTCTATAAGAATTAGGATATGAAATTGTTCTCCTTTGTTGAGCTTCTATATCTTCTCCATTCATATAGCTTCTTGCCTCTTTACAATATGACATGGTATGGCCCAAATAGCCAAAAAACTGACACTTCATGAGAGGAAATGTATTATCACTTGAATTTCTCCTCATACCTTCTTCCTTGGGAGAATAGTAAGACTGTCTGTCATTTCTGAATGTTTGAGGATAATTTTCAGGTCTCCTTTTAGTTTGGATTAAGGGTTCCTTTTTCGGCACTCTAGGCAACGTTTCAACATGTTCAACTTTCATCTTATCTTTCTTTTGGATCTTTTCACTTCCAGCAGTTGATGTCTTAGCCTCACAAACAATTCCACTCTTTCCCATGCAATCGGGTCTTTGATCACTCAAGATTTTTCCAACCCCATCTGAACCACACTTGGCTCTTGCTAGTAATTCTGCATCTGAGAATCTTCCAAACTGTATTTTCTTCCTAGATTCTTTTGGAACTGATTCAGTCTCTAGTTTACTCCTTAGAGTAACTACTTCCTCCTCAAGACCATCAACAATCTTGGATTTTTCATCCAGTCTGGAGGTGAGGTCATTGATGACCTTTTCCTGCTCTTCAATTCTCAGCTTTAGATCTACTACATCATCATTACTTTAAATTATTTTAGATTGTACCTTCAAAAATTCTTCCAGTCGTTCAATTTCAGCTTCAAGTTGATCAACGTATTTAGTTGATTCTTCTACAATTGATTTCCACTTATTGCAGCTCTTACATTTAATCTTAATCTTACTAACCGCATCCTTAAGTTGCATCTCAGGATCTACACAAGTTCTCAGTTGTTTTTCTCCATCAGTATCCTATGGATTTTCAACAGTGGCCATCATAGAAGCATGGTTCCCAGTTTTGAATTCTGGTTCTTCTTCATCACAGAATTCATTATCATCTTCTTCCTCTTCACAGACAAAACTCTTCCTTTGCATTTTATTAACAGATTTGAAGTCTCCCTTTTTGAAGAACCTTCTCTGAGGCTTCTTGAAGTTTTCATCCTCACTATCTTCATAACTGATCATTTTTAAGCACTGAGAGGCAATGTGCCCAACTTTTCTACAACGGAAACATGCGAGAGGTAACTTCCCTTTGAATTTCCCTTTCCCCTTCTGGAACTTCTTTGTAATGAGAGAAAGAATTTATTTTTCTTCGTCATCTTCACCGCTACTATCCTTTGAGATTTTCAGTTTATCCATGTCCTTGAATGTCATTTCCTTGCTCACCCGAGTCGTAGCATCTTCTGGTTTGACTCTCATTTCATATGCTACCAAGCTGCTCAGTAGATCATCTAGAGAAAGTTTGGAAAGATCTCTTTCCTCAAGGGCTGACACCTTCACATTATACAGAGGTGGAAGTCTTCTCAATATTTTCTTTACAATATCAATGTCTTTGATTTATTCTCCTAGACCCCGAATTTCTCCAACCACTTCAATAATTCGATTGAAGAAAGAGTCTTCATTCTCGTCTGGATGCATCTTCAGATCATCAAACCGATTGTGCAACACTTGTAGTTTCTCCTCCTTCACTTTGGTATCTCCTTCATAAATATTCTCAAGTTTATCCCACATGGATTTTGCTGAGGTGAAATTCATCACCTTTAGGTAGATCTGATCAGAAAGGGCTACGGTGAGTGCATTCTGTGCTTTAGCATCTGCATCAATAAGTTTCCTGTCTGTTTCAGTCATAGCTAGGCCTGTTGGATCAGTGACTTGTATTCCTTGCACAGTAGAAAAGATAACTTCCATTCCAAGAGATCTTAGATGAGATCTCATTCTGTTCTTCTAGATCTGGAAATTGCTTCCATCGAAGGGAGGGAATCCCCTGACATTGACCACGTTTTCCATGACGAAAAAGGTCATATTCAACACCAGAAACCTTTAGCCTCTGATACCACTTGAAGGACCCCGGGACACCCTGAGAGGGGAGGGGTGAATCAGGGTGACAAATTTTTTCTTTTAATGTGATGGATCTTGTTCCCACGTTGGTAGGAACTTGTTGAACCTGTATGATGAAAATGATCAGACAACAAACATGCACATGCACATAGAAGACACAACCCTTTTTACTTGGTTCACCACTAAGGGCTACGTTCAAGGAGCATACACCGACAAGTTTTCGGTCGTACCGAAATCCACTATGCTTCACTAGCTAGAGATTACAATTGTTCGGGCATAGTCACTCTGTCCCAGGCTCATTGCCTTTACAAAGGTTCAAGGATAGCTCACTGCTTCCCTCGGGTCACTCCCGTTGACTCCCCCTGGCTCACTACTGTTGGTGAAGTCACACTCAGTTTATAGATGTGAAGGTCTCTTCAATTGATAGACATGAAGTTCATTGTCTCCTGTTCAGCATGAGACTTTTCTTGCATCAGAGTCCTGAGTTAATGCTCTGTTAAAGTCCAAATTCCAACCACTGATGAAAACCCCCTTTTCCTTTGTCCATTGGGAAAACAACCTTTGGAAAAGGCCTTCACAAAGTACCCAACTTCGCAAGGCTCCCAATTTTGTAAAGCTCAAACAAGCCTTTGCGGAGTCCCTGCCTTTTCGCGAATCTCAATCACGAAGCACTCTCGCGATGCTCCAGCCTTTGCAATGCTTGGCTATCACGGAGCTCCTGCCTCTTCGCGAAGCTCACTGAGCCAACGCGGGGCGCATGACTTTCGCGGAGCTAGAATAGCCGCCGTGAATCTCCTCTTTCACGAAGCACACTGCCTTCGCGAGAGACCTTTGCAAACCGAGAGCAAAGGATTTTCTCTGAAATTCTCTCTACTTATCTTGAGGGGGTCAGCCTCTATTTATAGGTGATTCCACCGACCCTCGAACTTTCCGTGCGAAGTCAATGCCACGTCATCTCAAATTGTGAAGCTCTGAAGTTTCCGCCGGAATTCTATCCAAATCGCGAAGCACCTCGGAAATTTTCGGATCGCGGAGCTCGTCGTAATCGCAGAGTATCACCGTCATCATTCCTTCACGCCTTCGCCGTGAAGCTCCCTCGCAATGCCCTTTACCGCCGCGATGCGCTTCAACTCCGTCGTTCGCAAAGCTTTGACGTAATCGCGAAGCCTCACCACCTCCATTTTTCTCATCTTCGCGATTTCCAAACCATGCATCCTTTTCTTCGTGAAATTCATGCCTTTGCCATATTTAATTATTATCTTCATGGAAATCCACTTTTCGCGATGCTCAGCAACTTCCAGATTTTGGACCCCAAAAATTTGGCAAACACTAGGAAACGACACCACCTTCAATACTGTTGTCTGCTTGAACGGTATGATCTCTTTGCTGGTACACAATCCAAACTTCCATTGATTATTGACAACAAACACAAACCATACTCCAAATCATGCATAGAAGACCATGGTTCCAACAAAAACAGATAAAAAATTCTACTTGATTCCTATTAAAATTAGTATTAGTATTAATTTTAAGGTTTTTATATTTTCTAGGATAACTTTATTGAAAATAATTTGGAAACAGATTGAGCTCCAACTTAGTTAAATATTTAATAAATGATTTTTAGCTCTTTGATTCATAATAAAGTGGTCAAAAATTTCTTTAATAACTAATAAAATAATTTTTTTATTTTTCTACAATTATAAAGTCATTCTCATCTTTTATTATAAAGAAATTACATCCATTAATTTCTTAATGATTATTTAGATCCTTTAAAACATCAAATTCTAAACTTTTCACTACTAACATGAAAAATATTTTTTTCTTCATTCAATTCAATCAAAGGTTTACCTATTTCTAGAAATGGACTTCCTAAAATCAATGGTGCTTTAATTTCGCGTTTCATGTTAAGAATAATAAAGTATACTAGAAAAATAAATTTACCCAAATTTATCAAAATGTTCTTTAAAATTTAATGGTGATACAAGATAGATTTATTTTCCAGTTGTAAAGTCGTTCAAATTGATTTTAGATTGTCATACCCCATTTTATTTAGCATTTTACAAGGTTTCAAATTTATAGTCACACCCAAATCACATAATTCCTTTTTAATTTCCTAGTCTCTTATCTTATAAGGAATAATGAAACTTTCTAATCCATGTAATATTGATGCAAATTTACTTTAAAATATTTCAATTTTTTTTCACTCAAATACATTATACAATCATTTTTTAAACTTACTTTTATTTTAGAAAATATATTTTACAAATTTAACATGAATATTTTTCAAATATTACAAAAATGGTATATTAATACCCAATTTCTATATTTTTTTTAAATTATAAAAATTTAATATTTAGTTATTGGTAATTTAGCCTTATTTCTTCACTCACAGTATCACCTTGAAAAAATAACACATAAAATTCTTTATTTTTATCCACTTATTCAATTTGAGTAAAGTGGAAATATTTATTTCTATCATTGTATTGATTCACTATCCAACTCGATTGTATTTCAATATTCCTTATAAGAGTTCATTAATTAATAAGTTTTTTTATAAAAAATCCTTATTTTTATTTTCTTACACGTATATCAACTATTTAGTGGAATTAACATCATTTGAGACTATTATTAATTTACTTAAAGATATATCCTTAAAATTATTTATCAATTTTTATATAATTTCTAACATTTACACATGATAAATTATTTTATCCACTTTCTTTTTCTGTTTTCAATTAATTTTTTCCTCAGAATACCATTTTAATCTATTTTGTGACATTTTATTAAGTAACTCAAAAAAAATCAAATGGTTTTTTTGTGATTGATGTTCTCTACAACAAAAATATCAAACACTCTTTATATTTATATTTTAATATTCTATATAATGTTTGTATTTTAATAAATAATTGTAAACCATGATGATGTAATTTCCTCAACAATAATCGAAACCTTTCCTAAGCATCATAATAAGATTATTTTCCAAAATTTTGGAAAATTTGAATCTCATCCCCAAATTCCAATATCACAGAAAGAGGATAAAACTCCATGTAAAATTTATAGGTCAAATCACCCTAATTAGTTTTCAATTTATAAGGCAATCAATTTAACCAATATTTTTCTTTATCACATAAATAAAAAGGGGATAATCAAAGATTTATTACATATTTTGGAACATTATTTATTTTTAAAGTGATTTAAATATTGAAAAAATTCTGAAATATGATAATTTGGATCTTATGATACCAACACCTAAAATTGAAAATCATTTTGAATTATTTAAATATTAGATATATTGATCTCAAAATATTGATCCATAATTCTTTGATTCATGGTATAATACAATTTCTTAATGATTTATTACACACTAATCTCTATTAAATTCTTCCTTGACTACTCCATTATCTTCTAAATTTTGTTCTCATGATTTCACAGAAGAGAATACCACTCATAAAATTAAATTAATTAATAAAAAAAGAAACAAAATTGCTTTCCACTATAGAATAATCAATCTCAATAATTAAGTTTTTAAAAACCATTCCCCACCAATAAAACTAAAAAATTGGTGCATCCATCACAAGTGCATGCTAGATTTTAAAAATTTATAACCCATGGATACTGAATATTTAGTAATATCAATCGAGTTTAGGGATAATCTATAAAGAAAAGGTTTATAAAGAAAAATTATGCATGGAATTAACTTATGAGAAAATAAATTTCAAAAGATAATTTTGAAAATAATAAGTTTAAAATTGAAAGAGTTTAATAAAATAAAAAAATAATAATGCCTAAGGATTCATATTCCACCCAATTTCATAATTCTCTAGGTCTCTAGAAAAATATTTTGATTCTTATTAAGAAATTATAAATTATATATATGTAAAGATACTAAGGGAGATGATTGAAACTTTATTGAAGATTCCCAACCACTTAAACTTAGTTTTATAGTATTGATTAGGTGTTAGTGTTTAGAATTATTAAAAATTTAACTGATCAAGAACACATTAAAATATTTTTTTTATTAAATTCGATAACGAAAAAACATCAATCCAACTTTGATAAAATAAATTTAATAACAAAATATATCATTCATTAACCATTGATATAATTTTCGATTAGGTATCATCCCATCCCCAACATTTAATGAATTATTCATCCATATATATATTTAAAAGTGAATAAATATAATAGAAAATAAAATCTATAACTTTAATCTATTAATGTTAATCTCTCATTATCATTTACCTTATTTATCCTTGATATTCTTATCTTACATGGATAAGTCTCCCATAACTATTGAATTAATTTTATTTTAAATGTTTTGACATGATGACATGCTAAATTGGCATAATATCATTCCATTTTTATAGTCTATCTAACATTCATCTTCTCATTAATCCCCAATCAGTGGATAACTGGTTCAAAATAGCACAACCCATGATAAAGTGGCATGAAAATTTTCCAATTCATAGAAATATTATCCCTTTATAGGGATGGTTTATAAAACAACACCCTAGAGCTATAAATTTATTCCAAATTGACCACTTTATGTATTTTTACTCTTTAGAAGGATCATAAAGGAAAATATAAGATAATAAAATAGAAACACCCCAATCAATACTAAATAAAACAAAAAATAAATTAAAAACTATGAAAAAATATTGATGAATCCATATGTATTAGTAAACCACTTGATCTTAAGGTTATAATAGTATGATTAATTAATGATTTATCTTCCTTTATGGGTTATTTACCACATTAATATCCAATTAAGTATACATGAGAAGTTCTATCTGAATGTAATATTGGTAAACTAGGGATGTATCTTATACCTTCCTCAATCTGATATTTGGTAGATGGATCCCATTACCATGGGATAAATTGATCTCTTCTATAAGATATCATTCTTCTTATTTTTCTATATCATGTAAAAGATCATCAAAAAGTGGTTCCAAATATTTTTCATCTCTACTCACATAATCACCAGGTTTAATAATTGAGTCATCAATGTGTTTGAAAGGAGTATATTGATTTAAATATTATATAATAGATATAACTTTTCATTATCATTCACCTAATATTTTATCTAGGGATTATAACTAATAGTTATTTATTTTCAAATGGCCTAATTTTACATAACTCCACTTGATAACTTTTAGGAAGGCTCCCCTCAACTTGCAACCCCTTTAGTTTAAAATTACCTAGATATAAATAAATTATAATTTAATGAATTAAAATTATATATATATTTATATCCTTTATCCTTGTGTATCATCAAAAACAAAAAAAATATTAATTTTGTTTCTAGTCCTCCGATGATATAGGAAAAATAAGTCTTGATGTATTATTTCAGTTCAGAAGCATCTTCCAATGTGTCATTAGCAGCTTCACGAGATGAAAACACTTTAGGTCCCATGGCGTGATAATGGGATGGATTCATGGGAGGAAATAGATTTTAGGTGGATGGTTATCTTCTTAGGAAGTGGCATTGGTGAGGATGTTTGTGTGCTAGTTGCATGAGTTTTGGGCTTGATGTGTCAATGCACTAACATTCACCTTTTCATTTTGATTTTTAAGGATTTTTTGGTATGCACATGGATTATGGGGTAAATGATTCAATGCTCAATGGAATTAAAATGTTCATTGTCTAGGGTTTTTTTGGGTATCTATGATGTGGGATGCGCATAGGCACATAAAAGGGCAATGGAAACTCAATTTCGGATCAGTACGTAGTGATGACATGACCTAGATCCTCATTTGTGCGGGGTTTGTTTATGGGTTTCCCTAATCCCATGTAAAAATGGGAGAGTTCAACCTTTTTAGGGTTTTACCCATCTCCTGGAAAATGAGTGATGCATGTTGGTTCCACCTCAACCAAGTTTCAATGGGGTATTTGAAAAAATACAAAAAAAAAATAATTTTCAGTCAACAGGGTAGCAGTTTATGCAATGTTTGAACTCTCCTACATGAGGTATCATGAGTGATTTAGGATACTCCCTTGAGTAAAATTTAACAATTTCACTATATATCTTTTATTTGATGATATCCTACTTCTTATTAAACATAAACCATGAATTTCGATAAAACTCTTTAAAAACTAACAAATAGAATACCTTTTCCATTAATGAGATTATACCATCCTTTATTTATCATAACAATAAATACAATATATTTTATTTTATTCCAAATACATTAATTTAGACATTTTCTTCAGAGTCACCGATTATTTTCTAACATGGGTATTTCAATCCTCAAAATACATTGAGGTGCTTCCTCAATATTATTTGAATGACTAGGTCTCTTCAATGAAAGAGGAAAAAATCACACACTTTCCCTTTTTCATTGATTAATGTCTTGAAATAATCAAAGAATAGGGCTTGGAACTTTATTAGAGAAGGTAGTACACAAAAGATAGAGTTTTAAAAGAATATATAGAAGATGGTATTAAATTGGTTTATCTAAAATATTTTCCACTGTTAAAGTATTTTTAAATAAATAAGCATGATTCTCTATATAATTTTTAGAGAAATAAATGATATTAATAAATAATAAAACCAATAATAAATAATTAAAATAAATAACTTTAATTAATACATCTAAATCAAATAGTTATGATCGAACCTAAATAGTTTACACACTAAATTAAACTATATATGAACCAAGTACATGGTTATATAATGTTATTGTTAATTAAGGACTATTTATAGTGACTTAATAGCAACATGAAACCATATTATCATTAAATATTAATAGTGAATTAAAATAAAAAACTAATCAAATAAT
Source organism: Viscum album (assembly GCA_963277665.1). Classification (NCBI taxonomy): domain Eukaryota; kingdom Viridiplantae; phylum Streptophyta; class Magnoliopsida; order Santalales; family Viscaceae; genus Viscum; species Viscum album. The sequence continues at coordinate 1,894,243,425 of OY728164.1, forward strand.
AGACTTTAATATTTTATTAAGTAGTTAAATATAAAAAAACTCAGGAATAATTGAACATCCCAAGTTAATATTTTTTATAATTGATCCTCTTAATATTGAAAGTCTTTGTAAAAATATCAGCAGATTGAAAATCAATGCTAATAAATTCAAGAGTAATATAACCTTTTGATAGTGATATCTCAAAAATTGGATGGTTATATCAAAATAATTTGTCCTTAAATTTCTTACATGATTTTGTAAATATTAATAAAAATTTTATTATCCCAGTTTATAAGGATATGTCTGAATTTAAATCCATAATTAAGTAATTTTTGATTTATTTTTTAAATATTAGAACAAAAGTTTCCTTAAACTATGTATTTAACTTAAACATTAGACAATGAAAAAAAAATTTCTTCTTAATAAACTATAATACTAGTGGATTTCTCAAAAATTGGAATATTATTAAGGTTATTTTATTTTCTAAATTTAAACTACCATAATCAGCACCAAAATTACTTAATAAATAAAAGGATCATACTTTAGAGTAAAATAATATTTTTTTAGAACTATATTTGTTTTTAAAAATTCTTTCAACTGGACCCAAGGGAGATTCCTTAGAGTTTCTTGAAATCTAGCACATATACAAACATTGAACACACTATTAGATTGATAAGAAGTAAAATATAGTATAATTCTAGTCATATATTTGTAAAGTTACTATTCAACTGGTTTCTTGATTTCACCCAAGTCAGGATCAGAATTGTAACTCATGGTAGTATTCCATCCCTTAGTGGTGTCCATTCCAAAACATTTTAAGATATATGTAGTATATTTAATTTTATTTAAACCAATGTTATTTTTATTTTGATAAATATAAAAATTGATATTTTTTAACTCCCTTATCAAATCAAGTTTAAAATAATACTTCACATGATTTTAAAAAATATCACACAATTTTTTTGGTTAATACAAAAATAATATCATCAATATAAGTTTAAACTATCAAAATATCGTTGAAAATTCTATTTATAAAATGGGTAGGATTAAATTGAATTGTAGCAGAACCATTTCAAAAATTAAAAGTATTAGTACTATTATAATAAGATTTAAGATCATGTTTTAAACTGTAGTTGTATTTTGATATAATTTAAAAATATGATTTATAAAGATTTGATCTTTAAAAATTATTGGTTTTAAAAAATGTATATTCTCAAGAATTAAACCATTAAAAAAATCCACTCTTTACATCCATTTGATAAGGACTGAAGAATATGTGAGTTTTATAAGTAAGAAATATTCTAATGACTTTTAGTCTAGCTACCGAAGAATTTTTTTTCCTTATAATCAATCCCTTATTTTTAACTATAACCTCATGAAACCAATATATCCTTATTTATAACTAAAATACTAGACTCATCCACCTTATCTATAAACATCCATTTAGTATCAATAGTTTGGTAGTAATTTAAACTTTCAACTAGTTCTAAATTATTTTATTCTTTTAATTTTTTTTCAAATCATATTACATGAAAATAACCTAAATTTCATCATTAATAAATTTAATAATATTATTCAGCTCAAATTATGAAAAGTAATCTTAGTTTTAAAGATTTTTTCTCAAGGTCACATTTGATGTATAATATCAAGATCATATATAATTATATCTAAAGGATGATTCTTGAGGGTCTTAGTGGTTGAAGGTAATGATGTGATTATTATTTAAAAGTATTCATCATGGTTAGGGTGGTCTATTTGGTCACATCCATAGGAGTTTTCAAGTAAATCAGTAACTTGTTCATTAAACTATGAGTATTTGTTGATATTCAAGTTAGAAATATTATCTTTAAAGTATTAAATAAGGGTTTTGATCTCATGTGGACCCATTCCATCAAATTTGACATGTAAAAATTTTCCACCGACCTAGTTATTTTTTTAAAAACTTTATATGATTTACTAGAGGTTGAATATCCAAGTAAAATACCTTCATCAAATATTAGAGAAATTGTTTCTAAATTCTCTTTGGTATTAAGAATAATAACTTTAGATCTAAAAACTCTAAATTAATTTACCTTATATTTTCTATATTCTATAATTTAATTGGAGTTTTCATTAAAATATGTCTAATCATAACCATTTTAATAATATAACAAGTTCTATTTGTGACCTCAAACTATAATTAAAAATATAAATAATACTCATTGATCATGGTCTTTAGTATCTCTTAGAGAGTTTTGGTTCTCTTTTCAAAAAATTCATTTTGTTATGGTATTCTTGTGGAATACAAGTTATGAATATATCCATGTTGTGAGCATATATAATCAAAATATTGGATTTCACACTCATGACCATGATCAATTCTCAAAGCCTTTATGATAAGAATATAATATTTTTAGTTTTCTTTGATGATATGGAAAATTATACACATGATTTAATCTTATAAGAAAGAAAATAAACTTTTTGTATCTTAAATATTCATTAAAAATGAAATAATCATAGTTATACTAAAAAATATATAAGGTTTAAACAAGTCCATGTGAAATTATTTTAGTAGTTGATAGGCAAAAGTCTCTCTTTTTAGTTTGAAAGAAATTTTAAATTTCTTATCATTTTGGATTGAGTTACAAAAATTATCCTTTGAGATGTCAAGATTATTAAGATCCTTAACCAAACATTTATCCTAAATAATAATATGTCAATGAAAATTATAATATCATAGCCTCCTATTCTAAATCCACGACTCTATAAAAACCACTTAAATTAGAAACATTCCATGAAAATAAAGAATCCAAATCAACAATATATATATATTTATTTATTTTTATAGTAAAAACTAAATCATGATTTTAATTATAAATATTATATTAATAATTTTAAAATTTTACATGATTACCATCATCACATAACATGATAATAATTATAAATTTATATTTTATTACATAAAAAAATAAAACTTTAAAAGTTATAACTGATTCAAAGATACTAACTTGTCCAAGGCCTTTAATATTTTCTTTAATGTTGACACTAAACATAACATGTCCAACACCTTATTTTCACGTGTTTTTAGAGCTAGATTAGTCACCAATAATATTTAATGAACATCCACTATCTAGGTACCATAAAAGTTTACTAGTGATCATCAAATTGGTAACCTAAAAAATGATAAATCACTTATGAATTTAGTACTCAAATTTTCTTAGGTCTAAACATGTTATTAACCAAATATTTAGGAACCCATACTTTCCTAATAGGTTCATCAAAAATATAAATAAATATTTTATATATTAAATACCACTTTGGTCTATAAAATTGAGAGGTGTTTTTATAAACTTTCTAGATCCATGTTCTAAATACACACATTTACTATAGATAATTGATATACTCACACTATTAAAAATAGATTTTGAAATAAAATAATTTTTTATAGAATTTCTTATATTGTCTACGCGATAATCCAATCCATTATTGGATTTTGGTAGTTTTTGGGATCTTAAATTTTTTTTCAATAACCTTACTTAAAATTTTATAGTCTCTTTATTAGTTTCTCATTATTATATTATAGATTTTTTTTCTCTTTTTAAATATTTTTTGAACTTCAGTAATAAGAATAGTCTTTTCCTTAAAAAGAAAAACATGAGTGTTCTTGAGACTTTATGATTATCGTTATAATAATTCTTGGGTTAATTTATAATACATAAATATTATTATTATTCCTAATTCAATATAATAGATTCATTATTATTATTTTCATAAGAAATAGGTTATACCACAATAATAGATTCTATAATGAAAATTTGGCTTTCTAAATTTCCTCTTTATTACCACTGACTTCAAGAAACATGAGTTATACTCTAAAGTGATCCAATTTGTTTCAATCATATATTTCTTAGGAAAATTTTATTTATCATAATTCTTTTTATATTTTAACCAATAAATATTTTTCTTAATATGGTGACATTAATATCTCATCACTAAGACTTATTTTTTAATTTTTGAAGGTCAAATCCTTTAAAGAGGGTAAATCAGTATATTTACCCTTATGGTTGACCTTATAGTTTTTTTATGGTTTCATTTATCCTGAAACATGGTGTTTACCCTTGGGTTTAATTTTTTCAAGACACCATGCTAGTTTGATTTTAAGAGATATTTAATATTTATCAAATTAATAAATTTTATTCCCAAATGGAATGAACCTTAATATCTCCTAAATAGAAGTTTGGATGAAAATTACAAGACCTTGGTTGTGTTCATAATGATGTTTTTTACTTATGTGAAGTATAAATCATGTTCTTGGGTGTCAGTCCATTAACTAATTATTTTCTACTTTTTATAAAAATCACTGAGTTATACAAATAAAAATAAATTTATTTTATTTAAGGAATTGGAAACATGATGTTAGTATGAATAGATGGATAAAACATGGTATTTTAGAGGAATCAATTGTGTGGAAATTTTTAAATAAATTGACCTCACTTGGAGAGGGGATTCATGAGTGAAATTTATTATGGGTTTGGAGTGGAAATTATAGATATTATGGGGAGTAACTCCATCTCTAATTTCATTTCTCCCCATTGGAAAAATAATCTCTCCTCTCACCCTATCTTTTTTTGTGGGATAAAAATATCAAGTAATATTTCATTATTTTCTTGATTTACTGGAGAATTGTAATAACAATGATAATCAAACAACATGTCATCGACAACTGAAATTTTGAAGCGTTGATGTAATAACCAATGTGGTAGGACTTATTTCTTCATTCATGAATTATTTTAATATTCATTTCTCTATATCTCTTGATTTAACTATATAATAAATTTTACATGGTTAATATGATGGAGTTTTATAATGATAAAAATCAATGTATTTTATAATTTTTTTTGGGAAAATATAATTATGTTCTTTATTGTAGTTTATCTGACATGTCATTCAAATATTTTAAATTAAAAATTCACATATTTTTTTCTTATGTTATGGATTATTTGATGAATATGGGAAGAAATTAATTTGGTAAAGGTTTAATATTTAATAAATATTTGATTAACTTAAAAATAAGGATTAATTTTTGTTGTGTAAAGTCGAATTAAGAACCATAAATTAATATGTAATTGTTTTATTTATGTTTTTATACCAAAAAATTTATTTTTTTGGATTTTTGAATTATTATTTAATATTTATACCCCTTTTTTTCTTCAACATAAATTATGGTGATAAATTAAAAAATGGATAATCCTTAAATAATTATTTTAGGATCCACCTTTCCACATTCTTTGATGAACATGATGGAAACCTTGATTTTTGGCTGGATGAACTTTTCCACCAACCCCCATAAATCTATTATTCATTATCATATATTATTCTATTGAATCATTTTGATACCATGATACTATAATGAATAGTGGAAAGAAAATTTGGATTTTTGTGTATGGAAGAAGCAACATAATGGGTTTCAGACATGATTTTTATAAAGGGTGGACAACGATAAATGAAATGATGATGATTATAATTGGAATTCAATTAAAGGATGAAGATGGTCATATTCATTGTGATACTAGTGATTAAACTTCACCAAAGATGTGGAGGTGGTAGTGGGATGTGTCAGATGCAGGGGTGGGTAAGGACAGTGGAATGCAAGGTGGGCATAAACTACATGGAAAGTAGTCCTATAAGTCCCAAATAATATATATCATTCATTGAAACACTAGGATTTACACATAATTATAAACATAAAACACTGTGTGACAACAAGTCACCCACCATTTATATTAGACTATGTAGTTGGTGTGTATTTAGGTACACACCGAGATGGAAAAATAGTATTAAAAAATCTATAGGCCATGACATACTCTGTGTACTTAAAGAACACAACTTAGGTACTTCCAGTAGTACCCAATAAGTGGTTGGTATAACCTAAACACCATGTATCAATATTGTCACACCATGTATGTTGACCCCTTTTTAAAGGAATATTTAGAGTCAGTCCTACTTGTCGTGTAAACCAATTATATTCCATACACCTAGGCATATAAATCATTGTGTACCAGATATATATACACAAATTGAGTGATTAGTCCCACATGTAATGTACCATATTCGATATTCCATGTAGTTTGACCTTATATGGTTGGACTTTCTTGATCTTACACACTGTGTAACAAGGATACACTTGATGTATACTAAAAAGATTATGGTGTTTTAATATATTCTCACCTGGGTGTCAAAACTGGACACATGAATATTCTATTCTAAGAAATTTACCATATTGAGCATGATGGTGCACATTTCTTTGATAATTAGGGTGGTTTTTTAGGTGTTTGAAATAGATAGTTTTCTTAGATTTTTGGAGTTGATTTTAGTACACGTGAGAGACATTTGGTGCTAGAATTGGGTTAGTAACACACTGTAGATGTTTGAAGGATAGGGTTTATGCCCCTATATATATTTTAGAGTAGGTAACCATTCCATACGATCATGTTATAAGGTTTCCATCCTCCGGTTTTGAATTGTCCATTATGAAATGAGGTCATTACTATATCAATCTTAATGTGGTGTGGGATCCCCATAATATAGGTAGGGTTGGTAACCCTCCCATGCAATGAGGTGTGGTTATACCACTTATAGTGGTTGATGCTCTTACCCATGAGAGAGGTGTTGGGTATTTCCTCTATTAGAGTCTAGTATCCCCTTGGATGGTGTACTCCCTAGAAAGGTGTAAGTACCTTACTGTAATTTCTATAAGGTTAAATGTAAGTTATGAGGTATGGGTAGATATGGGGATGTGTGATTCAAGTTGCTGAGTTTACATGACATAACATGTACTCTCAATTTCCTTTGAGATATGTATTACAAATAGGCTATCGATTTTAATATTTAAAAGACTTAAGTGCATTGGACATCTATAATTTATTATGATATATTATCTTTTATTGTAATTCTCCATTTTTCCTATTATATTTGTGTTTTGAGTTGACCTGTTGTTAAATATTTACTCTACATTTTTTGAGCATCCTACTATGTATATTTATGTTCATACCTATACAGGATTTGTACCCACACATGTTGTGTAGGTAAAAATGTTTCATGAATTATCATTATATATGGAATACAAAGAGTTAGGCGGTGTTTGTGGATTTGATTTATAGTATTAAACATTGGTTCTTGGTGGGAGATGGTTGTCAGAAGAGATTATCCTAAATGGACATATAATGAGGAGGCAACTTTTCATTTTTGGAGTTAGTTTCACTAGGTGATTCTACCTACTACATTTGTATTCCTTTTTATGTATTTCCTCTATGACATTGTACTTTTAATTTGATGAATATTTCATACATTTTATACACTTCAATTGATTATATATATATTTTTGGTGCTTTTGCTTATTATTGTGTTTTGGTGATTCATTTTCATTATACCTTGTTATAAGTGAAGGCATCCTAAATATTTTTATTCCTTATTAGTGTTAGTATTCAGTACCTAGTTTATTATAGGTGGTATTTAGGTGGCACAATAAGCCTACTTCCGACCTAGATAGGATCCCAATTGGTAAGGTCATGTTAGAATGGTATCATAGCATGTGTTTCAGGGATGGATTTTGGAGTTAGTTGTATTGTGAGGATTATATTGGGAATTTAGGACTGTGATGATAAGGGGGGTCTTGATTTTTGTTATCATATTAGGGAAACCAACATAGGTGTGATAGTTGATATATCATTTCACTGGGACTCTGATAAGTTTTTATTCAACCCAGAACTCTAATGCATCATTTTCAAGCTATTAGTAAGTTAGTAAATGCATCATATAGTGGTTATTTATGATCTTATCCATATAATTTTTGTGAAAAATCCCCTAAATATGATCTAGTGACTGTGGGATCACCTCATCTAAAAATGAATTTTAACCACAAATAGATAAATTATATTCAAAGGCAGGGTCATTTTGTACCTGTTCTAGTGTTTGAGCCTCTCTTCACTGATCAACTAAATGATTGAGCATCATTGTAGTAACCAAATAGAAGGTATCTTTTCCCTATGAGTATATGTAATATCCTTTCATCATTTTATCTCAATGTAGTTTATCATGTAGAGTACATGGTGGTTCATGCTAAGGTGGACAGGACAACCTATATTTTGAGTACTCTATATAAATTCTAGTGAGAGAGGCATCATGAGTTTATGAGGAAAGACTGATCCTTGGTTTATAAAGTATTGGTTGGAGGTTATGATTCATGGTTACCCATATAGTTAGAACACCCATAAACTAGATAATAATTATTTCTTTTGATTTACTAATCATAGAGCAGTGAGCCATTGGTTGATTTTTACTCAAACTCATAAAGATACAACACTACCATGGGTTGAGTTCAATAATTTCTTGAGAAGTTATATATAATGGTGTAGGAAGAAGTTATACCCTATTCAAATAATCATGGCTATAACCTAGTGTGTGTTGAAGATGAAGATGAGGTATACCTTATATATGATCCAAAATGGGGTTTCCATATGCTTGATAGTTTGAGTGAGGAATCTAGAGTGAGAATTAAAGTTGGGGTTGTGTTTTTATACATTCCACATTTACATCAAAGAACTAGAGTGGGAATTAGATGTTAGAAGTTTTCTATTAGAAGTGCATTCTAGATCAGGACAGGATGGTGTTCTTATATAGATAGCTAGAGTAGTTCCATGGAAGGACCTATATATTGAAGAAAAATTTAGGATCATATATCCCCCCTACTATAGGCATTATTACCCATTATTTGGGGATTAGATTCTTATAGAAGATTTGGTGGTGTTGGATTAGCTAGCGATGGATGGATCAAATATGAAAGTAACCAAAAAGGATTGATGTATAATTCTTGTTCTTCATTGAAACCCATGATCATTAACATTGGAAAGATCAATTAATTTCCTTTTGTGTTTTTATTTGAATGTTAGATATTCAAGTGGGGATACTGAATAGACTTTATGGATGGTGCCTTTTACTAATAGGGATCACCCATGCTCATAATGATTGAGTATGAGTTTTACCTTAATTAAGGAAGATATATTTTGAGGTTTTGGAATACTAGGATGAAACCCCATGTTATCATCCCTAGTGTGGGTTATATGGTTCATGTTTCTTACAAGGAATGTTTTATTGAGTAGTGAAAAGCTTTCAGGGATTATAATTGATCACCCCCAGTAAGTGAGTATATGTTGATGTTATAAATAAACTATAGCGGACTTGTTACCTATAATGGTTATTGAACTCATGAACATTAAAACGAAGGATATTTCCAAGTTTAATCGTACTAGAGAATTCTCCTTCAAATCATATTTCTTTAGAAGATATAATAATATCATCTATTATTATCAGGTACCCTGAATAAGCTCTAAGAGTTGATAGAATATCCAGTAAACTAGTTGTAGAAAGGGTTTCATTGATCATAGTGTGACCTCTTTGAATTATGGGATTAAACAAAGGAGTTATTAAAGGTCATACTTGGGTCAGTTTGGTATTCAATTTTTTAATGGATTAAATCTATAAGAAACATTTAGGAAGCACTCTAAAGTCCATGGATGTCATGAACCAACCCGGTTTAACCCCTAACCAATCACTTGATCCAGACTGTGATAAGGCCCTAAGGGCATTCCTGATCCCCACAGGCTAGAACCTAGTTCAGAGCATCAAAATAAAGTAGTTAGAAATAATTTGGACCATAAAAAATGAAAAATAAATTAATATAAACTAAATAATAAAAATGAACACAAGAAGCATAAATAAAAAAAATACACACATACCTCCATGTAACCTCATGGGTAACCTCCAACCGTAAGGGCACACTCGCTTCATGAGCGAACCAAAGTGGGAAGCAACACCAGAAGCTAAAAAAAATAAAGCTATAGGTGTGAGTATTAAAACTCAGTAGGCATTCCTGGATAAACTATTCCATATGACCTACCTTCAAAAAGAAAACTAAGTCATGCTAGTTTGAAAATAAAACCATATCAAAATAAGGCTTTCCATCCTTTTAAATTTCAAGTAACAACTTCAATTTTAAAGAAAAATCAATTTTCTTTCCATCAAATTTCCAAAATAATTTCCAATCAGGTATAGAAATTTTAAAATGAAAGGAAAACAGTTTAGATTAAAACATGGTTTTCATAAAAGAGAAAAAAAAACATGAAGCAATTGAAGAGAAAATAACATCATGGGTATCAAGTCATAAGTGATCAAAATGGAAATTCCCTATAGGTAACTAGCACAAGTGGGACCCTAGAAACCTCGTACCTTAATGAAACATGGTATATAAAAAACAACCAATAGCATTATTATACACGAGCCACTAGGAGGGAACATCCCATAGGCATAGTGGTCTCTAATCATATTACATGTTTAGTTAGTGTTATAATCATCAATCCTTCTGGATGAATCCAAGACAAGCCACTTCTAAGAAAACTAGTATAATAGTCCTAGTCTTCCCACCTAGATAACCCTAGTTTCCCATGTTCTCTATTTCAAGTGGTGGTGAATTTTAATCAAACTAACACACATAAACATATCACTTTCTTTACTAAAAAAACATCCAACCTCTCACCACTGCTCTACCTACTTGATCATATCCCCCTTTTAACATCATACAATAATGAAAAATCCTCTTCACTAGGAACATATAAAAAATTAAACATTTAACATACAATTAATTTTTCTAAAACAAGGGGACATGCCTTAAGAGGGGTTTTCCATTTTCAAAAACCATTATCAAAGTTCCAAATGGGCCTCGTTTCTTTACAAGGAATATTTTTATTTTATAAAAGACTAATCATCCCACACTTTACAAAACCTTTTAAAATACCAATTAAACAAATAAGGAACCAAAATTTTAAAAACTATCTTGAAACCATGATTAAAACAAAGCAACACTTTTATGAAAGAAAAATTACCAATTAACCTAAATTCACACCAAAACCCATGATTTTTTCCAAACTAACCAAAACATGAAATCCATTTTTTTAAATCAAACAAGAAACCATATTCACTCAATTCAACTTTCAAAACTAATATGAACACACCAAACATCTTGGGAAATACCAACCATACACCCAGAACTATTTTAGAAAACAATTTTAAGCATTTAAAATATTAGGAGTTCTAGAGAAAGCTTGGAAGTTCACTTAAATGAAGATTACACATTTCAAAACTTAAAAGTAAATCATAAAAATTAAAGGAAATTTTAACACCAAGCATCACTAAATCTTTTCACAACATGTATATACTATTTTACATTAAAAACACTTTTTAAAACACTCAAGAAATTAAGGAATTAAAATTAAAGGCATTTGTATATGAGAACTCCCTCAAAGAGAAGAGGATCAAGCTGGAACACTTAGGCACTTGAAGCTTCTGATGAAGATCTCCCAACACTTGCACGAACATAAATTCCTATATATATATACACCCATTAATCCTATGTAAATATTCTCCTCTCCATGAGGGAATATGTGCAAGGGAGATATATATATATACACATGTACCTTTTTATGTGAGTCAAACCCTTCAAGGTTCCACCAAAAGCTCTACAAAAAATTTATAGGAAAGCTAAATCAACAAAGGGACCCAAAAGAAAGGTTCTATAAAAAATAGTGGAAGAAAATCATTACCTCAAATGGTAGATATAATATGAATTGAACCAATCGGCTTCACCTTCAGAAGATGATTCCAGAATACACATGAAGGTGTCCCGAGAGACCATTTGTATACCCTAACATCGAAGTAAAACTAAAATATGAATTATCCCCAAACCCTAGGGTTTGACCACACCTCATCGGGAAACATGGTGAGGAAAAAACAGTCAGAAAAGGAGAGTAAAGGGAACCTGAGACCATACCTTGAAGGATCAAAGATAAATCATAGAGGAAAACAATGTAAATCAAGATTTAAGAGGGAGGGAAAGAGAGGGGGTCACATGCCACAAAGGGAGGGGAGGCACACCTCACATAACACACAAGGTAGAAGAATAGGGGGAGAAAAAGAGAAATGGAAAATAAAAATAAAATAAAAATGGAATTTTTATAATTCTGGGTAACTCGCATGGTTTTCACATGGTTTACCAAATGGTGTTTTGGACACTACCAAGGCCATGCACCCTTACATGGTTACCTATAGGCAGATGCATGGTTGAGAAAACCATACTCAAACTGTGCCACTCAGCACTTCCAACTTAGATATCCCAACCACACTTTTTCTGCATGGTTTAACTGATATCGCGTAATCTGTGCGCTACACCATTGACCCACCAGGGCACCCTCAAAATCACCACACTGTTACTAATAACCATACGAGATAATCATGCAATAGATAAAAAGCTTCCAAAAATTTAAAATTTGACCCACCAACTACCAAAAATCAAAAGCGAGGCTGATAAATAAATAAAAAATAAAACAATTTAAATTACAAGGTCGATCTGTAACACTTATCCCCCCAAAAATACTTTATGAATCTAGAAATTAACCTATAGGATCGATAAAAAAATCTCAAAATGAAATGGAATAGATCTAGATAAAACTATGAACCTAGGGGTGACTTTTAAACTTCACAAGTCCCACTCAATCTAATAAGAACTTAAATTAGAGGAACTATAGGGAAAAGAGAAGGGTTCTCCCCACCACAAGAACCCGACTAGAACCCAACACCCACAAGGGAAACCCAACACAAATTAACCCAAGAACCCTTTACATAGACCAACTAGCACAACCATTGGGAACTCCCAACCCAATCCAGAAACCCTCGACACATAGGAAAACCCATAGAGAATCTCAAACCAAACAACATATTAAACCAAGTCTCATTATTTCTATAAAACTTGAACATACCCAAAGCAAGCACAATAGAGAACCCAAAACCAAAAATGATCCATCAAATCTAAGCACACACCAAAAAGAACCACGAATCAAATACTCATGTTCCAAAAAGAGAACAACCACTGACCTCTAAGATAAAAAGTCCACCAAATTTTCACCACAAGTAGTAACTTATAATAATCAAGGATAATGCAAAAGATAAACTCAAAATAATCCTACTACATGGTTCCCCACACACCTAGGAATTCCTGACTGCACACAAATTTCACTCCGAGGCTTATGGATGGAGATCTGATGTATGAAGCATCCACTGCCTCAGAGTTAGAAGCTCACATCCTCTAGATGAGACTCCTTATAATTACACTGCTAGCAAAACTTATCCAAGTGATCTAAATGGAAACTTTTGCGAAAAGCCTTTATAGGATGATGAAAATACAACTTAAAGCACTCAAACTAACCACAATGAAAGAAAACAAGAGAGTGACTCAACTAATGAAAATATGGAACTGATAGGAAGACTTGTTCAAAATAGGTTCCTTTGGTTTACTCTCCTCATCGGATGAGGAACCTTCCCAAACACCAAAAGGGACTAGTCCTTGAACCATGTATAGAAACCCCACACAAGAGGATCTTTCAACTAATTCTACAACGACACTTCTAGATAAAAAGTAAACAAATCCTTGAAATGATCAACATAGGCCTTCACTATCCATTGGTCTTGTTGAACACTCATGAGCTCTTCCACTTTCCTTTCCTTCACCTACTCGGGTATAAACCATCAAAAGAAAGTGGTCTTAAACACCTATTAAGACATCCCATTATTCAATGACGTTGGGATGATCACCTTCCACCCATCCAAAGTTTAAACTTCAAATAAATACAAAACAACATGGGATCTCATAGCTTTGTGAGTTACTAACAACCTATAAACACCAATGACTTCATCCATCTAGTTCGCTACCTCCAATAGACTATGATCACCAAAGAAAATGGTAAAAAATAAAGAATAACTCAATACCACCACTCTGCTAGGAGTCTGGGTAGAACCAACAACAATAAGAGACTCAATAGAAACCTCTGGGACCTTTTTGGGTGGCATACTCAAAAACAAGAAGCATGAAGCTGAATAAAAAAGCATCATAAACCAAAATTCAACACTTCAATCACAAACCAAAACCCAAACAAAAATCACTATTCCGATCACAATTCAATAGATCAAAACCAAGTTCCCATGAAAAATGATACCAAACATGAAACGAAAACACTAAATAACTGCTCACTCACTTTTCAAAACATTAAAATCATCATTTTTGAAAACCATTTTTTAGTAAGAAAAACAAATTAAATACCCACCATTGGTATTCCATGAAGTGTCATATATATATATATATATCCTTGTGCTAGCTCAATCACCCATCCACACATACCACCAATTATCCACTTTCTGGTGTGGGAATTAGAGCATTGAGAGGACCTTTCCCTAGTATGAGAGGACCATGAAGGACGCACCTCTGGTGTACCAGTTATCATGCCCATGGTAAACAATGGGTAGCCAAGTGCAGAGCAGATAACTTATGAAATCATCTAAGTAGTAATCCCACTCCAAGATGAGTTCTCTCATATTACTACTTCCAATCAAATGGAGCACCTAAAAGCGCATCTTCATAGACCAAAAACTACGAGATCACCCCTTTCATCATTCTGGGGTGATAGATGGATCATACCATTCGAGCCTTTTTTTCATTCTTTTCTAGGGGGGGGTTTGGATACGTAATCAAAATGAATCACATGAAATTATTATTTCAAAATATTTCTCATTTCCAAAACAGATTATTTAACTTAAATAAAAAATTGAAAACCAATTTTAAGTTTACCATTATCATTAAACCAAAAAATTTATAAATTTCCAAGTAACATTTATTTCACATTCCAAAAAGTGTTTCCAAAATTCCCAAAACAAATTTCCAAAACACCTTCCATTTTTCCCTTTGAAACAACACATTATGTTAAAATAAACCATTTCTAGAAATCATGTTCATTTTAAAAAAATATTTTTCCACTCCAAAGACCATTTTACACTTTGAAAAAACATTTCCTAAAAACCATTTTCATTTCTTTGAAATACACTCACCCCAACCAAACCTAAACCCAAACATAACTCACATTAAAACTTCAAGTATAAAGAACTAGTGGAAATGCCTAACCCAGAAACATGGCTTAGCAGACCATGCTCCGAGCGAGCATCAACCATAGGAAGTATCTTGAACCATGCACTCAGGCTACACATGGGTCGATACTCCATGAAATATTGTTTCATAACACTAATCTCTCCCATTGTTATCCCTTATCCACACAGACTAAACAAAAGAAAAAACCAAATCATGGACTACCCTTGGTAACTCAAGGCTCAGGACCTGAAAGGGTTCATTATGTCCTTCCTACACCTACCTATCGAGTCCCGATAGTGCTAATATCCAAGTTACATAAAATATCAAAAAATAAGAACCTTCTTTGATACCATTTTTTCATGAACCAACCCAGGACAACCCCTAACCAGTCACTTGATCTGACCAGCGACAAGGCCCGAAGGGAATTCTCGATCCCCACGGGCTGTAAACTAGTGCTGGGCATCAAAATAATGTAGTTAGAAATTATTTTTCCCATAAAAAAATGAAAAATAAATAAACATAAACTAAACAATAAAAACAAATGCATATAGTGTAGATAAATAAAACTACACATACACCTCTATGTGACCTCACAGGTCACCTTCAACCATAATGTCACACTCACTCCACGAGTGAACCAAAGTGTGAAGCATCACTAGAAGATAAAAACAAAATAAAGCTATAGTATTGAGTATTAGAACTCATTAGGAATGCCCAAATAAACTATTCCCTATGCCTTACCTTTAAAAATAAAACCAAGTCATACTAGTTTGAACATAAAACCATATAAAAATAAGGTTTTCCATCCTTTTCAAATTCAAGTAACAACTTCCATTTTCAAGAAAAATCCATTTTCCTTCTATCACATTTCTAAAATAGTTTCTAAGAATGCATAGATATTTTATAAAAAAAGGAAAAAATTTTATATTATAACATGGTTTTCATAAAAGAGAATACAATCATAAAGAGACTAAAGAGAAAATCACATCATGAGTATCATGTCATAAGTAAGCACCATGGGAAATCCCTATAGGTAAATAACACAATTGGGACCATAAAAACATTTTACCTTAGTGAAACGTGGTATAAAAATGACAACCAAAAACATTCTCATACATGATCCACTAGGAGGGAACATCCCATGAGCCTAGTGGTCTTCAATCATATCACATGTTTAGTTAGTGTTGTAATTGTCAATCCTGCTAGATGAATCTGGGATAAGCCACTTCTGATTCAACTAGAATACTAGTCCTACTCCACCCACCTAGATACCCTGGGTTTCCCATGTGCTCTATTTTAAGTGGTGGTGAGTTTTTATCAAAATAAAACACATGAACATATCATTTCCTTTACTAAAAAACACATCCAACCTATCACCCCTGATCTCCCTCCTCAAGCGTATCCCCCTTTTTACGCCATATAAAAATGAACAAGCCTATTAACTAAGACCATATCACAAATCACACATTTAACATACAATTAATTTCTATAAAATAGGTGGTCATGCCTTAATAGGGGTTTTCCATTTTCACAAACCATTCTCAAAGTTCCAAACGAGCCACATTACTTTATAAGGAATATTTTCATTTTAGAAAAGCATAATCACCCAAATATTTCCAAAACCTTTTAAAATCCCAATTAAACAACCAAGGAAACAAAATTTTATAAACTATCTTAAAACCATGATTAAAACAAATAATTCCTTTTAAAAAAATCCAAATTACCAATTAACCTCAAATTCACACCAAAACCCATAATTTTTTCCAAACTAACCAAAACATGAAATTTTCCTTTTTTTAAATCACACAAGAACTAATTTTCACTCAATTCAAATTTTACAACTAATATGCACACTCCAAAAATCTTGGAAAATACCAACCACACACCCAAAATCATTTTTGAAAACACTTTTAAGCATTTAAAGTGTCAGGAACTCTAGAGAAATATTGGAAGCACACTTAAATAAAGACTACACATTTCAAAACTTAAAATAAAATCATGAAAAATAAATGAAAGTCCAACACCAAGAATCACCATCACTTTTCATAACATGTATATACTATTTAGTATTAAAAACACTTTTTAAAACACTCGATTAATTAATGAATTAAAATTAAAGGCATAGGCATAGGGGACCTACCTTAAAGAGAAAAGGATCAAGCCAGAACACTTTGACACTTGAAGATTTTGATGAAGATCACACCAAAATTTCATAAACATACATTCATATATATATATATATATATATTTATATATATACACACTTCTTAATCCTATGTACATATTCCCATCACCATGAGGAAATATGTGAAAGGGAGACACATACACACACATACTCATGTATGTGAGTGAAAACCTTTAAGGAGACACCAAATGATCTAATTTTTTTCTAGGAACCCTAAATCACCAAAGGGACCCAAAAGAAAGGTGCTATACAAAACAATGAAAGAAAATTCTTACCTTGGACAATGGCGACAAGCTGAATCGAACCAATCCACTTCGCCTTTGGAGGTGGATGCTGGAATTTGCACGAAGGGGCCCCGAGAGAACCTTAGCATACCCTAACATTGATAGAAAACCCAAATCCAGATTAACCCCAAACCCTAGGGTTCATCTTCACCTCACCAGGTGATGGGGAGAGGGAAAGATAGCTACAAAGGTGAGGAAAGGGAACTAAAGTCTATACCTTGAAGGATTAAAGAGAAATCATGGAGAAAAATAGTGGAAATAGAGATCAAAGAGGGAGGTTGGGAGAGGGGGTTGCATACTATATATAGAGGGGAGGTTCACCTTGCATTATGCTTAAAGTATAATAAAAAGGGGAAAATTAGGAAAATAAAATAAATGAAAAAGAAAAGAAAAAACAAAATAAAAACTAAAATTTTAAAATTCTAGGTAACTCGAATGGTTTGCATACGATTTACAAAACCATGCACTAACCCTAAGCTAGACACTACCAAGCCTAGGAATCCTCACATGTTTTGCTACAAGAATACAAAAAGTTGAGAAAAACATGCTAAAAAATGTGCCACTCGGCACTACCAACTTATAGATACCAACCACACACTTGCCGCATGGTTTAATTAACTGTGCACAAGCTATGATCCACACTACTAAACCACATGGGTACTCGCACATGCACTACTTGATTACTAATAACTATGTGGGATAACCATGTAACGACTAAAAAACTTCTAAAAATTTAAAATTAGACCCACCAACTACCAAAACTCAAAAGAGAGCCTGGAAAATAAAAAAATAATTGAAATAATTTAAATTCCAAGGTCGGGGTGTGATGTGGAATTCTAGTGATGATGTTGGGATCAATGAATTCCAAGTTTTTTTTATGAGACTAATGGATTAATACAACAGTCTTCATTAATTCCACCTTATTTGATCAGAATCATAGATAAAGTATCCCCAAGAGTCAGGGGATGCATTAGGTTTATTTCAAGAATATTAGTAGTGTGGTGATCTCGTAAGGTGTGAGTTTAGAATGTGATAGATTAACTCACATGGTTTTATATTTGAGAAATAATTGTATTATTATAATATTGTGATCATGATTACTCTTTTGGTTAGAGTGTGAAATGATTTCATCGTAGCTGACTATTCTAGCCAGAAATATTTTTCTCAATGAATATAGGATATATCTAAGTAGTTAACCTTGGTATGGTTAATTTTCATGGAAGATGAAGAAATGGTATATATTTTTATAATGATGATGAACCTAACATATTAATGAGTGTAGGAAATATAATATGTAATTATTTAATTTGGGATCATGTGTGATTAGGTATTTTTAGATAGTATTCCCAAAAGATTTCCCCAAAGGTGGGGAGTACATCATTTTACTTAAAGACTATATAATGGTGTTTTTTGAGAATCATATTGGTTGTTGTGATGAGTTGTTTTGAATGAAGGTCCCTCAGTGGAGAATATAACATTGATTGGGAATTCCAATCTCTTATTGGTGTTCATTGTGTGGAGAATATATATTCATAGTGATGTATGTTTCTCATAGGGTTGTGATTTTATTTTCTAAAGTTTTGGTAGTTATAACCTATGTTCTGGATCCAATAAAACATGATCATTTAAATGTTTAGGGATGTCTTCTTTGAATTGTGGTAGAATGTGTCACTTAAGAGCACAATATTGGTTATTTAGTGGATTAATGAAGTTGGTGTTGTTTCTTGATATGCTAATCGGTTTCTTTCATTAATAATGACTACAACCCAACCATGTTCTTCAGTGGTTGATGTAATCATATTTAAAGTTTGGGGTAATGTTGTGTGGTTTTTAAGGTGGTAGAAAGAGGGTTAAATCTTTGAACCTAGTGATATACTTATGCCTGGTGTTGGTAGCATTTACAATGTTCTCCTAATCAAATGATAAAGAGAATTTGAGGCAAATATCATAGAGTCACTTTCAATGAGATCTTATAGGATTGGCATGTAATTGTAAATTAGATCACCCTATATAAGGGCTTGATATGAATTTATGGTTTTTATGTGATAAATTATGGGTTTTTCCTTAAAGTTTGGGAGAATATATCCTATAAATGGTACCCTTGTTCAGGAAACTTTTTTAGGTTAGTGCTGATGATTTAGGGTTTTCACCTTTTTCTATTAGGATAGAAGTGGTAGTAGGGAAGGATTTTCTTTGATATATTTGATTCCTAAGTTCTCTTGGTTCTTAGACCTCCTGAGGTGAATTAGTGTATGATATATTTGGTTATCTTCCTCTTAAGGTTGTTTAATGAGGTTCTTGATTTAGTAGCTCAAGTTGTTTCCTTTTTGAGGATGAAAAGTTTCAAATGTGAATAGGATGTAGTGATAAAGAAAAACATTTCATTATTTTTAATTTTTAGTTTAATTAATTAATCATTATGAATTTCATAATTTAAGTGGAATTATCATATATTTAGTTAATATGTTTAATTTGAGGTTTAATATGAAAATAGACTAGATTTCTGATTTTAATTGATTTTGTTAATAATTTGGATTATATTTTCATAGAAACACACTAATTTAGATGTTTTTTTATGTTTAAGAAGAATTTTCTAGAATTTTAATATTTTGAAAGGATGAATTTATAGAGGTAATGAAAAATTTGGAGGTAACCAAGTCTGGAAGTAGTAAATAGAAGATTTTAACATTTTCCTATTTTATATATATCGAATATTTATTATGTATTAGATACAATACTATTTTATAAACAATTTATTCCTTTTAAAGATTATTTTTTTTAAAGATGAATCCTAGAAGAGGAACCCCTAAATATGAGAGTTCCAAAAGTAGGGTAGAATTCAGAATAATGTGAAAAACCATATGTATGGGTCAACTAATATGTAAGAGAATTGTGTATGGTACATAATATATTATGATATAATGTTAAATAATTTGGAAGGGTACCCATGAAAGTGCATAAGGGATACATAATATTTTTTTATAACTACCTAAAAATTACAAAGGGAAAAATATTACATAAGTGAGAATAGGTACATAAGAAATATCTATGATATGTATGATTTTACTTGTAACCTAAGTGATATGTAAGGAATTATACTTTTTCATGAGAGGTGAAGAGTCGAGTTTCCCTGGAATATATAATATATTTGATGATTCATAAGGTCTTTCCCACCGATTCATAAAATGAAGACCATAATTTCCTGTGATATGTATGGTTTTTTATTTATGATAATTCTGGAAAAGCTACTCATATAAGATTTTATACTTTTCCATTGGGGATAATTTTGACCAAGCTGATATGATATGTAATATCTCATTGAGGATATGTGAGGTCTTTTGATTAGATGAATTTTGTTTAAACCTCTCATGTAAGATATTATATTGATATGTAAGATATATTAAAAGTATATGTATAAATTTATCCTTTTCACTACACCTTCCCAATCATCTAGAACTCAAAAGTGCATGATTCCCATGAACCTCAATCAATAATCATATTATCATATTTTTTTACTACAAGAATTAATTCATGGGAGAATAAGGAAATGAGATCCAAGGTATATATGAATAAGGTAGACCGATGATAATGGAATATTTGAAGGAATTAAAAGTTGGAGAAAAATATAGATGCTCACTACCCAGGCAGAAAGATCCCACTCTTGGAATTTCATTCATGGAAGCCTATACCCATGAACACAATAAAGCTCAAATAATATTATTTATACATATTAATAAACTTCATCTTCTCTATTTTAAGAATATTTTAAATTTTTCTCTCATCCATGAAATAAAATTCTTAGGATTCTTACTTAGTTTTTGGTAGTAATTAGTTTTTGTTTTTTATTTTAATAAGCAATAGTGTTTTCATTATATCTCTCTATCTATTTTATCATTTTATTTGTGTTATTCATTGTGATATCTATTACTCATGATGGTTAGTAATTAATATTAAAAGTGGGTTCCCTATACCCAACTCATGCATATACTTTGATTACTATTAAACGTATACAGTTTGATATATACACGTGTTTATCTTATCAGAATAGTGTTGACACTTCTACGTACAATATATTTTTAAAAATTTCCTTAGATTACATGTTATATAAAAATTTATAAAAGTTCCTAAACTATAATTAGACCCTATATATTCCATGAAATTAATTTTAAATTAATTTCCTATGGTATAGTTTTTTCATGATGACGGAAAATATATGATGTGCGATCATCTGATTTTGGAGGATCATAATCATTGGGACTTCTTCTTATGAAGTTCACACTTGGTGATATAGAGTATATGAGGTCATAAAGACTGAACCACTAATAGTAATACCACATGTTTCAAGTGTCATTGGTTGTTCCTATCCATGAAAACATGTAACGGTCTCCAAACTTGATATTATTATTAGTGAATATTATTTGATTACATACTTTGGAGCAAGATAAAAACTATGAAATTGATGTCATAGTGAGGTAACTTTCATTGTGTGCATCATTGGTGGTATAACTTTGATTTAATAATCAAGATATAATTTGTCTCTTCTGAAATGAAGTAATATCTTAGGCCTAATTTATTAGGATGGAAGCACCTTCATAAATCCATGAACATGGTAGTCGAAGGTAGGTCTGTCCAGTTAGTTAAATGAATAATAAAGTAAGTATGGATGATGACACAAGTTGTGTATCCTAATTAATGAGATATCATGAGATAAAGAGATTATATCACATGACATGTGTTCATAGGAAATGATGTTTTTTCTATGAATTTTACTTATCTTCTTAGGGACCTTGATGGGTTGAAAGACTCTATTATTGGTGTGTGAATATTATTCACTACTATTAAGATAAAGGCCTAGAAAGTGACACACATAGCACATTTAAAAATCCTCCCAATTATGATGAATATGAGTATAGGATATGGTGGGACCCACCATAGGGTTCGAGAAATGCCTGAGAATAATCTATCACCAATGAATAGAAAATTAATTATTATTAAAGTATAGAATAATTGAAGACTGAATTTATTTATTAAAATTATTCAAAATATATTAAGTGAATTCATGGAAAATATTGTATGAATGAATATTATTTTAGTATTCAAGGTTTTTTTAATATTTATGGGAATTACGAGTCAATTTAATGAATCAATTTTATCATGTAATATATTTATTATATATTAAAAGTAGGTGATGAAATATAAATGTAACAAATAGACCCATGATACCCTCATAAATTGGTACCCTACCTAATCTACCACATTCCCAAAAGGAATTAACAATCCCCATAGGCTGGCGACTAGCACCCGAGCATCAAACAAAAATAAGTGGGAATGATTTCTCCCAACCTAAAACAAGATATATAGAATATATATATATATATAAAATATAAATCAACAATGAAAGATAACTAAAAAAAATATATTCCACAACCAAAGAGAAACAATGATAGCGATATAACTTGAAAGCCAAAAAAAACCAAAGGTACGTGTCCAACTAAACCAGAAAAGACAAATAAACCAAAAACTTCTACTACATGTGATATGTGGGAAATATCCCACCATATCACAACTAGATACCCATAACCAATTGACATGAACCTCACCTCCTCACTTTGATACCTTGCCTTTTCCTACATCAAAAGATAGTATAAGGTCTACACACCGCCAAAGGGGTGTGCAGGGTGTGAGATAAACTAAATCAGTAGGATCCCATATAGCGAATCAAGACTTTAAAACATAGTATTACATGATTTTAGGCATAATTATCAATTAAATACAAACCAAGCATTGGAAAGTATAGTTTCTTTGAAAGACTGGGTACATAATTAGAAAACATAAAACTAGAATAAAACATCTTTTTATTAATATTAATAATGATATCCTAACTCCATTTGAGCTCCTACAACTTCATAGGATAACCTAGGGAATGCATAGACAAAAGGGATGAGCTAAAAATCTTTGTAAGGGGATACACATGTGAATGAAGCATAATATATGATTTAGAAAGCATAAAACGATATAAAAAAGACATGAATCATGAATAAACATATAGAATCATAACATATAGAACTTGGAATCATATTATCAGGGAAGCATAAAAAAGTTCCAACAACATATAACATGACATAAATATGAGTTAAGGATAACTACTAAGAATATATCACATGGTGGAAAAAGTCCCATAATAGATTAGGTTTACTCCATAATCCCATATATAATGTATCATGAGACTAAAACATTACACAATGCATTAGAGTGCTATCTAGATTCACCCATAATAACATGTACATTCATATATGTTCTACAAAAAGAATCATATAAAAGAAATAAACATAAGGGCTACCCATGGAAAAAACGGGTATCGTAATTATATAATAAGGAATAACCAAAGGGCATATAAGAATGGTATCCATGAAATAATGGATTTAAATCATTATTGGTCATTAATAAATAATAAATATTAATATATCATGAATAATTATTTTCAACTAAATTGAAAACATTAAAAAGAGTGGTTAGTTAACATTAGAAATGTTCCACTTAAGTACAGTTTTATGGAAATGAATAAATATCCTTTAAAGTGAATAAAGGAATAATTGTTTCCATAAAAATAAAATTTAACTCAAATAGTTTTTTATGATAAATTGAGTTATTTTATAAAAATATTGTGGTTTTAAATCATTTTATGGATTGTACTTGAAAATGGGTAGGAAACTGAGAAGTTCCCTTTAATTGGGTTTGCTTACTGAGGGGAATTGATAAGGGAAACTTTTAAAACATTTAATTACCTATCAAAGAAAGATTAATTGAGATAAATACATATGTGTAGGAAATATAAACATAATATAGGAGAATTATATAAGAATAATGAAGTGATAAATTGAGGTAAAGAGAGGGAAATTGTAACCCAAAGAAAATATGATGGTTCAAAGAGATCCCTTACCTTACGTATGAATACATTATGAAATTTAGATTAATGTTTTGAATAATAAAATTAGATTAATTAATTTATTAATTAATAACCTTTTATAAATGTTTTTGATTTATTATAATTTTATTAAGTTCATTTATGTCCATTTTGATGAGTTATAAGTTTCAATTTTTTCATTCTGTGAGTGTTTGTTTCATGGTTTCATGGTCGGTTCACTTGTGTATAATTATAGATGTTATTGTATTTAATGGCCCATAATTAACATATATGAATGTAAAATCATTTTATATTAATTTTCAGCACATAAAAAAATACATTCTTTAGGACCGTAATAGTTTAGGGTCTTTAGAAAGTTGGAACAAAATCTTCTAACTCTGTGAAAGATATTCAATATTTCCCACAAAGATCTTCCCCTTTAGTATTCTACTTAAAAACCTTTCTTCAAAACCTAGGTAAAGGAAACATAGGAAAGGGGTGAGATCATATTCTTATTAAGGGTAAACAAAGTAGAAACATAAACATAATATGAGCATAAGGGTATAAGAACATGAGAATAACATTTGAAGATCATGACTTGCATATCAAAGATCATATACTTGAGTCATGGAATAAATATTAGCAGTTTATAATATGTGAATCATAAAGGAATCATGGGAATAATCCATGATACAATAACATAGGAATAAGACATAGAATTTATGGCAAAAACATAAGCATATAAAACAATTTCCATAGTAGTCAAGGCATCACTTATAGGGCCATATTAGTAGTATGTGTTCACTCCCCATACCATCTTGGTAGTCATGGTTCACTCCCATGACCATATTAGTAGTCAAGGTTCACTCCCAAGACCATCTTAATAGATATATTCATTTACTGAATCAAGTTCACTCCCCATTCTATCCATGTCTATCTCATGAGATATAAATCTCTACCCAATTCATTGGAGGGAGACATAGGTCCAACCTACATCATAATGAAATCATAAATACATGTTCCATAGGATCATAAAAATTCATCATATCATAACCAATGTAATTAAATAGGTATAAAAAACATGTAATCATATCATAACCTATGAAAAAATATAGGTTTCATAATCATTTACTAAAAACATAACCCATGAAAAGAAGTAGGTTTCATAATCATATAACCCATGAAAGTGAAATGGGTTTCATAAACATATAACCCATGAAAGAGAAATGGGTTTTATAAACATATAACCCATGAAAGTGAAATGGGTTTCATGAATATATAACTCATGAAAAAGAAAATAGTTTCATAAACATATAACCCATGAAAGAAAAACGAGTTTTATAAAAATATAACCCGTGAAAGAGAAAGGGGTTTCATAAACATCATGCCAACAAAAAATAAACCATTCAGAGAAATAATATGAATGTAAAGTTGGATAATATGTATATAAAAGGCATGAGTAACACTAATGTATATCATCTTATATTGAAAATAATTTCAAAATATCTTTTAAAAACATTTCTTGAGGAAAACATCCTTTCTTAATTAAAAAATGATTTTTAAAACATAAAACATTTTGAAAACCATTTTATTTTTAAAAAAACTTGAAAATTATAAATTAATCTAGAAAAAAATTTAAAACCTTTTTCCTTGAAAACCTATAAATTAATCTTGATTTTTTTAAAACCACTTTCTTTGAAAACTTATAAAGGAATATTGAAAACATTTTAAATAAATTTTCCTTTGATAATAGTTTGGAATATTATAAATAATTATTGAAAACATTTTAAAAAACTTTTTCATTGAAAATACTTTTAAAAATTATAAATAATTCTTGAAAACTTTTTTGAAAACTTTTTTCTTTGAAAATAATTTGAAAACTTATAAATAATGCTTGAAAACATTTTGAAAACCTTTTTCTTTGAAAATATTTTTAAAACCTTTTTCTTTGAAAATATTTTGAAAACTTATAATGGAATCTTGAAAAAATTTTGAATTTTTTTCTTTGAATATACTTTGAAAACTTATAATCAAATATTGAAAATATTTTTAAAACCTTTTTAGAAAACATGGTTTTGAAAGAACATAGATTTCCTACCAAAGAGAGAGATAAAGTTATATTTTATTAAAAACACTTTCTTACTTATCTTAAGTAAAAAAGAGTTTAAAAATGGCACTAATACATTAATATATCATGAATAACCATAGGATAATAAAATTAATTACCTTTTTTTAGATATGGATCATAATATTCCATCAATGTAAGTATAATTGTAAACAATCCCGATAAATGATGAGATTGGAGCAATAAACTATTACCACTTCGTTAATTTTGACTAATAATCCACAAGATATAATAAAATTAAATGAAGATTAAAATATACTGAAATAATTATATCCATGATATAACATGTCAAAGGTTAGTGTATATTCTTTGTAGAATTATATAGGTGCATAACATGACATGTGTATCAAATAAGGTAAATTGAGACAAAATTACTTTACCGATTTCATAACTTTTGAAACATAAAATCCAGGAAAGAAATATCATAAAATGGATATGTAAATACCCATAAAATTAAGTATAAGAATCATATAATATGTTTATGGGAATTATACACACCACATATATGAAAATAGAAGGTTAACATGGCTTGTGTCTCATGGAAAATAAAAGTGATATGAGAAAACCCTTACCTTATGTCTTGACTATCATTGTACTCATACAAACCTACTTTATAATAAATATATGTTTATAATAAATCTATTAAATAACCATATTATTATATATAATACCATATATAATTTTATTATGACTTTATATTACCCTATTATTAACAATTCCATGTTAATGTTACGCTTCGGGTAATATCTGCTTTGTTTTTCATATATGTTTTGACTTGTTATTCTCGATACTCTTACTTAGATCATTATTTAATTAATTATAGAATGTAAACCATGATGTTAATATAATATATATTCATTATATAAGTATTTATAATAATCTATTAAATATATAATTATTAAATAGAATACACTGTTCATGGAGACGGTAAGCCGTATGTACGCATGAATGCTGTTTTCATTTTATTGTCACATTGAAAGAAATAAAGTAAATGAAATATATGTATATTTATATATAATATAATTATTTTATAATTATTATGTCATATTTATCATATATGTTCACTAATACCATCCTTAATACATTCCATGTAAAGTGTGAACAAATCACATCGCTTTGAGGAGGCGGTAGTCCACACGCCCACAAACGAAGTTATCATATTTACAAAAAATGGAAATCATGATGGTATGTGTTTTATAATAATTAAATAAGAATAATACATAATAAATGTCATATATATCATATAAAACATAGTTTTCATCATAATTCCCAACCATGAGAGGTGGTAAAGTAAAAATAAACAACATTGTTTCATGAGGTAGTAGTTCACCGAACACAAGAATGGTAAGTTCGTTACCCATTATATAGAAGTGTGTGTAAGTGTAGGTAAGACCCTTTGGATAAGTGTAGGTATAAACCTTATAATAAAAAAATCTCAGTATATTTAGGATATTATGGTTATTATTTAATCATGTAATAAGAATATTTGAGTGGGTGTAGAATGAAAATAAAACAAAAGAGCTTGAGGAAGGATGCTACCTCTTCTTTGGGTAAATCCTTTTGGTTTGTACCAAAAGGAATCCTTGGATGGATTTATTCCCAAAGGGAGGATTATATAATGAAGGTAGGTATGTTGGGAGGATATTTTTTTAGGTTTTTTATGAGAAAAATTTTCTTTAGAGGTGTGAGGAAGTGAGGGGTGATTGCCCTTATATAGTGGAGGAGTGACATTATTATAAATACAAAAAGGTAAATACTATTGAGAAGTATAACTTACATAATGTGCCTAAAATAATTGTTAAAATTATATAAAATATGTTAATTGGTCTAAATATGTCAATAAAATGGATTTTAAATGTGTTTATAGGTCATTTTACATCTTAAGATTAAAATTTAACCATTAAGTAATATTGTTTTTACCTTAATCGCTGTAATTAATTTTAATTAATTTCACAAATATTATTGGTAAAAAAATAAGTTGAACTTATTATAAATTATAAATTATTATGATTCCAAATATTTAATCCATTTTTACAAATTATAATCACATTAGTGGAAAAAATTAATTTAGATTTAATCTCACAGACGGGACGAGATGACGAGTTTTTAAAGCAAAAAGGTCCAAATGTTTGAAATGTTTTTATATCCAATTTCAATGATAAATTGGTTCAAATTACCTAAATTAGATAAATTTATTTATAATTGATATAATTATACTTTAAAAACAAATTTAAAAATAATTTAACTATATAAAAAAATTATATGAAAACCATTTTTGAATTAATATTCATCGTTTTTCACTATTCATTAAAAAATGAAACTTCTCCGAAAAATAAAAAAAATTCACCCAAAGTAAATTTTGATATTAAACTTCTATAAATGAAGTTTATTTTGTAAAATAAAATTTATAAAGTGTCAAAAATTATATTTAAAATGGGTTCACTGTTAAAAGGCGGTAAAATTATCTTTTAGGAAAATACATCTTTTTATTCATAAAATTGGATTTAATCTTATATTATACCTATAAAATATATTGTATGAGTATAAAAACAATTTATTGAATATATAATATAATTTTTTTATTTAAAACATTAATAAAAATAGTTTTTTTAATTTATTGAGATAAAATTGTGTTTGCACATAGAAAAGTAATTTTCTTAGAAAATAAATTTCTTTATTTTAAAATAGTTCTTACATTCAATTATACTAATTGATAACCAAAGGATAAATTTTATACACATGTGTAAATAATATTTCACCAATTTAATTAATCTTATTCATAAAATCAATTTCAATGGCTAGGGGGTAGCTATAATAAAATTTTAATAATCATATTAATAATATATTATAGTTTGGTAAAACTCGGCCTTGCATGTTACGCAAGCTATCGAAGGAAATATGTTACATCACCATCCTAGAATCCAATAAATAGTGCCCTAGGCTGAGTTTCCACATGAACTCAAGCATGCCTCTCTGTACACTTGAGGTTGCTGACTAGTAGTGAGAGTCTAGATTAGCCATGTGGGGAGACGATACCCTCTTTACCAGAGTAAGCCACAACATATAAAAATCATAAATATAAAAAAAAAGTGAAATAAACAATAAACATTCATAATTAACATATCCCAAAATTGGGTACAAACTACAACAAAAAATAACCATGGTATGACATAATAAATAGTGCTAAAGAAAACAAAATCCAAAATAAGACAAACAACAAAATCCACAAAAAGGTCCTGACTCCAAGTCCAGAACCTCATCCATGAATGTCCCATGCCCAACTCAACTCCCTAGAATAGGTCCCTTGCCCTTTTTCTGACCTGAAAGCATGATTTCTGCTCAGGTATGCACTGGCAGCCTAAGCAGGGTGTGAGTATAACTCAGTAGGCCATGACCAATGGTGTCTACAAAATATCTAGTCAATATATAGTGCATGCAAGTGCTAAGTAAGGAAAATGTAAATAAAATCAAGTTGAGTGCCATTAGTTAACTATATTAACATAAGTCTTTTCTAGAATTATTCCCAATTTTAATACTTATACCATCTTCATTACTTATTTTACTTTCATCACATTATCTAGGGGTTAGGCATATTCATCAATCTTGATGCATAATAGAAAATAAATCAAGTTCCCTATATCACTAGTGATAATCACATCATCAAATATACAACACACTCACCTTGAAGACTCTATCCAGGTGGTCTCATTGAATACAACCATTAGGGGAATAGAAATCCACCCCCTTCTCTAATTCGTGAATGTTGGGGTGGAGTTTAGAGCCTCAGTCTAAATCGACATGTGGGTGTAGATCCGCATGTCAATCCCCCACTCTACCAAGCCATGTGCGCATGATTTTATTTCAATTCACCACACATATACCATACCAAAACCAAACATAACCAATGCTAATAGAAATCACAATCCATAACAACCAATATGGTAATTAACATTATTCCATAACCCATTAACACATTTACCTTTTACATTACATAGCCATTTCTCCCATTTCCCTTTTCTTATTCCTAACTCACTAAACATATTAACTAGTTTCCCCTGTATTATCCAAATTAACATATCCAACCCTTTCCATATGTTAATTAATTTAACCCATTTAGCATTTCCCACGTATGATCCCACTTATGCATTTCATCTACAAACCTCACTTCATTTTTCACATAACCATTAAAACCATTTAACCATTTTCATGTCAAGACAAGAAACCCCTTATCCACTACCCACATCTAGGAATAACTACCCATTTTCCCTTATTATTCATCAAAAAATAAATTTAACATGTTTACCTTGGTATCCACTTAACAATAAGTCTATTTCACACTTAACACTTCCATTAGCCTTGTTTGGAAGGGTCATCACACCCCAATGGTAGCCCTAAATTGGTCAAGTAATACTCTATAAATCCCATGGGGGTAATAAGAAGTTATATTTTTCATTCAGAAACCCATTTTATAAAATCTCACCAAAGGAACCAAGAACAAAATAATGGGGAAACACAACAAAACTTTGCATGAACAAAACCATATAAAAACCATGGGATATAACAAGTAGACCACCTACCTTGAATCCATTGATGAGAACACTACTAATCAAAGAATTATATCCCAATTAAAAACCCATTTGAATCCTCAACCTATACCCCCCTCATAAAAAGGGTATTTTATAGATTCATATAGAGATAAGAGAAATATGAAAACTGTAAACCAAAAAGAGAAGAAAGAGAGGGATTAGATTCACCTGAAACCTCGATCCGAAACCAATGGCACTCTAAATGGATTAATATCGAAGGAGAATCACCTATTGGAATATTGGGAGGTTTTGGTTCATCACTAGGGTTTAAAGGATGAGAAATGGTAGGAAAATCAGGTGAGGTTCTTAAATCCCATAATCGGAATTTTGTAATTTTTCTAACTTTTACAGGGGCCCAAAGTTTACCCATACGGTTTGACAAACCGTGTGCATTCCACTGTCTTGGAAAAATTAGGATACATGGTTACCTAGGGATACTAAAATAATTTAAAAACCATGTTCTAACCGTGTGATATGCCACTATCCAAAATTACACAATTTTTCCTCCACCTCACATGACTTACTTAACTATGAACCAACTGTGCACCAACCATCCACCTTGAATAGGTTGGCCCGGTTCCCCCCTTCTTTAATGTTCCAAACCCCCAGAACACCTTTGAGTCCCCTCTAAATCCCTATAAACACTTTATAACCCAGAACAATAGATTTAAACCAAAATTAAACAAGGAAATACCTCCACAAATTCTGGGATATTACAACCTCCCCACCTTATAATGGCTCCTCCTCGAGCCACATTCCCAAGCATCACTGAACTTTCGAAGAAAAGATATTGGGCTAATGGGATTGCATATACAACTCCCTCTCCCAAGTTTATTCCTAAACATTTCCATGTTTCCATAGAATACAAACCAAAGGCACAATCCTTCCTCTCAAAACTTTCTCTCTATGATCCACAATATGAACCAGATGCTCCTCAAAGGGTGCATCAGCTTCAAGCACAACATCCTAAACATTAACCACATGAGATGGATTAGGGTGATATTTTTGAAGCTATGAAATATGAAAAACATCATGAATCCCACTATACCATTGTAGAAGAGCCAATAAATAAGCCCCTGGCCCAATCCTCACCACAAACTCAAATGACCCCATGTACCTAGGCACCAACTTGACATATTTACGAATCCTATGGTGACCCAACCTTGGTGACACCTAAAATAACACACTATCACCCACCATAAATTCAAGAGGTCTAAAACATTGATATGTATATGAATTATACATACTCTGATCCATTTACATACATTTTTGAATCAAATGAACCCTTTATAACATCTCCTAAATGATACATAGTCTCAATAACTCGGACTCCCCCGCTTCTAACCAACCCAACAGAGATCTACATGGCCTCCCATAGAGTGCCTAAAATGATTCCATCTGAATTTTAGCCTAAAAACTATTATTCTAGGAAAATTTGACATGGGACAAATGTTTTTCCCATGAACCACCATAATCAAGGACATAATCTCTCAACATATCCTCTAACACCTGAATCATATGATCTGACTGTCTGTCCATCTATGGGTGAAAAACCGTATTAAAAAACAATTGGCTACCAAGTGACTTTTTTAATCCTTTCCAGAATCATGATGTGAAATGTGGATCCCGATACAAAACTATAGTCCTCAGTACCCCATGAAACCACACTAACTCTTAAACATAAAAATCACCCAACTCGTCAACGGTGAATGTCTCATGGATCATTAATAAACAAGAAACTTTAGTCAGCCAATACACAACCACCCAGATTACATCATTCTTACAAGGCATTCTCAGAATACCCACTACAAAATCCATCATTACATCATCCCAGTTCCATATTAGAATAGGAAAAGCCTATTACAAACCACATGGTAAATAAAGATTTGCCTTTACCTACTGATAGGTGATGCATCACACCACAAAACCCGCAACCTCTTTATTTATTCCTGGCCATGAGAATTGCCTACAAATATCACAATACATATTATTCAAACCAGGGTGCACTACCCACTTTGAAGCATGATACTCAGAAATAAACTCTTCTCACATACCCATTGTCACCACAACATGGACATGAACACGAAAAACACCATCAGCACTAACATCCCAACAAGAAATTGACTACTCACATTTAATACTTTCCTTCATAGACAAACACTCCAAATCCTCAAGCTGAATCTTCTTAACTTAGCACAAAAGAGTAGACTCAATGACTATGGATGCGAGGGTCATCTACCTGTGTCCATCCCGAACATCCAAGTGCATCTTAGAAAATCGGGCCATCATTCTCCACTCAGATTTGGATTCATAAACCATCTAATTATGAGTCTTCTAACTCAAGGAATCTACAACACTATTCCCTTTTCCAAGCATGTAAACCAGCTTAAAGTCAAAATACTACATGTATTCATCTCATCTTTACTACCTAATATTCAAATCATGCTGAGAGAATATGTAATTAATACTTTTATGATTGGTAAATACCGTGAATCACTCTCCTAATAAGTAGTTCCCCCAACACTTTAAATCATACACCACTATGGACAATTCAATATCACGAGTAGGGTAATTCCTTTCATGAGGCCTCAACTACCTCAATCCATAATCTACAACCCTATAATCCTGCATCAACACTACCCCAAGTCCAACACTAGATGTATCATAGAACAAGGTGTACTTATTACCTGGCTCAAGTAATATCAAGATCAGTGCAGTCATCAACAAATTATTTATCTCTTGAAAGGCATTCTCACATGCCTCAGACCACTCGTACTTAACTCCCTTCTTAGTTAACCCCAAAAGTTTTACTACAAAACATAAGAAATATTTAATAAACCTTCAATAATAACCGACCAAACCTAAAAAACTCCTAATATCAGAAATATTCTTAGGTTGACCCCAAGACATAATAACCTTCACTTTATCTAGATATACTGACACACATGCCTTAGAGATGATGTGATTCAATAAATTCACTTTATCAATACATAATTTTCATTTGGATAGCTTGTTGTAAAGATTATGTTCTTTTAGTGTACCCAAGATGATGTCAAGATGTTTGGCATGATCATCATGAGTTTTAGAGTACAAAAGCATTTCATCAATGGAGAAAACTATGAACTGATCCAAATAGGTATGAAATATTTGGTTCATTAAATCTATGAATATAGTTGGTGTGTTGGTCAACCTGAACGACATTACCAGAAACTCATAAAACCCATACCTATTCTTGAAAGTAGTCCACGGTATGTCAGAAGGTCTCACTCTCAACTGATGATAATCGTACCCCAAATCAATTTTGGAAAACACTAATAAACCCTTTAGCTGGTCAAAAAGATCATCAATTCAAAGAAGAGGGTATTGGTTCTTAACTGTCATCCGATTCAACCTTCTGTAGTCAACAAACAACTGCAATGATCTGTTAGCCTTCTTGGAAAATAACATAGGAGATCCCCAAGGTGGTGTACTTGGGTGGATGAACCCCTTTTGATCCAACTCATCTAACTAAAATTTAAGTTCCTAGAGTTCTTCTAGCACCATTTGGTATGGTGGAATGGAAACTGGTTCCACCCCTGGCAGTAATTCTATCGTCATTTCCACATACCTCTCAAGAGATATCCCTAATAAATACTTAGGAACAAATCCTGAAACTGATCCACAATAGGTGGAAAGACAAGATTCTTAACCTCTCTATCATTAAGAGAAAGAAAATCCACTTGGGTTGTGAGTTCACCCAAACATTAACAAACTAGCCCCAAAAATCCTGATCAAATATCCTATTCACTACGATTGATATACCTTTCTCCCTCAAGAGACATGAAAGTTACCCTATGATGGTAATAGTCAATGTGGGCCTGATATGACACCAGACAATCCATACCCTAAATTAGGTCAAAACATAACATCTGGAGGATGAACAAGTCTCACAGGAAATGGTACTCACCAACCTCTTGGAAAAAACCCTTACATTGTCCAACATCTTCAACTCACACCCCCAATAGAGTATCAATAGACATGATCCCACACACACACACAACTACTAAACCCAAAATAGCCACAAATTGATCAGAAATTAAAGAGAGGGTGGAAACTGTGTCAAATAAAACACCAGAAATGGTATAATCTACAATAATCGTAGCACAAACTGTATATGGTCTAACCTCTCCACCTCTAGGT
This sequence comes from Viscum album, assembly GCA_963277665.1. NCBI lineage: Eukaryota > Viridiplantae > Streptophyta > Magnoliopsida > Santalales > Viscaceae > Viscum > Viscum album. Next base: position 1,894,278,668 of record OY728164.1, read on the forward strand.
AAAGACTAAACTGTATGAAGATGACCTAACCCTCTTCCCTAAGATCTAGTATAAGTTCATGATACTAAACTACCCTGATAATATGGACACTCTCCCCCCAGAGTACCACATCCACCGCCTCAACTAGTATAACCAGTAAAGCTCTAACTACCTGCCTAATACGAGGTGGCTGACCCCTTCCCGTACTAGGTACCTGGATCAAACCTTAATCCATTACCAACTGTTGAGGGATATTTCAGAACCTTTACACGTTCCCTATCATTTCGTATGCTCTGCACTCAATCGGTGGTCAGAAACACTGGTTACGCATGTGCCCCAACCAGCAACACTGATAACAGAACACCTGATTTCCACCCTGAGAGGATGACCCTTTCTTCGAACAACTCTTTGCACTTATACCCTAATGGAAACTCCCAAAACAACACTTCCTTCCCTCGTAAGCTACACCACATTTCCCATCTTGCTAGAACCACAAGTCCACTACAAGAGGCTCACTTCATGTTCCTTTAAGTGATAAGGGCCTAATCCACTACCTCTACAAATCTTTTCAACTGCAATATATTCACCTGAGAACTGATCTTGTGTCTTATCCCATCTTGAAAAAGTTTCACAATAGCTGTCTCATATCTTGTCAATGCCAGAACGAAGCAACACAGACTAGTGAAATGACTAGCATAATCCATTACCAAAATTACCCATTGGGTAAAACTCATAAAATAAATGTAATTTTATTAACTCAAGATATCTGGATAGAAATTCTCCAGAAAATTTTCCCAAAAATCTTTTCATAACATCCCTTTATCCTATTCAGTTTGAACCATGATATCCCACCAACGCTTTTCTTGACCTCTCAAAATTTAAGCCACTAGATGGAGTCTTCTAATGGTCAAGAATCATCTGGAAGGACTCTATCCAGAACTTGGATACCTATGTCCCACCCTCTCCAGTAAAGGTTAGAGGGTTCTACAGCTGAAACTCCCTGGTCAGTTCAAACATGCACAACATGACACACCCTGGGCCCCATTCTATCATTTTCATAATGCGAGAAAATTATTATGGAACTGATCATCTCCACCATCCTAGATCACCATATTCTATTGATCCATGATTATAGGAGAGTTCTTAGTGCCATATTCTTATCACCCAACCATCACTTGATGTCATGGTGGTATTTCTATGCAATCTAAACATGAGCTTTAGAACACATAACATATAACCTTCATAAGATTCATAATGCGGGATATCCACTAGCCACAAAGAAACATTTAACATACACCATCTAAATGGTTCTTAAAATATTCAAAACACTAACCTAGACCAACCCTACCATGGGTTATGGCTAACACTAGGTAACTATCTCACATGGTCAAAAGTCTTACCTTTGGCACCATCTCACCACTATTTCCATACTTACAATGTAAACCTTTTTACCTAGTCTCATTTCCTATTTCAATTTTTTATACCTTTATTAGACACTATTATTTAATATTTTATTTCCTTTTTACCATTGCATCATTTCATTAGACAAAATTTTATTAAAATTTTCTAGGAAGTGTAATGCATTCTACTCATCATACCCCAAACACCCATCCCATGTGTGCCTATCATGATGCATGAAACTTAAATGAATAGGTGCCTATAATGATGCATGAATGTACATCCTCATTCCATTGCGGTCATGAAAAAATATTATAAAATAGTCTTATCACACAAAAAGTTCATCACTCAATGGTGAAATATCATCAAATGCAACAACACACAATAAGAACAATAATTCCCACCACAGAGCACTTGGGTTTTCCCTCATATATGGGTTAGCTACTCCCATGAACAATCTCATTACTAAGTTCTGACACCTTCCTAATCTCATATCTACCATCCTCAATTAATAAGTCATGGAAAAGACCACCTCTGATACCACTTTGTAATGTCCCCGTCCCAAAAGCCACTAAACAGTGCCCCGAGCTGAGTTTCCACATGACCTCAAGCACACCTCCCCATATGTCAGAGGTTACCAACTAGTATCAAGGGTCTAGATTATCCACATGGGGAGACTCTAACCTCTTTAACAGAGTAATCCACAATAAACAACAAGCATAATAAGTAGAAACAAAGTGAAATAACCAATAAACATGCATAACTAACATCTCCCAAAATTGGGTACAAACCAAAACCAACAATAACCATGGTATGATATACTAAACAATGCTAAAGTGAATGAAACCCAAAATAAGACAAATAGAGGAATCCACAAAATAGTCCTGAATCCAAGTCTGGAGCCTTGTTCATAAATGTCTTATACCGAACTCAACTCCCTTTCCTAGGGCCCTTTACCTTTTCCTGACCTACAAGTATGAAATCTGCTCAGGTACCCAATGGCAGACTGAGTAGGGTGTGAGTACAACTTAGTAAGCTACCACCTATGGTGTATAGAAAATATAAAGTCAATTTATATTGCATGAAAGTGATAATTAAGGAAAAATTAAATAAAATCAAGTTGAGTTCCATTAGTTAACTAGATTAACTTAAGTCTTTTCTAGAATTATTCCCAATTTCAATACTTATACCGTCTTCATTACTTAGTTCACTTTAATAACATTATCAATTATTTAGGAATATTCATCAATATCAATGCATAGGGGAAAATAAATCAAGTTCCCTATATCACTAGGGATAACCACATTATCACATATAAAACACACTCACCTTGAATCCTCGGTCTAGTTGCTCTCATCGAATGAAACCATTAGGGGAATAAAACTCTATCCCCACTAATTTTTGAATTTTGAGGTGGAGTTTAGAGCCTCAGTCTAACTCAACTCGTGGGTATAGATCCTCATGTTGATATCCCACTCTACCAAGAAATGTGAACATGCTTATTTTTCCATTCACCATACATATACCATAACACAACCAAACATAAAAAATTATAATAGCAATCACAATCCATAACAAACAACATGAGAATTAACATTATAACATAACCCATTAACACATTTACCATTTACATTACATATCCATCTAGTACCATTTACCATTTCTTATACCTAACTCACTATGAATATTCACTAATTTACCCTATATTATCCAAATTAACACATCCAACCCTTTCCATATATTAATTCATTCAACCCATTTAGAATTTACCATATATGATCCCACTTATGCATTTCATGTACAAAAATTACTTCATTTGGAACATAACCATTAAACTCATTTAAAAATTTTCATGTCAAGAAAAGAAATCCCTTTTCCATTACCCAAATCTAGGAATAACTACCCATTTTCAATTCTTATTCATCTCAAATTAAAATTAACATGTGTACCTTAGGATCCACTTAACCATAAGTCTATTTCACACTTAACACTTCTGTTAACCATGTTCAGAAGGGACAAAACACTCCAAGGGTGGCCCTAAATTGGTCAAGTAATCCTCTATGAATACCATGGGGGTAATGAGTGGTTCTATTTTTCATTTAGACACCCATTTTATCAAATATCACCAATGACACAAAGAACACAATAATGGAGAAACAAGAACACAACTTTTCATGCACAAAACCATATAAAAACATGGGATATAACTTGTAGACCACCTAACTCAAATCCATTGATGAATACACTCATAATAGAAGCCTTAGATCCTAATTAAACCTCCATTTAAAGCCTCAACTTAGATCCCATTGAAAAAATGGGGTTTTAGATCTTTGGATGGAGATAATAGAAAGATGAAAACCCTAACCCAAAAAGAGAATCAAGAGAGGTATTAGACTCACCTGAATCTTCAATATGAAACAAAAAACACTCAAAATGAATTAATATTAGAGTAGAATCACCTCTTGGAATCTTGGGAGGTAATTGTTCATTACTAGGGTTTAGAGGATGATAAATGGGAGGAAAATCAGGTGAGGTTCTTAAATCCTATAATAGAAATTTTGTAATTTTTCCAACTTTTACAGGGGTACACTGTTTACTAGAAATTTTTTCCAAACCATGTGTAAACCATAAACATGATAATTTCTAGGGAAAATTAGGCCAAATGGTTTCCTATGTATACCCACACAATTTACAAATTGTGTGCCAACCATGAGATATGCCACTATCCAAAAGTGCATAATTTGTCCTCCACCTAACATGAATTACTTAACCATGTGCCATCCATGCACCAACCGTGTGCCTTGAACATGTTGGATTGTTTTCCACCTTCTTTCATGTTTTGAACCCCCAGAACACCCTAAGGGGTAGATCCTAGGGAAAGAAAAACTGTGCAGGCTAGATCCAAAGCAGACAATATCATGATCGTGGGCTGTATTGGGCCGCTACAAATGGTATTAGAGCTAGTGACCATTTGATGTTCCATTGAGAAAATTGATCCTTGGGGGGGGGGGGGGGGTATTAAAGCCCAATATTTAAGGATGAGAAGCATGAATCAACCCTTTATAAGGTGGCATAGATACATCTCCCATCATGAGGCATTTTCCTGGGTGATTCCCGAGATCCAAAGACCAGGGAAAGAAAAATCATGTGGGTGAGGCCCAAAGTGGAAAATATCATGATTGTGGGCTACACTGGACCATTATAAACTCGTAATTGTGTGTAAAACAATCCGAAATTAGTGCTGCATATACCAAAATCCAATATAAGTGTTACGTGTAGTACACGATTAACTTGGTATTGCATATAATGCAAGACAAACTTAGTGATTTTATATAAAAACTATATTCAGTGTTGCATGAAATGAAAAACATCAAAAAGATTAAATTAATTTGAAAAAAATATTTCAAAAAATCTCATGGTGTTACATTCTACCCCTTACAATTAATTTCTCCCATAAAAATAAAAATTATGGAATGAGACCCATCAAGAGCCATTAAAAAACATCGTATTACCCTATTTGTGCTAAAAGGGTGAACATGAACTATTGAAATTGTTTACATAGTGCTACATGAGTGTAAGGGTATATCATAATAGTTGTAATCCAATGATTTATTTCAAGTGGATTTTATGGTATTGAATCATTTGAAAACCATAACAAGGATGTAGTTATTTTTATTGAATAGTAAACCTTGTAAATACTTATGTTCCTTTGGATGTGTGGTTGAATTTTTTTCAGTAGGGAATTGAATCTTTAACAGGAGGAGAAGGTTGTTTCAAGGAAACATAAAAGAAGAAGTAGCACTAATTCACCCCTTCCCCTCTCAGCGATATAATCATCCTAACTAGGCACTTTTAATTGGTATCAGCGCATAGGTTCCCTTCAATTATTCTTTACTGATGGAGAATTTGAATTGTGTGAACATAAAGGTATTCCAGTCTTCAATGGAAATAATTATCATATTTGGAAAGATAAAATGTTACCTTATCTTATGTCTATTAGATATGATGTTCTTGAAGCAGCAACAAATTGGTTTCATCCTATTGATTTTAAAACTCCTCTTACATCTATTGATAAGAAGAATCTTGAGAATGATGGAAGGGCTAATAATACTACATTATCATCACTTTCTAAAAGTGAATTCTTAAGAGTGAAAGGTGTTACCACAACTAAAGGTATATGGGATAAGATGAAAAACATATATGAAGGCAATGAAAAAGTGAACAAGGAAAAGTTACAAATATAGAGATTAAAATATGAAGATTTGATGATGGGTGAGCATGAATCTGTTGGGGAATTCTTTACTAGGGTAAATGAAATTGTGAGTACCTATCAAATTTCTTGGAAAAAATCTGGATGAATCTACAGTTTTTGATTTTTTTTGAGAATAATTCTTGATAAGTTTGATGAACAATTTTCTTCATTGGAATATAGAGACCCTGAAATATTATCTCTTAATGATTTTCATAACACTCTCATTACTTATGAAATGAGAAGGGAGAAAGCTATGAAAAAAAGTTTGATAGAGAAATGTATTTCAAGGATACAAATAAAGAAAAGTCAAATAAGATTCAAATTAAAGATTAAGTTGGAGAATTTAATTTTAAAAATGAGGTATGTAAAAATCTCAACAAAATTTTATCCTTGTTTTCTAAAAATGTGAAAAGAGGTAGAGGTAATTACAAAGGGAAAATTCCCTTGAAATGTTTTTAATGTAGAGCCTTTGGGAACTTTGATGCCAATTTTCCTCGAAGAAAGAAATAAGAGAATTGTGAATAATAAGAAATAAATCCAAGAAGATCATGGAAGAAACAAGGTGACAGATAAAAATTGTATTCCACAGGGAAAAATAAAAAATTCTTCAATTGAAAAATAATAAGATTCTTATTTATAGATGAAGAAGAAGAAGGTAGTGATGCTAAATCTGAAAAATCAGTTGAATATAGTATTGAAAATACTTTTATTGAAATAATTAATGATTAATAATTCGAAATAAGTAGTTCCGAATAAGAAGAAACTCAACTTGAACATCATTTGAAAGAAGAATTGAAAGAATTTCTGAGAAATATTAGAAGGCTTGGAAAACAAAACAAAAAATTAGAAGATGAATTCTCTTCAATAAGAAATCAAGAATGTTTTTTATGATGATAAAGTAAGGATTGAAAAAGAGATTAATGACTTAATGAAATATCTTGAAGAATAAAAGAATTGTAATGAGTATCTGGAGGTGAATCTGAAGGCAAAAGAAGAAGAATTAGAACTTTTACAACAAATAATTTCTAAATATGAATTAAGAAATACAAGTTTCTAAAACTCTATCACTGAATTTGGTGAAAGTTCTCAGAATAATAAATCAGATAAGTTTAAAAAAATTTACCTTCAAAGGGTGATAATAAATATAGAATTGTTTCTAAAATGAAGAATGCTAGGAAAGTTATATATGTGGCCTAAACCAAAAAAGTAGGGAATTCAGAAGTTTCAAAGAACCCTGAGTCCATAAAAGTTTTAAATACTTATAGTTTTGATAAAGTAGAAAATAAAAGGAAGAATATGATTGATAATAGAAAGATTGGTTCCTTATAAATAAAAGAGAAGAAGGTGGATGAGAAACGTATTCACAATTCTACATAGTATGGAAGTTTCAAAGACAAATACTCATTTTATGAATATTACTAGTATTTTGGTGGGTTTATACAAATATAAAATATGTGTTATTTTAACCAAAAACATTACTGTTAATCCACAGGTTATGAAAGGAAAGATTTTAAGGGGATTCAATTCTCTAAAAAGAATAATTCTAAGAAGGTTGTTTTGAAGAAACCTAGGAAAGGTGAATAAAAAATTGAAAATAGGTGCCAACATTTGGAAACTATTTTTGAAAGGTGTGAACAACCTAGAAAACTAGAAAAGGATGTCTTGTTTTGTTACTAGCACAAAAAAATATTCTTAAAAATCCTCTAAATCCAAAGATGAAGAAAGAAAATGAATAAGTAAAAGCTCTTATTGTTGAAACTATATTGAAAGCTACAATGGTTCTCCAAATAGATTAGGATCGAAAAAGAATCACCTCTTGGAATCTTGGGAGGTTTTGGTTTATCACTAGGGTTTAGAGGAGGATAAATGGAAGGAAAATTGGGTGTGTTTCTTAAATCATGTAATGAAAATTTTGTAATTTTTAAAACTTTTATAGGGGAACATGGTTTACTGTATGGTTTGAAAAACCATGAGCATGCCACTTTCTAGGGAAAATTAGGCCGCATAGTTACTTGGGGATACCCACACAATTTAAAAACAATGTGCCAACCATGAGAGATGCCATTGTCCAAAATTTCACAATTTGGCCTCCACCTCAAATGAATTACTTAACCATGTGCAAGCCATGTGACTTTCATAGGTTAGCCTGGTTTTCCCCTTCTTTCATGTTCCGAACCCCCAGAACACCCTCAAGGCCCCTCAAACTCCCTTGGAACACTTCATAACCCAGAAAAAGAGATTTAAACCAAAATTAAACAAGGAAATACCTCCATGAATTCTATGATATTACAACCTCCTCACCTTATAATGGATCGTCCTTGAGCCACATTCCCAAGAATCACTGAACATAAAAAAAAGAGATTGGGCCAATGGGCTCGTATACCCGACTTCATCTTCCAAGTTTCTTCCTAAAAGTTTCCATGTTTCCACAGAACAAGAACCAAAGTCACAATATTTCCTCACAAAACTTTCTCTCTATGATCTACAATATGAACTAGATACTCCTCAAAGGATGTGTCAGCTTCAAGCACATATCCTCAACATTAACCACATGATATAGATCGGGGTGATATTTTTGAAGCCGTGTAATATGAAAAACATCATGCACCCCACTATACCATTGTGGAAGAGACAATCAGTAAGACACCAACCTGATCCTCAACACAACCTCAAATAACCCCATGTACCTGGGTTCCAACTTTCCCTATTTCTGAATCTAATGTTGACCCAACCTTGGTGACACCTGAAGGAACACACTACCACTGACCATAAACTCAAGATGTATACAATGTTTATATATATATGACTTATGCCTACTTTGAGACATTTTCATACATTTCTGAATCAAATGAACCCTTTCTGACATCTCCTGAATGAGACTTGGTCCCAATAGCTCAGACTCCCCCGCTTCTAACCAACACAATGGAGATCTACATGGCCTCCCATAGAGCACCTCGAATGATTTCATCTAAATTGTATCCTAAAAACTATTGTTGTAGGAAAATAAACAAGCAATAAATGTTTTTCCCATGAACCATCATAATTCGGACACAAGATCTCAACATTTCCTCTAACACCCGAATCATATGATCTGACTATCTGTTTGTCTGCGGGTGAATAACCATACTCAAAAACACTTAGCTACCAAGTGACTTTTGTAATCCTTTCTAGAATCATGACGTGAAATGTGGATCCCAATCCGAAACTATATTACTCGGTACCCCATGAAACCATAATAAATCTTGAACATACAACTCACTCAAATGGTCAATAGTGAAGGTCTCCTAGATCATCAATAGATGAGCCACTTTAGTTAGCCGATCCACAAACACCTATATTACATCATTCTTCCAAGGTGTTCATAGAAGACCCACTAAAAAATCCATTATTACATCATCCCAATTCCATTTTGTTATAGGAAAAGGCTGTAACAAGCCTCCTAAGAACTGATTCTCATCCTTCACCTACTGATAGGTGATGCATCGCGCCACAAAACCCAGATCCTCTTTCTTTATTATAGGCCACCAGAATTGCCTACTAAGATCATGATACATCTTATTCAAACTAGGTTTCACTACCCACTTTAAATCATGATACTCACATATAAACTCTTCTTGCATACCCATTGACACCACAACATGGCCAAAAACATAAAAAACCCCATCACCACCAAAATCCCAACAAGCAAGTGACTACCCACCTTTAAAATTTTCCTTCATAGAAAAACAACTAGATCCTCAAGCTGAATCTCCTTAACCTGGTTCAAAAGAGTAGACTCAATGGCTATGGGCATGAGGGTCATCTTCCCATGTCTATTTTAAACGTCCAGGTGCATCTCAACAAACAGGTAAATCATTCTCCACTCAGAGTTGGATTCATAAACCACTTGATTATGAGTCTTCTAACTTAGGGAATCTGCAACACTATTCCCTTTTCCTAGTATGAAAACCAACTCAAAGTCAAAATAATAATAGTATTCAACACATATTCACTGCCGAAGATTCAAATCATACTGAGAGAAGATGTACTTATGACTTTTATGTTTGGTAAACACTGTGAATCACTCTCGCAACAAGTAGTGCCTCTAAAAATTTAAAGCATACACCACTATGGCCGACTCAAGATCATGAGTTGGGTAATTACTTTCATGAGGAATCAACTACCTCAATCCATAAGTGACAAATCGATCATCCTGCATCAACACTACCCCTAATCCAATAGTGGATGCGTCACAGAATAAGGTGCAATTATTATTTGGCTCAGGTAAGATAAAGATCGGTTCAGTCATCAACAAATTCTTTAACTCTTGAAAATATTTCTCGCATACCTTAGAACACTCGTAATTAAATCCCTTCTTCGTTAACCCCAAAAGTGGTGTTACCATACTAGAGAAATCTCTAATAAATCTTCAGTAATAACCAGAAAAACCTAAAAAACTACAAATATTAGAAACATTATTATATTGATACCAATACACAACAACCTTCGATTTCTCTGGATCTACTGACACACATGCCTCAGAGATGATGTGACTTAAGAAATGCACTTTACCAATCTAGAATTGACATTTGGATAGCTTAGCGTAAAGCCTATGTTTTCTTAGTGTACCCAATATGATGTCAAATGTTTGGCATGATCATCATGAGTTTTAGAGTACACCAAGATATCATTAGTGGAGAAAACTATGAATTGATCTAGATAGGGATGAAATATTTGGTTCATTAAATCTATGAACATAGATGGTGTGTTGGTCAACCTGAAAAAAATTATCGCAAAATCATACAACCCGTACCTACTCCTGAAAGTAGTCCACGGTATGTCGTAAGGTATCACACACAACTGATGATACCACAACCTCAAATAAATTTTGGATAACACTGAGAAACCCATTAGCTAGTCAAACATATCATCAATTCAGGGAATAGGGTATCAGTTCTTAACTATCATCTGATTCAACCTTATGTAGTCGACACACAACTAAAACGATCCGTCATCTTTATTGGAAAATAACACAGGAGATCCCCAAGGTGATGTACTTGGGAAAATAAACCCTTATGCTCCAACTCCTCTAATTGAACGTTATGTTCCTGGAGTTTTACCGGAACCATTTGGTATAATAGAATGGAAACCGGTTCCACCCCAAATAGCAATTCTATCATCAATTCCACATACCTATCAGGTGGTAGCTTAGATAAATCCTTAGGAACACATCCTAAAACTGATCCACAATAGGTGGAAAGAAAATATGCTCCACCTCTCCATCATCACATGCAAGAAAAGACACTAGGGTTGTGAGTTCACCCAACCATTGAAAAACTGGACCTACACGACCTGCTCAAACATCCCATTCACCAAGATGTATATACGTGTCTCCCTCAAGAGACATGAAAGTTACCCTATGATAGTAACAATAAATATGGTACTGATATGACACCAGCCAATACATACCCTGAATTAGGTCAAACCTAACATTTTTAGGATGAAAAAGTCCCTCAAGAAATGGTACCCACCAACCTCTAGGGAAAAATCCTTACATTGTATGACATCCTCAACTCGCACCCCCCAATGGAGTATCAATCAACATGATACCATGCACACACTCCACTACTAAACCCAAAACATACCCAAACTAAGCAGAAATGAAAGAGTGGGTGGAACCTGTGTCAAATAAAACACCAAAAGGGTAGAAGATACAAGAATCATACCTCAAATTGTATATGGTCAAGCCTATCCACCTCCAGGTAAATACTAAACTATGTGAAGCTGACCTTCCCCTATTCCTTGATCTTTGGTCTGAGTGCTTGAAATTGCACTACCCTACTAATATGGACACTCTCTCCACAGAGTACCACATACACATCCTCAACTAGTACGACTGATAGAACTCTAACTACCTACCTGATATGTGGTAGCTGACCCCCTTATCACATTAGGTACCTACCTCAAACCTTTATCCATGCCTAATTATTGAGGGTTATTGCAGAACCTTTTCAAGTTCCCCATTATTCTGTATGCTTGACAATCAATTGGTGGTCAGGGACACTAGTCATGCATGTGCCCTATCCATCCACACTAATAACAGAACACCGAACTTCCAACCTAAGATACTGACCCTTTATTTTGACTACTCTTCCCACTTCTACCCAAATGGAAACTCCCAAAACAATGCTTCCTTCCCTCAGAAGCTTCACCACTTTCCTATCTAACTGGAACCACACGTACACTACCTGAGGCTCTCTTCAGGTTTCTTTCAGTGATAAGGGCCTGATCCACTACCTCTACAAATATTTTCAACTAGAAGATATTCACCTGCAAAATGATCTTGTGTCTTAGCCCATCTTAGAAAAATTTCACAACAACTACCTCATATACTATCTATGCTAGAACAAAGTGTCACATACTAGTGAAACAACTAGTATAATCTATTACCGATATTTCCCCTTTGGTCAAACTCATAAAATATATGGAATTTTATTTCTTCAAGGTCTCTGGATAGAAATTATCTAGAAAATTTTCCTATAAATATTTCTATAACATCCCTTTAGTCTTTTTGGTTTGAACCATGATATCCCACCAATGCTTCACTTGACCTATCAAAATGTAAGACACCAACTTGACATAATTCTTTACTGGAGTCTATTAATGGTCAAGAATATTTTTTATGGACTCTATCCAGAACTTGTCTACCTATGGACCACCCTCATTAGTAAAGGTTAGAGGGTGCTATAGATGAAACACACTGGTCAACTCAAACATACTCAACACGACCCGACTTGGGTCCTATTCCATAATTTTCATAATGCAAGCAAGATTCTTAAAAATAGTACCAGAATTTCTTACCATATTTTGGGTAAGAAATTGAAGAATTTCATTTCAATTGAATACATGTATTGAATTGAAAATAAGTACATGTAACATGAGCTGTTATAAAAACATTGTATTGCCCTATTTTTTCTAAGAGGGTGCACACACACTATTGTAATTTTTTACATAGTGAAACATGATTGAAAGGGTATATCCTACTCATTGCAATCCAAGGATTTATTTATAGTGGATTTTATGGGATTATATCATTTTAAAACCATACCAAGGACATAGCTATTCTTATTGAATAGTGAACCTTGTAAATACTTGTGTTCCTTTGGATGTGTGGTTGATTTTTTTAGCAGAAAAATGAATCTTTAATAGGAGGTAAAGGTTGTTTCAAAGAAACATAAAATAAAAAGTATCATTGATTCAACCCTCCCCGTCTCAGTGATACAATAATCCTTACTAGGCACTTTAAAGTGGTATCAAAGCGTAAGTTCCATTCACTTATTATTTACTGATGGAGAATCTTAATTATGTGAACAGTAAAGGTATTCTAGTCCTATATGGAAAGAATTATCATATCTAGAAAGATAGAATGTTTCCTTGTCTTATTTTTATTAGATATTATGTTCCTGAAGCAACAACAAATGGGTTTCATCTGATTGATTTTAAAACTCATCTTAAATCTGTTGATAAGAAGAATCTTGAGAATGATGGAAGGGAAAAGAATGCTATATTATCATCACTTTCTGAAATTGAATTATTAAGAGTGAAAGGTTTTTCCACAACCTAATGCATATGGGATAAGATTAAAAACATATATGAAGAAAATAAAAACTGAAGAAGGAAAAGTTACATATCTAGAGAATGAAATATGAAGATTTGAAGATGGGTGAGCACGAATCTTATGGGGAATTATTTACCAGGGGAAATGAAATTGTGAGTACTATTAGATATCTTGGTTAAAATCTAGATGACTCTACAGTTGTTGAAAAGATTTTAAGAATCCTTCCAGACAACTTTGATGAAAAATTTTCTTAATTGGAAGATAGAGACCCTAGCATATTATCTCTTGATTATTTGCATAGAACTCTAATTAATTATGAAATGAGAAGGGGGAAATATATGAAAATAAAAAAATGGTTGATAGAGAAATGTATTTCAAGGCTGCAAAGAATGAAAATACAAAAAAGATTCTTATTGAAGATGAAGCTGGCTAATCTGATTATGAAAATGAGGTATGTAAAAATATTGACAATATTTTATCCTTGTTTTATAAAAATGCGAAAATAGGTAGAGGGAAATAAGAAGGTAAACATCCCTTGAAATATTTTGAATGTTTATCTATTGGTAACTTTTATGCCAATTGTCCCTAAATAAATAAATAAGAGGATAATGAAGAATAAGAAATAAATCCAAGAATATCATGGAAGAGACATGGTGATAGAGAACAATTTTATTCTATAGGGAAAGATAAGAAAATTTTCAATTCCAAAAGAAGAAGTTTATTATCTAAATATAAATAAGAAGAAGTTAGTGATGCTGAATCCAAAAAATTAGTTGAATATTGTATTGAAAATACTTGTATTGAAACTGTGAATGATGAAGAATTCAGAAGTAGTAGTTCTGAATAATAAGAAACTCAACTTGAACATCATTTGAAAGAATAATTGAAAGAATGTTTGAGAAAGATCATAAGGATTGAAAAAAGGAAGATGAATTATCTTCAATAAGAAATCAAGAATTTTTTTCTGATGAGAAAGTAAGGATGGAAAAAGATATTGATGACTTAAAGAAATCTCTTGAAGAAGAAAAAATCGTAATGAGTATCTAGAGGTGAATCTAAAGGCAAAAGAAGAAGAAACAAAACTTTTCCATAAAGAAATTTCTAAAGATGAATTGAAAATAAAAGTTTCCAAAAATCTATCACTGAAGTTGGTGAAATTTCTTAGAATAAGAAACCAGAGAATTTTCAAAAAAAGTTACATTCAAAGGTTGAGAAAAAAGATGGAATTATTTCTGAAATGAAGAATGTTGGGAAAGTTATGCATGTGGCCAAAACCAAAAAATTCGGGAATTCAAAAGTCTCAAAGAAACTTGAGTCCAGAAAAGTTTTAAATACGTCTGGTTTCGATAAATTAAAAAATAAAATGAATACTTTTATTGATAATAGAAAGATTGGTGGCTCAGAAATGAAAGAGAAGAAGGTAATTGAGAAACTTATTCACAATTCCAGGTAGTATGAAAGTTTCAAAGGAAAATAATCATTTTATGGATATTACTCATATTGTGGTGGATTTAGACATATGGAAAATATGTGTTAGTTTAACCAACAACATTTTTGTTACTCCATAGGTTATGAAAGTAATATTTGAGGGGGAGTCAATTCCATCAAAAGAAGAATTATAAGAAGGTTGTTTTGAAGAAACCTGGGAAAGGTGAATTAAAAATTGAAAATTGGTTCCAACCTTTGGAAACTATTTTTGAAAGGTGTGAACAATTTGTACACCTCGAAAATGGATGTCTTGTTTTATTACCAGCAAAACAAAATATTCTTAATAATCCTCCAAAGCTGAAGATGAAGAAATAAAAGGAAGAAGTAAAAGCACTTGTTGTTTAAAACACATTGAAAGATACAAAAGGAGAACAGATTTGTATTCTTGATAGTGGGTGTTCTTCTCATATGATATGAGACTTGAAATTTTTAAAGAACGTGAAATAATTTAAAGAAGGAATAATGAAATTTGTAAATGATGAATCCTTTAAAATTAAAGCTACTGGATCAGTCATCATTAGGAAAGAAAAGATGAAATCCAAGAAATCTATGTATGTTGATGGGATGAAACACAATTTTATAAGTGTTTTACAATTATGAGATGAGGGTAACAAAGTTATCTTAAGAAAATTTGGATTTGATATGAATAGTGAAGAATATAGGAAGATTGTACAAGAGGCCAACATATAAAAAGAAATTTATTTCAGATTGTTGAAGTCCAAAACTCTTGTTACATGAGAATGGTGAAAGATAATCAGTTGTGGAATAAAAGGATTACACACATGTGTCAGAGAAACATGAGTAAGTTATCTAAAAGAGATAGTGTCTGAGACATTATTTATTTTCCAATAAGAAGAGATTGATGTTTCGCTATCTTCTAGAAAGGAAATATTACAAATACTGTGGATAAGAAAGTTGAAATTTGTTCAAAAAAACTCCTAGAGCTAATACATTCTGATATTTGTGGGAAAATTATCAAATCATTAAAAAATTTAGATAAATATTTCATTATGTGCATTGATGATTTTAATCTCATTAATTGTGTCAGGTATATGAAACATAAATTAGATTATTTGAAATTTTTTAAAAGTTTCAGAAGAAAATTATAAAAGGAATGTGAGTATTTAGTAGATATTTTTCAAACATATAATGGTGGTGAATATAGAAGTTAGGAGTTTTAAGATTATCTTGAGAATCATGGAATTGAACATGATTATAGTTCCCAATATACTCCCCAAAAAATGGGGTTTCTAAAAGAAATAATAGAATCTTGGTAGAAATGGGAATAACCATGTTACTTGAACATGGCCTTTCTCATTACTTTTGGAGTCAAGCCATGAGTAATATTGTTTATATTAAGAACCATTTATTCTACAAGACTCAATCAGGTATGAATCCCTATGAATTACTTTATGAAAAAAATCTAAGTTTGAAACATTTTATTGTTTTTGGGAGTCCATGAATTATAAATAAGAAAGATGGAAACTATGGAAAGTTTGAGCAGAAAGGAGAAGATGAAATATTTATTAGTTATGCTCTGGAAGGAAGAGGTTATAGGTGCTTCAAAAAAGAAACAAAAAATCTTATTGATTCAGTTGATGTGAATGTAAATTAAAGAGGTGAGAAATAAAAACATATTCAGACAAATGAGAAAGTGATAAAGATTGCTTTGAAAACAATTCTAATAGGGATACATATAATTGTATTCCTATTCAATAAGAAGAATCAGACTCATATATTTCAAGTGATGAGGAAGATATTCAATAATCACATCCAAGGCTAAGGAAGCAAGTGGAATCTCAAAATATAATTTGTGTCAACATTAGAAGGTTCAAACAAGAAGAAAAACAAATGTCATTACTCATACTTCTTTGTATTCAAAAGTGGAGATGAATGATGTAAAAGAATCCTTTGAGCATCTAGAATGGGTTCAAGCCATGAATTAAGAATTGGATCAAATTGAAAAGAATGATATATGAGAACTCGTACCCAAGCCTAAAAATGAAAATATTATTGGCACAAAATGGATTTTCTAGAATACATTTAATGAAAAAGGTGAAGTGATAATAAACAAAGAAATATTGGTGTGTAAAGGGTATTCAAAAATTGAAGGTATTGATTTTGATGAAAACTTTTCTCCAGTGGAAAGAATTTAGAAAATTAGAATCTTTCTTGTTGTTGATGGATAATGAGGATATAAGATCTTTCAAATGGAAGTTAAATCTGAATTCTTGAATGGTGATATTGAAGAGGAAGTTTATATTGTACAACCTTGTGGATTTTATGTTAGGAAAAATGAAAGTTATGTGTGCATATTGAAGAAATATTTGTATGGGATAAAACAAGCTTTGAGGTAATGGTATTCCAAATTGGATACATGCTTTAGAAAGATGATATTTAAGAAAGGAAGAGTGGATAACAATAATTATATCAGAGAATATCAAGAGCATTCCATCATTATAATTTTTTATTCTTATGATACTATCTTTGCTTGGAATGATGAAAAAAATTGTGAAAGATTTTCTAAAGAAATGAATAAGGTATTTAATATGTCTATTCTGGGGGAAATGAAATACTTTTTTGGGTTACAAATATTGAAAACAGATAAATAAATCTTTTATTCTCAAGAAAATTATGGTAAGGAACTTCTCAAGAGGTTCAACATGGAAAAATCAAAACCTATTTTCACACAAATTTCAGTGGGAATGAAGTTTTCCAAAGATAGTGAAGGAAAATAAGTTGATCAGAAAGAATTTCAAAAGATAATTGGAAGTTTTTTTTATTTGACTGCCTCAAGACCTGACATCATTTGTGCTGTTACCTTATGTGTAAGATTTCAGAGTGATCCAAAATAATCACATTTACTTATTGGAAAAAGAATTATCAGATACATCAAAGGCACAATAGAATTTAGAATCAAGTATGGTAGCATAAATAGTATTGAATTTATTGGGTATTCAGATACTGATTAGGAAGGAAATATTAATGATAGAAGATCCACATCTGGTGGAGTATTCTTTCTAGGAAAGAATTTTGTTAGTTGGCATTCAAAGAAATATAATTCAGTAACTCTCAGTATGACTGAAGATGAGTATGTTATTTCCACTCAAGCCACTACTCAACTTATTTGGATGAAAAATCAGTTGGAAGATTTACTTATTGTATTGAAGTTACCCTTGATCTTGGGTTGTGATAATAAAAGAATAATCATCTCACCAATAATCCTATTCAACATTATCATTCAAAACATATTGATATAAAATATAATTTCATCAAAGAGAATACAGAGAAGAATTAATTGAAGCTGGAGTATGTTCCAACATCATAATAAGTTTCTGGCATATTCACAAAACATTTACTGAAGGAATCATTCTTTAAATTGAGGTTGAACATGGGTATCCAACCTATTTCTCTTCAAGGTTGAGGTATGTGTTTCTGTCCACTATCTTGTCTTACCTTTGGATTATATAGTCAAGGGGGATAATTGTTTCATAAATCCATCCTTTTGATTACATTTAAGAGGGGGTTGTGGGTAAGCTATGAATTCGTCATTAATTTGAGAGTAAAACATTCTAACTATTTGTTGGAGTGGTTGTAGTAAAAAAATTGTTTTGTATTCTAGGGAGGATAAAGAAGAGCTGAGAAAGGGAAAAAGAAAAGGTTATCATAATCACTACTTTTAGACAGCATGGTTTTTCTATTAATGATTATTATTTCCTAAAATGGGTTAGCTAACATATGATTAGAATTGTTGACATGTAATACACTGCTCAAGGATACAAAGTTTTGTGATTTATGAAACTTGGTTGACAACAAAATACAAAGAGGGAGATTGTTAAGACCAAGATGATGATGAAGGTGATGGTTTTTTTGTGTTGTTTTTTGTTTTCAAGGAAGTTTTTGAAGAAAGGAAGAAAGGAAATCACCTCACCTTTTATCTTGGAAAAATGTATTGGTGAAAGTTTTCAAAAAAATCAGACTCACTATAAAATTCCATTATAATGAGAAGAAGATGTGGTCATTATATTTACTCTGAATTCGATATGAAAGAAGTTTTTGTTTTGATGGAGACTCAGAGTCTGCATGACTAAGATTAAATAAATATGACATTGATTTGATGATTCATATTTCATACAAATCATAAGTTAATTAGAGAAATTATGATACAAGCTTATTGGAAGAAAGATATGAAGAGGTGGTACCAATTATTTTCAAAATGATCGGATCCAGATGTAAGTGAAGAAAGAGATGATACCGATTCACTGTTGCATTCGATCATCCATATGAAGCATGAAAAAAAATTTGTATATAGAATTATTATAACTATAATGTTCGTATCCAGAATGATCATACCTAGGATGATCATATCCAGACCAATTGTATTCAGAAAAGATCGTACTCGGGCTGGGAAAGAAAAAAAGAAGATGGAATGAGTGAAAAGTTACGATACTTTCCATTTGAAGTATGATGATGCTAATTATGTTCTCAAATGAATTTAAAGTCATGAAGGATGTCATGATACATGAAAATGATTGTGAATGAATTTTTTTAAGTGGGTCAAGTGAAGATAAGGATAGAATGATATCAGAAATGTAGTTAGCCATTTCAAAAGGGTTTAATTACTTTGTAGGTTTCCAACTGGGTTAAGAGAAGAGGATAAGATGAAGTTTTGTATCTCAAGTGGGTCAAGAGAAAATGAGAAGGAGTTTTCTAGATTTAATATCAAGGGGGAGCTCAAAATTCATAAGAATGATCATACTCATAAATCAGAGTGGTATCCATTTCTTCATATAATTTCTTACAATTGGTACATTTTTTTTGAAGAAATCAGATTCAGAAAATTAGAATCATGTACTGAAATTGGGCTGGTAATTGAAATGAGAGTTTGGAGAAGAATTGAAGAGTGTATAAGATTGGATAAGATTTGAGAAGCATTAAAGAATTCAAAATGCATCTTGAGATTTCAAAGGAAATTAAAATTTGGGTGACTTTGTGTGAGCAGGAAAGATTTTTGGGATTCCCTCTAAAACCTCTTAAGGGTCACCTAAAAAAGGATAAGTACTTTGTACTTTATGACTAATGGTACTATTCACTATAGTAGAGAGAGAAGATCTGAGTTTTTAGTGAGAGAAATAAGATACTGTATTGATCTTTATTGAAGACGGTCTGAGGGGAATAATACATAGGAGAAAAGACAAGATCACATCATTGTATTCAACTGATAATTGTACTCAAGGATTATTGTATTCAGTTGACTACCGTATTCATCTTTTCAATTGTATTCATCTGATCATTATATCTGGCTGGATTAATTAGCTTTGGGATTTCCATATTTGGGTTCTCGGAATGAGGAAGAATTGTAATGATTTTATTGAGCTCATGAATTGAAGTGGTGCCGATTAATTTCTATTGTATTATTAATGAAAATCAGACTGGAATAATCACACTTGGGAGAATTGTACTCAGAGGAATCAGACTCCGAAATTCAGACTGAGTTTTACTTAAAAATTTCCAGGAAGTTCTTACCATCTTTTTGATAAGAAATTGAAAATTTTCATTTCAACTAAATATATATGTTGAATTGAAAATAAGCACAGGTAACATGAGATTTTAAAAAACATTATATTACCCTATTTGTACTAAGAGGATTCACACACACTATTAGAATTCTTTACATAGCACTACATGAGTAAAAGGGTATATCCTATTCATTATAATACAAGGATTTATTTCTAGTGGATTGTATGGTATTGGATCATTTACAAACCATACCAAGGGCATAGATATTATTATTGAATAGTGACCTTGTAAATACTTGTGTTTCTTTGTATGTGTGGTTGAATTGTTTTCATAAGAAAAATGAATCTTTAATAAGAGGTGAAGGTTGTTTTAAGTAAACATAAAAGAAAAGTATCACAAATTCACCCCTCCCCCTATCAGTGATACAATCATCATAACTATTCACTTTCACTTGATCCATGAAATGAAGGTGAATTTTTCACTCCTAAATCATTAGCAGATCACGAGACCCATAAATAGAATGATAATTCATTCCATATATATTTTTCTAGCATCATAATAAAATAGTTAGAGCAGGTTATCCAACATGCATAAATCCTCATATGGTGAGATAGTACTTTAATCTCAAAAACTTCATCTAATGTTTAACTTAAACCATTCCATAAACGGTTAACCTTATAACCCTTATAGAAGATAAAAATTCAAAAAATTATAAACAAGGTCACTAAATCAGCTTGACATTAATCCCCTATATATCATAAAGTAGATCTTGGTTTTCACATTCTAAGCACGTGAGTACCCTCATTATATATTCTCTTGAAACTTGGTAATAACCTAAATTATCAAAAATACTTTTAGAAAACATGCATGCTTCCTTATTCAAAAGATTATAGGATATATTCCTTAAATACAATAAGTTGTAAAGTTTATTCAGGAAAACATGAACAATTTGTCAAAAAATACTCTATCAGTTCTGATGTCATATATACTATCCAATTTACATTATCCATATCATCATCTCTTTATCCATAGAAAATATCATTTTCTCATCCTCAAGAACATGTTAAAGGATACCTTCCCTTCATGTAACAATTGCATTAAATCAATTTTCTAGGTTATTAGTATCATTAAAAAATTATAGAAAACACTTAAA
This sequence comes from Viscum album, assembly GCA_963277665.1. NCBI lineage: Eukaryota > Viridiplantae > Streptophyta > Magnoliopsida > Santalales > Viscaceae > Viscum > Viscum album. Next base: position 1,894,300,055 of record OY728164.1, read on the forward strand.
GAAAAAATTCTAAAAACAATCCTTATATAATTTATTATTTATATAAAAAATATTTGAATTTCAAAAAAATATACACTTAAATCAACCAACTTTATTCTGAAACCATTACTCATGCTTCATAAACTTATTCCTTAATACCTCTTTCCTAGAATATTAAATTTGAATCATGTATTAAGGTTTCTTAACCTAAATCTATTCATGCTTATTACGTTTAATGTAAACCATACTGGAAGAACATACCGTACCTTTCACATTCCGTTTGCGGTCCCTTTATTTTTAGTAGTATAACCAATACTCGAACCACCTTCCAGATTCTCTTTATGATATTTCCCATTGGGAAATCAATTTAGATAATGCCCATAATTTCTACATCTAAAACATTCAATGTTAAACCACGTTCCTTCTAGTTCCATCCACTGATAAAACTAGAAAGCATAGGGTGAGAAAAAATTATCATAGAAGAAAACCATACAATCATGAAAAATTACTTACAGGATGCCTAAATCATGATGCCCACTTTTAAATCTATGAAACCTAATGATTATGCTTAGATACATCCCTAGAAATATCCTTAGAAATATTCTTAGGGATCTCACTATAGTTTTCTCATCATAGTTTCTAAATGATGACTAAATCTTCCCATTGATACCGACTATAAATACCTAAGCATAACATACATGGATATTAAATCATTTTCAATGAATCACTACGGTAAAAAAGGCATTTAACGACGGTTTGATTTTACGTTTCGCGGCGGTTTAAACCACCGCTAAATAGATTGGCGGCGGTTTTGAAAAACCGCCGCGAAATCGTGCGTCGGGAAACAATTCGCGGCAGTTTTCAAAACCGTCGCAGAATGTTTCGCGGTGGTTTTTTAGCGACGATTTTTTTATTATTTATTTATTTTATTTATTTTTTATTTTTTATTTTTTTATTTTTTTTATTTATTTATTTATTTTTCATATTTATTTATTTATTTTATTTATTTATTTTATTTATTTATTTTATTTCGTGTTTATTTTATTTATTTATTTATTTATTTTATTTATTTATTTTATTTCGTGTTTATTTTATTTACTTTATTTCGTATTTATTTTTTATTTTATTTATTTCGTATTTATTTTATTTATTTATTTATTTTATTTCGTATTTATTTTATTTATTTATTTATTTACTTTATTTATTTATTTCGTATTTATTTTATTTATTTCGTATTACTTTATTTACTTTATTTATCCATGCATGCACATCCCATGCACATGAAAATGCACATGCCCATGCAATATAAAGAAATACTGCGTTTGGTGAGATTTGAACCCCTAACCCCTTGCATATTTTCCAAAGACCACCACTCCAGTAAGCTCGCCATGTGGTTAATAAACAGAATTTAATATACTTATATATATTAATTGAAAAAACAAATAATACATAACTAATAGATATAATAAATAATAATAATAATAAATAATAATAAACAAATAATAATAAATAATAATAAATAATAATAAATAATAATAAATAATAAATAATAATAAATAATAATAAAAAAATAATAAATAATAAATAATAAATAATAAATAATAAATAATAAATAATAAATAATAAATAATAAATAATAAATAATAAATAATAAATAATAAATAATAAATAATAAATAATAAGTAATAAATAATAAGTAATAAATAATAAATAATAAATAATAAATAATAAATAATAAATAATAAATAATAAATAATAAATGATAAATAATAATAAATAAGAATTAATAAACAATAAACAATAAACAATAATAAATAATAAATAATAAATAATAAAAATAAATAATAATAAATAATAAATAATAAATAATAATAAGTATTAAATAATAATAAACAATAAATAAAAATAAACAAATAATAAATAATAATAAACAAATAATAAATAATAATAAACAAATAATAAATAATAATAAACAAATAATAAATAATAAATAATAAATACTAAATAATAAATAATACATAATAAATAATAAATAATAAATAATAAATAATAAATAATAAATAATAAATAATAAATAATAAATAATAAATAATAAATAATAAATAATAAATAATAAATAATAAATAATAAATAATAAATAATATATAAATAATATATAATAAATAATAATAAATAATAATAAATAATAATAAATAACAAATACGAAATAAAAACTATTAAATAATAAATATTAAATAATAAATAACACATAATAAATAAAATATTATTATTAATAAATAATAAATAATAATTAATAATTAATAAATAAGAAATAAGAAATAAGAAATAAGAAATAAGAAATAAGAAATAAGAAATAAGAAATAAGAAATAAGAAATAAGAAATAATAAATAAGAAATAAGAAATAAGAAATAAGAAATAAGAAATAAGAAATAAGAAATAAGAAATAATAAATTATAAATAATAAATAAGAAATAATAAATAATAAATAAGAAATAAGAAATAAGAAATAAGAAATAAGAAATAAGAAATAAGAAATAAGAAATAAGAAATAAGAAATAAGAAATAAGAAATAAGAAATAAGAAATAAGAAATAATAAATAATAAATAATAAATAATAAATAATAAATAATAAATAATAAATAATAAATAATAAATAATAAATAATAAATAAATAATAATAAATAATAAATAATAAATAATAAATAATAAATAATAATAAAGAATAAAGAATAAATAATAAAAATATTTAATAATAAATATTAAATAATAAATAACACATAATAAATAAAATATTATTATTAATAAATAATAAATAATAAATAATAAATAATAAATAATAAATAAATAATAAATAATAATAAATAATAAATAATAAATAATAAATAATAAATAATAAATAATAAATAATAATAAATAATAAATAATAAAAATAAATAATTATAAATAATAAACAATAAATAATAATAAACAAATAATAAATAATAATAAACAAATAATAAATATAAATAATAAATAATAAATAATAAATAATAAATAATAAATAATAAATAATAAATAATAAATAATAAATAATAAATAATAAATAATAAATAATAAATAATAAATAATAAATAATAAATAATAAGTAATAAGTAATAAATAATAAATAAATATAAATAATAAATAATAAATAATAAATAACCAGAAACAAATATTAATAATAATAATAATATTTTATTATTATTAATAATAAATAATAAATAATATATAATAAACAGTAAATAAATATAAATAATAAATAATAAATAATAAATAAATATAAATAATAAATAATAAATAAATATAAATAATAAATAATAAATAATAAATAAATATAAATAATAAATAATAAATAACTAGTAACAAGTAATAGATAATAAATAAATTAAAGTATATTATAAATAATAAATAATAAATAATAAGTAATAAATAATAAATGAAACACATGAAAAAGTATGAAAAGATGTGATAAGGGATAAAAAATCATGAAAACGCATGAAAACGGACAGAGAAGCATGAAGAATGAGGCATTAGAAAGAATGAGAAAGCATGAAAACTCATGACAACTCTGGAAAACCCCTTAAGAATTCAACACAATCATCATAATCACCCACATAAAACCATTGATAAAGATAACAAGTCATGGAAACCCAAATAAACAGTAATAAATGGAGCAACCGTTAAAACCCGTCAAAACGGTCATAAAGTGACAAAAACATTGGACTCACATTAACGGAGATAACTTATGATCCGAGAGTCCGTTCCAGATCCGCGACCAGTCAAATCAAAGATCCTAAAATGTTCTTTGAGCTGATATGTGAAAGATACCAAATGGACCAACGGATCAGAAGTTACGACTGTTTAAAAAAAAGTTGACGGGGAACAGGTTCTAGAAACGAGGCATCGAAAAACATAACAAACCCGATACCCACTAAAAATGCCATAACTTATGATCCAGGAGTCCATGTGGGCACCACGACCAATCAAACCGAAGCTTATGGAATGACCTACGATCTGGAGGGCAGAGGAGTCCAAACTGACACGCGGATCAAAAGTTAGGTCTGTTTGAAGATAAGTTCGACGGGACACCGGTGACAAAAATGGGGTTTTGAAGGCTTTTATAGGGGTTTTTGGGGTCAAAAAACATGACAGAATCTTGCTTGTATCAATTTGGTGCGTAGATCTCTTCTCTGGCTTCGATTTGATATGTGGTAGAGCCCAAACGGACACCCGGAGCGAAAGTTATGGCCGCTTGAAGTTGGAGAACTTTTTTCAACTTTCTTACATCTCTCATATCTTCCACACCTTAGACCATCTCATGGTTTTGATTATACGTGATTCTAGATCTCTTCATGAGCTTCGATTTGACTGGTTGTGGTGCTCCAACGGACACCCGGATCAAACGTTATGGTCATTTTAGTGGTTTCATGGGTTTTCATGTTTTTTTTATTTTTTTCATTTCATTTCGCGGCGGTTTTACCCAAACCGCCGCTATTTCGCGGCGGTTTTTTAAAAAACCGCTGCTAATCCTCGAAAAAATAAAAATAAAAATAAATTTTTTTACACATTTCGCGGTGGTTTTAAAAACCTCAGCGAAAAAACCGCCGCAAAACACCTATTTTCTTATAGTGAATATTCATAACATTATAAAAATATATGCCCAAGGACCATAATATTTTAGTGTCTTTGGAAACTTGGAAAAAATATTCCAACTTAGTGAAAGATCTTAAATGTTTCCCACAAAGATCTTCCCCTTTAGTAATTCTACTTAAAAACCTTCTTTATAACCTGGGGAAATAAAACATAAGAAATGGGTGATATCATATGCTCAGTAAGGTTAAACAAGGGAGATATATAAGCACAATATGAGAATAAGGGTTTGGGAACATGATAATAACATTTAAAGACCATAACCTGCATATTAATGATCATAAACGTAATTCATGGAATAAATATTGGCAGTTCATAATACATTAATCATAAGGGGATCATGAGCATAATCTATGAGACCATAACATAGGAATAAGACATAAAATTTTTGGCAGACACATAATCATATAAAATAATTTTCATTTCAATCAACGAATCATTGAAAATGCCATATTAGTAGTATAGGTTTACTCCCCATACCATCTTGGTAGTCATGGTTCACTCCCATAACCATCTTAGTAGTAAAGGATTACTCCCAAGACCATCTTAGCAGACAAAGTCCTTTATTAAACCGAGTTCCCTCCCTGTTCCATCCATGTCTATCTTATGAGATATAAATCTTTAACCAATGAATTGGAGGGAGATATAGGTCCCACCAATCTCATAATGAAATTATACATACATGTGCCACAATATAATAAACATTAATCATATCATAACCCATGAAATAAAATGGGTATCATAAAAATGTAATCATATCATAACATGTGGGAAAGAGACAGGTTTCATAATCAATTCATCAAAGCATAACTCTTGAAAAGAAGAGGGTTTAATAATAATTTAACCCATGAAAGTGAAATGGGTTTCATAAACATATAAACTATGAACGAGAAATGGGTTTCATAAACATATAACATGTGAAAGAGAAATGGGTTACATAATCCTATAACCCATGAATGAGAAATTGGTTTCATAAACATATAAACTATGAAAGTGAAATGGGTTTTATAAACGTATAACCCATTAAAGAGAAATGAGTTTAATAAAAATCATTCCACCAAAACATAAAACATTTAAAGAAAGAATATGAATGGAAACCTTGGATCTTATCCCCAAAAAAGGCATGAGTAACACCAATAGATGTCTTCTTAGATGATTTTTTTTGAAAAATCTTTAAAGAAATTTTCTTGAGTTAAACATATTTTTTTATTGTAAAAATTATTTTTAAAACATAATATTTTTTTAAAACCATTTTCTTTGAAAATAAACTTGAAAACTTATAAATTAAGCTAGATTTTTTTAAAACCTTTTTCCTTGAAAACTTATAAATTAATCTTGATTTTTTTTGAAAAACTATTTCTTTGAAAACTTATAAAGGAAGATTGAAAACATTTTGAAAACCTTTTTATTAGAAAATAATTTGAAAACTTATAAATAATTACTGAAAACATTTTAAAACCTTTTTATTTGAAAATACTTTTAAAACTTATAAATAATGCTTGAAAACATTTTTGAAAAATTTTTCTTTACAAATACTTTGAAAAATTATAAAGAATTCTTGAAATCATTTTGAAAAAATTTTCCTTTACAAATAATTTGAAAAATTATAATGAAATATTGAAAACAATTTGATTTTTTTTTTGTTTTAAAATACTTTGAAAACATATAATGAAATATTTAAAACATTTTTAATTTTTTTTGTAAAACATGGTTTTGAAAGAATATAGATTTCTGACTAAAGAGAGAGATAAAGTTATATTTTCTTAAAAAAACATTCTTAATTATCTTAAGTAACAAAGTGTAGAAAAATGGTACCAATATATTAATATATCATGAATAAATATAGGAGAATAAAATTCATGAGTGTTCTTTGGAGATGTATCATAAAATTTCATCAATGTTAGTATAATTATAAACAATCCTGATAAACGATGAAATTGTAGCAATAAAATATTACCACTTTGGTAACTTTGACTAATAATACACATGATATAATAACATTAAATTAAGAATTAAATATAATTAAATAAGGAGATTCTGTATATAACATTTTAAATGGAATTGTATATGCATCGTAGAATAATATAGGTGCATAAAATGGCATGTGTCTCAAATAAGGCAATTTGAGACAAAATTACTTTATTGATTTGGTAACTTTTTAAACATAAACCCAGGAAAGAAAGATCATAAAATGGATATGTAAATAACCATAAATTCAAGTATAAGAATAATATAATATTTCCATGGTTAGTATACACACCACATATAAGAAAATAGAAGGTGAACATGGCTTGTGTCTCACGGAAAATAAAAGTGAGACGAGAAAAATCTTACCTCATGTCTTGACTCTCATCGTACTCACAAAAACCTACTTTATAATTAATATAATTATATTATAAATTTATTATAGAACCATATTCTTATATCTAATACCGTATATGATTTTATTATGACTTTATATTACCTGTTTATTAACAAATCCATGTTAATGTAATGTTTCGGGTAATATCCACTTTTTTTCATATATATTTTGAATTTTTATTCTTGATACTCTTAATTAGATCATTATTTACTTAATTATAGAATTAAAAACTTGTTATAAATATAATATATATTCATTATATAAATATTTATAATAATATATGAAAGGTAGAAGTAAAAATGGAATACACCATTCAGGGAGACAGTTGGTCGTACATTAGCATGAACACTATTTCTGTTTTATTATTGTATTTAAAGAATCAAAGTAAATTATATATATATATATATAACTTCATTATAGTATTATTATTATTTTATATATATCATATAAGTTCACTAAACCAATCCTTAATACATTCTATGTAACGTGTGATCAAATCACAACGTTTTGATGAGGCGGTAGACCACACACCCACAAATGAAGTTATCATATTTACACAAAATGGAAAGCATGAAGGTATGTGTTATATAATAATTTTATAAGAATAAATAAATAATAAATATCATAAATATCATATAAAACATATTTTCCATCATAATTCTAAACCATGATAAGTGGTAAAGTAAAAACGAACAACATCGTTTTATGAGGCAGTAGTTTGCTGTACACAAGAACAATAAGTTCATTACCCATTAGATGGAAGTGTGTGTAAGTTTAGGTAGAACCCTTATAATAAAAAAATATAAATAAATTTATTATACTAATTTTATTATGTAATCATATAATAAGAAGAGTTGAGGGAGTGGATAATGAAAATAAAACAAAAGAGCTCGAGGAAGGATGTTACCTCTTCTTTGGTAACTCCTTTTGGTTTGTACCGAAGGGCTTCCTCGGATGAATTTATAACCAAAGAAGGATTATATTATTAAGGTATTAATTTTTTTAGGATATTTGGGTAGGGTTTTACCAAGACAAAGTGGCTTGATATTTGTGAGGAAGTGAGGGGGGAGAGTGCCCTTTTATAGTGGAGGAGGAGTGACATTCTTGTAAATATTAAAAGGTAAACACTATTGAGAGGCCCCCCTTATGTCATGTGCCTAAAATAATTTTTAAAATTATATAAAAGAGGGTAATTTATCTAAATATGTTAATATAAGTGTTTTTGGACATGTTTTTAGGTCATTTGGACCTTATGATTAAATTTTAACCATTAAGCAATCTTATTTTTACCTTAATCGTTGTAATTAATTTTAATTACTTTAACTAATATTAGATGTCAAAAAATAAGTTGAAATTATTTTAAATTATAAATTATTCTTATTAAAAATATGGTATAATTTTTTCTAGAGATTAATTATTTAAGTGGAATAAATTAATTTAAATTTAATTCCGCACATGGGATGATACCATAGGTTTTTAAAGTGAAAAGGTCTAAAAGTTTGAAATGTTTTTATATCCAATTTCAATGAAAAATTGGTTCAAATGACCTAAATTGGATTAAATGATGTATAATTTATATAATTATAATTTAAAACAAAACTAAAACATAATTTAAATATGTAAATAATTTAGATGAAAAAGTAGTTTGGAATTAAAATCCAGTGTTTTTCACTATTCATCAAAAAATAAAACTTCTCATAAAACTACCAAAAATTCACTCTAAGTTATTTTTATATTATTATTACAAAAATAAAGTTTATTTTTTCAAATAAAAATTATAAAAGTGACCAAAATTATATTTAAAATGGGTTCGCCATTAAAAGGCGGTAAAATTCCCTTTTAGAAAAATACATCTTTTTACTCATAAAATTGGATTTATTCTTATATTATACCTATAAAATATATTGGATGACTATAAAAATAATATTTATTGAATATATAATATAAAAATTATAGTGAAAAAATTAATCAAAAGTGGTTTTTTTTAATTTATTGAAATATAATTGGGTTTGTTCAGAGAGAAATAGTTTTCTTAGAAAAGTAATTTATTTATTTTCAAATAGTTCTTACATTCACTTATAATAATTGATAACCAAAGGATTCATTTTAAACATGTGTGTAAATATTATTTTCAAGATTTAATTAATATTATTCGTAATTTCCATTTTAATGGCTAGGTGGTAGTTGTAATCATATTTTCATAATCATATTAATAGTATATTATAGTTCAGTAAAACTCGGTCATGTGTGTTACACAAGCTATCAAAGGAACTCGACATTGTGTGTAACACAATCCAAATATAGTGTTTTGTGTAATACAAGCTAATCTAAGTGTTATTTTTAGTGCAATATTAACTTGGTGTTGCATATAATGCAATCCAAACTTAGTTATTTTATATAAAACAACTATATTTAGTGTTGCGTGAAATGAAAAATATCAAAAAGATTAAATTAATTTGAAAACATTATTTCATAAAATCTCAAGGCGTTACATTTTAAAATGGGAATACTATTACATAAGTTAAATGAAATGGTATTCATAAACTTCTATAATATTAAATGGTCCCATATTTTTTATGACATGAGTATGATTCATTTGATAAAATGTTAATAATAAATGTTTAGTTTATTTTGACAATTTTCCAACCATCACACATTTGTTTCATTTTATTTAATATTATGTTTATATATTAGAACATGAAATAAGTTATAATATACTTCTTTAAATATAATTTAATCATAATTATAGTTTTATGACCATCCTTTAAGTCCATAATTGAAAATGAAAACTCATTATCCATGGAGATGGTTAACCTCTATAATTTGGACAATGGTTTCCTTTCTTTGAATAAGAGGAGTTAAGAAAAAAGGCGGGATAAAAAATATTTCATTAGAAATATAACATTATAGTATATAAATGATACTAGGGTTATTATGATTTGATGGATGAAAGTGGTGAGGAGAAGGTAGAATAAGAAAAGAAATTAAAAGAGGTAGTTTGAGAATGTTACCACTTTAATATCACCTCCTTAAAGAACCCATTGAGGAACTTGGAATTGGTCATTTGGTGTGACCATCAATACATGGATGTGGTTAGAGTGGGTAGGAGAGTGTTTTAAAGGGTTTTTAGAAGCATAAAGTTTTGGAATGTGTGAGTAGAAGTGGTGGCGATGGGAGGTATTTATAAGGGGAAGAGAGGGGTGTTTTGGAATTTATCAAAATATTAAAATATAATAAGACTATTCTGGAGTCAAATGCATCCAAATGGCCCATTAATGCACAAGGGATGAAATTTTAGACCACATATTATCACGTTTGGCCTCATTTAATATTTTTATTATTTTTAAATAATTTAATAAAATATTATTCCTATTAAATATTATTATTTTTAATTTTGTTACAATTCATTACCATGACTTTAAAAACATCAAAAAAATAATTAAAATTTAAAAAAACTATTTTATTATATCATAAATATGTAATGGTAATATATATAATTCTTTTATCACCTTAAATATCTCAAATTATATTTATTTTAATATTTTTAATATCAATTATTTTATTTTTCTATTAATTTAATAATTACTACATCCTCATTGTATACACATTTAAGGTAATTATTTCTTCCCTAAAAATTTAAAATAAATTTTTACGATGAAGATAAATCTTTTATATTTCCAAATACTATTTATAGTTTAACATTTTTTCTTTATAACTCCATATTGATAATATTATACTATTTAAAAACAAGAGTGTGATATATTTGAATTTTCATTAAATAAAATACTATAAGGGAATAAATGTCAACCAAGTTGCTCCAAAATGTCATAAATTAGACCCATGGATTATTATGGTAAAAAATTAATCATCCAATAGAATTTGGTCAAGTTTTAGGGTCATTTTATAATCCATATCATATTATTTTTACACTTAATTACCCGTTCTACCCATAATCCTGGTAATAAAAATTACTATGGTTACAATTCATTTTGATAAAAAAAGTAAAAGGGTTATATTTACTAAATTTGTATATTCTAATTCCAAATATTTAGTCCATTTTATAAAATTCAGAACATATAAGTGAAAGAATTTAATTTAATGATAAACCAGAAAAATGCAACGAAAAACATTTTTCCCAAAAAATGCCCCTTTTTAAGTATAAAATGTTTTTATATTAAATTATTATATAAAATTAATTTAAAAGACCAAAATTAGATTATTTATAACAAAATTTAACTAATTATAGTTTAAAACTAATCTAAAATAGAATTTAACTTTGTAAATTCTTTAAAAGAAAATACAATTCTCAATGTAAATCAGTATTTTTCACTATTCAATACAATTTTAAAATTTTTAAATATTCTAAAAAATAAACCTATCATAATTTTGACATTATGAATTCAAAAATAAAGTTTATTATATCAAATAAATTCTCTAAGTTTCAAAATTAATTTTATTTCTCACATAAATAAATAAAATCATTTTTTTGAAGAAAACATATTTTTGAAGAATAAAATGACTGTACTAAAAATTAAGTGTTTATTTACTAATAATTAATAAATATATTTCATAATATGGTTATTAATCATCATACCCACCAATTAAAAGGATATTTTATAATTATTTTTTAACAATAATAATAATATTTTAATATTATATCATGGTTCTTTTAAAATCATTATTGCGTGCAAGACAAGCTACCAAAAAAATAATTTTTTTAAAGAGAAATGTTTCATAAAAATTTTAGTGTGTTACATTATCCCCCCATTATAAAATTTATCCCTCAAAATTTAATTTTACATACTAATGTGAAAATAAGTTACGAAACTTCTCCTTCACTACTTCCTCCAATTCTCATGTCACCTATTCATATTTATGGTTCCTCTATAATACCTTAACTAGGTGAGTGGTATTGTTGCATAGAACTTTATCTCTATGGTCCCAGATCTTTACTAGCTGCTCCTCATAAGATAGATCATTTTCTAGATTTACCACCTTTGAATTCGGTATATGTGAGGGATCTTGTATGTACCTTCTCAAGAGGGATACATGGAATATATCATGTACTTAAGACATGGTTAGTGAAAGTGCTAGTTGATATGCCAAAAATACAATGAAATAAAGAATCTAAAAGGTTTTAATGTACCTGGTACTTAGGTTTCCCTTATTTAAAAATATCATGACTCTCTTCCATGGATATATGTAGAGGAATACCTTATCTCCAACCTCAAAATCCAAGTCCCATCAACAATTGTCTACATAGCTCTTTTGTCCACTTTGGGAAACCCTGATGTGTTATTGAATGACATTCACTTTTTCTACCATTAATTCATCTATTTTAGGTTCTAGCAACCTATTTTATCCAAATTCATCACAAAATGTAGGTTTTTTACATCTATTCTCATAAATGGATTCATATGGATCCATTTGGATGCTTGAGTGGAAACTATTATTGTAAGAGAACTTGAATAGTGGAAGATGACGATACCATACTCATTTGAAGTCCATTGAACATAATCTCAACATTTTTACAGTGTTTGAATGGTCTGATCAGACTAGCCATTAGTTTTAGGGTGATAAACTACACTGAAGTTCATCTCAGTGTTTAGCACATATTGGAGACTTTTCCATGACATGGAGGTAAATCTCAGATCTCGATTAGATACTATAAAAAATAATACTCCATATAGGATCACCAATTATATGATGTATATCCATGAAATTTTATTGAGTGGGAAGTCCTATAAAATTTCAATAAAGTGATCTATCTTTGTAAGATTATCCAGAACAACCCTTATGGCATTATTTCATTTGAATGACTTCAGAAGTCTAGTGACGAAGTCCATGGTGATGTTTTCCTATTCCCATGTAGGTATAGGTAATGATTGCATCATCCCATTGTAATTTTTTACTTTAATCATTCACTTGCTAATATACTAGAAACTTTGATGTATATTTAGTGTTATACTTATTTATATTGTCCCACCAATAGTTCTCCTTGAGATCTCACTACATCTTTGTGCTCCCTGGGTGGATGAAGAAGGTTGAGCTATGTGTATCATTCAAAATATCCCTCCTTATCTCAGGATTTGATGGAACACATATCCATAAACCAAATTTTATGACTCATGTATCATCAATTTTGAACTCTGAGGATTTCCCATTTCTGATAGATTCTACTTTCTTATGAATTTCTACATAATTTCTTTGAGCATACTTTATCTTCTACATAAGGGATGATTGAGAAATAATTTGATAAAGGAATGATGATGTTACTTCCCTTATGATTACCATGTCCATACTTTGTAATTATAAGAATATTGGATCCTTCTCAATTATCATCATTGATAAATTTGTAGGATCCTTTCTACATAGAGCATCTTCCACTTTATTTGATTTATCCTGATGGTAGTGGATTAAGCAACCATAATCCTTGATGAGATCAAACCATATTCATTGGTGTATATTAATATCTTTATCTATGAATATATATTTGAGGCTTTTATGACCCTTATATATTTCACACCTCTCCCCATAGAGATAATTCCTCTATATTTTCAATAAAAATATCACAACCACTAACTCTAGATCATGCGCAATTAGTTTTTATCTTGAAATTTTGGATACCTTAATGCATAGTCTATTACTTTATAATATTTAATTAGAAAACATCTTAATACCTTATTTGACACATCAATTTATACCAAAAATAGTTCCCCACTTTTTGGTAGTTTAAGTACTGGTGTAGTGATACGACTATTTTTCAACTCTTTGAAGCAGTATTTACATTCCCTGGCCTAGAAAAGCTTTACCCCCTTCTGTGTCAGCCTGGTTAGTGGGTATGAAAATTGTTATAAGTTACTCAAAAATCATTAATAATACCCAGATAGACTGAGGAAACTATGGATCTTGATTACAAATGTTCTATTGGGCCACTCACAAATTCCTTAATCTAAGAAGGGTCTACAAATATCCCTATACTGGTGATAAAATGCCCCAAAAATGATACTTCCTCTATCCAGAACTCACATTTACTGTACTTTGCATAAATTTTCTCCCTTCTCAAATTCTTTAACATAGTATTCAAATGCTCTTCATTATCCTCCTTTCTCTTGGGGAATATCATAATATCATCTATAAGTATTACCAAATTTTTTTTGAGGTAATTTCTAAAGACTCTATTCATTAAGTACATGAAAATTTCTAGATAATTAGTGATTTCTAAGGAAATAAATATGAAATCATAGTGTCCATACCTCATTCAAAAGGATGTAATTGGAATATCTTCCTTATTAACCTTTAATTAGTGATATCCTGACCAAAGGTACACCTTATAGAAATAATTGGTCCCACATAGTTGATTGAACAAGTCACCTATCCTTGGAAGAGGATACCTTTTTTTATTTTTATTTTGTCAAGCTCATGATAATAAATAAATATGCATATTGATCCATCCTTATTATTGATGAAGAGGACCGATACACCCCAAGGTGAATCACTCGAGCATATAAAACCCTTGTTTATATTCTAATGTAACTAATTATTTAGCTCTTACAACTCAATGGTGGACATCCTATAAGGAGTCTTTGATATGGGAAAATATCCATGTATAAGTTCAATTGATAACTCAACCTCTTAGTCTAGAGGAATACCAGAAAATTCTTCAGGGAAAATATCGATGAATTCCCTTATAATGGGAATGTATTCATGCATAATCCTCTCATTTTCCTCAATCACTTAATGTAGATATGTTTTCTCATAAGTAAATTATATCCACAATTGAGTTGATTATTCTGAAGAAGATTCATACTCCTCCTTATAATTGTACAGAATTAGAGGATGCATTGGGATGTAAAGAGTGATCTCCCTCTCCTGAAAGTTGATGTTGTATTTGTATAAAGATATCCGATCCATTCCCAATATAGAATAAAAATTCACCAAAGTAAGTAATATTATATTTTTTGGGAGGTTCAGTCCACAAAAATTGACTGGGGAGGAGTTATATACTTTATATTCAATAATTTCACCATTCATTGTTCTCACAGATAACTCAATTTCCATATTTTGAGGTGGTGTTTGAATAGTTATACTAAATCTAAAAGATATTAAATAATATTTATAACCATAATAAAAAATTACATTCACTATTATTAAATGAATAACCAGTGTACCCATCACCACAACATTTTTGGGATCAACCCTTATAGTAGTGATAGAATATTCCCTTCCTTGCTTCCTTAGATGTTTTTGTCATTTATTGTCTCTGACAACCATTGGATTAGGGAATTATATCACACAAATTCCATGTTCCATGTAGTTGAAACACTGTACTATAAGCTGAGTGTTGATATGAACCTTCTAATATTCTTCCTCATTAGTGGGGTTCTTCAAATACCTTCAACAATGATTATCCCGATGCCCCTCTTTTCCACATTGGAAGCATTTTATGGTTCCCTTTAAACAGTTCCAAGGATGCTTCTTCCCACACTTTTGACACATGGAATGTTGGGGTTTTCTTTCCTCTATGGGATTTATTTATTGATCCTCCCATATTAAAATTTATTTCCCCCCTTTTATCTATAATCCCATGAGACAACTGATATCCTCTAATCTATATCTAATACTTATAAGAACAACATACAATCTCCTCACAGCTTTCAAAGTCTCGAATTGCCAAGGATTTTTGTATACTTGGATTTAATCCACTAAATAAGTGATCCATCTTGATTTCGGTGCTCATGAAAAAGCTATAGGAGTATCATTCAAGCCTTGTAAAGTTTTCTTCACATGCCTCAATAGACTGATATTTCATTTCCTTAAGCCCGAGGAACTCTATCTCTATATTAAAATAGAGAGTCCGGGGAAAATATTTTTTGAAAAATATTTTCTTTAATCCATCTCATTCCATGGAATAAATTTCCACTTTATAAATAGTATTTTTGATCATTTTTCACCATTTATTTGCTTCCTCATCAAAATAGTAGACCTATAATAGGACTTTATCTTCCTATGATAACTATAAAACTACGAATATCTTATCAATGGAGTTAATACATTATTCCAAAATGAGGGGATTATAATATCCACTAAATATAGGAGGTCTTTTTCATATAAAGGATTCAACCACAACTTGCTCTTTTTTTTGGAGAAGGAGGGTGTTCCACATGATTCAAGTTATTAGTTATAACTTGATCCAGTTGATCTTGTACTATAATGAATTTCTAATCTCCCATTCCCATCAAGTTTGGAATCTCATTAGGGTAATCATTACATTTCCTATAAAATTTATTATTGTAAAGAGTTATCCTATTTCTCATCATTAACTAGAAAAGTAAAATAAAATTAAGGGGATTGAATACTTAGATAATGATCATATAAAATGAAAAATATAAACATAGAAGGATAAACTTATAAATGAAATGTATATCCTAACTTATGATTCCTTAAGTTTCAATATAGGTTATTCATGGTGTTAGAATTTTCCCTAGGGTTATTAATAATGTTTTATAGTCATAATTCCAAAAAATAACTATAACATACTCTAATAACAACTATAGTGACCCAAGAATTTTACACATATTATTACATGATTTTTGGAATAATTATCCATTAAATACAAACCAAGTATAAAAAAGTATAGTGTCTTTGTAATACTTAGTTAATAATTTGAAAAAATAAAACTACAATATTTTTTTTCTTAATATAAATAATAATATTTTAAATCCCTTTGATCACATAAAACTATATAGGATAACCTAGGGAATAAATAGATAAAAGGTATAAACAAAAAATTCTAGTAAGGGAATAAACATGGTAATGAAGCATAACACATGAGTTAGAAGGAATAACATGATATAAAAAAGGCATGGATCATGAATAAAAATATGTAATAATATCATATAGAACATGGAATAATATGATCATGGAAAAATTGGAAATTTGTAGCCACATATAACATTACATAAAAAATATTTGAGGCTAACTACTAAGACTATATCACATGGAGGACAAAGTCCCATAATAGATTAGGTTTACTCCCTAACCCCGTACATAATGTATCATGAGAATAAAACATCACCCAATGAATTAGAGTTCTATTTAGGTGAACCCACAATAATATGTACATGAATATGTGTTCCAAATAAAGAATCATAAAAAGGAATAAACATAAGAGTTATCCATGGAAAGAAATGGGCATTATAATTATGTCATAAGGAATAACCAATAGGCGGATAAAAATGGATTCCATGAAAGAAGGTATTTAAATAATTATTGGTCATTAATAAAATAAAAATAATATTAGATCAATAATAATGATATCTAACTAAATTGAAAACATTAAAAACAATGTTTAGGTAATATTAGAAATGTGCCACTTAAGTTCAGTTTTAGGGAAAAGAATAAAGAGTCTTTAAAGAGGATAAAGGAATGACTATTTGTATAAAACCAAAAATAAACTAAAATATTTTTTCATGATAAATTGAGTTATTTTAGAAAAATATTGTAGGTTTAACTCATTTTATATAGTGTACTTGAAAATGGGTAAAAAAAAGAGAAATTCTCTTTAATCAGGTTTGCTTATCGAGAGGAATTGAGAAAGGAAACTTTTAAAACACATAATTACCCATAAAATAAATATGAATTGATATACATAAATATTTTTAGTACATATAAACATAATATAGGATAATTATATAAGAATAATGAAGATATAAATTTATGAAAAGAGAGAGAAAGCGTAACCTAAAGGAAATATGGAGGTTCGAAGAGATCCCTTACCTTATGTCTAAATGAGTTCTGCACATGCATTTAATGTACTAGATAATAAAATTAGATTCATTAATTTATTAATTAATAATATATTCCACATTTATTTAATTTATTATAATTTTATTAAGTTCATTTATGGTCATTTTTTATGAGTTATACGGTTCAATTTTGACATTCCCTGAGTGTTCGTTTTATGGTTTCATGGTTGGTTCACTTGTGTATAATTATAGAAATTATCGAATGAGAATAATATTCTAGAAGTAAAATTAATTGGTATTAATACACTTAAAAAAGTTTAAATTGTCTTGTATATCAATTTTTTTGACATGAGTATGATTCATTTGATAAAATTTTTATGATAAATATTTAGTTTATTTTGGTGGTTTTTCCGACCATCACACATTAGTTTCATTTTATTTAATATAATGTCTATATATTAGTTAAATAACATGAAATAAGTTATAATATACTTATTAAAATATTATTTAATCATAATAATAGTTTTATTACCAGAATTGAAGGCGATAATGGAAAACAAAAACTCATTATCCATGGAGATGATTAATCGCCATAATTTGGTCAATGGTTTCCTTTATTTGAATAAGATGAGATGAGAAAATGAACTGGAAAAAATATATTACATTATTAATATAAAATTAAAATATATACATTATTCTAGACTTATTTCACTTTTATTGATGAAAGAGGAGAGGATAAGGTAGAAGAAGAAAAGAAATTAAAAGAGGTAGTTTGAGAAAGTTACCTCTTAAATATCACATCCTTAAAGGACCCCTTGAGGAACTTAGAATTGGTCATTTGGTGAGACCAGAAGAAATTGTATGTGGGGAAAGTGTAGACGAGATTGTTTTAATGATATTTTAAAATCTTCAAGTCTTGAAAGGTGTGATTAGAAATGGGTGTTGTTTATAAGGGGAGGAGAGGGGTGTTTTGGAATTTCTCAAAATTTTAAAATATAATAAGGCTATTCTAGAGATTTTTTTTTTCAAATGGACTGTGAATGAAAAAGGTATAAAATTTTAGACTATATATTATCCCATTTTTACTTATTTAATATTTTCATGATTTTTAAATAATTTAATAAAATATTAATCCCATAAAATATTATTATTTTCATTTTTGATACTAGTCATTACTACGACTTAAAAAAAATCAAGACAATAAATAAAATTAGAAAAAATATATTTTATTATATACTAAACATGTCATGGTAATATTGATAATTATTATATCACCTTAAATATCTCAAATTATATTTATTTTAATAGTTTTAAAACAATTTATTTTATTTTTCTAATAATTTAATAATTATTGCATCATGGTTGTGTAAGCATTTAAGGTTTTTATTTATTCCCTAAAAATTAAAAAATAATTATCATGATGAATATAAATCTTTTATATTTCTGAATTATATTTATAGTCAAACATGTCTTCTGGATAAATCAATATTAAAAATATTATACTTATTAAAAACGAGAGTATGACATATTTGACATTTTATTAAATAAAACACTATAAGGGACTTAATGTCAACCAAGTGGCCCAAAGAGGTCATAAATTCAAACCATATATTATTATGGTCGAAAATATATCATCCAATATAATTTAGAAAAGTTTTAGGGTCATTTTATAATACTTATCATATTATTTTTTCCTTAATTAACCGTTTTACCCATAACTGTGGTAACAAAAATTACTATGGTTACTATTCATATTGACCAAAAAAGTAAAATGCGTAAATTTACTAAATTAGTAAATAATGATTCCAAATGTGTAATCTATTTTTAAAAATTCAAAACACATAAGTTATATAATTTAATTTAATATTAAAATGAAAAAACACAATGAAATATAACATTTTCCAAAAAATTCAATTTTTAAGTATAAAATGTTTTTATATTAAATTCATTAATAAAATTCAAATAAAAGACCAAAATTAGATTATTTATAATTAAAATGAACTAATTATTATTTTAAAATAATCCAAAATATAATTTTACTTTGTACATTATTTAAAAGAAAATATAGTTTTCAATGTAAATCAATATTTTTCACTATTATTTAGAATTTCAAACTTTTTATAAAATTATAAAAATTTAATTCTAAGATAATTTTAACCTGATTAATTAAAAAATTAAGTTTATTTTTTCAAGTAAAATTTATAAAACTTTAAAAATTAATTATTTTTATTTTCTCATAGAAATCAGTAAAATCGTTTTTTGAAAAAAAAACATATTTTTGAAAAATAAAACCACTACTAAGAATTAAGTGTTTATTTCATAATAATTAATAGATATTTTTTTATAATATGGTTATTAATATTCATAAGTTCTAATTCCATGTATAAATTATAATAGGCTTGTTAAAATAATAATATTTTAATAGTATATCACGGTTCGTTAAAACTCATTGTTGCATGCAACACAAGATACTGAAGAAATAAAATTATTTAAAGAGAAAAATTTCATAAAAACTTCAGGGTGTCACATACCACCCAGGTGTTCTATATCAAGTATCTATACAAAAATCCAAACTTTCTCAAGTTTAAAGAGAACAAGGAATGATAATCACTTAAATAGTTTTTTTATATCAAAAGTGTGGTATTTTTTTCCCTTTTCCATAATTCTAAATGATCCAAGTAAAAAGGTTTCAAATCATATCATATATATAAAAGAAGTTAATTAAATAAACTAAGTATAAACCAAAGCACAGGTAAATCATGCCAAGGATCAATATAGGTCGGGCTAGCTAGAACACTCATATTGAAACATAGACAATCTCACACATCAAGTCTCTAAAAATATGCATCAAATATAGGGAGCAGAGGAACACCCTAGAAAGTGAACCCCCCAATAGTGTCTAACAAGTTCCTAGGATACTTAGCCTAGGTAGAATAGGAACACCCCATGAGTGAACCACTTGATATTATTAATGGAGGAGGCATATTACTACACCTTCCACCTAAGTACCTGAGGCTTCCCATGTGCTATATTTCCCAAATAATTTCTTCAAAACCATTCTTTGAAAGCCATTTCATAAATACATTGTATAGTGATTTGAAATAACCCTTTTATTTTACCTAAACAAGGGTAAAACCATATTTTATCAAAAACCCATTTATATAAAAAAATCAATAAATCATTCCAATTTATTTATTAAATTTTTTATAAAACCATAGAATTCAATGTTCATCCAACATAGACCTAAAACTCGGGTTGCATACACAAAGAAATAATATCCAAAACCATAAGAAGGAATGTAGAATGAAAAAAAGAGGCCTTGTAAATGATTAATATAATTTCAAATTTATTAAATATATTAATTATTTACATCATTATGACTTTCCATGTGAGCTGGTTTTGTAAAAAAATTACATCAGTTCGCGAGGCGGTAGTCCGCTGTACACATGAGTGATAGATTTGTTTCCCATTTGATGGAGGAGGATATATATAGGTATTATGAATTAAAAATAATAAAATCTAATTATATGATATATATTTTTGTTATTATATTTCAATTTTTAATAGATAATTGAATGTGTAAAAATAATAATTAAAAATAAAGATCTTAATGAAGGTAATTACCATTGCTTAGAAGAACCTCTTTTGAATCTCTTATTAAAGACCCTAGGGTTGGTCTTTCTGGAAGACCAGAACATATATAATTTGGGTAAGTATTTTTGGGAGTTATTATGGTAGTTTTTTTTCAATAAAAATTTCTTGATAAGTGTGAATAAGTTAGGGTCGGGAGTGCCCTTTTATAATTGAGGAGGACACACATGGAATTTTCAAAAAGAATAAACTATACCCACATTTTTCACATTTAACCAGGATAAAAAATGGATCATTATAAAATATTAGATTTTATAAGGTTTAAATATGTCCATAAAATTATATTTATATAATTTTTAGGTCATTTTAACCCTTATCTACTTAGTTTAATCCCCTAGTAAACCCATTTTAACCTTAACCGTGACAATTAATTTTTACTATTTTTACTATTCATTATAACAAAAAATTAAGTTGAAATTATTATATATATTAATTATTATTATTATAAATATTTAATCTATTTTATAGAATTCCTTTCACATAATTTCGAAAATTTAATTTAAATATAAACCTGTAAAACTTTTTGAAAAATAGGTTTTCAAAAAATAACTTTTTCAAGCATAAGATGATCTTATATTAACTATATAACTAGTAATAATCATGAGGTGAATTTAAATTAATATAGTTATATATATAATCTATAAATTTAATTTAAATAATTCATCATTTAGTATTATTTTAATTAAATAAAATAGAGGAAAATTATGCATTTTGAAACAGTTTTCAAAAAATGGTGTTTTAAGCCTAAAAATAACATTATATCAAAATCTATTATAAATATGGTTAAATTATAATTAATTATTTCAAATAAAATTAAATAATAATTGTTTTAATTTTAATTAATATTAAAATAATAATGGGACTTTGAAATTATTTAATGTAACAAAAAGGCATAATAGTATATGAAAAATCAGTATATTCACTATTCACTAATAAATCAAATCCCAAAATTTCACCCCTAAGATAATTTTGATATTATAATTTATAAAATAATAATATTTTTATAAAATAAATTTTCTAAAAGTGTAATAAATTTATTATAATTCCAAACATAAAATGTAAAATAATACCATTTTTAAAGAATAGGTATTTTGAAGCATAAAATAACTTTACTAAAAATTTGAGCGGTTATTTAATAAGAATTTATCAATAAATTTGTGTTGATTATGAAATATCTCTATATATTTCATAATTTGGTTAATATTATTTATACCATCTAATCCAACTGCTAGGTTATAGTGATCATATACAAAATAGTATCTCACCATTCATTAAAGATTGGTGTTGCAGGTTATATATGCTATCAAATGCAATGTAATTATTTTAAAATATTTTGGTGTTATAGTGATGGAGAGGTTGGTCACATTGATACATGGGTGTAGATAAATATTTTTGAAAATAATGAGAGTGTAATAGAATTTACTTTTGAAACATGATATTTTAAATAAAGCATGATATTTTATGGGTAAAAGGATTGAATTTTTTTGAACTTGTGATTGTGTTTTACTAGTTTGAATAAGTGTGATTTTATAAATTGTTTCTAGTATTTTTACCGTGAGTAAAAAAGTTTAACTTTGATAGATTTTATAAAAATAAATATACTGACATTTTTATTAAATTTTAAATTAGTTTTAATTAATTATTTCATCCCCTTTTAGTGTTTTAGGTGATATTTGTAGTTTCATAGTATTTTAGATATTTTTTTAATTAAATTATACATTAATATTAATTTTTAACATTAATTTAATTTATATTAATGTTAACATTTATTATCTAACATTATATGTTATTTTTAATAGTATTATTATTAATATAAGTATAATATCTAATTTAGTTTTTTTAGTATATTTTTTATATGTTTTTTTCATTTAATTATTATAATTTCCATTCCTTTCATATATTTTTATTTTTTAAGTTTTTTTGAAAATATTGAACATGAAGATGTGTGCTTCCCTCTACCGAGTCATCCACCTCCATCTTTACCAAGGAGCTTGATGAGATCTCTAGAACTACTTTATCACTTTCATCATATTAAATGGAAGTTTGAAAAAATACCCATGAGAATCCTTATTACCTACAACTTTATTGAACCCTACCTATCACAGAGCCTCCACCTACCTCCCACTCCTCTTATCTATATCTTGCAACCACATCTCCATCCTCCTCGCTCCCCACACAACACCTACAAACCTAAGCTACATCACCAGGATATTACACTAGTGGAAAACTTGATTACCTCCTCTCCCTGCATACACACATGATGTCAATCAATGTCATACCACCTATGCAGTTTTTTGATGCACCATCCTGCAATCAATACCATGGTTTGCACCTCCAGTAGACATAACTCCCTGAATGATCTTCTCTATCCCAAACCAACAACCCAAGAACCATATTCACATCAAATTTACCTTTATCATTACATGGAACACTTATAAGGCAATGAGTGTGGTGTTCAAGAGTGTGCAATGACTTACTATGTTCATTAGTGGTGGTATATATTATAGTGATCATATGAGAAATATTCCTTATTTAGTGATCATTAATGGGTTTCAATGATATTTACATTAGAAAGAACACAATGATTTATATTCATTATTTTTCATGTCATGTTTGCGCGATGGCTGACTAACTAATATAGTGGTATAGTTTTGATTATACAATGTTATATTCATGCACATTGTTTATTTTTTATGTCTAATTTATAGTCAAATTTAATCTAATTGTATTATTATTCATTATAATTATACTTGTGTCAAAACTTATTTTTATATGATATTTTTACTCTTTCTTTGATGCCCATTCGTGTGATACCTAATATGTATTCATGGGTGGGAGAAAATCAAATATTTTTTTATTCATAATTTGATCGCATGCATGAGAGAATCATAAGTTTCATAAGAGAAAAGTCATAATAAATAAATATATTAATTGAAAAATTAATAATGTGTGTGATTTTTTTTCAAACATACATGATTGGTACCTTGAAAATAATCTCATGTGAGTGAACCCAACAAAAATAGATCTTGAAGCGTTGTGAGAAATGGTCCATTGAATTTAGGGTATTATCTAACATTAGATAATGATACTTGAGAGTAATATGATTAAAATTATAATGAATGATAATCAGATGAATAATAAATTACATATGGAAATTAAATAATTGAAATCATATATACCTAATATAAAATCTTGACTCTAAAACTTCTATCCCCACTATCATTAATTATGTAAGTTTTATTTCGTTAAAATTATTATTTATTTTTTATAATTTTTGTATTTTAATCACATTTAAAATTCATCGACCTGAACTATATTTAAAGATAATAGTACTAGTTATAACACACATTCTCCCTCTGGGATCAAAATTACTACCACATATATAGTATTCTCAGGTTTATAAATTTCTTAATTCCGCACACCATGAAAAAAGTTTCCATAGAGGTTATCTCAACATTGTAAAATCCAAAATCTTTATTTCTTAATATTTATTTTATATTTATAATTTGGAATGGGGATGTTATGATTTGGTGTGGTAATTTTCCACTACTCCATGGAACATATCTCAATCTCATTCTATTATCTACCAAAAATTCATTTCTAATGTTCTCTCATGTAATTATTTATATGATATTGTTGAGTTTGTTTGAGAGATGAAATAACATACGACAGAGTTGGGACTTGGAAGGTGTCACATACTCTATTGAGGTGTGCTCATCATTCCTGATTATTTTAGGAGGTTTTATTTGACATGTCAAATGAATTTCCTAGGCATTATAAGTATCACACTAAAGGTATGGGTTATTAGATCATGTATTATGGTATGAGCTATCAAATAGAATATAAACAATGAAAATTGATAATGAAGGGACCGAATTAGTGAAGCCTAGGATTGAGACATTTCTTACTAACACTTATTTAGTTTTTAATTTCTTTTATTTTTATTTCATTTTTTCATCCATGTTCAAAACACCAACATTTTTTCCTTTTATTACAATGATTTAAAATAAAAAAATTAAATAAAGTGATTGGAATTTTGAGTGATACAAAGTAGGTTCATTGAGAGATAACCTTGTTCAACCACTGTATTGAACTAGGAAATATAAATATTATTTTATACCTTCTTATGAAAAACGTGTCAAAATATAGTGAAATTTCCCAGGACCCAGATGATCACTTATTGTTTCATCTATAGTTTGTAAATAATCATTATTTATTTTCAAAAAAAAAACAAAAAAAAGTTCTTATGCCAATGATTTATTCAAATTCATTTTGTTATGATGCATAGATTAATAACTTACAGTTTCAAAAGGAATAAGTTTAAGATGAATGATAAGATAACTTTAAAAAACCCAAGAAATATATGGAGGATATGTGGAACCAAATTAAATTGACAGAAAAATATCTCTTAGTATTCAATCAATAAAAATTGGATGAATAAGAACAAGATAAAATGGAGGTAGAGATCATTGCACTAATTGTTTTGTTGAATATCCTAAGGAGGTTGAGATAGAGCTAATTAAAAATATATTATTAGAAATAACCCTAAAATTTTTAGTGGAGATCATTAAAGAAGACATGTCTACTGATACAAAATTAGTAGAAAAAAACTTTTGGATACATACTATAGTAATTATTAGAAGTTAACCCACAACAAGACTCTACCATCTTTGAATAATAACATTCAGTACCACTCTACCACTCTCTAGGTTTAGAAGAAGGCCCCATATAGGTGATGATACTTTAAGAGATATTGGTGTAGATTCATTACCTAACTCCAAATCCAACAACACTACTCCATGAGGTATCAAGAGAATAGGAAGAAATGATAGTCAATCCAATATAGGGAAATAATCAATCTTAGACTCATTTATATTAGATTTTATTGAAAATCAATTGAGTATTAATTCCCATTATTTTGAGTATGCAGATTTGTATAAACAATGGATTTCCTTGGAGAGTGATGAAAAAAAGTGGATGAACCTATATAGGAACAAATAAAACACCTTGAACATATTTAATACTTTATTAAGAGAGAATATTGGCCAATGGAGTTTATTGATGTGAAAAAGTTACAAGCTAAAAAAATTAAATAGGAAAATTCAATATTAATTCATATTATTTTAATTTTATTCAAATAGAATTTTTCACTAACTTAACCTTTAGTGAACCTTTTATTGAATTATTAAATTATAAATCCCTAGAAGTATAAGAGGCTATAATACTAGTGGAAACTGAATTAATGGAGGACCCGAACCTACGTCTACCCCCATCATATAAGCTGTACCTCATTGTATTGGGAGTGGACTTACAACACATTGAAAAAGGGGCATCTACACTCATAGTAAATGTATGAGCATAAAAATAAAAAAATATTATGGTTCATATCACATAAGAAAAACCTCTTTTATGATTAGGGATAATATCTATAATTTTCTGAATAGGGGCATGTGAACACATAGTTCCCACTTAGGGGTCCAAACCAAGATTTTCTTCCCCTCCATTTTCATTTTTAGTTTTATTTATATAAAGTTATTATCTTAGTTATTTTATTATAGGTTTGTATAAGTTAGTAACTAATAGCATAAATCAATATTTCTATACTAAATAAGTCAGATTGTATCTGCCCTATCAATAGTTTAACTGCCTTATTATTTTAATTATGCAAGAGATTAAATGAAGGGTAGTATAATCTAAGTGTTGGGGAGTGTAAACCTATTGCAATAGTTGTTTGTGTATGTTATATTTTAACTATTATTATACTTTGAGTTTATATGAATACTCATTATCATTTTTCACTCTTGAATTGATTTTGGCAGAGTTATTTTTTTTTTGATTTTTTTAAATGATTACTGATGTGGAAACATTTCCTTTACTTTGATTGTAAATTTTATTTTGAGTTTGATTTTTTTTGAAATCAATGACCATAAAAAACTATCCCAAAATATTTTTCCAATCCTAAGAGGTAATATAAAACCTTTTGATATATTATTCCTAATATCCTCACTTTCTCGAGAGAAACTTTGAACTTGTATGAAAAATAAAATTTGTGATTATTTTTCTTCTAAATATTTTAAGTTCATAATTTATTTTTATATTATTTAGGAACTTCATTAGATAGACACATTTTTAACTTGATACCTAAAATTTACATCAACTCTTATTTATCATTTATAATCCATGAATTTTCTTATAGATTTAAGCAAATTACAAGTTGATTTATCCTTACTTACCTTCACTCTTAAAATATTCGCATGACTATTTATTAATTGAGTGGGGGATAAGGATATTTCATGTGTGTTATTTATAAGTAATATCATTGTTTTTTTATGATTTATGTGTCACTATTCTTGTAATTTGTGAGAGAAATGAGAATGCATTGATTTTATCCATTACACATTATTTATTCTCATCCCATTCTCTTAAAAAAAGAAAAAAAGGAAAATAATAAAGGATATGAGTCTGAGTTATTCATTGGGTTGACTCATATATCTATTGTACATCTCAAAAATAATAGGGCATGAATTTTCATTCATTAATTACATTCCTTTGTTGTATCATATTTATGGTATTTTTTTTGAAAAAGGAAAAAAGAGAGTAAGGATGAGATCAATCATTTATTTATTGTGAGACTTATAGAACATGAAACAAGAAAAAATGTTTTGTTTATATTTTCAAATGGATAATTGAGAGAGATATATTTCTAATATTTTCACTTTAATATTAATGAAATTTTATTAAGATAAAAAATATTCTTTTTAGCCTTAAATTTTTAAATAATTTTAGCCATCTAACCTTAGCCACCAAATCACCATGAAAAATATGTTATGATTGAAAATAATTTTTTGTATCATTGTTTTAATAAATGAGAGTTTTTTAAATCCAATATTGATACATAAATTTTCAAAGTATGAGTATCACTCTAGATCAAATTTCTCTTCAGTGAAGAGAAACATTAATTTCCAATAGTAGTTGGTTGTGATTTGGTCATGGTTGAATTTTTGAGGTTGAATAAATTTAAATGTGAGTGAATAAAATGAATGGAAATTGTTTTTCATTTTTTAGACATAATAAATTACATTTTAGAAAATATCTTGAAAATTATCTCATTTTAATTTTTTGTGTGGATTGGATATGGATATTTGATGATTTCATTGGAGTGGAATATTTAAGTGTGGGTGGATTTATAAAGGAAAATATTTCATTATTTTTAAATAGTAATTTAATGAATTAATGCCTTATAATTTCAAAATTTAAGGGATATTATCACATATTTAGTTTATAGGTGCAATTTTAATTTTAATCTAAAATGAACTAAATTCCTAATTTTAATTGATTTTGGTTATAATTTAGATTTTAATGTTATTGAGAAACTCTAATTTGTTTTAGTTTTGATGTTTAAGTAGAATGATAGAAAAGATGAATATTCTAAAAGGATGAATTTCTTATGGAAATGCATAGGTCAGAGTCAATTAAGTATAAAAATTGTGAATAGAGGAATTTAACAAAGTCCTATTTATTATGTATGAGATATTTATTACATATTAGATAGAATAATATATGATAAACTATTTATTCCTCCAGAAAATGAATGTTGTTGGAGATGAATCCTAGAAGATGAATCCCGAAAGATGAGATTTCCGGAAGGAAGGAAGAATTTGAAATATAGTGAAAAAACTTATTTATGAGTCAACCCATACATAAGATATTTTTTCATGATATATAATATCTTTTGTAAAAGTGATGAATAATTTTGAAAAATACCTATAAGAGTACGCATGGGATATGTAAGAGTTTTTTCCACCACTTAAGAGTTAAAAAAGAAAAACCTAATATAAGGGATAACTGATATGTAAAAAATATCTTTGATATATAATATTTTCCTCATGACCCAAGTGATATGGAAGGAATTATATTTTGATGTGGTTGGTGAAGAGTTAATCTTCCATGGAATATATAGAATATTTGGCGTTGCATAATTATTTTCATACCAATATATAAAATTAATACAATACTTTCTTATAGTACATAAAGTTTTGTACATAAGATAATTCCATCCAAGCTACTCATGTAATATCTTATACTTTGTTACAAGGGAGAATTAAATCGAAGCTAATGTGATACATAATATTTAATTAGGGATATGCATGATTTTTTACTTAGAGGAATTTCGACCAAAGATCTCACATAAGATATTGTGTTGATACATATGAAATTTAGAAATAATAAATACAATTTATTCCTTTTCCATTTCATAATATAAATCATCTAGAACTCAAACACGCATGATTATCATGATCCTATACCATCAATGATAATCTATGATATTTTTTAACTAAATTAATTAATTCAAGGGATAATAAGGAAATAATCTCTAAGGGATATTTTAAGAAGGGATACTGGATATAGTAGAAGATTTGAAGGAATTAAAAGCTAGAGAAAAATATGGAAGCGTGTTTCCCACATGGAAAGATCCTACTATCGAAACAACATTCATGGAAACCAATCCTCATGCACATGAGGTAAATAAAAAAACCTTACTACTACCTATTGAAAAAATTAATCCTATACATTATAATAGGATTCAAAACTAGTCCCTCGACCTTATAATAACAGTCATAAAGTTTTTAAATAGTTTTTGGCTATAATTCATTTATGTATTTTATTTTAATAAACAATATTATTTCGGCTCTCTCACTAAAAAAACAACAAATTAGTGGTGGGTTTTTAGAGGGGGTTATGTACAACCCCATCTAAATTAGTTTTCTATTTAAATTAAAGTTGATTTTGTACATTGCCCACTAATAATTTAATTTAAAGGGGGTTCACAATCCCATCAAAATATTTTATCATTATTTTGTTAATAGTGGGTTGGATTTTTGTGGTGGTTATGCCAAAACCACCACTAATTTAATAATTAGTGGTTCTATATATTTGGTTAGAGATGATATATATATATATATATATATAATTTTTTGTTGAATTTTAGAGGTTATATATATATATATTATATGGTTTTTTAAGAAAATAGTGGGTGTTCACAACCCCAAAAAAAATTTTATATTAAAGGGGGATCTGTACCTCCTCTAATTCAAGACATTAGAGGGGGTTCATGACCCCCTCTAATTTAAGAGATCATAAGAGTTGTGAACCACCACTATTTTCTTAAAATAAATTATTATAATATATATATAATTAAAACAGAATATATCAATGTATTTTCATATATTACAACATATTATATAAAGGATATTTGTTCCACACAGTCACTACCTTATAACACCAAGAACTCCCTTGGTTGTCCAGTGAAGACCGCAAGAGTATTAGAGTTCTCCCTTGGCCTTCCATGCCACCCCACATGTGAGAGGCTCAACTCCATGTGTGCTGACCTATATTCTCCATACTTGACCTATGCACCCATGCACATTTCCTGCATCCTATATTCTCCTCTATAGCCACCATGCCTAGCTAACTTTAGGTTTGTCCATTCCCCTCTGGGGGGTGCTAGGTTGCTTGGGTGTTCGGCCAGGGCTGGCCTAATTTTTTTAATTAGGCATTATATAATAAGTATTTGCCAAAATATGATCCATAACCCCTCAATTCCACTACACCATAAAGACTACGTCAAATATTCTTAACCTCCTCAAAACTCCTATACAATTCTCCCTTAATTTTTTAACTTCAACCAAACCTCAATCATCTTTTAAACTTCCTATCATAATTTCAGCTTCTCAAGACATCATAAAATTGAAGACCATCATTTAAAACCATCAAAATATTATTCATATTCACTTTTTCATTTGTTGTAAACAATGTTCTATCTCCAAACATAATTGACCCTTATCTTTATCTTTAAGTCCTGTTCAACAATAATCACAATTTCAAGATGTTTCCATAATAATAATTTAATCATCATCACAACATTACTTAGTTTCTTATTAGTTAATCAACACATTTTTACATATTATCAATACCAAGTCAATCATCCTTATTAAAAACAAATAAAATTAAAATATTCATAAAAAAATCACTTTAATATCCCTTTTTAGACTTATTTTTAATACTATTAAACAATATTTTAATTTAATATATATACATTTATTTCCCCATATTGATAATTAATATAAAGGATATGAATGGGTATTATCATTTCATAATTCTTATTCAAAATATATTCTTCTAATTTTTTTATTTAAAATCATACTATTCCATTTAGGGAGGGAAATAATAACACATGTTTTCTGAGAAAATTCCCTTTAGCTAGACAACAATAAGTATACATGGGAAAACCTGGTGTAGAAAACAAGAGTGTATAAACAAGGTGATAAATGTTATCCATAAAAAACATGCATGTTATACCAACTAAATTTATAAAAAAATTCATCCTTCATGTTTTGGGGTTGCTCAAAATAGTCAAATCATAAAATTTATACATCATACACTCATCTGAACAAAAACATCATAATGTTCAAGTGAAAAACATATAGCTCCCCCATTTTAGATCAATATCATCTTCCCCTTGATAATTTTTTTCAAATCATTCATAATAGAGATATGGGAGTGAATATAATACCTAATCTTTCATTTTTTTTCACAAAATAGTTAAAAAATTCCACATTCATTATGTAGTGATGATTTAATTGCTTCAACTCATATTTTATATCCCTCAAGGGATGCATTCATATCCTTTAATTCTATCCATTTTAGTAATAATGGATATCTTTTCAAAATATTTGGGTAAAAATATTCCCTATTATCTTTATCCTTTCTTATCATTATCTTGAGAAGACTCACCTTTAACCCAAATTACTTGGTGAAGTCATATGAACTCATCTTTAGCACATTTTGTTCTACTAGATAGATAGTTTTTGTTTCATATAGTTCTTTTTATTTTTGAGATAATTTATCCCCAAGATTACTTACCATATTATCAAGGTCAACCACCTTCAATCTATTAGTTTTTACTCTCATCAATAGATTTTTTTACCTTTACATCATCCTATTCCTTTTAAGAAGACAATTTTTTATTTTCATTCACAAGTTTTATATTTTATTTCTTGATTTGTGTATTATTATCAAGAGTTTTTACCAAATTTTATTTTAGTATCAATTAAATATCTATCCTCTTTTCTCGATCATCATCACTGCTTGAAGAATCGAACTAGTTTTCAAATTTTGAAATGAAATTTATTCCTTCTTCTAAAGAGATACTTGATGATGAATTATCTTGATCATACTTTCTCATAAAATTTCTCTTCTTACTACTATAATGAATCTTATTTTTCTTTTCTTTTTTTGAGACTTATTGTCTTCCACATTTTAACTAGTATTAGTATCATTCTTTTTTGGTAAGTCATGGGAAAAGTGTTCTGTACTATCATAATCTCAACTATTTAGTGATTGTTAGTATTTTACCTTACACTTACCCTTTTTAAATCTATTTTAAATAAGGGGAAAAAATCTTATTGAAGTCTTTATTAGTATAATCCTCATTAGAATAAATTGGCTTCCCAACTTCTTCATTTATGACATTTTCTTTTCTCATGTCCTCAAAGGCCATCTCATTTTTCCTTTTTCTTGAAAGATAGTGAATTTATCATTTCATATTGTAAAGACCTAAACCCTAGTAGATTAGGGTTGGTGGTTATTTTGTTACATTGATACTAGATAAAAATGATCTTATCCCAAAGTACCAAGTAGATTAGTAATGTTGGTAAACTAGATACATAAATGATTCACATATTATATCAGAAATATAAAAACATAGCATAAGAAACATTATTTCATCCATGATATATATTAGATTAGATTATAACCTCCTAATTTTAATGATCCCAAAACATGGTTACATTGTTATTAATTATTTTCATGTTTTTTGCGTGAAATAGGTTTAATGGTAAAAAATTAAAAAATGGATAAGTCTAGAGCTTACTATGCCACCTTACCACGTGAAGGTCAAGTGACCATATCACCTTACCACATGAAAAAACTTTTTAAAATGATTCAGATGAATTTTTTTTCTATGTCAGGAGTTGAATACACATTGAATTATGTACATTCCACCTACCGTGAAAATCAGGATAGTTGACTACATGAAGAAAATTAGATACCATATAAAGAAATAAAGTTATGATACCAAGGTATGTAAAATTTTTCATAAAACATTACACTATCCATGTCTTATAATGTTTTGATTGCAAGAATAAGAATATTACTACATGAAGTAATCAAATTAATGCATGTACTAATGAGCTGACCACATGAAGCCATGGACCTACCATGCCACCTTCCTATATTATCTAGCCATGTCATGTTTCTGTGAGATCAAATAAATTTAATTTAAGTGAATATAACTTGCTGTTTCTAACTTAGTAACAGAGTGTTTCAAATCCCCAATGGCTTGTTTTAAAGCATTAAATGAAATATAAATGTATTTAATGAAGAATGATTATCCTCTAATGACTACTTCTAATGAAGGTATCTTTAAGATAATTATTCGATCTTGTGGAGAGATGATGGAATACTGAGAATGTTTTCTCACACATAGAGAATAACATAGGATATTTACATGAGAAATTGTGATACAAAGAAGACTTTATGATGTTTTTTTCCTGAATTTTTTAACAAAATCATCCAAGCTCCCTGCAAAGAAAAATCCAAGGACTCCGGAAAACTGATGCTACTCGAATCAAGATGCATTGAATTTCCTATCTTTTTACCTCTCAATCTTCACATTTTAGCTATTCTTTTGAGTTTTGTTTTATATTTACCTGTTTATATATAAAAACACAGTCTCCTATGCTAAACTATAAAATACTTGATATTATTTCAAATCATTTATTTTTATTCCCATGAATAATTGTGGAAGAGGATTCATACCCAAATAGACTTGTAAACTATTGTTTTTAAAACCTAATTCAGGTGGTGAATTAGTTTATTCATTAATGAACTACTTGGTAGAAAGTGATTTCCAAGTGGAGGGAAGTAAGTCTTAACTTGAGACCTATCCCATTTTTTAAATTCCACTATGTTTTGTTAGTTTTGTTATTTTAATTCTCAAATCATTTCCCATTTTCTAAACTATAAAAAAACTTTTCTTTGATATTTAGCCTTAATTTGTGTTTATATGAAGTGTTTGATAACTAAATTTCAAAAATTAAAGTATGTTGAAGATATTTTAACTAAGCCTTAATCCCACTTCTGAGAAATTATTTGAAAGATAAAATTTATATATTTATACTATTTTTTATTAATTGATCATTTTTATTAAATTAGGGATTTAATTTTTATATTGTTTTTAAACAGAAATTTTAGTGGGAACTCAATTAAAACCCCCTATTAAGTTACCCAATATGACCAACATTTGATAGTAGAGTATTTTAAAACATATATTTAACTATGATATAGTTGTATTTAAAGATCTTAAATTTCTATCATTTCTAAAATTAATTCTTTGCAGATAACAATAGTTAAGATAGAACCACCGCTTAGTAGAATATTTATTTTAATGGAAATAATTATGATCAATGGATGATTAAAATTAAAATACACTTAGAGAGTATGATTTTTGATATTTGGTATGTAATTGAAGATAAATATGAAACATCTCAAGCTATTAGAGCTACTTGGAGTGATGTTATTAAAACTGCATACAACTATAATTGTAAAACAAGAATTCTTTATACTGTGATTTAGGTAATGATGAATTTAACAGAATATCTTTCTGTGCTATGACATTTGAAATTTGGGACACCCTGGTTGTTTCTCATGAAGGAACTTCCAATGTTAAAGAAATGTGTTTAAACACTTACACTATTAAATATAATAATTTTAAGAGTATGTTTAATGAATCTATATCTAATATGTATCTCAAGTTTAATGAGATAGTTAACATTATGCACATAGCAAGAAAGAAAATTACTGATAAGGATCATGTCATGTGAATTATCAGATGCTTACCAGAAAGATGGATAAGAATATCTATATCCATAAGAGAATCATGTGACATTAGTAAAATTCCATTAAATAAACTTTTTGAAAAAATAATGATGTATGAAGAAGAACAGTAAGTAAACAAAGAGGAAGTGGATAAACAGAAAAGAATGACTATAGCTTTCAATACCATTGACTAAAAAAAAGAGAAGATAAAAGTAGAAAGACGTGATAAAAAATTGCCTACTAATGATGATGAGGGAATGACATATCTAGATATAATTTTAAAGAAGTTCTAAAAAAAGAATAAGTTATATAATACACCTAATTAGAGAGGTAAGTATGAAAAACGAAATTGAAGAAAATATTAGAAGAAGGATGATTCAATCAATGAAATAATCTGCTATGAATGTAAAATAAAAGTACACATCAAAATAGACTATTCCAAGCTCAAGTATAGGAAAAGGTATGAGGATAATGATAAAAGATATAAAAGGCTATAAAAGTCACTTGGAGTGCCTCATAGGATAGTTCAAGTGAAACAAAATCAAGAAGAGGATAAAAAAGTGACAAAGCTATTATGAATTTTATGAAAAACACATCAGAGGTATTAAATGTTTTTCTAGAATCTACTGTTCACATTTCAAATCATTCTGAGACTAAAAATGATTTAGAAAATATGTCCACTGATGATTTATTTGAATACTGTAACTTTTTTAAAGAATTAGAATGCTTTGTCTACTCACTTTAAAACCAATCTTACAATAGGTAAGGATACAAAAGATCAACTAATTAAATAAAATAATGAGATGAAATTATCTAATGAAAAATTATAGAAAGATATGGAGAGATTTATAAATGGAAGAAAATGTATTACTTAGATTCTTGGTAAATAGATGACTCATAAATATACTACTGGAATAGGATATTATCTTGTATAGAGAGGAATTATTAAAAATAAATTTATTCCTAGATCGAGTTCTGCTAAGTCTGTTAATAGTATCTATTCCATTGGACCAACTAAGGTATTTATTTTAAAAATTTTATGGTATGCATATAAGAAACCAATAAAACAATTATTGATTCCAAAATCTATTATTACTAACATATTTGGACCTAAGAAAATATGGGTACCAAAATCATTTTTGGTTTACATCTACTTTTTAGGAAACCTATTTAAAGAGTTTTAGTAAACAACTATGGTCTCTAGACAATGGATGCTTTAGACACATGATAGGATACTACTAAGTAATCAACAATTTGATTAAAATGGATGGTGGACATGTCACTTTCAGTGAAAATGTTAAAAGGGAGATAATTGGTCTTGGATAAATTAGTAACTCTAGTAAAATTGTAATTTAAAAATTATTATTTTTAGATGGGTTGAAATATAATCTACTTATAGTTTCACAATTATGTGATGATGGATTTCATGTTAAATTTGAAAACAACATTTGTAACGTCTTTGATTCCAAACATGAATTAATTTTTACTTCTTTTATAAATTAAAATCACTACTACAAAACCCACATTTAACAGTGTTGGTATTTATCAATGCCATAAAAAAGCGCCGATAAATGGAATCTTTATTAGCACTAAAGAAAGTGTTGATAAATTTAACCTTTTATCAGTTCTTTTTTTAGCATTGATAAATGGAACCTGTAGTAGTGCTTTATTTTTAGCACAGATAAAGATACATGTTATCATCTCTTTTTTAGGGTTGATAAAGGTCCAAATAAATAAAACGAAATAACTAATTAAATAAAAAATAAAAAATGATTTTATTAAAAAAATATTACAAATTTTATTAATTAAATAATTATTGATAAAAATGAAAAAATTGATAATACATTATTACATATTAAAAATTTTATTAATTAGATAATTATCATAATTAATTATAATAAATTGTATGTATTAAATATATAGAGATATATTAATGTATAAAAATATTATTTATATATTAAAAAATAATTATACACTTTACATTAAATAGTCTTATATTTAGTGAATAATGGTTTATAATTAAATATTAATATGAATTAAAAATACTCACTAATTGAATAGTTTAAAGGATATATAATTGAATGTGTTGTTTGATTTTCCAATTTAACAAAGATAAAATGTGTGTTATGTTGATTTCACATATACATAATTAATAAATTTTTATATACAATGCACATGCACAAAAATTATCCATTTTTTAAATATTTTTAAAGTGTACTTATTTTTAAATTATTTAATTTCACAAATCTTTAATATATATTCATTCATGCACTTGAAATTAGATATAGATATTATTTTTCAAAAATATTTATATAATTATAAATAAATAATTATAAAATTATAATTAATATATTTAAAAAGGAATATATTTACTATATTCATATTTATATATATATATATTAAGTATATGAATATATTTAGTTTTTTTTTATAATTATAATTATAAATTCTTTATCAATGCTTTTGTAATAAGCATTGATAAAGGTAGGTTTTCATCAGTGCTTTTTTCACGTTGATAAAGATGAGGCTTTATCAACAATAAAAAAAAGTGCTGATAAAATGAATATTTATTAGTGCGAAAGGTTCTTCGCGGGCGGTCTGTTCCTCTGGTACAGGTGCTATGGAAGCACAGGGGAGTACAAGACGAGACTTAGGAAAGGGAGGCTGATGTACGATCGCAGTGGCCAGAGCTGTTCAGAGTTTCTTCTTCTCTGCCTCATTAGGGAAATTCGGGGAAGAATTTTTTTAAGGGGGAAAGTTTGTAAGAACCCGGATCTTCGTTTCAGGTATGGTTTTCCTTTTTTTGGAGTTTTTAAGAAAAATAAAATTTCTGTAAATTTTCGAAGTACACACCGTGTACTTTCTGATTACACGCCATGTACTCTTCTCAGGCTCGAAGCCGTGTGCTGGCCGTGCCCAGGCCACACACACGGTTTGTAGGGGTAACGTGGAGGCCGATTTTGGCGGAGTACGAAAAAACCCACTACACGCTGCATACTTTAAAAATACACGCCATGTACTTTTCTTTTTTTCACTAAATGGACCGGGGTCGCACCTCATCGAGATATTTGCCTTCTTCTAGGTCCGGTTCGTCCGAGAGCGACCCATATGGCCAAATATTCCCCGAGCTCCCGCCTCGCCGCCTATTCTCCGATTCGAGCATGGTCAGTTGCGTTGGAATCGCAGCGGTGAGTTGTTCCTTCTGCTTGATCCTTTTTTCTTATTTCCTCCTCGTTTTTGAGTTATCATGGGTTGAGAATTTTGTGCATTTTCCCAGATATAAAGCGTTCTAAGGGGAATCTGTCGTCGTGGTTCATGTATATCGATCTCCTAGGATTGAGGTAGGTGATTTGTGCCTTTTCGTAGAAAGTTGATGAATATTTTGTGCAAATTCCACCAATACCCTTGAACGGGGTATTGCGTGTTTCCTATTTTGCCCCTGTTATTGCCTAATTTTCTTAATTTCTTGAGTAGAGGTAAATGATTGTAAATTTGGATAATTTATTTTGTGCTCAGGTTGCTTTGCCATGCCTATTCTTCCTATTTGGCATTTTTCCAATTGCCCTGCCTAGTCGTAGGATAGTGGAACTGCTAATTCTTGTGCTGTTGAGCCTTAAAATGATAGCCAAGTAGTTCTTGAGGTTTACTTGGATGATGTACGTGCGTTGAGCATGTTTTATCTTTCACTCAGGATTGTGAGAACCTAGAGTAGTAGACCAAAGGGAGAATTAACGAAAGGGCTTCTCCAGAGTGTCTTTTAATTACGATGTGAGACCACATGAGTAATTGATGTTGAGTGCTTCCTTAGAGAGTCTGTAGTTCCTCGACGCGGGCCACAGGGGGAATAGACGTTTATTGCTTCCCCAGAGATCCTTTAGCACGATACGAGGCTATATGGGGAATTGACGGTGAGTGCTTCCCCAGAGAGTCTGTTTTTTTTTTCATAGCTGAACCAGAGGGGTGAGACTGTGTGTGCTTCCTAGAGGGTTGCTAGTACTTATAGGCTGAACCATAGGGGTTAGGCTGTGAGAGCTACCCAGAGGGTTACCTTTTTCCTTATTGTTGTTGGATGTTTATTTGCGTACTTTGTTTGTTAGAAATGTGGATTGTAGCTGCTTGTGCTTTCCTGTTTACTGCTTCTTATTTTATTAATGCCATGTATTCATTGACTGTTAGGCACAAATATTTGGGTGATTGCCTACTGGGATTGTATCTCACACCCTGTTTGGGCCATGCTTTTGGGCCCAAGCGGACTATGTTTCTGCAGGTATAGATAAGGGCAAGCGCCCTTCTACTTCAGGTTCTTGATTGCACTGGAGCTGGAGAGCATGGGAACGAGCCATGGCTCACGATACTGAGGAGTTTATTTTGTTTTCCTTGCAATTTTTTTTTTCAGTTGTACTTCATCACATTGGTTTGTTTGCTGATTTATATAGACATATGTACCATATTGCATCATTATTATTTATCCATTGTTTATGCTGTTCAGTTCAATTGTTGTATGTTGTTTATTGATTCTGCTATTGTGTTTGGTTCTTTTCCGCTGTATACTTTACCGAATGAGGGCATAGTTTCACCACCGACTCACCAAGGCCCTCACTGCTAGTCGTTAGCCTCTGGTGTTTGGGGAAAAATGCTTGAGGTCATGTGGTGAACCGGGTACAGGGCACCAGTGGAGGGGCTCCAGATTCGGGTCGTTACAAAGTGGTATCAGAGGAGTTATTTTCTCTTACTTTACTATTTGGAGACTTTATCCAGGGATAGGATAGATTAGGTACTTGGTATTAAGCTGTGCTCGGGAGTAGCTTACCCGTGTACAGGGAAAATCCATACTACCTCGTTAATTGCAATTTTCTGATTTTGAGATTTTATGTTTGATCTGATTTCATCTAGAGTGATTCACGTGACTTGTGATATTATTGTTTTGATACTTCGATTCTATTTCTGTCGCAACCCGATGAGATGAGGGTATTCCATCTCATGCATCATATAGGCACTTGTATAAATCACATGCCATGCATTCTTGCCATGCCATCTAGGGTGCATTAGCGATTGCATGTTGTTTTGATAGACTCTGTGTAGAT
Organism: Viscum album; assembly: GCA_963277665.1. Taxonomy (NCBI): domain Eukaryota; kingdom Viridiplantae; phylum Streptophyta; class Magnoliopsida; order Santalales; family Viscaceae; genus Viscum; species Viscum album. The sequence goes on from OY728164.1 coordinate 1,894,340,486, forward strand.
TATGCATGCTGTTGTGATAGATGCTTGATAGATGCTCTGCTGTTATGTTAGAATTTTTTTTGTTTTTCTCTTCTTAAAAATGAACACCATATTTTGGTTCGTGAGGTGTTATGGGCCCTCATTAATCGAAACTTAGTGGATCATGATCCTGTTTTCTCTTGTATATGACTATGGGAGATGCCAAGCTTTGATTAGTGGGGAGTATGGGCCCTCACAGATGAGAATTTGGCACCTCTTTGCCTTGTTTTTAGTGTTTCTGGGGTTCTGTGCAGTTTCTAAGATACTGCCCAGAAAAAAACCCAGAATACACGACGTGTACTTTTTGTATACACGCAGTGTAGTTTTCAGGCCGTGTCACTAACCGTGTGAGCAGAACACGGTGATGTTAAAGTAACCTGAGAACACTCCGTGTACAGTACGTACACGCCGTGTAAGTTTGGAGCCGTGTACCCAGCCGTGTCACTAACAAAACGGGTCAGAGAAGCACGGGTAGAACATGCTGTGTCCAGAGGGAACACGCCGTGTAGTCTTATCTAGGTACCCAGCCGTGTCACGAACAACATGGGCTGACTTTACCTTTTTTTTCCACACACCGTGTTTGTTCAGAACACACCGTGTAGTCGTGTCTAGGTACCCGGCCGTGTCACGAAAAACACGAGACAATGTCACCTTCGCCTATACACGCCGTGTTTGTTTGGAGCACGCTGTGTAAGGTTCAACCATGTAGACGGCCATGTGCTTAACAACACGGGCCGTCGAAGCCTTTTCTAGTACACACCATGTTTGTTTCGAACATGCTGTGTAGTCTCAGGTTGAGTCGGACTGTGTGGGTTAGTTGTGTGAAGAGACTCAGGTAGGGGAATAATTTTTAAGTACACACTGTGTTGGGGTCAACACGCCGTGTAGTTTGAGGTGTACACGACTTGTAGGGCAGGAGTACATGCCCATGTCAGTGGCTTATGAGGACACGCCGTGTAGTTTTTATACACGTCGTGTAGCCGTGTTTTGTAATCTTGTGTGTTTTCTTCCCCTGTTTCCATTTTGTACTCTTTTGTTCTCTGTCCTTGTTTTCTTGATCTAAGGTGCACTCTTGATCTTTCAGAGATATACCTTCGAGACGTCCTCCGGTCGTACGTCTGTCGTCAGGCAGTGATCAGACGCCAGACAGGGCTGATCAGGGACTTCCTGCCGATCCTCCAGTCAGGCCAGCCTTGGCACCTGATGTCATACCAGTTGTAGGCGCTGATGCGTAGTTCAGGGAAGGTTTCATGAGGATTATGCAAGCCTTCCAGGGAGCACCACCTCCTGCCACGACTATGGAAGACTTGACGTGGGTTTTCCAGCAGCAACATCCTCTTAATTTCTCAGGGGAAGGGGGGCCTCAGGCTACAGAGTCATGGCTGGAAGCCATACTGACTATCTTCGAGCATCTGGAGATGCCTTCAGAGAGGCGGGTCAAGATCGCTACTTACATGCTTCGAGACTCCACCAAGAGGTGGTGGTATGTGATCTCACAGGCGGGTCAACAGCAGGCTATGGCTTGGGAGGAGTTCCAGCGCGTGTTCTACGACTACTTCTACCCGGAGACCCTGAGGGCCTACCGAGCCCGGAAGTTCATGATCTTAGAGCAGGGTACTCTTTCTGTCATGGAGTATTCCACTCGTTTCACCGAGCTGCATCACTTCACACCCCTCCAGGATGGGAGTGGGGTGTTCTTTGCAAGAAAGTTTGAGGATGGTCTCAGGCGGGAGATCCACTCGCAGGTGAACATCTTCCAGCTGACTTCCATCACTTCCATCGTCAGCTAGGCACTGATTGTGGAGCGCAATCTGAGAGACTCTGGAGCTGCGAGCCAGGGCGGTCCTACTTCCAGAGCTAGTTTTCCTCCATATGACAGCAAGAAGTGCCATAGAGAGACTACGCATGGTGATCCGGGGAAGTGAGATGCATTGTCAGGAAGCCAGGTGACATGCTACCAGTGTGGCCAGTTAGGGCACATGAGGCCGCAGTGCCAGAGGAACCCCTTGGAGTGCCAATCTTGCGGAAAGATGGGTCAAATTCTAGTGTTTCTTCCAGATTTTCTCACCAGTAGCTAGTGATTGTGGTTCTTCCATGAATCCTTGTTTAGGAGAAGCACCACCAGTTTCTCACCAGTTGGGGAACTGGAGTTCTTCCGGCCATTCGGGCCGAGGTGGAGGTCGATGCCGTGGCGGTCAGCCACTAGTTCCTCAGCACCAACAGGGAGGTTCAGATCAGAGTGGTCAGCCAGGGGTGTAGGTCCGCAGTACATGCCAATCTTTTGCTATGGAGCAGACTTATCAGGAGTAGGATCCTGACCCTTCTACTATCCGAGGTACGATTTTAGTAGCCTTATTTTTATCTTCAACCCTTTTTGATACTGGTGCTACACATAGTTTTATCTCTGTTGTTGCTGTGGAGAGCGTTGGGCTTTGTTTCTTTTCTTCTACCGAATCGTCGACACTAGACACACCTTTGGGAACAAGGACATCTAGTGTACGCCAGTGTATATAGTGCCCCCTCTAGGTTGCAGGGTATCACTTCTTATGAGATCTCTATGTCCTAGAGATGACAGGAAATGATGTCATCCTCGACATGGACTGGTTGATTCCCTTTCAGGCAGTCGTCGACTGTTATCACCGCAGAGTGAGTTTCGTTTCACCAGAGGGCGAGTCTTTTCTTCATAAAGGATAATGGGACGTTCGGGTGAGTCGGGCAGGACTCGAGCATCTTGGGCTAGGAGGGGTGACAACTCAGATTTCTAGTATTTATCTGGATGATCAGGGGACTCCAAAGTTATAATTTCCTCCAGTGGTGGATCGTTTCAGTGACGTCTTTCCAAAGGACTTCTCAGGTTTTCCTCTGGAGCGTGAGGTAGACTTCTCTTTTGAGCTCGTGCTAGGAGTGGAACCGGTGTCGATTCCTCCCTATAGGATGGCTACACCTGAGTTGCAAGAGCTCAAGAAGCAGTTGAAGGAGTTTAAGGCAAAGGGTTTCATCCAACCTAGTACTTCTCCTTGGGGTTCGCCTGTCCTGTTTTCAAAGAAGGCAGACGGTACCCTTCAGCTTTGTGTGGATTATCGGAAGCTGAACCTGTTGACGGTTAAGAACCGATATCCCTTGCCGAGGATCAATGACCTCTTTGATCATCTTCGAGGAGCCCAGGTGTTCTCGAAGATCGATTTGAGGTCCGGTTACCATCATTTGCGCGTTAGACCATCGGATATACCTCTGAGAGCCTTCAGGAGAAGGTATGGTATATACGAGTATACAGCCATGCCGTTCGGTCTCACGAACGCGCCTGCAGTTTTCATAGCACTGATGAACCGAGTGTTCCATCCGTACTTAGACTCCTTTGTCATGGTCTTCATGGATGATATCTTGGTGTACTCTCACACTCGACATGACCATGCCACACATCTTGAGATCGTTCTTAGTACACTGAGAGAGCATCGACTTTATGCTAAACTCTCGAAGTGCCACTTCTGGATGGATCAGATTCAATTCTTGGGTCACTTCATCTCAAAGGTAGAAGTATATGTGGACCCAGAGAAAGTGAGAGCTATAGTTTCCTGGGAGCAGTCGAAGAATGTCTTTGAGGTACGGAGCTTCCTAGGGCTAGCTGGATACTACAAATGCTTCATTAAAGACCTTTATCGTCTAGTAGCACCCTTGACAGGTCTGACCAAAAAGGGGGCGAAGTTCTTATGGTCAGATTCTTGTGAGTCAGCCTTTCAGGAGCTGAAAGGGAGGTTGAAGTCAGCACCGATACTAGTCTTTCCGAAGCTAGGCAAGATCTACACTGTTTACTGTGATGCTTCAGGTATCGGGCTTGGAGCCGTGCTTATGCAGGGAGATGGAGTAGTTACGTACGGGTCTTGGCAGTTGAGGCCACATGAGAGGAACTACCCTACACACGATGTGGAGTTGGAAGCTATTGTTCATGACTTACGCTGTTGGAGACACTACCTACTGGGAGAGCACTTTGTGGTCTTCACTGGCCACAAGAGTCTCAAGTATATCTTCACTCAGCGTGATCTAAATATGAGGAAGCGCAGGTGGGTTGAGTATTTTCAGTCTTTTGATTTTGAGCTTGCCTATACGCCGGGGAAGGGCAACGTAGTGGCAGATGCGCTGAGCAGGAGAACTTAGGTTCAGGTAGTTCAGGAGGCCGGCAGTGAGTGGTAGCTTATGGCTCTATTCTCTGAGATGCATCTGGGGGTGAACGACAGACAGAGACAAACCTTCCTATCTTCTGTAGCTATTACCTCTACACTTCTTGATCAGGTACGTATGAGGCAGCTATCAGACCCAGAAAGCTTAGTCCTGCAGGAGAGTGTGTCAGGAGAGGACCCTCTTCCTGGATGGACAGTGGGTGAGGATGAGATCTTGCGTTTCCAAGGACGCGTATGGGTGCCAACAGACATACGCGAGGAGCTGATGCGGGATTTCCATTCCTCAGTTTGGGAAGTTCATCCTGGCGTCACCAAGATGTATCAGGATCTTCATCACCAGTACTGGTGGCCAGGTATGAATAAGGATGTTGCTGGTTTCGTCATGAGATGTTCTACTTGTCAGCAGGTGAAAGTAGAGCATCGGTAACCAATGGGGCTTCTGCAGTAGTTACCCATTCTGAAGTGGAAGTGGAACGCCGTCGTGATGGACTTCGTGACTGGGTTGCTGAGATCGCCTCGAGGGAATGATGCTGTTTGGGTTGTCATAGACCGGCTTACGAAGGTTTCTCACTTCTTGCTGATCAAGGAAACCTTCAGTGTCGATGACCTGGGATGACTTTACATCTGAGAGATCGTTCGTCTGCATGGATTCCCACACTCCATCGTTTCAGACAGGGATGCACGATTTACCTCTCGGTTCTGGTAGGGACTTCAAAAGGCCTTAGGTACACAGGTACTTTTGAGTACAGCATACCATCCCCAGACTGATGGCCAGTCCAAGCGCATGATCCAGGTGCTTGAGGATATGCTCCAAGCTTGCATTCTAGACTTTGGAGGATCTTGGGAGAAGCATATCCCTCTGGTGGAGTTCACCTACAACAACAGTTTTCAAGTGACTATTTAGATGTCAGCTTAAGAGGCTCTGTACGGTAGGCCATGCCGATCACCCTTATGCTGGATGGAGACAGGAGAGGCAGTTTTTCTGGGACCTCATCTTGTTCAGGAGACCTTAGAGCAGATAGAGCTGATTCGGAAGAGTATGGCTACAACATAGTCTCGACAGAAGTCTTATGATGATCAGCAGATACGACCTATGCAGTTTGAGGTTGGGGATCAGGTTTTCCTACATGTCGCACCAAGGTTGGGACACAAGAGGATTTAGAGACAGGGTAATCTTTCACCGCGGTACGTCGGGCCGTTTGAGGTCTTGGAGAGAGTTGGTCCGGTTGCCTATCAGTTTCAGTTACCTTAGAGGTACCGATCCATGCACGACGTCTTCCACGTCTCTCAGCTCCGACGCTACTTTTCATACCCGTCTCATGTCTTTCAGCCCGAGGAAGTCAATCTTGAAGCGGATGCGTCGTTCGAGGAGCATCCTATCCGGATTTTCGATTGCAGTACGAAGGTTCTCCGTGGGCGGTCTGTTCCTTTGTTACAGGTTCTATGGAAGCACGGGGGAGTACAGGATGAGACTTGGGAAAGGGAGGCCAATGTACGATTGCAGTGGCCAGAGCTGTTTGGAGTTTTTTCTTCTCTACATAATTAGGTAAATTCGGGGACAAATTTTTTTAAGGGGGAAAGTTTGTAAGAACCCGGATCTTCATTTCAGGTATGGTTTTCCTTTTTCAGGAATTTTTAAGAAAAATGAAATTTCTGTAAATTTTTGAAGTACACGCCGTGTACTTTCTGATTACATGCCGTGTACTCTTCTCCGGCTCGAAGCCGTGTGCTAGCCGTGCCCGGGCCACACACACGGTGTGTAGGGGTAACGTGGAGGCCGATTTTGGTAGAGTACGGAAAAAACCACTACACGCTGCGTACTTAAAAATACAGGCCGTGTAATTTTCTTTTTTTCACTAAATGGACCGGGGTCATGCCTCATCGAGATATTTGCCTTCTTCTAGGTCTGGTTCATCTGAGAGCGACCCGTATGGCCAAATCTTCCCCGAGCTCCCACCTCGCCGTCCGTTCTCCGATTCGAGCACGGTCAGTTGCTTTGGAATCGCAGCGGTGAGTTCTTCCTTCTGCTTGAGCCTTGTTTCTTGTTTCCTCCTCATTTTCAAGTTATCATGGGTTGAGAATTTTGTGCGTTTTCTTAGATCTACAACATTCTAAGGGGAATCTGTCATCGTGGTTCACGTATATCGATCTCCTAGGATCGAGGTGGGTGGTTTGTGCCTTTCCGTAGAAAGTTGATGAGTATTGTTGGGCAAAAATCCCTCAAGGTAACATTGAAGTATTTTTTGGGTTGATTGTGTTTGTTGAAAAAGCAGGTTTCCATGGATAATTGTCGAGTTCCTGAGAATTTGTTGATAATCCTTATTGAAAAAGAACGATGAAAAAGGAAATGATGATCTGAAGGCAGTACAAAAGAGCAGTACAAGGTGGCGTCGTTTCCTAGTGTTTCCCAAATTTTTGGGGTCCAAAATTTGGAGTTTGGTGAGCATCGCGAAAATAGGATTTCCATGAAGATCATAATTAAATATGGAAATGGCATGAATTTCGCGAAAAGAGGCTTCATGGTTTGGATTTCGCGAAGACCAGAAGAATGGAGGCGGTGATTCTTCGCGATTATGACGAGCTTCGCGAACGACAGAGGCTGAAGCGCATCCTGGCGGTGAAGGGCTTTGCAAGGGAGCTTCACGACGATGAAGGGAATTGCGAGGGAGCTTCGCGGTGAAGGCGCGAAGGAATTGACGGGATGCTCCGCAATTACGACGAGCTCCGCGAACAGAAAATTGCCGTGGTGCTTCGCGATTTGGACAGAATTCCGGCGGAAACATCGGAGCTTCGCGATTTGAGATGATGTGGCATTGACTTTGCGCAGAAAGTTTGAGGGTTGTGGAATCACCTATAAATAGAGGCCGACCCCCTCGAGAGAAGTGGAGGGAATTTTCAGAGAAAAGTTTTTGCTCTCGTATTGCGAAGGTGGTTCGCAGAGCCAGTGTGCTTTGCGAAAGAAGAGCTTCACGGTGGCTATTGTAGCTCCGCGAAAGTTGTGAGCTCTGCGTTGGCTCAGTGAGCTTCACGAGGGAAGTTGCTCTGCAACGGCTTGAGCTTCGCGGGAGTGCTTCACGAGAGTGCTTCGCGAGAGAGTTTCGCGAAAAGGCAGGAGCTTCGTGAAGGCTTGTCTGAGCTTTGTGAAATTGGAAGCCTCGCAAAGTAGGGTACTTTGCGAAGGAACTTTCCAAAGGTAGTTGCCCAGTGGTCAGAGGCAAAGTGGTATTCATCAGTGGATGAAAGTTGGACTTCAATAGAGCATCTATCAACAGTTTAAGATGCATTATTTCATGCAAATGAAGAGACCTACAGGTCTATAAACTGTGAGTGGATTCATTTCCAGAGCAGTGAGCTTAGGAAGAGGAAGTAGGTGATCCTCTTCCCCGGTAGTGAGCCAGAGAGAGAGAAATAGGGAGTGACCCTTGTGAAAGCAGTGAGCTGACCCTAAACCTTGAAAAGGCAGTGAGCCTCGGACAGAGTGACTGTACCCGAACATTGTAATCCATAGCTAGTGAAGTACAGTGGAATTTGGTACGACTGAAAACTTGTCGGCGTATGCTCCTTGGACATAGCCCTTAGCAGTGAACCAAGTAAAATTGTTGTGTCCTGTGCTTTCTTTACTTTATGTTTACATTGTGCAACAGGAAAGAGAGAGAAGAATGTTTTTCTTAACAGCGAAACAAGATCAGAACAAGCGTTAATTTTAAATTAGCCATACCCTGATTCACCCCCCTCTCAGGGTATTCAGCCTTGTGGACCTAACAAGTATTTTGTGAAAATTCCACCAATACCCTTGAACGGGGTATTGCGTGTTTCCTGTTTTGCTCCTGTTATTGCCTGCTTTGCTTGATTTCTTGAGTAGAGGTAAATTCTTGTAAATTTGGATAATTTATTTTGTGCTCAGGTTGCTTTTCCATGTTTGTTTTGCCTGTTTGGCATTTTTCCAGTTGCCCTGCCTAGTCGTAGGATAGTGGAACTGCTACTTTTTGTGCTGTTGAGCCTTAGAATGATAGCCAAGTAGTTCTTGAGGTTTACTTGGATGATATACGTGTGCTGAGCATGTTTTATCTTTCACTCAGGACTGTGAGAACCTATAGCAGTAGACCAAAGCACTACGGGAAAAATGGTTAATAGCGACGTGGTATTTGCGACGGGAATAATTCCCGTCGCAAATACCGTTCGCAAAGGGGTAGTTGCGACGGGAAACTATTCCCGTCGCAAAACCCCCGTTATTTGTGATGGGGTTTTTTACCCGTCGCAAATGGTTTGGCACGAAATGCGCGCCAAACCGCGCGAAGTTTATTTGCGACGATGTTCTATCCCCGTCGCAACTAACCGGCGGTGGTTAAAGACTATTTGCGACGGGTCCCGTCGCAAATAACCGTTTTAATGCCGCCCATAATTAAATGTGGTCAGGGTTATTTGCGACAGACTTCTATCCCCGTCGCAAATAACCGTTTTAATGCCGCCAATAATTAAATGCGGTTAGGGTTATTTGCGAAGGGCCCCGTCGCAAATACCATTATTTGCGACGGCCAACCCGTCGCAAAAAAACCCATCGCAATTAATCCAACCTATAAATACTGCCAACCATTACAATTTCCTTACTCTCAACTCTCAACCGTTCCAATTGTTTCACTCTGAGTTTTTTACGACTTTCAGTTGTAAATTTTTTTTTCCGACTTCGATGATTCAGTTGGTGGTGTTCTACAGTTACAGCGGCTCGACATTGACATCAAGTTTAAGGTTTTTATCTGAATTTTAATTTAATATTTATTTTATTTATTATATTTATTTAGTTTAAATTTTTGGAATTTTTTTTAATTTCTAATTAGAAATAATTATGAATAAGTATTAATAATTAATAGTAATTAGAGACAATTAAACACTAATTAATTTAAAATAGTTAGCTGTAATTACAATTAATTAGCAGTAATTTTCAAAAATTAGTAATAATTTCCAATAATTAGTAATAATTTCCAATAATTAGTAATAATTTCCAATAATTAGTAATAATTACCAATAATTAGTAATAATTACCAATAATAAGTAAAAATTACCAATAATTAGTAATAATTACCAATAATTATCCATAATTAGTAATAATTACCAATAATTATCCATAATTCGTAATAATTACCAATAATTATCAATAATTAGTAATAATTGGTAATAATTATCACTAATTACCAATAGTTAGTCATAATTAGTAATAATTACCAATAATTTGTAATAATTAGAAATAATTATCAATAATTACCAATAATTAGTAATAATTAATAATAATTACCAATAATTAGTAATAATTAGTAATAATTATCAATAATTAGTAATAATTAGTAAAAATTACCAATAATTACCAATAATTAGTAATAATTAGTAATAATTGTCAATAATTATTAATAATTATAAATAATTACCAATAATTACCAATAATTTTCAATAGTTAGTAATAATTACCAATAATTACCAATAATTTCCAATAATTAGTAATAATTACCAATAATTAGTAATAATTAGTAATAATTAGTAATAATTATCAATAATTATCAATAATTTTCAATAATTAGTAATAATTACCAATAATTACCAATAATTTCCAATAATTAGTAATAATTTCAAATAATTAGTAATAATTACCAATAATTAGAAATAAATAGTAATAATTAGGAATAATTACGAATAATTAGGAATAATTAGTAATAATTAGTAATAATTACCAATAATTAGGAATAATTAGTAATAATTATCAATAATTAGTAATAATTATCAATAATTACCAATAATTCGTAATAATTACCAATAATTACCAATAATTAGTAATAATTGGTAATAATTACCAATAATTACCAATAATTAGTAATAATTGGTAATAATTATCTATAATTAGTAATAATTAGTAATAATTAGTAATAATTATCCATAATTAGTAATAATTACCAATAATTAGTAATAATTACCAATAATTAGTAATAATTAGAAATAATTACCAATAATTACCATTAATTAGAAATAATTACCAATAATTACCATTAATTGGTAATAATTACCAATAATTACCAATATTTACTAATAATTGGTAATAATTACCAATAATTACCAATAATTATCAGTAATTACCAATAATTAGTAATAATTCGTAATGATTACCAATAATTAGTAATAGTTACCAATAATTACCAATAATTAGTAATAATTTCCAATAATTAGTAATAATTACCAATAATTAGTAATAAATAGTAATAATTAGTAATAATTACCAATAATTCGGAATAATTAGTAATAATTACCAATAATTACCAATAATTAGTAATAATTAGTAATAATTACCAATAATTCGGAATAATTAGTAATAATTACCAATAATTACCAATAATTAGTAATAATTAGTAATAATTACCAATAATTCAGAATAATTACCAATAATTTGTAATAATTACCAATAATTATCCATAACTAGTAATAAAGAGTAATAATTAGTAATATTTACCAATAATTCGGAATAATTAGTAATAATTACCAATAATTACCAATAATTAGTAATAATTAGTAATAATTACCAATAATTCGGAATAATTACCAATAATTTGTAATAATTACCAATGATTAGTAATAATTACCAATAATTAGTAATAATTACCAATAATTATCCATAATTAGTAATAATTACCAATAATTACCAATAATTAGTAATAATTGGTAATAATTATCACTAATTACCAATAATTAGTAATAATTAGTAATAATTACCAATAATTAGTAATAATTAGTAATAATTAGAAATAATTACCAATAATTAGTAATAATTACCAATAATTACCAATAATTAGTAATAATTACCAATAATTACCAATAATTACCAATAATTAGTAATAATTACCAATAATTACCAATAATTAGGAATAATTACCAATAATTAGGAATAATAACATTATTACATTATTAGTATATTTTATTATTAATATTAAAATAATATAATTTTCTATATTATATACAATTCTCCTTTCATCTATGTGTTTTCTATCTCCACATGTAATATTTGCATTCTTTTTCAAAATTATCAACCTACTCACCAATGGAGAGGTGAAAGTGAATGCAAATATTACATGTGGAGATAGAATGTTAAACAAACAGATGAAAGGAGAATTGTATATAATATAGAAAATTATATTATTTTAATATTAATAATAAAATATACTAATAATGTTATTATTATATAATTAATATTTATGAAAAAATAATATTAGTATTATTAAAATAATAAAAATTTATATAATATTAAAATTATCAATATTAGTAACAGGTTTTGCTTTATTCTCAACATATTCAATTATTAAAAGGTCAATTTTTAGGTCTATCTCAATAAAAAGTTTGCGTCAGTCGTGTATGATGTAAACTCTATAATTATCCTTGCTTGAGTGTTTTTTCTAACAAATTATTCAAAACCAGTAATGATTTTATATTTTATAGAAAAATATGGAACAACGAGGTCGTTAACAATCATTATTAGATGATCGCATATGGATAAATCATCATAGAAATCCAAACAGTTCTGGTTTAAATCCAGTATATATAGAGGGTGTGGAGACTTTTTTATCATTTGCGGCATCAAATCTAGAATTTGTTTCAGAAGGCAAAATAAAATTCCCTTGTAGAAAATGTGCATTGAGAACGTTTGAAACATTTGACAAAGTGGGGGGACATATCTTGCGTTTTGGTTTTCAACCAGATTATGTTATTTGGTATCAACACGGTGAACGCAGTTCCAGAGTAGGTGATACCAACTTGATTCCGGATCCATCCCGGTTTCAAGATTTAGTACATGATGTTGCAGGTTCATCTGTTCAACATACAGAAACTCCGGCTGATATAGCTTCAAATCCTGAGTTGGAACCGTCTGAATTTTATGAGTTGTTGAGGTCTGCTGTGGATGCATTATATCCTGGCTGCAAGATGAGAAAATTAGAAGCAGTTGCAAAATTTATGGCTATCAAATCAGATAACAGAATTTCAAACACCTGTTTTGACCAGATATTTTTTTTTTCTTACAACACTGTTACCCGAAGAAAATGTTTTGCCTGCATATTACTATGAGAGTAAGAGGCTGGTTCAAAATTTGGGACTTACTTGTCAGAATATTCATGCATGTTCAAATGACTGCATTTTATATTATGGGGAAAATGAGTTGTTGGATAGTTTTCAAACATGTGGGCAACTGAGATATAAAGAAGGGAAACATGGGAAGTCTGGTTTGATTCCTGTAAAATAGTTGAGATATTTTCCGCTTACATCCATACTTCAACGTTTATTCATGTCTAAGAATATAGCGACAATGATGTCATGGAATAAAGCGAATAGTTCAACCGATAAAATCTTGAATCATCCAGACGATGGTGATTCATGGAAACATTTTGATAGAGTGTATCCATACTTTGCTTTAGAAGCTAGAAATGTTCGAATAGGCCTTTCCACTGATGGTTTCTGTCCGTTCGGATCTTATGGTAGTCAATATTCATGTTGTCCTATTTTTTTTAACTCTGTACAATTTACCTCCATGGATGTTGATGAAGGAGCCATATATCTTTTTGACTTTACTAATTCTAGGACATCCGAAGAAGAATATTGATGTTTATTTGAAACCATTGATTGATGAATTAAGTTTATTGTGGAGTACTGGTGTCAGTACATATGATGTTGCTACAAAAAAGAATTTCATACTGAGAGCAACATTGATGTGGACAATTAGTGACTTCCCGGCTTATGGGATGTTATCTGGCTAGAGTACACATGGTCAGAAATCATGTACTTACTGTATGGGAGAGAACAAAGCATTTGTGCTCATTTATGGAAAGAAACCTTGTTATTTTGACTGTCATCACAGATTTCTTCCAGCTAATCATCCTTTTCGCAGAAACAGATCTCATTTCAGAAAAGGAACAATTGAAAGGGATGAACCTCCAAAAATGCTATCAGGTTCGGAGTTAAAATCAGTTGTATTTTCATTACCTCCCATCACTTTTGGTCCCACAATAAACCAATAGAAAATTTCTGGTTTTGGGAAAGAACACAATTGGATTAAACGTAGCATATTTTGGGATTTTCCATATTGGTCTGATTTGTTGGTCCGTCACATGTTGGATGTCATGCATATTGAGAAGAACTATTTTGATAATTTTTTTCATACAGTTTTGGATACCCCAGGAAAGAGAAAAGACAATGTAAATGCACGTTTAGATCTTGCCCAAATTTGCAGGCGTCCAGAACTGGAACTATTTGAAAATGTCAGAACAGAAAGGTTACTGAAACCAAAAGAAGCTTATACACTGTCTAAAGAAAACCATTTATTATTTTGTCAGTGGATTACAAATTTGAGACTTCCAGATGGCTGTGCTTCCAATTTGGGTAGATGTGTAAAGAATAGTCATATTACTGGATTAAAAAGTCATGATTTTCATGTTATAATGGAAAGACTTCTACCCATTGGATTAAGAGGTCTGTTGAATTTTGTGATTTGTGATTCCATAAGAGACATGTATCAATTTTTTCGGGAAATTTGTGCGGCTACAGCAGATTATGATGCTCTATGAAAACTTGAAGAAGATGTTGTTGCAATTATATGTAAACTGGAAAAAATATTTCCGCCATCTTTCTTCGACTCAATGGAACATTTGATGTTACATTTTCCATATAAAGTAAAATTTGGAGGTCCAGTATAGTTTCGATGGATGTACCCATTTGAAAGATGCATGCAAAAATTGAAAAGAAAAGTACGTAACAAAGCATCTGTTGAAGGATCTATTGCAGAATCTTATTTGTAAGAGGAAATATCTTTTTTCTGCTCCCATTATTTTGAATCTGAGTATCCTTCAAAACACAACCAAATGGGACGGAACGAGAGGAATATTGATGAAATCGACAATCAATTATCTGTTTTCAACCAGCCAGAGCTTGGTTTTGGTGGAGTTTATGAATGCCGACTTTCGGATGATTAACATCACAGAGCTCATACGTATGTTCTACTCAACTGTGAAGAGATGACATCAGTTGTACTGTAAGTGTTTATATCACTTATTCTATCATTTAAGTTACAATAAATAACTTTGTTTTTTATAGGTTGTATGATAATCATATCAAGAAACAAATTCCACAAATTACAGCAGCTGCCCTCGAAGAACGCCGACAGAAAAATTTCTCTCAGCGGTTTCAAAAACTGGTAACATAATTTCTTTATCTTTTAGCAACTCATTCAATGTATAGTTTACTATATTGATAATTATTTCACAAAATTTGAAGTGTCTCGACATGCTGATAAAATTGACAAACGGCTGTGTATATTGAGTAACCCACCTTCCAAACTTGTTAAAACTTATAATGCATATGTGGTGAATGGATTTCGATTTCACACACATGCATATGGGGAATCAAAAAAAAAAACAATGAACAGTGGAGTTAGCTTGAGAGAATCTCATCATCAAGAAAATGAAGTTGACTTTTATGGCATACTTGATGAAATCATTGAACTCTGTTATCTTGGACAACATTACATAACCATGTTCAAATGTCGGTGGTTGGATACAGAGAGAGGCGTGCGTGTTCATCCGACTCATGGAATCATCGATATTAAATGTAAAAGTGTTCTCGCAGTAAATGAACTATTCTTATTGGCTCAACAGGCACATCAAGTTTATTATGCAAAGTACTGTGCTACATCAAGAGAGTTGACTGATTGGTGGAGTATAATAAAAATCAAAATTCAAGACAATCACTTTAGTCAAAGTGAATGTGCTTTCACTGATGTGCAAAGAATTGAAGTTTTTCAAGAGAGTACTCAAAATTAATCTTTTTTACAAAGAGACATGAGTATCGATGAAGACACCCCACATTTAAGAGTCGGTGATAACGATGATGTTAATGATGTCACATATGAATTTGAAATGGTAAGATATGAAGCAAATGGAACTCGAATGGATATTGATGATGTTGAGGAGGAATATGAAGATGAAATTGACATATATGAAGATGATGATGAAGATGAACACTGATAGAATTCCATGGTAGTTATATACAATCATAACTAATATATATGTATATATAATAGTAATTATCAATTATTTTCTAACAACATTAACATTTTCTATTTCAGATGGACGGAGACACATTTCGTGAGTTGGCGAATGCTGACCTGCCTTTCGATGCGGATGAGTTGCTGGCAGATGACCCTCAGCCTGCAGGCGCTCCAGGGAGTACGCGGAGGGGGCACGGTCTTGCACGATTGATGATTCCTGACCCCGTCCCCAAGCGACGTCCACGTCTTGGGTTTGATCCACGCACATGAAGGTGTAATAACCTATGTGATAACCTGTGGATTTGACTAAGATTTCATTAATCTATTCACATAATAAATGTTTATTATTGTTACAGTTTTCCACATATAGCAGTCGGACAGGGCAACACTATTTTGTGAAACTATTTCTCTCAGCCTTGGACCACATGGGAGCAGATTCCCATTGATGTGTAGCAGGCCATGTTCGGCCATTGGTTGGTACGTACGTAAATAAATAATTTTTATTTTGAAAATTATTTCATTTATAACTTGATATTTTGATATATTTGTAGGGTTTATGGTATCCGATCGAGGATACCATGCGTGACGCCATCCACGAGGCATGGGAGGTGGCCATGCATGATCGCTTTCATCAGTTTTTGCACAATTTAAGAAAATCTGCCATGAAGAAAGTAGGAGTGTAAGTTTTTGACGAGTCATGTAGAGCACACCAACCAGAGTACATTTCATCCCATGTATGGGATGGATTATGTGCGCACTGGTTGAGTGATGCCTTTTAGAGGAGATCATCGGTGGGGAGACAGAATTGGGGGAGACATGAGGTGACTCATCGAGCTGGGAGTTGTACTTTCAGTACTCATAGACAACATCTGGTACGTATATTATTTATAAATATTTTATATAACTATAAATATTAACAGTTTATTTTTTATTCTTATAGGCTGTCAAGCACCCCGATATTACGGAGTACGACATATATCGGAGGATGTATAGTGATCCTGATACTGGGGAGCTCAGAGGTGATCATCAGCGTCACATCGTGGTCAGTATTATTTGTTTTCAAGTTAAAAAATTAACTGCATATAATATATTCACAATTTTAATTTTAAATTGCAACTACAGGAGTCATATGAGGCCGCAGCGTCACAGACTCGACCTGAGAGTTAGGCCGAGTCATCAGATCAGACCACTGGCCGTCAGTTTGATGAGGCGGCATGGATGCAGGCCACCCAGTATGCCTTCAAGAAGGACCGGGTAGTTGGTATCAGCTCTCGACTGACTCCCGGAGATTATTATGGCAGTGCTGCGATGTCGGCGTCCAGCTCGAGAGGATCTCATGCATCTTCTTCTGCTACACAGTATGAGGATCAGTTGCGATCTCAGACTGCACTGATAGAGAGTCTCCGACAGGAGCAGGAGCAGATGCGTCAGCAGCAGTAGAAACATGAGGAGGAGCGTCGACGCCAGCAGCAGCTGTACGAGGAGCAGATGAGTCGGTGGTAGCAGTAGCATCAGGAGAATATGGAGTACATGCGCCGACTCACTCATGCTTTAGGGATGGAGTTTCCTCCACCAGCATCTGCAGATCTCCCCCTCCCCCCTCCCCCTCCCCCTCCTCCAGATTAGAGTTTGTTTTTATGTTATAAAGTTTGTTAAATCAAAATATGATTTTTTTTTCTATTCCTAGTTTCTGTCTCATTATAAAATATTAATAATATTATATTTTGAAATAACAATATTAATATGAATAATAATATTATTTATATTTTATAATATTAAATTATATATATATATTAAAATTTAATTTTTTTTAATATTAGAATTATTTTAATATTTGAATGTAAAATAATTCTATTATTTTTATATTAATTAAAATAACTTATTAATATTTTTTTATTAATGAATTATAATTCTAATATTATTATATTAATTAAAATCATTTATTAATATTCTATTATTTTTTATTTTTGAATTATAATTCTATTATTATTATATTAATTAAAATAATTTATTATTTTTATTTGTGAATTATAATTCTATTATTATATTAATTAAAATCATTTATTAATATTTTTTTTATTTTTGAATTATAATTTGATTATTATTATATTAATTAAAATAATTTATTAATAATTTATTTTTTTATTTTTTTATAGTATTTGAGACAGGATACAATGCCCGTCGCAAATAGTATTATTATTATATTGATTAAAATAATTTATTAATATTTTTAATTTTTTTTTAAAAAAACGTATTTGCGACGGGCCCCTCGCAATTAGTTTTTTGCGACGGGCCCGTCGCAATTAGTAGTTGCGATAGGCCCGTCGCAAATATAGTTTCAAAAATTTTTCACAAATATACGGACTAATATTTGTGATGGGAAGAATCGCCATCGCAAATAATACCTTTAGCGACGGGCCCGTCGCAAATAATTGCTGTTGCGATGCCGTTTTCCGCGACGGGGTATTTGCGACGGGACCCCGTCGCAATAGCCTATTAGCGACGGGATCTCGACGCAAATGACCCATCACAAATGCCATTATTTCCAGTAGTGAAGGGAGAATTGATGGAAGGGCTTCTCTAGAGTGTCTTTTTATTATGATGCGAGACCATAGGGGGAATTGACGTTGAGTGATTCCTCATAGAGTCTATAGTTCCTCAACGTGGGCCACATGGGGAATAGACGTTGAGTTCTTCCCCATAGAGACATTAACACGATACAAGAATATATGGGGAATTGACGGTGAGTGCTTCCCCAGAGAGTCTGTTTTTTTTCATAGCTGAACCAGAGGGGTGAGACTGTGTGTGCTTTCTAGAGGGTTGCTAGTACTTATAGGTTGAACCATAGGGGTTAGGCTGTGATAGATACCCAGAGGGTTACCTTTTTCCTTATTGTTGCTAGCTGTTTACTTGTGTACTTTGTTTGTTAGAACTGTGGATTGTAGCTGCTTGTGCTTTCCTGTTTACTGCTTCTTGTTTTATTACTGCCATGTATTCATTGACTGTTAGGAACAACTCTTTGGGTGATTGCCTACTAGGATTGTATTTGGGCCATGCTTTTGGGCTCAAGCAGACTATGTTGCTGCAAGTATAGATAAGGGCAAGCGCCCTTCTACTTCAGGTTCTTGATTGCACTGGAGATGGAGAGCATGGGACCAAGCCGTGGCTCACGATGCTGAGGAGTTTATTTTGTTTTCCTTACACTTTGTTTTTCAGTTGTACTTCAGCACGCTGGTCTGTTTGCTGCTTTCCATAGACATATGTACCATATTGCATCATTATTAGTTATACATTGTTTCTGCTGTTCATTTTAGTTGTTGTATGCTGTTTATTGATTCTTCTATTGTGTTTGGTTGTTTTCCGCTGTATACTTTACCGAATGAGGGCATAGTTTCCCCACCGACTCACCAAGGACCTTACTGCTAGTCGGAAGCCTCTGGCGTTTGGGAAAATGCTCTTGAGGTCATGTGGAAAACCGGGTATGAGGCAGCAGTGGAGCGACTCTGGATTCGGGTCATTACAGAGAGAAATACAACGAAAATCCTACTCTACACCAATAGGGAATAACTTGGTGAGACTCAAACCCAAGACCTCATTGATACCCCAAAGAGCTAATACCAAGTAAGCTGGACCCTAGGGGAATATATATATCTTTCTATATATTTATATTCATTTTCAGAACTTATAATATAAGAATGGTTTTATAATTATTTATTCACAAATTATAGTTATATATTTCCAAATCAGGAAGATATTTTATTTATTTTCATTAAAAATTATGTTTAA
This sequence comes from Viscum album, assembly GCA_963277665.1. Classification (NCBI taxonomy): domain Eukaryota; kingdom Viridiplantae; phylum Streptophyta; class Magnoliopsida; order Santalales; family Viscaceae; genus Viscum; species Viscum album. The sequence goes on from OY728164.1 coordinate 1,894,359,530, forward strand.
ATGTACACATTTGCTTTGTAATTATTTTCTTAAATCCAATTACCCATTTTCTTCAATATACTGGAATTATTTGAAATAATAAATGTAGAGTTTCCATTATTAGAATTGTTTATAAATTTCACCTTTGATAATGAATATCTTATGTGTATTTATTTATATATTATACAAAATTAATATTTTATGAACCCAATAGGATTGATAGGAATTGAAAATGGGTACACTCTAATCATTTGACAAACTAGTATGAATATGGAGTTAAAGAGGTCATCAAGTTTGCAAGAGAGCATGCAAATGACCCTTCTAAAATCCTATGTCCATGTTTATGTTGTTTTTATTCAAGAAAAATTAGTTCGGAAGAGTATGAAGAACATTTTATATGTTACGGAATAGATCAAAGCTATAGATATTGGACCGAAACTGAGGAAAAACTGAATGTGGACACCGATTAAGATGATACTATGGTTTATGAATAATTTGATATGAATAACTTTGTAAATGATGATGAAGATCTTATGAAAGAAATGAAAACAGAAATTAAAGATGACCTCCATGTTTATCCAAAGTTGCTTGAGGAGTTAAATAGTTGTTCTAGGAAACCATTGTATACCAGTTGTAATAAATACACAACATTGTTAACCGTATTGAAGTTATATAATTTTAAAGATGGTTGTGGATGGAGTGACACTGTCTTTACATAACTACTTGGTCTCCAGAATGATATGCTACCAGTAGAAAATGAACTACCATACCAAACATATAACACTAAACGAATGTTATGTTCAATGGGATTGATCTATAAAAAATACATGTTTGTACAAATGATTACATATTGTTTTTAAAGGACCATGAATCCCTTATAAAATTCCCTAAGTCTGGAACAAATTGATACAAGAAAAATGAATCAAGTCCTTTAAAATATTTATGGTAATTTCCTATCATTACACATTTTAGAAGACTATATGGATGTTAGGAAACTACACAACAATTAACATGGAATGTAGATACAGTAATTAAATATGGGAATCTATGTCATCCAGTATATTCTCCTCAGTAGAAGAAAATTTATTACGAGTTTCCTGAATTTGGAAATGAACTGAGAAACTTGAATCTTGCATTATCTACAGATGGAATAAATCCTTTTGGTGTATAGAGTAGTACTCATAGAAAATTTCCTGTCATGTTGGTAAATTATAACTTTCCTCCATGTTTATTCATGAAGCGAAAATACATTATGTTATCCCTTCTTATATTTGACCAAAGAAACTCGGTAAAGATATTGGTGTCTATTTTTATCCATTGATCAAAGATCTGAAATTGATGTGGGATATATGTGTTACAATGTATGATTCACATAGAAGTGAATAATTCACATTTAGGGACATGTTGTATGGAACGATAAATGACTTCTCCACTTATAGAAATTTATTAGGTTATAGAATTAAAGGAATGTTGGGGTGTCCCATTTGTGAAAAATGCACATAATCAGTTCGGTTAAAACATTCCTCATAGACTATGTTTTTATGACATCAATTTTGTTTTACCTCAATGTCATAAATACTGATCCTAGATGACAACATTCAATTTGAATATCAAACAAGGTAAAAAACCATCTCCAGTAATGTGCGATCAAGTGTACAATAAAGTAAAAAAAATATTAAAACTATTTTCAGTAAAACATTTCAAAAAACCTTATATCAAATATTTTATTAATGTCATGCATGTAGAAAAAATGTATTTGATAGTGTTACTGACATGTTAATAAATGTTCTGGAAAAAACTAAATATGGAATCAAGGTTAGGTTGGACTTGATTAAAATGGGGATAAGGGAAGAGTTGGAAGTGGTAAAGGGTAAAAGGATGAGTTTTCTTCCTCCAACAGATTGAAGTTTTACCTTTTCATTACTTGTGTAAAATTTACAAAAGAGTATTCATAAAATATCAAGAATGTCATGTTAATGACTAATTTTAAGTTACAAGGACTAAAATCACACGACTGTCATGTTATGATGCAAGATTTAATTCTTTTTTCTTTCTATTTCATTCCTCCACAAAATGTATGACATACATTAAACATACTATGGTTCTTTTTTAAATATATATACAGTATATTTGTAGACCCATTGATGTTCCCAATCACTAAGAAGGAGATTACAGTCATATTATATGAATTAGAGTTGTTCTTCCCACCACCATTATTTGATATAATGGTCCACCTAATTGTTTACTTAATTAGGGAGGTTCAACTATGTGGTCCTATCCATTATATATGGATGTACCCCATTGAATAGTATATGAAGATTTTGAAAGGGTATGTCAAGAATAAAATTATTCTAGAAGGTTGTATTGTAGAATAATATATTGATAAAGAAGCTATTTAATTCTATACTGATTACCTATCAGATGTTAAAAGCATCAGTCTCCCAAATTCTCATCACAACAAACACATTCTGTGGAAAGGGATTTCCAGAAGAGATGTTGTTAAAATTATCTTGATAGAGAGAGATCAAGAACACATTTACATATTACATAATAGTGAAAATGTTGATTAATACATTTAATCCCACAAAGAAACTCATAGAGATTTGAAACCATCAAAGGCTTAAGTATGGATCTCAAATAAACAAAATAAATAGTTTATAGGACAGATTAGAGGTCAATTTTATAAGCAGTTATATGAAAATATGAATTCAATTACCAAATGAATTCAATGTTTAGCTATAGAACCAAATGAAAATGTTATATCTTATACTAGTTTTTTAATAAATGGTTTTAAATTCTATATAAAAGAACAAGATTAATTTAGTATGATGAAAAATAGTGGTGTTATGCTTGTGGATAAAGTGATGCACATATCTGGGTCCATGGATATGAATAAAATTTATGAAAATATTTCATATTTTTTCATTATAGAATAGATATACAAGTAGGATTATACAACATTTCTAGTTTCACTTTTCCATTGAAAATGGGTTGACAATATCAATGGAGTGAAAGTTAATAAAATGGGATTTATGAAGGTGAATTTCAGCTTGGAAGGGGAAAAAGATGAGCCATTCCTAATGAAATCACAAGTAGTGAAATTATTTTATGCCTCTGATCCAACAAACAAGAATTGGTTGATTGTCCTACTGGAGACTAAAAAAATGTCGATTTAGATGAAAATTCAATAGAGGATAACCCTTTCATTGGGAAATCACAATCAGTTCATGCCCATCCCAATATAGACATTGTCTTGTACATTATATGGGGCCACAAAAGGGTATTTAGATTCTCAATAGAGGAACAAAATCCATGAAACCTTAAAAAGGTAGTTCAATGAGAAGATAAAAGTGTTTTTTAATATATTATGTTTTCCCTAATAATATTATATGTTCTCTAATGTATTAACATAATATAAATTAAATGTTTGAATACTCATATATAAAATGTATTATACATATGATGATGTAACCAATCCCTCATAAGAAGAAAATATAATGAAGGAAACCATTTGAAAATATGTAAAGGTAATGTTACGATATACTTTCTGTATTTTACTGAAAAATTATATAATGCAACGTTGATTTAATTTTCATTATTCCTTGTAGTGTTCATTTATTTTAGAAGATTTATGTTCATGTGTCATGCCATTGCAAAAAGAGAAACGATGTTGTCTCTGATCAATCAAAGAGGTAATCTTGATTTTTTCACAATAAAATCATTATCCATAGAATTAATTTATTATTTCATATTTATGTTTAATTTATTTATTTTTTAGTATTACTCACATAATAATTTTTTTTCTTATACAGGTGGATTGTTTTGTTCGACTTGGGATTGTTTATCCATCTTTCATTCCTTTCTGCACCAAAACATCCAAAAACTTCTTCTCCCTCAAAACCTTTTCACCCCTACAGTGGTACATTTATCACTTTCTTTCAAGTTCTCTCCACTTTCATTGCAGGAATGGAAACAACTCTACATCTGATCAATTACATAGCTAATCTTGATGTTTGTACATTAAAAGAATTTTCCATAGAATTAATTTATTGTTTCACATTTATGTATAATTTTTTAGTATTACTCACATATTTTTTTTTTCATATATAGGTGGATTTTTTTCATTCGAGTTGGGGTGGTCTTTCCATCTTTCATGACTTTCTGCACCAGAACTTCCATAGAAATATTATCCCTAAAAACCTTTTCACCCCTACAGTGGTGTATTTATCACTTTTTTTCAAGTTCGCTCCACTACCTTTTAGGGAAGTGAAATGACGCCGCCTCTACTCAATTATAGAGTTAATCTTGATGTTTTCACAGTAAAATCATTTTCCAAATAATTAATATATTATTTCATATTTATGTTTAATTTATTTATTTTTATTATTAATCATATAATAATTGTTTTCTTATACATTTTATTCTTTTGTTCTAGTTGGGATGGTACATCCACATTTCATTCCTTTCTGCACCAAAAATTCCATAGACTTCTTCTCCCTCAAAACCTTTTCCCCTACACTGTTTACATTTATCACTTTAGTTCAAGTTCCCTCTACTGATCAATCCCAGAGGTTATATTGATATTTTTTGTCATTAAAATTATTATCCATATAATTAATATATTATGTAATATATTATTTTTAATTTATTTATTTCTAGTATTACTCATAATTTTTTTTTTCTTATATAGGTTGATTCTTTTTTTTGAGTTGATGTAGTTTATTAGAAGTTTCTCATGCAGTGTCAAAATTCTGGCAAATTAAGTCAATGGAAATTGTTGTAACATTGAAATTTAAGATTTTTTTAGACTTTGGGACATGTATGAATCATCCACACATCAATACGACACATGATGTGACGGGTATGACTCCAAGTACTTCTTTTTATTTAAAATTGACATTAATTTTAGAAAAAAAGATAACTGACATACTCAAAAAATGATAAAACATATTCAAATTATTTTGAAACTTTAGGAAAATTATCCATAAGTTATTTTTATGTGTAAGAATCATCCTCACCTCAATCTGATACATGATGTGCCCGATATGACTCAATATGTCCGTTATCAGTTTAAAGTTGACATTTGACTTTAAAAAGTGTCACTCACTAAAAATAAAGAAAGCATGCTCATAATTTTTTTGATAATTTAGGGTGTATATTCATAGATCATTTTTTATGTGTAGAAATCAGTATCACATCAAATAGATATACGATGTGATATGTATGAGTCAAAGTGTGCATTTTAAGTTTAAAATGTCATTTTAGTAAAAAAGACAAGTAACCTACTCAAAACCAATCAAACACATTCAAATTGTTTTGAAACATTAGGAAAATGATCAAAAATTCATTTGGGATGTGTAGAAATTATTCGCACCCTAATCTGATGCACGGTGTGATCGATATGACTCTAAGTGCATTTTTATTTAAAATTGACATCAATTTTAGTAAAAAACAAACAGGCCTACTCAAAACTAAAAAAGCACATTCATATTACTTTGATAATTTAGGATAATGATCCATTTGTTAATTGAGACATGCATGAATTAGAACCACCTAAATCTGACACATGGTGTGAACAGTATGACTCAATGTGTGTGTTTTTATTTAAAATTGACATCATTTTTTATACAAAGGTCAACTGACCTACTCAAAACCAAGAAAAAACATTCAAATTGTTTAAATAATTTAGGAAAATTATCCATAAGTTATTTTTTATTTATAAAAATAAACCTCACCTAAATCTGATACACAATGCGATTAGTATGAGTCAAAGTCTGTGTTTCAATTTTAAAATGACATTTTAGTAAAAAAGAAACGTAACATACTCAAAACTGAGAAAAAAAATTTATATTGTTTTGGTACTTTATCAAAATGATCCAAAAGTTATTTCAGACGTTCATGAACCATCTTCACCTCAATCGAACACACGATGTTGCTGGTATGACTCCAATTGTGTGTTTTTATTTAAAATTGACATCAATATTAGTAAAAAGGCCAACAGACCTACTCAAAACAAATAAAACACATTAAAATTGTTTAAATACTTTAGAAAAAGGACCCATAAGTCATTTTTGATGTGTAGGAATCAGATTCACCTCAATCCAATACAAAATGTGATCGGTATGAGTCAAAGTGCATATTTCAATTTTAAAATGAAGTTTTTGTAAAAAAGAAAAGTGAAATACTAAAAATTGATAAAACACATTCATATTGTTTTTAAACTTTGTGAAAATGTTCCATAAGTCATTTGGGATGTGTAAGAATCAGCCAAACCTCAATATGATGCACAATGTGATTGGTATGACTCAAAGTGCATCTTTTTATTTAAAATTGTCCTCAATTTTAGTAAAATTGACAACTGTCTTACTCAAATCCAAGAAAACACATTCATATTGTTTTTATACTTTATGAAAATGAAATAGAAGGCATTTTTGATGTATAAGAATCAACTATACCTCAATCAGATGCACGCTATGCCCAATATGATGCAAAGTGTATGTTATTAGTTTAAAATCAACATTTTAGTTCAAAAAGGCCCACTCACTGAAAATTGATCAGACACGTATGAATTTTCTTGATACTTTAGGAACATGATTAATAATTTATTTGTGATATTTAGGAATCTGTTTCACATAAAACCAATAAATGATGTGATCAGAATGAGTGAAAAGTGTGTGTTTCCAGTTTAAAATGAAATTTTAGTAAAAATGACTTCTAACATACTTAAAACCAAGAAAACACATTCATATTGTTTTGATACTTTAGGAAAATGATCCACAAGTCATTTGAGATGTTTTGGAATAATCCTCACATAAATATGATGCATAGTGTGACGAGTATGACTCCAAGTTCATCTTTTTATTTAAAATTGACATCAATTTTAGTAAAAGTAACATCTTTTGTTAATTTATTTCATTAAATTATTAATAACATAAGAATTTTTTTCTTATATATGTGTGTTATTTTACTCGAGTAGGGTGGGTTTTTCAAAAAATGCATGAGTCAGTTTAGGATGAAAATATAAAAGAATATTGATTTTTTTGAATGTATGTAATAATTTGTATTTATGTAATTGTATAAACCAATGTTTGAAATGTCTATAATATAGTGTTTTTTCTTATGTTTGTGTTGTAAATTTTATTTCATTTAAATTCTGTATTGGTACTTATTTATATTGATATATGGTGTGTTTCTAGTGCTATGGTGTGCTGTTACAGCACATTCCAGTGGTGCTGCAGTGTGCTATTACAACACACTATAGTATGGACCTTTATCAATGCTTTTATAAGTATGGATAAAGGTATACTTTATCAGTGATTCTATAAGAGCTAATAAAAGACCCTTTATCAGTAGTTTTAAAAGCAATGATAAATGTCCCATTTATCATCAATTTTTCTTAGCGCAGATAAAAGACCACTTTATCAATGCATCTTCAGCACTGATAAAAGAACATGGATTTTAACCCCTCTCATGTAGTCAATGCTTTTCTAGTGTTGATAAAGGCAATTTCTAGCACTATTAAAGGATATTTTTTTAGTAGTGAATGTTTATGACATAAAGTTAAATTATTTTTTTTCTCAAAATATTTGTTGTTTAATTTTCTTTGACAAAGAATCTAGGATTTGATGTAGGATACTTGGCCATTACAATATTCAATCTATTAGAAAGATAACAAGGAAAGGTTTAGTTAAAGATATAACTATTATTAAATTCCTAACATAAAAAGTTTGTAATCCCTGTCAAAATGGAAAGTTACATACAATATGTTCCAAATCAAAAAAAGAAGTGTCAACTTATCAACCTATAGATTTAATTCATATGTACTTTTTTGGACCCTCTAGATTTTCGAGTTAAGCTGGAAAAAATGATACTTATGTTATAGTGGATGATTATTAAAGATATATATGAGTGTTTTTACATGCTCACCAAAATAAGGCTCTTTCCTATTTTTCCAAATATTCTTGATCTATAGAAAATCTTAGTAGACTTAAAATTAAATACATAAAAAGCAATCCTGGCCATGTGTTTGAAAACCAATAATTTTAATCTTTATGCCTATAACATGACTATAATCATAATTTTCATTCTCCTTGGAATCTATAGCAGAATGGTGTAGTGAAAAGAAGAAATAAAACCCTTCAAAAAATTTCCTAGACCATGATTAATGAGTATGATATCCCTATTTTTTTAGAAAGAAGCTGTAAATACAACTTGTTATATAATTAATAAAGTTTTAATTATACCTTAATTAAAAAGGAACCCTTATGAATTATGGAATAGTAATAAACCAAATGTTAATTAATTTATAGTTTTTTAAATCATTGATACTCAATACAAAAGATAATTTAGAAAAATTTTATTTTAATAGTGATGAAGGTGTTTTCTTTGGATATTCTATATAAAGTAAACTATATAGGGAGTTTAATAAAAGTATTAAGATTGTGGAAGAATACATACATATCAAATTTTATGAGACATGCCCACATGATCCTAAAACCTCTTTAGAAAATCTAGTGGATGACCTTTCTAGTCTGGACTTAAATACTAAACCTGGGGACAATTCAATCAGATCTCTTGTAAAGAAATCATCTAGTTATATTAAATAGATTGAATTTGAACCTGTAGATTAGAATGATATTTCAAACACTTCTATTACTAAAGATGTTAGGGCTCATATATATTATCCCTTAGACACTATAGTACGTGACTTAGATAAAGGAACTCAGACTAGAGTTTCTCTAAGAAATTTGGTTGAACATAAATCTTTCTTGTCATAAATTGAACCTAAAAACATCAATGATGAAATTAATGTTTAATTATGGGTAATGTATATACAATAGGAACATAATCATTTTGAAATAAATAGAGTATGTGAACTAGTTAAAAGACCCAATGTTTACCTAACTATTGACACTAAATGAGTTTTTAGAAACAAGGTTGACGAGTCAGACACAATATCAAGAAATAAATATAGATTGGTTATATAAGGATATATTCAAGAATAATTTATTCATTTTGAGGTAACCTTTTCAATAATATATAGACTTGAAGCCATCATAATGTTGTTTTCCTATGCAGCACATTTGGATTTCAAATTATTTCAAATGGATTTTAGGTGTGAATTCTTAAATGGTTATATTATTGAGGATATTTTTATGGAACAACCCCTTGGATTTCAAAACCCTCACATTCCAAATCACGTTTTTAAGTTAATAAATACTTTATATGTTTTAAAAAAATATTCTAGAGCTTGGTATGATATGATAAACACTTTTCTAATTTCCAAAGGTTTTATTAAAGGTCTAGTTGAACCTACTTTTTTTATTAAAATAATTTCAAAATATGTTTTAGTTATACAAATTTATATTGAGGATATTATTTTTGAATATTCATGAAATTATTTATGTACTGAATTTTTAAGAATGATGCAAAGTGAATTTTGACTAAAAATAAATTTTTATTAATTTTTGACACTTTTAAGGAGAATCGAGAAACCTCAAAAAAAATATACAAAGCATCACACAGAAAAAGAGAACACTGAACCATTGAAATCAAGTTTAAGCCTATTAGATGCATTATCCCTATATAATTTCTATCATAGACCACACACCTGTGTATCTGGGTAGTCTTTGATCAGGTCTTCAAAACTATATTCTATATTCTCCCTTTCTTGTATGAATTCCGACAAATTTATCTTCCCTTAATTGAATCCTATTGTCAAGATAAGGTCTTGAATTTCAATTTTTTAAAAAATAAGGAATTATTTTAAATCAAATTAATTACACAAAATATATTATAAACCATTTTAGAATGGACATTACTAAAGGTAGTGATACTCCCATGAGTACTAGCTACAAGTTGGATCTTGATGAAACATAGAATTAGTTGATCAAACCACTTATAGAGGCATGATTAGAAGTTTAATATACATAACAATAATTTGGCCTGATAAAATGTTTAGTGTATGTATTTGTTCTCGTTTTCAAGAAAACCTAAAAGAGTCACATAAAATTACCATAAAAAGAAATTTCAAATACCTCAAGAATACAACCAACTTAGGATTGTTTTACTTTAGTGGAAAAGCATTTGATTTAGTTAGTTATCAAGATATAGATTTTGGTGGTTATAAGTTAGATAGAAAATCACTTTTGGGAAGTGTCAATTTTTGGGAAATTATCTAGTATCATGGTGTAGTAAGAAATATAACTCTATGTCATTATCCACTACTGAAGCTGAGTCTATAATTACCAGTAGTTTCCATGCATAGATTCTATGGATGATACATAAATTACTAGAATATGGATATCAATTCCGAAATGTCCCTATAAATTGTGACAATACAAGTGTGATAAATATTTATAAGAACCCTATATCACTTTCTAGAAAAAATCATACTAATATAAGACATCACTTAATGAGTGATCATTACCAGGAAGTTGATATAACAATAGAATTCATTGGTAGTGAACATCAACTTGCTGATATATTTACAAATCTATTGAATATTGAGAGAATAAATTATACCAGACATGAATTTAGCATGATAAACTATGTCTAATTATTTTAATTTAGTTTTAGTTATTAATTATTGTATTAATTTTTTTAACTTTTTCTCTATAATATTTTTTAGAAGTAACTGTGAAGTATATTTGACATAGTCTGTAGAACGATTGTGATTTTTTTCATACAATAATCATGCCTATCACAAACACTTTATCATGTGGTCACCATACTCACCATGAGTATTTACCCACATGGTCACTAAAATTACAATGAAAACTTGTTCATATAGTTAGTACATACTTATCATGAACATCTTGGTAGTACGATTAACACACCTACCATAATTTTATTGATAAAATGCATACCAACCTTATATTATTTACAAATCCATGGATACAATACTTAATGTATGTATTTACTTTGAATGTTTCATGAAAACATTTTGGCAGGATTTCATTTTAGTTGATTATTATTTTAATCCCTAAAGGATTTAAATTAAAATTCTAATTGGAATTTAAATGGTTACCTTTCATTTCATTTAGATCACCTCTATCCTTTTAAGATATTTTTTATAAGATTATTTTATATCATCTCAAACCTATATATCTCTTCATACCAATCCTATTTATTTTACCTCCCACTTATAATCCTTCAAATATATTGAATTGAATCTGAATTCCAAGGATAAAATGAATTTTGGAAACCAAATTTCCTTTTAAGTCGCTTCCTTCAAATAATTTGAAGAATTAAAAATCTCGATTGAGTGAATCAGTAAAGCTAAAGAATCTATAGCTCATTGATCATCTAATTTTTGAAGAAAAATTAGTCGATGCTCAATGGATGAAGTCGAACCAATCGCTGGTTTGGAATGAGATTCAAGAATAAGGATGGGATGATTAGTTAATTAAAAATGGCAGACCCTTCTATCTTAATATAATCAATTAGTTTTATGAAAACCTTATATTCTTACTTGGAGAAAAGTAAGATAAAGTAAAACAATGTATAAATGGTGATGTTTTTGAATTCTCTTCAAAGTTTTGGAAAAAATGTTTAAGATTGCTGTACAGTATAGCGTATGAGTATTATCAAAGTTAATATAAAGTTAATCATCTACACTTTGAATTTTATAATTCCTTGAATGAGATCATTAAGAATGTGACTCCCAAAAGACCCACTATTGTTGAGTTCAGTGGGGAATATAGGATCCTATTTAATTTTATTATGTATGTAATATGCCCAAGAAAATGAGACTTTATTATCCTGAGGAATCATGACATATTTTTCTTATTTTTGATGAATAGCAGTGTTCAAATCAATCTTTTTAGATATGTTATGAGACACATGGTTGAGATGTGCAAGAAAAATTCAATGTTCAATTCCTTATCCTATCTAAATATAATTTATTCCTTGATAGAGTATGAAGGATTAGTTCCTTAGGGGGAGGATAAGATAACTGATTCTGATAGATTTTTTCTTACTCAAAATATTTGTAAGAAAATGAAAGTCAATTGGAATATATGGAAATATGAATGGTTAGATGACCTAGAGAAACTATATGAACAATTTAATATAGTAAAGTATCCTATTTTACCTAGGGATATGGTAGATACAAGTCTTTAACATGATGAGGTTGTGGATTATTCAGATTATAATGTTTCTCCTTCTAAAGAAGAAGAAAAATAAGTAGCTGAAGAACAAGAAGAAGAAGAAGAGGTGGTAGAACATAATGAAGAAGCTAGGTGAGCTTATGAGGATGAGTCAAAGTGGGATTAATCAGTTGGATCCAATGAAGATAATAATAACATATAAAGATCTCTTATTATTGGGGGAACAACTAGATAGTCTATACCAGATGCACCTTATAAGGGGAGAAGTCCCCTGTATTTTTTTAAAAGGTTGGGGCCGAAGCCCCATTTATTATTCTGATGATGAAGATCATGGATGTAGTCCACCTGAACATTGTGGAACTGTTATTATCTCTACTTAAATAACTATGGAGGGATAATTTATTTCTAATCTTCACATTCAAGAGATAATTGATGGTCCCTAATATATGTTTCATGAGGAAATCATTGAAGATTCTGATAATGATAAAGTTAAAGTTTTTTCTAGAGTTGAGGGTCAGACTATGAGATATAGTCTGATGGAGGATTTACTTGAGGTATATGGTAAGAATCCAACTAATGATCCATATCCCTCTTCTCATGAACCCTCCATTATATTATATTTATATGTCACTAAAGATTACTAAGATGTGTTTAAATAAAATATGTTGGAAATACTCAAACACACATTTGATAACTTTCTTAACTCTTTCACCAAGTAAGACATGAGGATATTTATGAAGCTATTACTTTGGTAATTAATCATCTATTGCCTAGATTTAATTTTAGAATAGTGATGATACAGAATGATATTGCAATTATGATAGTTCAGGTAAGTGATATTTAATATGATCTATGTAACATGATGATTCAGTTAGACCAGAAGTTCATGAATGTTGTGTTTCATCCTACCCTATGTCTTCTTCTCCTCTTGTTCAATCGGTTTTTAATGAATACAACATCAAACAGTTCATTAAGGATTAGTTAAAAGTTTTGTTTGATGATTTTAACAAGACTCTTGAATATTTGTATGTTGGGTTTCAAATCCATTCTTCCAAGAACCCAACTTTAGTTTGTGGGGATATCAAATAATCTATTCAAGACTGAGAAACAATCCAGATGACAATTGGTTATTATCTATGCAGGATTTCCAGAAAGTCCAATATGAAAGTTATGTTTAGAAATATTTCTTTGGATTTGAAGATACCCCCTCTAAATTATCTTTTTAAGTCTCAATTTGAGAATCTTAGAGCTATGAATCCTATTTTGGAATATTTAACTGAGAATCGATATAATTTCCTTCATGATTAAGATCACGGTTCATGGGTTGTCAGTGAGTTCACCCTATTGAAGGAACCCTATATTTATACCTCCCAAATAGCTGTGTTATCCCCTTTATCCATTTCTCTATATAATCCCACTAAATCCACTACCATTAATCCTTTTAACCTAAATTCTACCCAATCCTTTCAACAACTTAGACTAGTTTCGAACTGTGTAGTTATTATAGACCTACCTTCTCATCTGCTCCTAGAACCACTTCTTATCCTACCTCTACCTCTAATAGAAAATGACCCTATACTTTATATTGAAATAATAGATGACCCTCATTTTGATTCAATTTAGGATTTCTAATTGGGATTTATTCTAATCTGTTTGTACACTTTTGGTACTATCTTTTGATATATTAATGACATTCTCTCTTTTATTCCCATATATTTTTATCCTATTTCTTAATTTATTCTTTTTGATAATATCGAATGGGGGAGTAATGTGATAAAATAAAATTAATTGAATTTAGTGGAAACCCTTTTTACATTATTTCAAGAACTTGTTACATTGTTACTTCAATCCTTTGAAAATGTACTTTTGATGCATTAAATTCATTTCAATTTAAATGTTATGATTTTTGATCATCAAAAAGGGGGATATTGTTTCCTTAGACTAGAAGGTCCTTATTTTAATGATCCCAAATCATGTTTATCTTTCTTTTAATAATTTTCATGTTTTTTATTTGAAAGAGGTTTACTAGAAATTTTTTCCAAAAATGGATAAGTTTAATGCTCACCATGCCACCTTACCGTGTGAAGTTAAAGTGACATTATCACATTAACACATGAATAAAAACCACTTACCATGATTTATATGAGAAATTTTTTTCTAATCCATGAACTGACTGTACATTGAAGCATGTACAATAAATCTACTATGAAAATCAGTGTACTTAAACACATAAATGAAATTACCTACCGCATGAAGAAATCAAGTTATCGTGGCAAGGTATGTATAATTTTTCATTAAATAATACATGGACCATGTATTCTAATGTAGTGACTATATGAATAAGAATATTACTATTTGAAGTAATCAACTTATTGCATGTGAAAATGAGATGACCACATGAAGAGATAAACTGACTGTGTCACCTTGTAATATCACTTGACCATGTCAAGTTCCAGTGAGCTCAATAAACCGCACTTTAAGTGAAGATATCTTTCCATGTCTAACGTAGTAGTGGATCATTTCAAATATCCAATGGCTAGTTTTGAAGCATTAAATGAAACGTTAATGCATTTAATGAAGAGTGATTATTCTACAATGGATACTTTTGATGGATATAACTTTAAGAGAATTATTATATTGTGTGAAGAGATGATGGACTACTAAGAAAACTTAATTACATACAGATAATAAAAAATGATACACAAGTACCTTTTCTATAGATAATAATTTACAATGAAATGTTTTCTATAATTTTCTAAGAAACTTATCCAAGCACTTTCCAAAGAAAAATACAAGGAATCCAAACAACTAAATTTACTCACATCAAGCTGCATTACATTTCCTATCTTTTCTTATCTCTTTCTCTTTCCATCTTAGATTTTCTTTTGATCAATGTTTTATATTACTCTATTTTTAAAAACATAGTCTTCTGTGCTAAACTAGATAATACTCTATATTTTCTCAAATCCATTATTTTTATTCCAATGAATAACTATGGATGAGGTCCTTTGTGTCCTAGTATTTTTTACACATCCAATAAAACTATGGAAGATTCTCTATGCCTATAAAATCTTATGTACTGTTGTTTATAAAACAAGATCTTGGTGGTGGATCAGTTTATTAATTAATAAACTTAGTGTAAGTAAGTGATTTACATGTGGAGGGGTGATTAGCCACAAAATGAGGCTAATATCATTGTTAATATATATAATATTCAGGTGATTTATTATTCATAAATACCATTTTAGTGAATTTTACACTTTAAACATCATTTCACATTATGATTGTAATTCCTTCTTAAAATGCACTATTATGTGGTACATTTTTGAACATCATTTAAAGTACCTAATGATTCATCTGATTTTAAGGAATGTAATTATCCATATTTTAATTTTATATTTTGGGTAATTGATCTACACTTCAATATGAACTTGTTTCATTCAGGGATAAATGGAGAATTCATGGAAGAAGATGGGGATATTTTGTTATGAAAGGAAACAATTCTGGAGAAGTTATATTGGACACCATCCCATTGATGAGAATATGGGGCCCAACATACAGTACCAATGAAGCCCAAAATTTGTGGGATACTGGAAGAAATGTATAGTAATAAATACTTTTTAAGGATCCAGTGCTAATTAGGCATCCATGGTGGTCATTAAGGCAGCCCAATTTGAAGATAAAATTCTAGGCCAGATTCTGAGGCCCATAAAAAATCCTACCAATATGATCATATATCAGAATACACAACTCCAAATGGTCCCAAATTTTACAGGTGGTTAGGGGAAATCCGGAGATACATTTTCTGATTCTATGGCCCACTCTGATTCTACAATCTAGAAGGCCTTCCAAGCATGTCTATTCGGTGGATGAAAGCTGGATGCCACCTCGGGTCAAGTGTGGAAAAGTCCAAGTTCCACAAGATTTCCACCACCCTAGGCCTACCATAATCAAGTGGGATGATTTATACTATTGGAGGCTCGACCCAAGGCTCCCCAAATGCCTATTTAAGGCAGTGGTGGTGTAATATTTTATCATCTTTGAGCTTTCTTTCATTGTAATGTTATGCTGCGATTTTTTTGTCTCAAGTTTTCCTTTCACATGTAAGTTGTTCAATTCACTTTAGTTTCTTAATAAAAGTTATTATTATAATCTTATTATGTTGTTACTCATATCAATTTTATACTGTTGGTTCAAGGTGTGAATTTATTCAGACCAAAACTTGTGAAATTATCACACAACGGTGGAGTGATCGCTATTTTATTGTGTTTTTTTACTTCTCCATTTCCTCTCTCATGAGTCTACTTTCCGCTTCCATTGAAACCATAGAATCAATGGAGGGATAACACACTTATGGGTTGATACAAGGTAGTAGAAAGAGGCTTAATTTTATGTTATTTATCACCCCATTAATCTATAAACACTTCTTTTAATTGATATTTTTATTTGATGAATTTTAAACTCCATCGTCCTTGTTGAATTTAAGGCCACACACTTCAAGTGCTAATACGAACCTTTACCTTGATGTTCTCAAAACATTGATCCTTCAAGTTTATAGGTGATTATTATTAAAGTGTGTAGGTATTAAAACTATGAGTGAGGATGTTGTTTGATCTTCTTAAATAAACCCATCTCAAATATAAGAAATTGAAATAGTTGAAAAAGAATTTCATCTAATCCACCCCGAGTGATAACCTAGGATCAAATAATTACCTTAATTTGAATTAACGTAAATCTGGTATTGATCATTTAAAACCATATTAAATCAACCCAATTTGGCCACTTTATAGCAAAAAACAATCCATAGAATGTACATGTCTATAGGTACTTCTTAGGTCTCTGAGGATTCGACAACCCAAGCTAGACTACAAGGACCGTCCAACCTTATTCTTTTGGGTAAATTTGAGCGTGAATCAAATTTTGGCGCTATTTCTGGGGAACCAAGTAAGTCATCTAAACACACATTCTATTCTCCCCCATTTCTTATTTTCTCATCCAAATTCTCTTATCTCACCCCTTTCTCATTTTATTTTCTTTTGGTGCATGTCCACCTACACCCGCGATCAATCAAACCGTCTAGTTAGGGTAGATAGTCTTGGGGTTGGGGAGTCAAGTATACCAAGGGAACTCTTTCCATTAGATCATAATATTCCTAATACTCCAGAGTCAAAAATTGAGACTATTTCAATGGAAGGTTTTCAAAGAAACCAACTCATAAACCCGGGTGGGATCCAAAATGGAAACCCAAATGAGGCAGCCCCAAACTTGGGGAATACAGTTGATAAAACCATGAATGACTACCTCACACCTTACTAGACCAATGCCCCATCATGAATTAGACACAATTACCTAATAGATTCCAACTACATCTTTAAACCCAATGTCCTAAACCACCTTCCCACATTCAATGGAATGGAGTCTGAGATTCCCTACCTTTACGTTAAGGAATTCAATGACATTGTAGAAACCATGTGTCCCCCACATCAACTAGAATCATCTAAAATGAGGCTATTTAATTTTTATTTAAAGGATCAAGCTAAAAATAGGCTAAAAAATTTGAGGCCATTATCCCTCAACCCTTGGGACTAACTACAAAGAGAATTCTACAAACAATACTTTACCCGCCACAAAACAATTTCACTTAGAAAGAGTATCCAATTTTTTTTGAAAATGAGGGAGAGTCATAATATGAAACATGTGAGAGGTTCAAAGACACTCTAAACATGGTTCCACACCATGGTTTTTATATTCTTGAACAAGTGAGAATTTTATATGAAGGGTTGGGTCTAGGGAACAAATAATTCATTGACATGATGTGTAATGGAACCTTTAAAAACAAAGCCCCAAATGATGCTTACGAGTATCTAGAAAGCCTTGCTGAACAAAACCAAACATGGGGAACTTCACCTTATTCTGAAAAGACACAAAGAACTACTGTAATTCATACGCTTAGAGAAGAGGAAATCCTTAGGGATAAACTCACAAAACTCTCTAGGAAGGTTGAAGAGATAGACCTTAGGAAAGTCAATGAAATCCAAACTGTTGACCCTATATGCACAATTTGTGACAAACATGACCATAATATAGACAACTTCCCAACCATTCCATCCATCAAGGATGTTCTTTTAGGAGTACCCCTAGAAAAAGTAAATGCTTTAAACTTTCAAAAGCCTCAATACCAAAACACCTTCAACCCAAGGTATAATGACCTCCCAGGCGTCCACTGGAAAGATAACCAACAACCTAGACAACCACAGAGACAAAATACTTACACCCATTAAAACTACCAAACCCATAACGAGTTCCAAACCCAATGTATCCAATACCAACAACCACCGGTCCATTTTCAACAAACCATCCCACCTTCAAAATATCCCCCTAGGATAAACCAATCTTCTCAAGCACCAACCCAAACTGTTCCACAAAGCCTACTAAAACAACTATGCAAAAAAATGGAAATGATGAACTTGGAAGTCTCTTATATAAAACAGTAACTTCAAACCATCAAAACTGGAAAGGCACCCATGCCTACTCAGGTGGTACCATCCTCAACTTCTAGGGGAGATCCAAGCTGTTCTCAAACAACTCATGAACAACTAAAGGCTGTGACTATTTTAAGAAGTGGGAAATCAATTGAGAAACTTGAAAAACTAATTCAGAACCCATTTGAAGATTCAAAAATGGATGAAAATTCAAATGAACCAAATGATCAAACTGAAAAACATGATAACATTGTCAAAGAAACAACTCTTCAAAAAAGAACCCCACAACCTGCACCATTTCCTCAACACATGAGGGGGAAAACCAAGCCTGAATTAAGTGAAACATTAATAGAAATCTTCTCAAAAGTCAAGTTGAACATTCCCCTTATCGATGAAATCCAAACCATACCTTCCTACTCAAAGTACCTTAAGGAACTGTTCACTTTTAAAAGAAAATTTTCACATAAAAACCAAGTCCTTTTGGCTGCTAATGTGAGTACCACCATTCAAGGGACAATTCCTTCTAAGTTGAAAGAACCAGGTTGCCCTTACATCAATGTTGAACTATGAGAGAAAAAATTTGTCAAGGCCTTGTGTGACCTAGGTTCTAGTGTCAATATCATCCCCTATGCTGTGTACTGTCAATTAGGCCTAGAAGAGATCCAACCCACATATGTCACACTTCAACCTGCTGATCGTAGCATTAGGGTTCTAAAGGAGATTTTGAAGGACATTCTGGTAAAGTTTGAAAACTTCATCTACCCTGATAACTTCATTGTCCTTGAAAACCATCCAAACTTAGGAAATAAGGAACAAACCCCAATTATCGTTGGTTTTCCCTTCCTTGAAAAAATCAAATTTGTTATCCGAGTCCGAAATGGAAACATGACCATCACCTTTGGGAACATGATTCTAGACTTGAACATCTATAATGAAAGCTCACAAATCGGTGATGATGAGGAAATTCATGAAGTAAACATGATAGGAATCATTGATAATGAATCCATAGAACATCAAGGAATATTTTATGGATGTTTAAGTCAGGATGAGATTGATTTCCTTCGTTCACATGAAGGAAGTTTATCTCCTTGTCTTGAATCATTTTCAAATTTCTCTTATGATGATGTCTTAGGTCCAAAAATCAGTGAAACCTTTCAAGAAACCACTTTCATAGAGAACACTCCAACTTCCTTACCTAAATATGATCAAGCCAATCTAGTAGCTGAAACTTCTACATGTGGGAAATCAATCCTATCTAAAAATCTAGGAAACAAAATTGATCTTGATCCAATGTCCCAATCTTCTGCTAAAATTATGAACCAACCTGATCTTGAATTGAAGGAACTTCCTGCTGCACTCAAGTATACTTTCCAATGGGACAATCAAACACATCCTATTGTCATTTATTCTTCTCTTGAAGCCAATCATGAGAGGATGATTCTATATGTCCTTAGGAAACATAAGAAAGCCATTGGTTGGACACTATCTGATATTCCTTGGATTAGCCCACTTATTGGGACTCATAGGATTTTTCTGGATTTTGATTCAAAGCCATGTCGTCAACCTCAATGGAGAATCAATCCTAATATCATGGAAGTAGTGAGAAAAGAACTTCTGAAATTTTTAAAAGCTGGTATCATATATCCCATAGTTGAGAGTGAGTGGGTCAACCAAATCCAAGTGGTTCCCAAGAAGGCAGGAATCACAGTGATAACCAATGATGATGGAGAGACTATTCTAATAAGGGTGATTAGTGGTTAGAGAGTCTACATTGAATATAGGAAGATAAACTCATTCCACAAGAAGGACCATTTCCCCTTACCATTCATTGACCAAGTCCTTGAGAGAGTTTCAGGTCATGCCTTCTACTATTTATTAGATGGGTACTCAGGGTATAATCAAATTGAGGTCTCCCTATAGGATCAAGGTAAGAATACATTCACATGTCCATTCAGAAACTTTGATTTCAAACATATTCCCTTTGGGTTATGCAATGCCCCTGGAACCTTCCAACGGTGTATGATAGGAATATTCTCAGACATAGTAGGGGATTTTTTTGAGGTATTCATGGATGAATTATATGTGTTTGGGGATACATTTGAGGGATGTTTGAGGAATGTGGAGAGATTCTTGTCTAGATGTAAAGAAAATAATGTGATCCTAAACTGGAAAAAATGCAATTTCATGGTTAAAGAGGGACTACTTCTAGACCATATAGTCTCAGGTAGGGGGATTGAAGTTGATAAAGCCAAGGTTGACATCATTAGTCACCTTCCATAACCCAAAACTATTAAGGAAGTGAGGTATTTCTTAGGACATTATGGTTTCTATATAAGATTCATCAAGGAATTTAGTTCAATATCCCGTCCCCTTTGTGTTCTCCTAGTAAAGGATGCTCCATTTGTTTGGACAGAAATATATGAGGGCTCATTCTCAACCCTAAAATCCTCTCTCACCACTCCTCCCATAAAGAAATATCCAAATTTTAACCTTCCTTTTAAACTTATGTGTGATTCTAATGACTTTTCTGTAGGAGCTGTGTAAGGACAACGTTGTGATAAAACTCCTTATGTCATTGCTTATGCAAGCTAATAATTTAATGATGCCCAAATCAACTACACCACCACTGAAAAGAAGTTAATTTCTATTGTGTTTGGCTTAGAAAAGCTAGGTCCTACCTCTTAGGATCCCCCATCACTGTGTTCACTGACCATTCTTCACTAAAATACCTCTTCCAAAAACAAGATGCTAAGGATAGACTAATTAGGTGGGTCCTTCTCTTAAAATAATTTGACCTCACAATCAAGTATAAAAAGGGTGTTGAAAATGTTGTAGCTAATCACCTTTATAAGATGGAATTAAAAGACAACTGAAATCACCTTTCTGTGTCTGATTCATTTCCTGATGAACACCTATACTCTGTGAGTGACTGCCCTTGGTATGCTGACATAGCCAACTTCTTAGTTATAGGAGTAATTCCAAAATTCTTAGGGACTCAAGATCGAAGGAAATTCATTTATAATGTTAAGAATTATGTGTTTTATAATCCATACCTCTATAAGTTCTGCCCCGACCAAGTCATTAGGAGGTGTGTCCCATAATCTGAACAAGAGTCCATCCTTAAATTCTCTCATAGTGAGGCATGTGGAGGTCACTTTTCCTCTAAGAAAACATCTGCTAAGATTATTCAGTGCGGTTTCTTCTGGTCCACCCTCTCAAGGGACTCCTACACATTTTTTCAAAGCTGTCCTAGGTGTCAACAAGTAGGGTCCATCACAAAAAGAAATCAAATTCCACTCACTCCCATCTTAGTGGTTGAAATATTTGACTGTTAGGGAATTGATTTCATGGGACCCTTCCCAAACTCTAGGGGATATCTTTACATTCCTTTAGCTATTGATTATGTCTCAAAATGTTTTGAGGCCATTCCCACAAAATAAAATGATAATAAAACTATTATTAGATTCCTAAAAGAAAACATCTTCTCTAGATTTGGAATTCTTAGGGCTATCATTCGTGATTGTGGAACTCATTTTTGCAATCGTCCATTCTCACCACTCATGGAAAATTATGGAATTTCTCAAAAAGTGTTCACTGTATACCATCCATAGACCAATGGTCAAGATGAGTTAGACAATCGAGAAATTAAACAAATTCTTGAGAAAAATGTTAAACCATCTAGGAAATATTGGTCAAGAAAACTCTTAGATGCTCTTTAGGCCTATCAAACCGCATATAAAACCATTTTAGGAATGTCCCCATATAGGTTGGTTTATGGTAAAACATGCCATTTTCCAGTGGAGATTGAACATAAGGCTTTTTAGGCAATTAAGAAAATGAATTATGACCTCCCATTGGCCGAAAAAAAAGGAAATTAGATCTCAATGAACTTGAGGAACTTAGGATGAAGGCTTATGAAAATGCAAGGATCAATAAAGCTAAAGTACAATCCTACCAATCTATAAATCTTAAAACCAAACACATTTTACTGGGTAAACCTATTGTTTTGTATATTTCTAAACTTCATTTACACTTGGGAAAGTTGAGGTCTAGATGGTTAGGTCTATACATTGTGCATAAGGTATACCCCCATGGGGCTGTAGAAATTCAAGATCCCACCAATGGTAAAACCTTTAAAGTTAATGTCCATAGAGTCAAACCATTCATTGAACCATTCCAAAAAAATTAAGTTGATGAAAACTTGTGTGAACCAACCTTAGATGAGGAAAATACTTAAATAATTAAGGGTCCATGTCGGGCTAACGATGTTAAAAAAAGCACTGCACTGGAGGCAACTCGTGGTTTTCTTGTTTCCAATCTTTTTGGAATCATATTTTTTTTTTCAAATAGGATTAATTAATCATTTTTATATTTAAAAATAAAAAATAGACTATTGAACTGTTCTTATATTATGAGTATGGATGGGTACGAAAGGGGAGCACCATATTCATCCGTGTCACGTGGTGCGATCCTTGAGTAATACCTTACCCTAAGATTTAAAAAGAAGAAAATGTATCGTCATTTTATTTATTTTTATATGTTTTTAGGTTAAAATAAAAATACAAAAAAATAAATAAAAATATAATAATAATAAAAAAATTCTACATCGTAGGTCGTGGGGAAAACCCCGTCACAACCGGCGAAGCCGCAGGGACTCGAAGCCGAGACTGAAGGGAGATAGGGGCACACGCTTACCACTGACCTACAATTTTTTGTGCTTCATTATTCTATAATTTTTATATATATACTTATATTTCACTTTCTTTGTTATATATATATATATATAGTTTTTTGTTTTTTTTGTTTGTTTTTCCTTTTTTTTCTCCACTAGGGAATTCTCAGAGTGACATCGAGATCAAGGGATTAAAAGGGAGCAGCAAGAATTTCAACTTCAAACACTAGGTGACTTCATTCCATG
Organism: Viscum album; assembly: GCA_963277665.1. NCBI lineage: Eukaryota > Viridiplantae > Streptophyta > Magnoliopsida > Santalales > Viscaceae > Viscum > Viscum album. Next base: position 1,894,383,019 of record OY728164.1, read on the forward strand.
ATCCTCATTTTCATGAAATTTCATTCTCTACCTCTACCCCATTCTAAATTTTCTTTTTTATAAACACTGGGGACAATGTTATTTTAAGTTGGGGGGGAGATAAAATAAAAAAAATGCTTTTGTGTAAAAAAAGAACGATTTAAAAAAAAAGTGTGTAAATGGAAGGAAAAATTCCTTTAACTTTGAACATGGTAATACACATTGCACACTTTGAAACTGAATATCAAATAATTTATCATGACCTAATTCTGATTTTAATCCTTGTATAATTTCATGAGCATAGATTTTGGAAAGTGTGGATGTCCAATGTGATATTTCATCATTTATATTTTCATCCAAAAAAAAGATCACAATGAACGTCCTTTGGATAGTGGGGCATTAGTTTGAGTTCTTAGGGTCCCCCAAATAAATAGCATAGGTTTGGTGATCATTTTAGTTTTAATATGAGTATTAAATAAAAAAAACAAAAAAAAAACAATAAATTTTCACGTAGAGAAATGAAATGACCTAATGCGTGGCTTTCGGCACTTGGGGATCATGACTCCATAGTTGTCTGGACAAGAGTTAGTAATTTTATCTCTATTTTTGGTAATTTGAATTTGTTTTTGACTGAGTTAACTTGATATGATTCCCGACTATGTGGGATTCACTTGGTTCCCTATGGTCTTTGAGCCTGGTATTCATTGGGAAAGTCTCGCTACAGGGGTTGACTCTTTTGAGTGCAATTACAATTACCATGGAAAAATTGCAAAAAAAAATAACATAATTTTTTTGAATACTCATCTTAATATTGAAATGTGATTACACCTAGAGCTTCCATCATTTACCTATTGAATAATGATAAACCCCCATGTCTAATGCGATGCACAACACATCATCACTATTAATTGATATTGGATGAAATATGGAGAAGAATTTGAACAAAGGAATGGGCTTGAGATTGGGATATGATTATAAAACTATCATGTATTAAAATATTTTGGTGGGTTTCATTATTGTTTGGTATAATATTTTTTGGTGATCATTGTGTATTAAAATGTTTTTCGAAAAGGGAATTCAAATTTCATATTGTTGAGATATATTTTGCTCGGTACTAGAAAAACTCAAGTTGGGGGGGGGGTGTGATTAGCCACTAAATGAGGCTAATATTCATTGTTAATATATATAATATTCATGTGATTTATTATTCATAAACCCCATTTTAGTGCATTTTACACTTTGAACATCATTTCACATTATGATTGTAATTCCTTCTTAAAATGCACTATTATGTGGTACATTTTTGAACATCATTTAAAGTAACCAAGGATTCATTTGATTTTAAGGAATGTAATTATACATATTTTAATTTTATATTTTGGGGAACTGATATAAATCTAAATATGAACATGTTTTATTCCAGGATCAATGGAGAATTCATGGAAGAAGATGGTGATATTTTGTTATGAAAGGAAACAATTATGGAGAAGTCAGATTGGACACCAGCCCACTGATGAGAATGTGTGTCCCAACATACAGTCCAAATGAAGCCCAAATTTTGTGGGATTATAGAAGACATGTATAGGAAGAAATTATTATTCAGGAGATAGTGCTAATTATGTATCCATGGTGGTCATTAAGGTGGCCCAATTTGGAGATAAAATTTCGGGTCAGATTTTGAGGCACATAAAAAATCCTACCAATATGATCACATATCGGAATCCACAACTCCAAATAGTCTCATATTTTATAGGAGGTTAGAGGACATCATGGGATCCATTTCAATTTTCTATACCCTACTCTTATTCAGCCATATATAAGGTCTTGCAAGTGTGTCTGTTCGGTGGATGAAAGTTGGATTCCACCTCGGGTCAAGTGTGGAAAAGTCCAAGTTCCACAAGATTTCCACCACCCTAGGCCTACCATAATCAAGTGGGATGCTTTGTACTGTTGGAGGCTCAAACCAAGAATCCCAAAATTAATATTTAATGCAGTGGTGGTGGAAGATTTTATCATCTTTGAACTTTCTTTCATTGTAATGTTATCTCGTGATTTTCTTGTCTCACATTTTCCTTTCACATGTAAGTCATTCAATTCACTTTAGGTTCTTAATAAAAGTTCTTATTATCCTATTATTATATTGTTATTCATATCACTTTGATACCATTGGTTCAAGGTGTGGATTTATTCACACCAAACCTTGTGAAATTATCACACAACGGTGGAGTGATCATTATTTTATTGTCTTTTTTTACTTGTCCATTTCCTCCCTCATGAGTCCACTTTCTGCTTCCATTGAAACCATAGAATCAATGGAGGGATAAACCACTTATGGGTTGATCCAAGGGAGTATAAAGGGCTGGATTTGATGTTATTTGTCACCCCATTAATTTCTAAACACTTCTTTTAATTGATATTTTTATCTGATGATTTTTAAACTCCATCGTCCTTGTTGAATTTAAGGCCACACACTTCAAGTGCTAATACAAAACTTTACATTGATGTGATAAAAACATTAATCATTCAAGTGTATAGGTGATTATTATTAAAGTATGTAGGTATTAAACTGGTGAGTGAGGATTTTTTTTGATCTTCTTAAATGAAACCATCTCAAATATAAGAAATTGAAATAGTTGAAAAAGAATTTCATCCAATCCACCCTGAGAGATAACCTAGGATAAACTCATTACCTTAATTTGAATTAACTTAAATCTATTAGTGATCCTTTAAAACCATCTTAAATCAACCCAAGTTGGACACTTCATAGCCAAAAACAATCCATAGAATGTACATGTCTGTAGGTACTTATTTGGTCTCTGAGGATTTGACAACCCAATGTAGACTACAAGGACCGTGCTACCTTCTTCTTTTGGGTAAATTTGAGTGTGAATCAAGGGGATTAAGTCTTATCCTAAGACTGAACCCCTTTTATAAATTCTAGAATGTTTTCCTAGTTTTTTTAAATTCACAAATCATTTTTCATTTTCTAAACTGTAAAATAACTTTACTTTGACAGTTAGTCTTAATTTGTATTTGTATATAGTTTTTAATTAAGTAAAGTAATTTCAAAAGTTAAATTACATAAAAAAAATTCTAAATGAGCCTCAATCCTACTTTTGAGAAATTATTTGAAATATTAAATTTATATATTTTTACTATTTTGATTAATTGGGTGTTTTTATTAAATTTGGGATTTAGTTTTTAATTTTTTTAAGAGAAATTTTATGGGGAACTCAATTCACCCCCAATTGAGTTACTCACTCAAACCAACAATATCGTTCACAATATCCTTATTTATATATTGGGGAAAGGAATACAAATAAAGGGTGATATAATATGATCAGTAAGGGAATTACAATAGTGTAAGTTATCATAAAATAAATAAGGCATAATTATTATGAAAAAAGTGAATAACTGGAAACAAATTACATTTAATAAATAAATTGATCATTGAGAATAATTTGATAGGAATAAATGATGATAAAATAATTCCATATAAATATTCACATGAGTTTAAAACTTATCCATATATATTATAATTATTCAAATAATCACACACACATCAGTAACTAGTTTTATAATTATGGAATGCATAATTCTAGGCATCATAATCATACCATTAATGCCTTGTTCCAAGACAAAATACGTAAACATGTAAAGTGTATACCAGAAACCCAAAATAGTTTGACCCATGAGACCTACCGATGTATAGAGGGGCTATAGTAGTCACCACCCATCACTTACTATGTCTAATGCATTAATAATATAAAAGGGGTGAAATATAATAATGTAATCATTCATATTGAAAAACTAGCATACAAAATGTTAATATTTTCCCCAATAAATAAATATAACATAATCTTAAGTCATCCAATGTAGTATGATGAATGATATAAAAATATCACATCCCCAGTAAAGAATAATATTCTCCAAAGAATGTTGACATAGATAAAAATACTTTAGAAAAATTATTAGAATATTTCTTGAGGAAAATACCATTTTCATTTTGAAATCACTTATTCAAAATATAAAAATTTCCAAAATATTAATGAAAAAATTTTCTTTTAAAATAATCATGAAAAATTGTAAATTAAGTTTCAAAGGAATGATTATTCATGATGGTGGGAAAAGTTGTTTGTGCTATATATGTTAATACAAATATTCCATTCACACATTTAGTAAAAGAAAAATCCTTCGGAAAATGACAATAAGTTTCATTTTAAAATTATTTATAGAAAAACCATACATCAGTAAAAATGAATTTAATAAATAATTGTACAATAGTAAAATAATTCTTTAAAATATTTTAAATAAAATATAGACATGGGAGAAAAATATTCCCAACCGAAAGAAAAATAAGGTTGGTTTTTGTAAAAAAACCATTTTAGTATCTTGAGTACTTAAGATAGGAAAATGAATGGAAAACATATATTTTTTATAAATAACAAGACGATAAAGAAAATAGATTGGGTTTAAGATACAAAGATCATATAATACCACCAATAGAGACTTAAACATAAACAATCTCAAATAATAATGAGATTGTGAAATAAACTATTAACGCTTTGGTAATTTTTGAATCATAATCTACATAAAATAAATAACTTAAAATGAAACTTTAAATACCATGAATATTTTTATTACATATCATGAAAGAAACAAGTAGTGAATATGGAATATGGATCACAAAAACAAATGTGAGATGAGAAACCCTTACCTCAAGTTCAACTTGCTTCGTAAGTTATTTTAAACACTTGTATAATAAATTTAAATTTATTATAATTACATACTAGAATAATTTTTATATAAATAATATCATATATTATCAACTTATAATAATTCAACACCCATTTATAAATAATTCTTTATTAAAATTACCATTTCGGGGTGTTAACTGTCTTGTTTTTCACGTATGTTTCAGTTCGATAGTTCTGATCCTTGTACTTTGAACAAGGTTACATAATCTATAGAATTATAATCATGATATAAATATAATTTATATTAATTATATACATATTTAGAATAATTAATGAAAGGTAGAGATATAAAAATGAATTACACCATTTATGGAGACGGTAGGCCACACGAATGCATGAAAATTATTTTCACGTTTTCAAAGGTTGTAATGAAAGAAAGGTAAATAATAATTCACCATTAAGGAATCATAGTTATATCAAATATATCATATGTATTAATTAATTATATATTTATCACCATAAATTTAAATAGGAAATGAAAAAAATATTACATTGCTTTGTGTAGGTGGCTGTCCACACTTACGCACAAGCGACAATATAGTTTTCTAAAGGATTGGAAGGTAAGAAGGTTTGTATGATATTATAATACTAAAAAAATAATTATTTCATATATATCATATATATTAATTACATATATCTTTATAAAAATTAAATTAAATTTGAAATGAAAGATGAATTACACCACTATGTGGAGACAATAAGACACACATACACAGATGTTTTCGCTTTTTATAGGACGAAAAAGAGATGGAAAATGGTTTCACTATAATCATCATAACATCTCAGCATATTTTTGATAATGGAGTTTCTTATTTTATGATAGGTTCAATAAATTTATAGGTTGTATAAGAATAAATATATTTTAAAGAGTTTCTAAAGACGATTACCTCTTTTTTCAAGAGACTTCCTTTAGATTACTTCTTAAGGACCCTTGTAACGTTATTTTAAGAAGATTGGAACCTATAATTAGTGTATATGGAAGTTTATAATACAAATAGTTTTGGATTGGTTGATATAGATGTCTCTAAAAGTGGTGTGAAGAATTTATATAAAGAGGTCTCATTTTATAATAGAGGGAAAAGATACACTTGGAATTTTTAAAATGAGTAAACCATAATTAAGTCATTCTCAAGTAAAATGATTATAAATGGACATAGATTAAAATAAAAAGTATATAAGTTTGAAATATCCTTATACAATGAAATTCATATAGGTTTTGGTTTCATTTTAAACCTTATCTTTTGGTTTGATCCCTTGGTTAACCTATTTTAATCTAAACTGTGAGAATGACTTTTTCAATATTAAAGGGTCATAATTTTAATTATAAAGCAAAAATTTGCACATAAATGAAAAATAGATGAAATTTTAGACCATTTCACATCCTACTTGTCTTATTTAGATTTTTTTATGAGTTTTAAATAATTTAATAAAATATTTTTATCATAAAATACTATTAAAGTCACGTTAAGAACTATTCACATAATTTGATTTTGAAAACAACATAACGAAAATAGAATTAAAATATAAAACTTCCACACATCTCAAATATGTAATTTTTATCTGTAAAATTCTTGTAACACAATAATTCACCCAAATTTTATTACTTTTAATATTTCTAATGTCATTTATTTTATTTTTCTATTAATTGAATATATACAATATTAACGTTGCATAAGATTTTAAGAAAATTATTTAATAGATAAAAATTACAAATAAAATACCATGATAAAAAAAATTTATATTTAAAATAAAAAATTAGAATTGAAATTATACTATTTTTATCCTTATTTAAAGATTTTAGTGATATTAAATTCAAGAGAGTGGCATTTTGTATTTATTCTTTCCTTAAATTAATATAAAGGCCATAATCAAAGAAAAATGGCTCCAAGTGGCCTTATACTCCACAATCCATATTTTTGTATTTTCAAATGACTCTTTTAAGGGGGAAAGTGTGAACCCAAACAAAACCACCAGATTCAACCCATTACGAGAATTACAACAAACATTTGAATTTTAAACAAACACACTGCAGCCAAACCCCAATCTATACCGGCATTGCCGCCTTCCAAAAACACTAACATTAAAAATTAAAACTTCATCCAGCATTCACGCGTCTGCCTTGAGATTCACAACCATCACGCCGAAAAAGACATCCTGCAGCCGAAAGAACCCTCGTGAGACATCACTATCACTAGCTCCATCCATCACCGCATCAACACTGACTCCACTGTCCGCATCGTCATTATCACTCGACACTGTCGCTCATAGGCACCGTCGTCGACCAAAGCACCGTACCGGAATACCAACGTCAACAATCATAAAAATGAACGTCGACCACATCATCGAAGAAGACACCATAGGCCACCACCAGGGAAACCTCGAACTAGGAATACATGATAAGCATAAAAGGAATATGAACAAATCGAACCTCAGATCAAGCCTCCAAAATCAGCACACGCTGATGTGACCACCGCCATCAGCCCTGATAAAAAAACACCGGTGACTACCTGACTGAGTCAGACAACCACTATAACCCTCCAACACTCCGTGAGACGAAAACCCCGAAACTGGGAAGGTCACCATGAAAACTAGTGAGCTGTCGAAGAACCTGAACTAGGAAGAGAAGACCAAAAGCCATCCTGTCTTCGCTACACCATCGTCGCTACCATCCATGGATCTGCACCTACACCACCCTTTGGAAACCCCACAATTCCCAATGAAACATAAGACCCTCACCTGAGAGAAAGAAACATCACCTAGAGCCCCCTCCACATCACACCACACACCCAAAGCCTCCTGAGAGTCAGTGAACCCGACCAACCTGGAAGGAAGTAGAGATCTTGGAGGCCAGAGAGAGTGCGAGCAGAAGGGCCTTCCCAGCAAGCCACCGAGCACAACGACAAATGCTCTAAAAAAGAAACACGCCGAACCAAAAAAGAAGAAATGAAGGACTGCCAAAAAGAAACACCACGGGGGGGAAAACCATAGAGAGGAACCAGGGACTGAAACCCTAAACTGGGGAAGAAAGGAGCCGCCGATAACCCTACCGCCACCTAACCGCTTAACCCAGATCCTCAAAGGTGCCATCACTCCATATCCGACCTGGAGAGGAACGATGGAGCGTGAGGATAGAGCACAGAATAGGCATCCGAGGAGAAAGCAGAGCACCTTCACGGAGAAACTGAGAGAGAAGGAAGAATAGAAGGGAACGAAGAATTGAAACTGCCACCGCCGCCGCCGGGGAGATAGTGAAACCCTAGGAGAGGGTAAAGGCAAGCCGAGACACCGAGAGCGTCCCTGACGAATGAGGCACCATTAGATGTTTTTAAGTGGCCTTATACTCGATAATTGGATGGAAATAGCCAAATAAAACCCATAAAATTAGATATAAAAAAGTTTTGGGTTGATTTTAAGACCCTATCACATGGTTGCAACCCTATTTTACCCATTTTACCCATACTAAGATGAAAAATATTAACCATGGTTACTATTCATAATGATAAAAAATAAAAGATTATTATTTACCAAAATTTAACATCTTAATTCAAAATATGGTATATTTTTTTTTCAATATTAAATAACTAGAAGTGGTATAAATTATTTTAAGATAAAAACATAAAACACAACGAAAAACAGTTTTTAAAAAATATGCCTTTTTAGTTATAATAATGTTTTTATACCAAATTACGCAATAAAATTGATTCAAATTAACTTAATTAGATTATTAATAATATAATTAACATAATGTTACATTTAAATCGTTTTAAAAAAATTAAAATATTTAAATGTTTGAAATGAAGACATTTTTGAATAAAAAAATCTTTACTTTCACTATTCATAAAAAAATCAATATTTTTAGAAAATTCTAAAAATTTAAATCTAAGTTAATTTTGGCATGATTATTTCAAAAATGAATTCAATTTTTTCAAATAAATTTTCTAAAAGTGGAATAAACTAATTTTATTATTTTCTCACTAAAAATTAATAAATACCATTTTTGAGGGAAAATGTATTTTTAAATAATATAATGACTTTACTAAAAATTGGGTAATTATTTATAAATATATATTTTTTATCTAAAAACTTAATCCAAAATTTTTAGAATTTATTTATTCCAATTAACTATACCAATCTAATGACTATATTATAATGGTCCTAAAATAATAATATTTCACGGTTCATTTAAGCTCAGTATTGCATGTTTTATATGATATAAAACATAATGTTTTTTAAAATGTGAAGGTGTTAAAAATATTATATGGAAATATTATGAAAATTTTAAAGTGAAATATCTTTCCTATCCTCTAAAGCTAAAACATCGAGATCAAATCTATTCAGTAAATTTCTCACAAGCTTGTTTACGATGATAGAATCCTCTAAATTCACACTAAATACTTGAATATTGCTAACTATTTCATTCACCCCAGTGAAATATTAATCTATACTATCACCATAATCCATTTTAATTTCTTTAAATATTCTCTTATATACTTTAAACTTGGATTCCCTCACTTTGATATTTCCTTCATAACAGATTCTTAACTTATTCCATGTTTCTTTGTGGTTTTAAGTCTCATGAATTTTGGTTAGACATTTTCTGAAAGAGATATTAAAATTGAATAATGTTACTGACCATAATTATCTTTCTCTTATCAGAGAGTATCATATATACTTACTCAATGATGGGTGGAAATCCTACTACTGTAGTATCTCAAACTTCTAGGCCAAGCTACAGGAGGTAGGGTAGAAATTTATTACTCCAACTATGATAATTTATACCATAAAAAGGAGGACGTACTTGGATATTTATATAATTAATGTTATCTATTTATAAATAATTTATAGTATATTTATAGGGGTCCTTTTCTTTAATACTACTTGTAGAGACTGGATTATTGTGAGATCACTGAGAGGGGGAGAGGGTGAATCAGTGATCCATTTTACTTTTATGAATTATTTTATTTAATTCAACCTCTAAGATAATTTAAAATCTTTATCCCTCTTATTTAATTTCCCAAAATCACCTCTTATGAAAAAAAATAAGTCATAAAAAATACACAAAGATTAAAAGGATCCATCATAACGACAAACTCCTTACTACAACCAATTATATACCATAATTAAAGATCATACACTATATGCACAAGTGGTTAAAACAACTCATTATTCATAAAAATTACAATCTTACCTATGATTAGTTATATATCCCAACCATAAACCAAATACCTAACTAGTTATACATCCCAATCACTGATTTCATCCCTGACTAGTTATACACCTCAATCACTAACCACAACCAAAACTAGTTATACACCCAATCAAATTCTTCAGAAATGATGGGTTATACACACCAATCACAAGTCTTCATCCATGTTGAGTTATACACCCCAAAACAATATCTCCTCTTCAATGATGATCTTTAATTAGAAAGACCTTTGTCTTGTCCTATTTGATTCTACACCACTGAGAATTATCTTCCTTCATGAGCATACAATATCTACTCTACTCATGTACAAAATTAAGTCTATATGTTAGTAAATTTCTATAAAATGAATGTCTGTATTTCTCAAATCCTTAGTTCACTAAATACACTATCATACCAGTATTTTTATCCTATAATTATTTTTTGGCATCAGTCAATTTCTTCTACAAAATACATCAATGTATTAGTTTCCTTAGATTATTCTATTCTCTAATCTATGATTTGTGCAACTGGTTTTCACTATTTTTTCAAATAAGTTTCAATCAAAATACCGTCTTCATAAAAATATCATATACCCCATGCTTATTTCATAGTACTCAAATCAAAAAGCATGTAATCATTTCATGTACTAAAAAATTTCATCATTTTCTCCTTTTAAAAATTATTCTTAGTGAATTAGAACTATTGTAGTGAACCTTCTATTAATGTATTGAATTATCTAGTATGTGGGTCTCAATAAATGATACACTTATTGGTTGTTTTCATAGAGAAAATGTGAGTTTATAGAAGAATTATTTCCCTCTTGTTAAACTTCTCTAAAAAACATCAGCACCTTTATAATGTGATCAAGGTGGGTATTTATAGAAAATTATAAATTATTTTGAACTTTAGATCATCTGATAATCATGTTTAACCACTTTTCACTTCAAGACTCCATGAAACATAACATTATATTACCTCATACTTCATGAATTTAATGAAAACCTCATGCTATTTGCATATTGTATATTCTATTAACTCTATTTCATATTGAATATAGTCTTTTCTACCTATAACTCACCTCACATACACCACTTACCACTTGGTAAATCACATTATCATCATCATGTATATTCTTCATCACATACCAACCTCACAGAATTGAAAAATTCTATTATTTATGACTGCATGGTATACTAATGATCAGATCTCATATGTGAAAAAACCTCATGACATCACATATTGACCTCTCATAGTCACTGAATGCCTAATTCACATACTCAGGATCTCACGATGAACTACCATGAAAAAAACCCATGAGCTTAACATGATCTAGTATGCAGGAGGTTAAAGATGATCGGTTCAAGGAAGATGATGTTGTTTTTTTTAAAAACCATGCAACACTACTTGTTTCCATATTTTTTTAATGAATGGACAATGCCCATATAATTGGATGAGTCCCACATAAATTCATAGTGGGTAAGGGTGCTACCTTATAACATCGGGAACTCACTTATCCAACCAGTGAAGAACACAAGGGTGAAAAATTTATCCTTATACCCCCATGCCACCCCGAATGTGAGAGGATAAACTCCATGCATACTGACCCGGATGCTCAATGTCTAACATATGCACCCATGGGAACTAATTTCCTTATTCATGCTTCTATATAGGTTCCAATGATGGCTTCCTTTAAGCTTGGTTATTCTCCTTTGGTGTCTTCTAGGATTCTTAGGTGGTCATCCAAGGATGTATTATTTTTTACTTAAGTTTAAATAATAATACTTTGCTAAAATAAGATCCATAATCCCTTAAGTCCTCTATACTATAAATCCACTGTCAAATATTATCAACCTATTTAGTTTTCCTATATAATAATACCTTTATTTTTTAACTTACACCAAACCTCAATCATTTTTTAAACTTCATATCTTAATATTAGATTCTCAAGATATCATCCTATTAAAGATCATCATTTAAAATCATCAATAGGTAATTCAACTTCAGTTATTCATTTGTTGTAAACAATGTGATATCTCCAAACACCATTATCACATGTCTTGAGAATTAATATCTGTTTAGTAATCATCCTAATTTGAGTATGTTCCTGTAAAAATCCTACAATCATTATCATATCATCACTCAACTTATTCCTAGATTCTCAACAAATATTTACATCTTCTCAATAACAAGTCAATCATCCATATTTAAAATAAATGAAATTCAAAAATTCATTCAACAAGAACTTAGAAAACTTTTTTACATTGATATAACCATCTAATGTAGACTTGGTCATATCAAAATATAGTGGGGGAAATATTTTTATCATTCTTCATAATACTCCTCACATATTTTTCAATTGATTTCCTAAAAACTAGAAGTTATTAATTGACAATATATCTCACTTTATCATGATAAATCGAAGAGGAAAAAGAAGATTTCAGTTGAGAAAATGGTTCCACTAGAGGGATTTTAATCATATAAATTTGTATACTAATAGAATTGTCACTTTTCATAGCAATATAATTTACAAAAATTAATGGATAAGGAGATATAGAAAGTGTTTCTGGAGTTATAGGATTAAAAGTTTTATTCTTTAATTCAATCAATTGTCTAAGGATCTCTTATCCTTTCATATAAATCTCATTCAATTGAGATTTAACCATATTTATCTTATAGGAAAACATTTATTACATGTGAAACAATATAGAATTATTGTATATATATTTTTACTCCATTATAAATTTCCCATGGGTATTATTGAATTAATTAAACCAAGAATTTATATATTAAAAAATATTAATTTTAAAATAATATAGATCAACTCTGGTGAAAAGTTAATCTTGGTCTATTTTCTCATGTTTATGAACTCAGGGGAATAGAGACGAGTTACCATCCATCAATTATTACTCACTAAATTGATGATTATTAGTTGAAGGTAGAAAAATAATTTTTCATAACCAAATTATTCATCCATGGGATCAGATTATGTTGGTTTATGAGTTTGAAAATCAACATGTAAATATCTTTCCAATAACTTTTCTACAGTCTCAACAATTGATTCCACCTTGCGTATAACCACTAATTTTGTGACCTATGAAACAACATTTGTTAGATATCAACTATTAAGCATTGAATTTGAATGTAATTCAATATCACATATTTACTGTTATAAATATAAAATCAACTTCCTCCCTGCAAAATAATTTTATATATAGAGGTATGAATTTAATATGGTCAATTAATTTAAATACTTGAGGTATTAAAGGTATTTTAGATGTGTGTAGAGATGTATGAATAAGTAAAAGAAGGGTTTTAGTTGAAATTTGATCTAAATGCATAAATCAAACCATGAAAGAGTGTGTTGCGCCATGATTTGATACATGATGGAGTTGGAAGATAAGAGTTGGTTTGGTTTGGTTGGTTACACTGTGATCCTTGGTGTTGAAACATGGGGTTTTGTGTTGTGCTATGAAGAATATACTGTGAGAATTTGGTGTTCCATTGGTTAAGTGTGGGAATATTTTTGTGCTTTGGTATATGATATTGTTATGTGATAGGTTTTGATGTGCCATGGGGGCCTTGGTCATGATATTTTGGCGTTTCTCTACATGGGGTGTTTCACTATGATGATCCTATTACTCAATAGTTTTTTTGAAGGTTTTATAGTTTGAGAAAGGATCTCATGGGTTACATCATGATTTTCATGGGTTTGATATTTTCAGTATGGTGAGGGGTGGTTCACTATGATTCTCCTTGATTGTATTGATTTTGAATGGTTTTTAACCATTATATTTTGGGAGGTTGCACTGTGATTCCTAGATCCAACCACCTTTGTTCTATAATAAAGATCATCATGCCATGATTTTGGTCACTCAAATTTTAATTATAAATTCAAGTGCCTTCTCCAAATTATTTTATTTTATTTTTCCATTATCAAATTCCTAGGAATCATATAGCTCATATTTTGTTATTTTTTATCATCCCTTGGTGGATATTAGGTCTTGGGTTCATGTGATTGAAATATTTTCAATTTAATGTGATTTTGTTTTTTTCCATTCAGTATTACTTTTTATCCTCTAAGAGGTTATGTTATAGTTTAAATGATGTTTAGTTGGTTTATATACTACATGATCATCTCATAATGTTGTGGCTGTTGAAAGTTCAATTAAGTTATGTTATACATATTTTATTTTATTAATTAATTTTTTAATTATGTAATTATCATTCTTTGGTTATATTTGGATAAAGATTCAAGATTTTCTTAATAAAATATCAATATAGAACTTAATTAAATGTGAGGGTTAATGTTATCAGTATTCTTTACTTAATTATTCTTATTATTACCCTTATTGTTGATATAATACCTATAGTTTAATTTTGGTGAAATCATGATGCTATGATTTCTATTTTTAGTTACTGGTTTGTATGAGAATTATTTAAATTAGAGAAATATCATAAATTTGGTAATAAGATAAAGATAGAGGAAGCTGTGAATTGTTGTTGTTACTCATCAAATTGTTATCCTGTTTGTGATCAATAAATCATATATGGAAAAATATGATTTTTGTTTTTGAGATAGAATTATTTTTTTATGTTATTACTTTGATGTGATGTGGCTACTATTTTACTTCTATGTTGTTGCATTTTTTTGTGATGGTGGTGTTTTTTTGGGTGGCTTGGTGTGGTCAGGGAGGACAGGATGGTGGTGTTGAGGTGGTATAGTGAGATTATGATAACTATTATGGTATATTCCAGGGGATATGTAATGATACTTAAATAATGAATTTATTAATGGTAATGGGTTATTATGGTAAGAACTATGGGCCTGAAATAATAAATAAAGTGGTGAAAAATTATTCCATTATAAGTAAAATTTATAAAATGTTAAAGTAGAAGTGGTTATGTGAAGTTGTATAAGTTGGAAATAAATGTGGTTAATGAATTTCATAATTTGATTAAAATGGGAAATAAATATTTAATATGAATAAGAAGAATTTATGTGGCTGTGTTACTATTGTGTGATTATAGTGACGACCTTGTGATTATGTCTAGAATTAGAAGTGGGTGTGGATGTGTAGTGGTGATGGTGCCGTGATATGGGATGTGGCCATATAGATGTTTCATTAGATATTTGACCCATAGGATGGGCTTATGTTCTATTATATATTCACTGTTGTTTTTTTTATTTCCCATGCACCAGCAATTGGGTTGGGTAACATGACTAATTACCATATGAGGTTTTGGGTGTTGGGTGTATGCCCATCATCCAAGATGTAGGTAATGTGGATAACAAACTACCCCCATTCCCCACTTTCTATTTTTGATGTAGTATAAGTTTTGATGTCCTGAGGTTAGTATATATTGTATGGGGTTTTGATTACATGGTAGAGATGTGGTATATTCCAGTGATTATGTGTTTGTGGATGTGGTTGTGAATATTTAGTATGTGGTTATTTGGATATAGAAGGTATGTGAGCACCAAGATATATGTTGCCAGTATGTGAGAGGAACTAATTAGTAAGGAAGTGGGTGTGGGGTATCTTTATCATTATATTCTTTTGATTATTTTATTACTATATCTGTATATGTATTTGGTAATTAGTTCTTAGTGAGGATAGATGGATAGTTGATCTGTTATAGGTGACATGATGGTTTCACTGTTTATTCATAGGGGATTTAGTATACTTATTCCATATTTTCAAGAGAGTGGATGGGAAGTAACCTACTGAGTATACTTATATTCTTACCTATATTTTATATATCCAATTTTTCAAATTTTTAGGATGGATTTACTGACCAAACTAGACATTATTATCTCATGTTGAATATTGGATTTGGAGTCTCTATTATAATAGTTGATTTTATTTTTTTGTTTTTTTTGGTTTATCTATGTAGTTACATGCATTGTGGGATCAAGATTTTATTTTATAGAATTCAATTGGAATTGATAGGTGGTTTATTCTTCTGTTCCAAGAAATTATGAGGGTAATACATTCTAAATGTGTGTTTTATACCCTTGATGATAATCTCAAACCCATGGAATATTCAATGTGGGATTCTTAGGCCACACTCAGCTCCACTACCAGCTTTAGAGATTTTGTAGTATATTTGAGTTATGATACCATTCATCTCAGCTGGTTCAACCTCAACTAATTCCATATTTTTTTATCTAACAAATCAGTAGGTTGACTAAGAGGGATATCAATATGTCCATTATCAATAAATTCTATGTAACTCCCTTAAATATATCTTCCCCATGAGTTAAAATAACTCCACCATATAATTACAACGTCGATATAGGTAGTTCACCATGACTTGGTAAAATGTGCATCCCTTGAAAGTACACACCATTTTTTATAAATCTATAATCCTCAGATCTTGAATTCTGGGTAATATTGTGGGAGTTTATGGTTGAACCATATAGAATGAGATAATGAATAGTTATATTGAGTGGAATTAACTTTCAATCAATAAAATTTTAAAATATTATTTTAAAAATAATAAATCAACAATTAAATGAGTTTAATAAAACACCTTAAGAATAATGATGTTGAGACTTTAGATTCTATCCAATCTCATTATTCTCATAGTCTCAGAAAAATGTTTTCATTTTTATTAGTATATTCTCAATTATTTTTATGTAAAGAGACTAAATTGGTTGATTTCCATTTTATGAAATATTATTGAGAACCTAAACACAATTTTCCATATTTCATAGATATATGTGTTTATAATTATAAAATATTCAATCTATGAAAACATTCAAATATTTATTTTTATGAAATTAATCCAAAAATATACTCAATTAAACTTTGATAAAATATATTTAATAAAGAAAATTCATCATTTATCAACCATAGAGAGATTATTCAAATGGATTTCAACCTTCAAACAACGTAAAATGTCTTACCAGACCATTTATATATCCACTACAAATAAATACAAGTGAAAATAAAATACATATCTTTAATACTTTGATATAAATTCTTTATAGTTTTTCTTATTATTTATCCTTGATGTTCTTATCTCTCTTGGTTGAATCTCCCATATTGAAAGGCTTAATTAAATTTTAAATGTTTTGGCATGATAACCTCATGCCATATTCTATGACTCTGGTCAAAATATATATCATCATTAATCCTCTATCAATGTATAATAAGTGAAAAGAAAAATAGACCGTGCTAAAGTGGAATAACCCCCATGTAACTTTCCACCATTTTTGAAAAATCTCCTCATTTTATAAGGATGACTTGTAAAATGAACCCTTAGACCTAAAAATTTCTTCCAAATTAAACAATTTATTTATTTTCACTATTTTGAAAGCTCTTAAGGAAAAAATTAATAAAAAAACTAGAAAAAACATATTAGTTATAAAAAAAATATAAAATAAAATCTAAAACTATAGAAAATAGAGACAAACTTATAATTAAACCTTTACAATCCTTGGTAAAGATATACAGGAAGAAAAAATACACCCTTGGTTAAATGAAAAAAAAAGTTTAAAATTTATTGATCCATTTATCCCATTTAATATCCTATCTCATAAAAAATCTTACAATTTCATTCTTAAAAGAGACTATATTCATTCATGCATCATTATAACCTACCTCACCATCACTCTAATATATAAAAAAAACATAAAATTTATACCCAATACTTAGAAACATTGATTATTACCATATATAACAACCTTGAAATTGCACTCCCAGATCTGGTGATGAAATAATAAACTTTATATTTATGGATTTGAGATCTGTAAAAGTTACCCAATTTTTTTCCATCCAGACCATACAATCTCCTAAAGAAAACTTTTATAACTTAAAATTACTAGGACATTTTAGGTTTAGAGTTTTAGGGAATTATGAATAACCATTACCTAAATAATTCCCATAAATTTAAATGAGAATTTATCTAACTTAAGCCATCTTTTATTTTTCCCATTATGACATCATCATCATCCATATGAAATCCCTTCTAGAAATAATTTTTTCAACCTCATTCTTTATAACCTTGGGAAAAGGTAACATAAGAAGTGTGATCTAAAATTATTATTAAGGTAAAATGTAATCATTAAAAAATGGGTTTCATCATTTAGAATAAGAAGAGAATAAGGTCATGATGACATAATCAAAGAACATGAGTATAGAACATGAATATTATACCCATCAATACCTTGATCATCAATCATGAAAAAATGGTATAAGTATTTAAAAAAGGAAATAGTTGTAATAATAAATAATCATGGGCCATGTGATATCAATCTTGATCATATAAAACATAAAAAACCCATAGTAATCATAGAAAAAACATGTTGGTATATTGGGATTTCATCTTCATAGAAAACTTACAGAACCCTTATGGAGCCCTTATAATTGGAATAACCATATAGAAAACTTCCAATAGAATTATATATAGAACATAATCATTACAAAATGCATTCATGTGATATCTGGGTGAACCCACCATATAATCTATAACATTATCACCCAACATTATCTAGGATGCCCCTCATATAAACTATAATAGGGTTACCCAGAGAAATTTGGGATGACCCATCATATAAGTAATATATAAGAACCAAAACATGAATAAAGTACAAAGAGATTAAATATCATCATAAAACTCATAAAAATAATCACTGTCCCTTTCATAACCTAGTTAACCCATAAGAAGGAAACGAGTTACAAGAAAATCTCTTTGAAACATGATTAACTTGTGGAAGAGAAACAAGTTTCATAATAATATATTTGAAAGAATCTCATTCCATCCAGAGAAAAAATTATAATGGAATCAACACCAAATATCACTAGTAGAGGATAAGAAACAACAAGTATTGTTAATACTAATGAATAAAAATACCATTATAATATCATTAAAAACATTCATGAGGAAAATATCTTTTTCATTTTGAAAACCAATTTTTAAAATATAAAACATTTTTAAAATATTTTTCTTTGAAAATCAAGAATAATATCCAGAATATTAAGAAATTTTTTTCTTTATAAATAACCTTGTAAACTTGAAAGTGATGCTTCCAAAAAATGATGTCCATGCCAGTGTGTAATTCCGTATATTCCATAAATAACATTCCTTTTACACGGTAAAAAGGTTAAAAAAGTGCATTGTTTAGAAATAGAAAATAAGATTTCCTTTATTTTTTATAAAAAATAAAAAATGGGTAAAAATTTATTTAAAAAATCATTTTGAAAAGGTTAAAAACATTTTTGAAAACATTTTTATAGAACACTTTTTTTTAGAGAAAACAAATTTTTGACTGAAGTGAGAAATGAAGTCAGATTTTCTTAAAATTTTTTATCAATTATTTTGAGTACCAAATAGTGTAAAAGTGGTAATATTAATTTAAAATATCAATAATAACCAAATTATAAGAAAATTCATGAGAATTATTGAGATGTTGATCATGATATCTCATCATTGGAAGCATAATCATAAATAACCCTTATAAACATGAGATTATAACTTGAATCATGATACCCATGAAAGAATAACATTAAATGAGACATATAATATCTTTAAAATAATGATATTTATGATAAAACATGTCAATGTATTAGTATATACACCTCATAAAAGAAGATAGGTGTATAACATAACATACGTCTCAAAGAAGGCAAATCGGGACAAAAATCTCTTACTAGTTTGGTAAATTTGAAAATTTAAACCCCATTTGAGAGAGATACTCAAATTGATATTTAAATACACATAATTTTAAGTATAATAATCATAAAATACATTCATTTTTAGTATATATACCATACAACAAAAATAAGTGGTGAATATGGCATATATCTCATAGAAATAAAAGTGAGATGAAAAACCCTTACCTTGAGTTCGATACATCATGATTATTATTTATATTCATAAATAATAAAATTATGTTAATTTTATACTTTATTAATAAAAATTATAAAGTTTAATATTAATTACATTTCAATTATTACCATGTTATATATGATTACTTAATTAGTTAGGTTTACGTTAGATGTTTAGACCATATTTGGATTATGTGTCAAAAATTACTTTGGTAGGTTGACTATGGTCAAATAGGTCATTATGTAAAAATATATTGAATAATAATCATGAAATAATTATAAAATTTCTAAATCAATTAATCTTTTAAACCAATCATGAAATATGGTTTTAAAAAATGGGCAATGTTACAATCATGAAGATGATAGGCCACCATACATATGCATGAGTAATATTTCCATTTTTCCATGATCATTATGTAAAGTAGGTAAGTAGTATTTTAACTTTAAATAATTATAATTATATCATAAATAAAAAAATATTTAATTATATATACTTATATATATCATTCTTGTGAAGTGGTGATGAAAAAAAGAATCATTTCGCTTCAAGGAGGCGGTAGTCCACCCATCCAATAATGACGTTATCATCTTTTTAGTGAGTGAAAACGTAAGAAATAAAATGATATATTATTTCTATAAAATGATAAATATGTATTTAATATAATAAATATGTCATTTATATCACATATATTCATTATATTTACCCTTATTACCTTCCATGAAACATGCCAGTGAAAAACCAATCACTTTTCTTTACGAGGTGATAGTTTACCGTACACACGATCAACATTATCATATCCTATACAAAATAGAATATAAAAAGTTATATATAATATAATTAATACAGAAATAAAATTATGTTGTAAATATATATATAAAATTTATATCCATCATCATACCCAATCTTGAGGGGTGGTAACAGAAAGAAGAATGACATCGTTTCGCGAGACAGTATTCTGCCCTACACATGAATGATGATTTCATAACCCATTTAACGGAAGAGGGAAATGATTTAGGTTATAAAATTAAAATAATAACATATCAGAATATTTAATATACTGAGGTTATTATATAAAAATGTTCAAAAAATAATTGAAGGAGGTAGATAAATAAATAAAATAAAAATGATCATTGAATAACGTTACCTCTTCTTCAAGTAACCTTCTTAGGTTTCCCCCAAAGGCCTTCCAATGTTGTATTTATTCCCAAAATAAGAATTTTAGTATGATGTGAGGGTATTTGGGATGTTATTTTTTTATTTATTTTCTAATCAAAATGGCTTGAGAGGTGTGAATAAGTTAGAGGAGTGAATGCCCTTTTATAATGGAGGAGTGCCATTCTTGTAAATACCCAAAATTATTCACTATTGGGAGGTATCCCTTACCTCATGTGGATAAATAATAGATCAATAATTGAGGTTAGGGTTTAGTTGGTTGATAAAAAAATCCAAAACAAAAAACAAAACATTACTATCATGTTATTTCTTAGTCCTTAAGTTTACTCTATTTTAACCTTTTAGTTTTTACCACAATAATATGTATCTTTTTATTTACCTTGGTAATTTATTATTAGATTGCACAATTAAAATGATTTTTATAATATACTTTTATCTAATTATTATAAATATTAAATCCAATATATTAAATAAAAATAAAATGTGTGTGTAAAATAAATTATAATACAAAAGAATGTACTACGCAAAACCTCGTTTTAACCTTAATTGCAGTAATTAATTTTAACTATTTTCATTCATCATTATTTTAAAAAATTAAGTTAAACTTATTAGATAATATAAATTATTATGATTAAAAATATTTAATACATTTTTCCAAATCACATTCATATAAGTGGTATAATTTAATTTAAAATTAATACCTCAAATTTGATGAGAAAATGAGTTTTTAAAGTGAAAATATTCAAACGTTTATAATGTTTTATATCAAAATTCAATAATAAAATGATTAAAATGAACTAAATTGGTTTAAATGATATAAAATTGAACTAATTTTAATTTAAAATCAATTCATAATAAAATTTAATATTATAAATTATTTAAATGAAAAAGCAGTTTCAATTAAAATCCACTATTTTTTACTATTAATAAAAAAATAAGACCTCCCACAAAAGTCCCAAAAATTCACCCTAAGATAATTTTGATATTATGATTTCAAAAATAAATTTTATTTTTTTATATAAATTTTCTAAAATTGTTAAAAATTAATTTTAAATTATGTGCTCCAAGCATTATTAGACCGTCTTTGAGAAAAAATACAGTTTTTCGAAAAACATTTCTTTTTCTTTCAAATGATTTTTATTTTATTTTAAAAAAATATATAATTATTAAGCATGTTTAAACTAAATATTTTTATAATTTATTTCATCCTATTCATACCCTCCATTGTAATGTCTAGGCGTTAACTATCATATCAAATGATAATATTGATTGTATATTATTATTCAGTAAAACTCAGTCTTGTGAGTATTAAAATCCATCAAAGAAAATTATTGTTGCATGTAATGTAAGATAAAATTAGTATTGGATGTAGTGTAAGATAAACCTAGTGTTTCATGTTTCTCACACTATAAAATACAATTTTCTTCTTTTAAAATTTCGCAGTGTTAGTCCCCCTTTAATAAATTGCCTGAATAGCCCAAAGGACTTGAATTTTTATTTATTTTGGATAATACCATTTTTAACTAGGTTGAGAGGGAAACCTTGCATGACCCAAAGTCCCATTGGCACAAATACCTAGTACATGACCCGAATTCCCAGAGGCACAATACCCAATACATGACCCAAAGTCCCATCCAAACTATACTTGAACTTCCCCTCCCCAGTATCTGCATTACTGAAGGTGCTTATCTCCCCACTCTACATTGATGATAGAAAAGAATTTCCACATGCATAGATGCATGTTACCTAGTATAAATAGAAATTTACATACAATCTCATTCTAGTAATCCTGTGAGATCTACACTAGTGGCTGCTAATTGCTATGAATCCACTTCTGGGACCAACTCTATGTGGTGTTCTTGGGCTGCTCCAAGGTCTATATGGCCTGAAATCCCTTTGGACCATATACCTTGAGTGTACTGAAGGACAAAACAGAATAATAGTTTTAGCTGCTATAGTACTTCTACAGTACTTGCTAAATTGCTTCTATAGTAACCCAGAAATATTCCACCACCAGGATTTGATCGTGGGTTTCATGCAAACTGAAGGGGTGTGTTAATAACTTGGCTACCACCATAATTTGAGGATAAATTGAACCCTTATAATTTGAAATTTATCTTGATAATTATAGGATGGAAATTTGAGAAAACTTTTCTTATAAACCCACATCATAAAAAGTGTTAATAAAATATCTTCTTATTAAGAGAGAAATGGAATCAAAAATTTCATATGGAATAACACATTAATAGGTTTCCATATATGGTAACATAAGTAGGAATGGAAGAAAAAAATAAATAATTACAGAGAGTGATTGAGGTCATTGATCACAAGAAAGTGAATGATCAGTGGAAAGTTAAGGGCCTCAAAACCATAAATCTGTGATGATCAAAAATACCAACAATTCATTACAATTGATGGTATTAGGATAATTTTTTTATTTCAAGATACCTTTCCTAGAGTTGAGGAATTATATTAACATATAGAATAAGAGAATATGGTAATATAATTACTTGATTAGTATAATTTTACCCTGTAATCAATTTACACCACAATTTCATCTTTTCCTCCAAATTATGTGTATTTAGGATGATTTTTGCATGCTTGAATTACTAAAATACACTTTTAAAGGACCATATAATCCCCAAATTCATAAAAATATTGTCCCCATGTTTTTATAAATTAACCAAAACCAAAATAGTAAGTATATAATAAGATAATTTCCTAAGTAAACCATTAAAAATTAATCTAAAAACAGTAATACACAAAGTTCAAACCAAATAATTCCATAAGTAACAATCCTAAAAATTATTCAAAAATTTTCTGACAAAGTTCAAAAAGAAAATATTTAAAAGGATTTGATAATATATTCTTCCAAGATAGATCAGACATTATTCCTAAAATAAATTCCAATATGTTTTCAAAATAAAATTAATCTTTAACTAAAAAAATTTCATACTAACAATGACATCGTGTAGGCTAGTTGTAGGTGCTACACCCTTATCACCCTTTAGTTATGGGTTCAATCCTCATGACCTTCCCGGATATAACGGACTGCCACCCGAACTTCCAATTTTCCTTTTTCCCCTCTAAACCTTAAAAAATAATTCCTTCCTAAATAGCACTTAATGTTAATTCTAGGGGTTACAAATAACACAACCCAATAAAAAATATCCTAAAATGTATTTAATAACCTCAAAATTATTACTAATTTAGACCCTTAAATGGGTTTTCTAAGACATTGAACATATGATCAAACTAAATCTCATAGACCTATAATGGTTTCTATTACTCTTAATATAATTTCACATGAAAGCATCCTAATCCCCAAAGTTATCTAAACCTTTCCTTTGATACTGACTATAGAAATTCTTAACCTGCACTCCCTAATCTGGTGATGAAATCGTAGACTTTACATTTTTGTCTTAGATACCAATAAATGTAACCCAAATGTTTCTCATATAGACCATAAAATCTCAAAAGGAAAACTTGGATAACTTACATTATTGAGGACCTTTTAGGTTTAGAGTTTTATATTATTAAAACAAACCCTTATATAAAAAATTACCATGACTTTAAATGAGATTTTCTTCCATGTAACCCAACTTTTATTTTTCACATTAAGAAATCATAACCATCCATATAAAAATCCATTCTAGATATAACTCATTCAACCTAATTATTTATATCTAGGGGAAAAGGAAAAATAAGAAGGGTGAGCTCAAATGATTTATAATGGAAAATTATAACCATTAAAAATGGATTCCATTAGGGATCATAAGGGTATGATTACATAATCAAATTACATGATTATAACATACAATTATTCAAAACCATCAATAATTGGATCATCAAACATGAAAATATGGCATAAGGATTTAATAAAGGAAGGAGTCATGAGAATAAATAATCATGATCCATGTGATATCAATCTTGATCAAATGAAACATAAAAAATGTGTTGGTATCTTGGGACATAAACTTCATTGAACACTTACAGAACCCTTAAAATTGGAATAACCATAATACCGAGTTCCAATATAATTATCTAGAGAACATAGTCATTATTCAATGTATTAGAGAACTATTTAGCCACATCTATCATATAATCTATAATGGGCCCACCTGATGCTATCTAGGCCGACCCATTATATAAGCTATAATGAGATCACCCAGTTCTATCTAGGTATCCCCATCATATAATTAATGTCTAAGAACCAAAACATGAATAAAGTACAAAGATATTTCATATCATTATAAAAATCATAAAAATAATAATTATTCCTTTTAATACTTGGTTAAATCATGGAATAGAAATGGGTTCTATGAAAATATATTTAAAACATGACTAACCCATGGAAGATAAATGAGTTTTATAACAATATCATTGAAACAATCTTATTCCATCCAAATAAATAATATGGATGATATTAATACCAAATATCCCCATTGTAAGTGTAAGTATCAATAAGGGTTGTTAATGTTGATGAATGGAAATAACATTAAAATATAATTAAAAAAATTATTGAGGAAAATATCCTTTTCATTTTGAAAATAATTTTTTAAAACATAATTTTTTTTTAAAGTTCTTTTCTTCAAAAATCACAAAGAATTTATAGAACATTAAGAAAAAATTTTCTTTAAAAATAACCCTATAAAATTGAAAATGAATCTTCCAAGAAATCATGGTCATGTCAGTATGTAATTCCATACATTCCATAAGGAAAATTCATTTTTCATAGTAAAAAGGTTAGAAATGTGACTTATTTGGAAAATAAATAAGAAGATAACATTGAAAACATTTTTTCAAATGACAAAATGGGTAAAAATGTATTTAATAAATCATTTTAAAAGGTTAAAACATTATTGATTTTTTTAGAAAAAAAGTTTTTTGGGAGAAAATAGATTTGTGTCCTATAATAATTGGGCCCTGCTAATAGCAGAAACACCTCACCTTAACATGGACGTCGGGTCCAGGCTCACCAAGTACGACCAGTTTCCCCACATACATATAATACTCTACCTTAGGCCCACCCATGCATTGGAATGGTCATCAGATTAATGACTGACCCCAAAGGCTAACACATGTTAGTTTAATGTGATTTATACTCACTCACACACACCCTGGGAAACTTCCCATGAGGTCACCCATCCCGATCACTACTCTAGGCTAAGCATGGATAACTGTGGAGTTCTAACCAGGCATACTCCTAAAAATAGAGGTTCACCTTATTAACATGAGCCATATCATTTAGTAATTTTACCCTTTATCATTATGGTGTGTTACATTCACCCCCTTTAGATCAAAAAATCCTAATTTTGGAACCTAAATCTCAACCTAGGTATTACCATCTCACAATAGGCTGGGTTCCTGATCTGATACCAATGTAACAAATCAGCCTCACTAACAACACGAATACACCTCTTTAATATAGCTTCCATGTCCTAGTTTTCCAAATACCTCCAGTTTCGACATAGACACATGATACCCTACCTAAGGCCAACCCATGTACCCAAATGGGTCATCGGAATAATGATTTTCTCTATAGTCTAACACATGTTCTTTCAGTGTGATTTGTCCTCACTCATACACACCATGATAAACTTTCCAGGAGGTTACACATCCTAGTCACAAATCTGGGATAAACATGTTTAAATATGGAGTTCTAATCAGGTAGGATCCGGAAAATAAAGGTTCACCATGTTTATATGAGTCTTATCATTTAGTCATTTAACCCTTTATCATTATGGGGTGTTACATAATCGAATATATAAATGAATTCAGATTTTCTTAAAAACATTTTATCAATTAGTTTAAGTACCAAAGAATGAAAAAATTGTATTGTTACATGAAAATATCATGAATGACCATAGGAGAAGAAAATTAATTAGGATTATTGAGATATTTATTATAATATCTCATCATTAGAATCATAATCATAAACAACACTAATAAATAATGAGATTTTAACATAAGACTCTTAAAACCTTGGTAACATTGAATCGTAATCCCTATGAAAGAATAAAATTAAATGAACCTTAAAATATAATGAAAATAATAATATTAATTATATAACATGTCTATTTAGAAATATATACACCTCATAAAATAATATAGGTGTATAATATAACATACATCTCAAAGAAGAAAAATTGAGACAAAAATAACTTATCACTTTGGTAACATTAAAACCTTAAACCCCATGAAGAGAGATACTAAAATGGATATTTAAATAAAAATAAATTTAAGGATAATAATAATAAAATAAATTCATGGGATTTATATACACCACAAAACAAAAATAAGTTGTGAATATGTCATATATCTCACAAAAATAAAAGTGAGTTAATAAAACCCTTATCTCGAGTTTGATTCACCACACTTGTTATTTATCTTCCTAAATAAGAAAATTATGTTAATTATATAATTTCTTAAGAAAATTATCCAAGTTTAATGTTACTTTTATTTAAATTATTACATTATTATATATGATTACTTAAACAATTAGGTTCACGTCAGATGTTTATGTGTTAAAAATGACTTTAGTAAGTTGAATATGGTCAAAGAGGTCATTATATAAACATATACATAATAATAATAATCATGAAATAATTATAATATTTATACATAAATTATAATTTCAAACCAATCATTAAATATTTTTATGAAAAATATGCTACGTTACAATCATAGAGATGGTAGGCCGTAAATACACATGAGTGGCATTTCTATTTTTCAATGATCATTGTGGAAAGGAAGAAAGTAATATTTTATCTTTATATAATGATAATTATATAATTAATACAACAATATTTAATAATATATACTTATATATATCATTATTTTTTATATGTTGATGAAAAAATAATCACATCTCTTCGAGAAGGCGGTAGTCCACACATCTACGAATGACATTATCTCTTTTTCAGTGAGTGAAGAGATAAGATAGAAAAATATATTATACTTTAATAATGATTAATATGTATAAAATATCATAATTATCACATTTATATAACATATATTCATTATATTTACTGTGAATACCTTCCATGAAGCGCATTAGCAAAAAAAAAATCATATCGCTCTGTGAGGCGGTAGTCCTCCGTACACACAAGCAATGTTATCATATCCTTTACAGATTATAATGTAAAAAGATATAAATTATATAATTACTAAATTGGTATAATTATGTTATAAATATCATATATAATCTTTATATCCATCATTATACCCTATCGTGATATGTGGTAATGAAAAAACGAATGACATCGTATAGCGAGACGGTAGTCCGCCGTACACACGAATGATGCTTTTATAACCCATTTGATGGAACAAGGAAATTATTTTGGTTATTAAATTAATATAATAACTTATTATTATATTTAAGATAATAATTTTAATATATAATCATGTTTTAATAATAATTTAATTGGGATGAGAAAGAAAAAAAATTGAAATGCTTGTTGAAGAACGTTACCTCTTCTTTGGGTATGCTCCTTAGGTTTCCACCAAAGGCCTTCCTAGGTTAGATTT
Source organism: Viscum album (assembly GCA_963277665.1). NCBI lineage: Eukaryota > Viridiplantae > Streptophyta > Magnoliopsida > Santalales > Viscaceae > Viscum > Viscum album. Next base: position 1,894,411,477 of record OY728164.1, read on the forward strand.
ATGACCAAAATAAGGTTTCTTGGATGAGGTTATTGGATTTTTTATGTGATTATATTATTTCTTGGATGATAAAAATGTCTTGAGAGGTGTGAAGAAGTGAGGGGAGTGAATTCCCTTTTGTAATGGAGGAGGAGTGTCATTCTTGTAAATACCCAAAATTATTCACTATTGGGAGGTGTCCCTTACCTCATGTGGCTCCAAAATATTTCAAAAATAAAGGGTAGGTTTTATGTCTTCTGGAAACACCTACTCAACATAAAAAAAACATTTTATCATGTTATTACTTAGTCTTTATGTTTACTCCATTTTACCCTTTTAGTTTTTATCACGGTAACTTATATCTTTTTATTACCTAGGTGATTTAACCTTTAAGAATAAAATTTAAATGAGTTTTATAAGATAATTTAAACCAAATTATACTAAATATTAAATCTAATTTATTGAATAAATATCCAATTTTCATGCAAAATTCATTTTAATACAAATTAATGTAAAGCCCAAAACCTTATTTTAACCTTAATCACGATAATTAATTTTAATAGTTTTCACTAATCAATATTGTAAAAAATTATGTTTACCTTATTAGATAATATAAATTATTTCTTTCAAAATATTTAATTTATTTTTCCAAATTTAATTCATACAATTAGAATCATTTCATTTAAAATCAATCTGACACACACAACGAGAAAGAGGGGTTTTAAAGTAAAAATGTTCACAGGTTTACAATGTTTTTTATATAAAAAATCAATATAAAAATGAATAAAAAGACAAAAATTAGATTAATTGATATAAAATTGAACTAATTTTACTTTAAAACTCATTCAAAATAAAATATAACATTATAAATTATTTAAATGAAAATGCAGTTTCCAATTAAAATCCACTATTTTCACTATTCATCAAAAAATAAAACCTTTTAGAAAAGCCCCAAAAATTCACCCTAATAAAATTATTATATTATGATTTCAAAAATAAATTTTAAATTATGTGCACCAAACATGATTAAACCGTCTTTTAGAAAAAAATAAAGTTTTTCCAAAAACATTTATTTTTCTTTCAAATGATTATTATTTTATTAAAAATAAATAGATAGATAATAAACATGTGTAAAATGTATATTTTAAAAATTAATTTAATACTATTCAAACCCACCATTTCAACATATAGGTGTTGACTATCATATTAAATAATAATATTATATTGTTGTTCGGTAAAACTTAGTCTCGCGTGTTAGAGAAGCTATCGAAGAAACTCATTATTGCATGTAATAGAATATAAAACCAGTGTTTTGTGTAACATAAGCAAAACATAGTGTTTCGTGTCACATAATATTTTAAATATAAATTTCTTCTTTTAAAATCTTTGGGTGTTACACCATATAATAAAATTTATATCTCAACTATTAAAAATTATCAGGATTAATTAATCACAAAGAAAAGTTAAGAGGTTCAATTTTTTATGTTTATAGAATAGTGGATAATTTTTTTTAAAAAAGGGTCAAATATTGAAATAAAATATTGAATAATCAATTATCCTATCAAACTAAACCCATATATTTAAATATTTTTTGTTTATAAGAAATATATGTAACTCATCCTCACAAAACAATATCTTAAAAAAGGAAATAGGTAAATGAAATTCATTATGAATCATTCATATAAAATTTCTCACATACATATGTAATGGGATATTACTTTCATAGGAATCTGTAAATGTGCGGGTGAACACATAAATAATAATCAAATATAATTATATTTGGAACTACAAATAATATATATTCCTCAAAGAAATGAAAATATTTGAAATGAACCACTGTGTAAATTAAATCATGGAATTTATCAACTCACATTAACCCAAATAACCTTTTTCTAATAATTATCACTCCTTAACAAATAAATTTTAAAAAATGTTTGAAAGTAAAAAAAATTATTAGGAACTTGTAATTTTGATTTTGGGATTCATGATTTAATAATAGAAAAAAATTAACTCAATCATTTTTTATATTTCTTAAAATTGCAACAATTTTGATAGAAAATTAAATCTATTTTTGAATGATATACCTTATTTCGAGATTAACATAATAAAGAGATAAAAATAAAGTGATGAGAAGGAGTTAGAGACCTCTTAGGTTTGAAATTCGAATACTAGACAATATTTATGAGCATGAATTTTAATAAAATTATATTTTTTTTAAAAAATTGAAATAAATTTCGAAATATAAAGAAAATGACACCAATAATTTAATCTTGGGTATTATGGATCAAATAATTTGAAATAACTATTAAAGTGAAACATATTTACCATAGACATGTGTTCAGGTTCTAAATACTTTAGAGTTTGAGTGCATTTGGATTCTATGTTCATTTATTTGGTGAGAATATGTGTTCTTTTTTTTTGAAAAATTAGTCTCTTCTACCTTGAAGAAAATATATGATGATAAAAGTTAAATTTGTTTATAGAAGTGGTTTTTTACTCTTCCATGTCATCCCTTGCTGAAAAATTTCTTTCAAATACTACAATTATTTGAACAAAAATTTATTAGACCCTTATATTAAATTAATCTACCACTTCACTTGGTAATCATATTTTTGGATCTCCAAGATTAAAAAGGAAAAATTTAAAAATCCTTATTTTGAGATGTAAAAAACCATATGTTATTGTTTAATGTTTCTCCCACCTGAGTTGTGGATGAAAATTTTTAAACTTATGGGTTTTTTTGTTTTTATATGACATTTTTCCCTTATTTTTTTATATAAAAATAAATTAAATTTATTAAGTGAATTTAATGCTTATAATTTTTATTCGTGATTGAAATAATTTGCAAGGTGGGTGAAATAGTGTCCCATCTATATTTATCCTTTCAAGGATTCATAACATAAATTAAATCCCAAAGAATAAATAATTTAGAAAATATTAGAGTATAAAAATCCATAAAATATAATAAATCTAGATACACTCTTCTAACATAACATGAAATTTTTTTCTTTAGAAAAAATCAATATAACCATTAGAAAATAGATGTATCGATGAATAAACTCTTTCAGTTGTGTTCATTTTTCCTTGCTTGGTTCATAATTTTTCCCCTAAAAAACATTCCACCATTTTTACAGATCACCTCAGTACCCATGAATGTATTATTCTTGAATAATTAAATATTTTTTTAGAAAATTGTTTTTATATAAATTTATGATCAATTTAAAATAAATGAAATAAAAATGATCTCATCATATAATTTTGTTATTATTTCTATTAATATTTTGGGAATTCTATTTTATCTTAAAGAGAAATGATATATTTAATGGTCTGATTTGGATATACTTGTTCACTGATTTGAGTTAATTTTTTCAATCCTATCAATCCTATCAATTTTTCCATTTCATCTTATATTCTGAAACATATAAAAACCTGTATATTATGTAATTTTAACATAACAATCCATATTATTCTTATTATGTTAAAATTCATCCTCTATTTATCTTCCTTTATTAGAATTTTGATTTTTTTTATAAAATTTTATGTTTACCGTAGTTAATAAATTATAGAAGAATATTTGGGGAGGATAATAAAAAAGAAATCAAATTTAAAAACAAATTCTATCCTAGAACTAGAAAAATTCAAAAAGAAAAAATAGAAAGAGAAAAATAAAAAGATTCATAAAATAAATAAGGTAATAAGGAAACCTAATAAAAAGTAAAAATGGAACAAAAATAATAAAATAAAATAAAATAAATAAAATCACAGCTTACCTAAATCATACTTTTCAACGAAAACAATTTCCAACACGAGTTTTTTTTTATTTTCATAGTATTTGGAATGGTACTAGGAATAAAATGCATGAACCCATGAAAATATATATTGTTTTGAATTTTCTAGAAAAATTACATATGATTTTTTTATACATGGTATCTATATATATCACTACCTAAAATGTTTTATTTTTTATATATTATTGATAACAATTTGAAAATTTATATCACAACCTCATGCCAATGTCACACGATCCCCGCGTAACTCTATGAAAAAAATATAATTTTATTCCTACCCTATGTAAACATTAAAAAATCACATTTCATATTTTGTTAACTCTTTAAAAGTACTTCTTAAAATTCATTCATGGGACATGTGTATTCATTGAGGTTCCTCCAAATCATTATTATCAATATAATTTTTTTGTAATTGTTTTTATTTTAAAGAATGATTCAACTTATTCCCATTAACTTTTAACTTATTCCCATTTTGATCCTTAATTCCAAGCACTCCAAAATAATATGCTTTGATAACTCTGAATGGACCATTCCATCTTGATTTCAATTTCATTAGAAAAAACTAGAATCTTGAATTGATGAGTAAAACTTTTTCACTAGGCTAAAACATATTAATGTAATTATGAGAATCATGAAAATCCTTTTCACTTTTCATATAAAATATTTGCAATTTCTTAGTATTTCATTTGAATCTCTTATAATTAATTCAATTTAAACTAATTTTTTTCACCTATTAGTTTAGAATAAAAATTAATTGCTTAAAATTTACCAAAATATTGGTGTTCCAATTTAATTGGTAGATGTCAAAGTTTTCTAAACACCATCTTAAATGTAAAAATTCCCAAAGGTGTTTCCAACACTCTTAGATAAGACTATAATTCATCATCTAGTTTCGTAGTCCAATCCTTCCACGTTTCATTCATGATTTTTTTCTAAAATTTACTCAATTTCATGATTTGAAACTTTCTCCTACTCACTTATTTATGGATAATAATGTGTTCTAGTACAATGTTTATACCCATATTTTTTAAAATATTATATAATAACCAAATATAAAAATGCAAACCTTCATCTATAATTATCAATCATGGTACCCCAAGTCATGGAAAAATCCACTTTATTTTTTTTAATTTTATTTATAAAATTATGTTAAAATTAAATATATACAAATGAATTTGAAGTTTAATCATTATATACCAAAATATAATTTTTTAAAAAATTTATGAAAAATATCCCATGAAATATATTACCTAAAAATTAAATAAATATACTTCATGAATTAGTCATTAAGAAATATTTTAATTCTAATTAATCTTTTTTTATTCATTTTAAATTGTCACAATTTCAATTAAATCCTTAACATCTTTGGGCATGTTTGAAAAGAAACCACTTTTGATTTTTTTGCATCAGTTCTTAATATATCACTATTCCCTCTATAAGGTGATGTTTAAAAATGTTCCAAAATCCCATAAACTATAGTTTCAGTAACACATAATTATACCATTCCTCCTATATAACATTTAAAATAAAAATATCATCCCAAAAATATTTTATTTCTTATGTAATAAATAATTTCCTTTAATTAAAATAAAAATTTGAAAATAAAATTCTAGTCATAAGATAATTGACAATATAAAAAAACAACAGTTTTTCATTCTATTCAAATATAAAAATATATTGACATGATAATTCTTAATTTATATTTGTTTCATAACTTCTATTAAAATATTAAATTTTTAGAAGATGGTCAGCTACCACATTATCACTTCACATTTTATATTTTATTATCAAATAAAATTCATGAAGAAAACGTAACCATCTAATAAGCCTTGGGTTATTATTATTATTATTTAAAATATACAATAATTATTTGTGATCATTTAAATCCTCCACTTTTTAAAGGATAAATTAAGTTTAAAATTTAACAAACCCAAAAACCACTGTAATAATTTTGTCTATAATTGTATATTTTTTTTGATTTTAATTGAATGTTTATTAGGATAATAAATAAGTTGAAATTTTTTATTTCTCATATAATTTTTTTTCTCTAACTCCTGGATCACATTCATTATATATCAGTTCAACAAGTAATTTCTAATATGATATCATTACTAGTGCTTCAATCATTTTCATCCTTCATAGTTGAAAAATAATCAATATATTTATTAGAAATATTAAAATTAACGTCTTTAAAAAATAATTGATTCATTATATTTTAAATATGAATTTCTTTTGGAATTAATATTCTATAAAATACCAAATTACTAAGAAAAATACAAACTCCCTAAACTAAAACTTTAAGTGAAATTTATTTGAATATACTTGTCTTGGTAGGATCCACTTTTATTAATTTTTTAAAATATTATAACAGATAACTATCCCACTCAATACTATAAAATGTAAATTATCCTAATTCTAAACAAAAATATTATATTTACACTATTCAAGAAATTTTTCACGATTTTTCAAGCACATATTAAAAGAATATCCATGAATAGAGAAATAATTCATGAAAATTTTAGTAAATACTTCAATCATGCCCTGAAACAAGAACATCATACATATTTTTAAGGTTACTAGAGCATTACATATCCCTAATAACACTATTATATATTCAAATGTTCTATAAGGATAAGAAAACATAGTTTTAACCTGATCTTCAAGTGGTAATTTAATTTTATTATATCAGGTATACTCATATAAAAAATAATAATATTGATGAATTTCCAATATTTCCATAATTTGATCAATAAATTGTAAAGGAGAATGATCATTTCGAGTTGAATAATTTTATTTTCTATAATAAACACAAGTATTCAAACTAGTTTTTTTCATATTGAAATTAACTTACTACCTTCATTTTAAATCATCATCATTCCCTATTTTTTAGTACCACCTAAAGTACTTACACAATAACTATCATAAATTGGATAAAATATTCTCACATACAATAATTTTATATCTTATTTCATTATAACTTCTTCTATTTGTGGAGTTAGAAACTCTGGATGTTTTCAAGAAGATTTACTTTCATATTATATTAGTATATTATGTGTAAAAACTGTAGGACTTATTCCTTTAATATATACTATGGTTCACCCAATTAATCTACTAATTTTCCTTAAAACTGATAACAAATTCATATTGATTCTTATTAAAATTAGTATTTATAATAATTTTATGATTTTTATCTTTTCCAAGAAAAATTTATTGGAGATAATTTTTAAATAGAGTGATCTCTAACTTAGTTGACTCTTTAATAGATGATTTTTGAGATCTTTGATTCATAATCAAGTTATACCAAATTTTTTTGATAACCAATAAAATAGAAATTTTCATTTTATACAATTATAAAATCATTCTCAGTTTTAATTATTAAAAAATTACATCCATTAATTTCTCAAATACTCTTTAAAGCCTTTAAAACATCAAATGAAAACATTTTCATCACTAAAATGAACAATATTTTTTCTTTTCATTCTAATAAATCAAAGGTTTACCTATTTTTAGAAATGGTCTTCCTAAAATCAATAGTTCTTCAATATCTCATTTCATGCTAAGAATAATAAAGTCTACTAGAAAAATAAATTTACCCACATTTATCCAAATATCCTTTAAAATTCAATGGGGATATAAGATAGATTTATTTTACAGTTATAAAGTCATTAAAAATGGATTTAGATTATCATAATTCATTTTATTTAGCATTTTAAAAGGCTTAAAATATATATTCACACACAAATCACATAATTCCTTTACAATTTCATAGCATCTTATCTTATAAGGAATAATAAAACTTTATAAGCCATGTAATTTTGATCTTAATTTACATTGAAATATTTCAATAATTTTTTTCACTCAAAGACATTATTCAATCATTTTTAAACTTACATTTATTTGAGAAAATATCTTCTAAAAATTTAAGGTGAATATTTTTCAAAGCATAAAAAATGGTATATTAATCAATAATTGATTTAATTTATAATATAAATTCAAAAAATTGAATCTTATTTTATTTGTAATTTATACATCTTTCTTACCTCACATCATCACCTTCAAAAACCAAACATATAAAATTATTCATTTTTATCCACTTATTAAATTTGAATAAAGTGAAAATATTTATTTCTCTAAATGTATTGATTCATTATAAATCTTGGTTTAATTTCAAGATTCCTGATATGAATCTATTTATTAATAATTTTTTTAGAAAAATCTTTTTTTATTTTTTTGACACATATATAAAATATTTAATTGCATTAACATCATTTGAAAATATTATATATTTATTTGATGATATATCCTTAAAATTATTAATCTATTTTTATATAATTTATAACTTTTCATCATGATGAATTATTTTATCTAATTGAATAATTTTATTTTCCATTAATTTTTTCCTCAGCATACCATTTAAATATATTTTGTGACAATTCATAAAGTAACTCAAAAAATATCATTTTTTTAGATTGATGTTCTCTTCAAATAAAATATCAAAAACTCCTTACATTTATTTTTCAATCGTTTATAATGTTTGTATTTGAATAAATAACTATAAGACATGATGAAGGAATTTCCTTAACAATACTCAAAACCTTTCCCATGAATCATAATAATATTATTTTTCAAACTTTCAAAAAATTTGAATATCATTCCTAGACTCCACTATCTCAAAAATAGGATAACACTTCATGTAAAATTTATAGATCAAAACACTCTATATTGGTTTTCAATTTATAAGGAAATTTATTTAACTAATATTTTTCTTTTTCCCTTAAATAAAAAGGTAATAATCTAATATTTATTATGTTTTTTGGAAAATTATTTATTTTCAAAGTGTTTCAAATCTCGAAAAAATTAGAAATATGATAATTTGAATCTTATGATACAATCATCTAAAATTTAAAATCATTTTGAATTATTTAAATATTAGATATATTGATCACAAAATATTGATCCATAATTATCTTCTTCATGGTACAATACTATTTACTAATTATTTATTATACACTAATCTCCATTAAATTCTTTCTTGATTACTCCATTATCTTCTAAATTTTGTTCCCATGATTTCATAGAAGATAATACCACACCTAAAATTAAATAAATAAATAAAAGAAGAAAAAATACCTCTCCACTATAGAATAAGAAATTTAAATACTTAAGTTTCTAAAAACTATTCCACAAAAATGACACTAAAAAATTAGTAAATCTATTTCAATTCCACACTAGATTTTAAAAATTTATAACCTATAGATATTAAATATTGAGTAATATCATTGGAATTATGTGATAAACTATAGAGAATAGGTTTATGAAGCAAAATTATCCATGGAATTAAATTTTGAGAAATTAAATTTAAAAAGATAATTTTGGAAATATAAAGTTGAAAATTGAAATAGTTTACGAAAATAATAAAAGAATAATTCTAAAGGATTCATGTTCCACAAAATTTCATAATTTTCTAGGTCTCTAGAAAAATATTTTGATTCTAATTAATAAATTATCAATTTTATATATGTAAAGAGAATATGGGGGATGATTGAAAATTTATTGAAGATTACCGACCTCCTAAACTCAGGTTTATAGTGTTGATTAGGTGTCAATGTTTATAATTATTAAAAATGGAACTGATAAAGAACACATTGAAATTATTTTTTAATAAATTAAATCACAAAAAATATTCAATCCAACATTGATAAAATAAATTTAGTAAAAAAATATATCATTAATTAACCATTGAGATATTTTTCAATTATGTCTCATCCCATAGCCAATATTAAAGGAATTATTCATACATTGATATATTTAAAGGCAATGAAATACAATAAAAATAATGTCCCTATCTATAATCCATTGATTTTAATATCTCATTATCATTGTTATTTTTCTTATTTATATTATTGTATTTCTTAGATGAGTCTACTATAGTGATTGAATTAATTTTATTTTAAATATTTTGATATGATGAAATGTTAAATTATCATAAACTTATGCTATATTCTCTAGACTATCCAAAATGTATCTTCTCATTAATCCTCGATCAATGGATAGATGGTTCAAAATAACACAGCCCATGCTAAAGTGACATGACCCCTATATAAATTTCTTCAATTTATAGAAATATTATCCCTTTATAGGGATGAGTTATAAAAAACACCCTAAACCTATAAATTTCTTCCAAATTGACAAATTTATGTATTTTCACTCTTTAGAAGAATCATAAGTGAAATTTTAAGATAATAAACTTGAAATTCCCCACTCAATTCTGAAAGAAAAACAAAAAATAAATTAAAAAATATACAAAAATAGCAATTAATGAATATGTATTGGTAAACTACTTTGTCTTGAGGTTATAATAGTATGATGAATAGAATATTTATCTCTCTTTATAGGTTATTTACCACATGAATATCCAATTATGTTTATATGATAAGTTCTATCTGAATGTAATATTGGTAAACTAGGGATATATCTTATACCTTACTCAAAATTGATATTTGGTACATGGATCCCTTTACAATGGGATAAATCACTATCTTCTCTAAGATATAATTCTTTTAATTTTTATACATCATAGAAAAGATCATCGACATGTTTTTCCAAATATTTTTCATCTCTTCTAAAATAATCACATGGTTTAAGACTTGAGTAATAAATGTGTTTAAAAGGAGTAGATTGTTTTAAAGATTATAAAACACATATAATTTTTTATTATAATTCACATAATATTTTATCTAGGGATTCTAACCTACAATTATTTATTTTAAAATGGTCTAATTTCAGACTACTCCATTAGATAACTTAGAGGAAGGCTCCCCTCAACCTCCAACCCCTTTAGGATAAAATTACCTAGAGATAAATAAAGTATAAGTTAATGAATTAAATTTTTTCTTATGTTAATATACTTTCTCCATGTTTATCATTAAAAACAAAAAAAATATTAATTTCATTTCTAGTCCTCAGATGATATAAGAAATATAAGTCTTGATGTCTTATTTTAGTTCAGAAGAATTTTCCAATGAATTCGTTAGCAGCTTCACGAGATAAAGAAACTTTAGGTCCCATGGAATGATGATTGGATGGATTCTTGGAAGGAAATATATTTTTGGTGGATGGTCATATTCTTAGGTAGTGGCATGGGTGATTATTTTAGTGTGTTTTTTTGTGAGAGTGTTGGGCTCGATGTGTCAACGAGCTAACATTAACGTTTTCATTTTTATTTTTTTGTAATTTTTTGGTATGAACATGGATCATGGGGTAAGATATTAAATTTTCACTAGAATTAACAAGTTCATTTTCTTGGGTTTTTTTTAGTATTCATGGAGTGGGATGCTGACAAGAACATAAAAGGAGGATGAAAACTCGACTTGGGATTAGTACATAGCGCTGGCATGAAATGGCTCTTCATTTGTGTGGGGTTTCTTTTTTTTTTTACATTCCACCATCAAAAGTTAAAATTTTAGAGTTCAAAATTTTTATGGTTTTACCCATATCATGGAAAATTGGTGATGCATGTTGGTTACACGTAAACCAATTTTAAATGGGGTCTTTGAAAAAACACAAAAAAGGAATTATCAGTCAATAGGGTATCAGTTTATGAAATGTTTGAACTCTCCTACATGAGGTATCAGGAGTTATTTAGGACAATCCCTTGAGGTAAATTTAGAAATTTCACTATATATCTTTTATTTTATAATATCCTACTTCTTATTAAACATAAACCATGAATTCTGGTAAGATTATATAAAAATGAAAAATATAATACCTTTTACATTAAAGATATTAGGCCATCCTTTTTTCTCTCATAATAGTAAACATAATATATTTTATTTATTCTAAATACATTAATTTATACATTTTATTTAAATTCACTGATTATTCTCTAACATGGGTATTCTCATCCTCAAAATACATTGAGGTACTTCCTCTAGATTGTTTGAATGGCTAGGTATCTTCAATGAAATAGGAAACAGTCACACACTATCCCTTTTTAATTGATAAATGTTTTAAAATCATGAAAGAATGAGGATTATGTTTTTATTAGATAAGGTAATACACAAAAGATAGAGGATTTAAAGAAGTTATGAAAGATGATATTAAATTTTTTCATCAAAAATATTTTCCAATGTTAAGGTATTTTTAAATGAAGAAGCATGATTCTGTAAATCACTTTTAGTTAAATAAATGATAGTAATAAATACTAAAACAAATAATAAATAATTAAAATAAATAACTTTAATTGATACCTCTAAATCAAATAGTTACTATCAAACATAAATAGTTTATACACTGGATTCAGCTATATATGAACCAAGTACATGGTTATATCATGTTATTGTGAATTAAGGACTCTATATAGTGACTTAATAACAACATGAAATAATATTATCATTCAATATTAATAGTTAATTAAAATAAAAAACAAATAAAATAATAGACTTTAATATTCTTTAAGTAGTTAAACATAGAAAAAATTATAATAATTAAACATCCCAAGTTTATATATGATATAATTTATCCTCTTAGTACTGAATGTATTTATAAAAATATAATTAGGTTGAAAATAAATAAAAATAAATTCAAGAGTAATATAACCTTTTTGACAATTATATCTCAAAAATTGAATTATTATATCAAAATACTTGGTCCTTAAATTTGTTACATGATTTTTTAAATGTTAATTTTTTTATTATCCAAGTTTATGGGGACATGTCTGAATTTAAATCCATAATTTAGTAATGTGTTATTTAGTTATTAAATATTAGTACAAAAATTTCCTTCAATAATGTATTTAACTTAAAAATTAGAAAATGACACAAAATTTTTCTTATTAATTAATAATAATACCAATGAATTTAACAAAAAGTGGAATATTCTTAAGGTTATTTTCTTTTCTAAATTACAACAACCATAATCAGTACCAGAATGACTTAATAAATAAAAGGAAAATCTTTTAGAGTAAAATTATAATTTTTAGAACTCTAGTTGTTTTTAAAAATTCATTAAACTACACCCAAGTGATATTACTTGGAGTTTTCTTGAAATCCAGCACATATACAAATAATGAACACAATATTATATTGAGAAGGTGTAAAATATAGTATAATTCTGGTTATATTTTTATAAAGTTAATTTTTAATTGGTTTCTTGGTTTCACCGAAGTCAATATCACAATGGGAACTCATGGTAGTATTCCATCCCTTATTGGTATCCATGCCAAAACATTTTAAAATCAACGTAGTATATATAATTTGATTTTAAAAAATATTAATTTTATTTTGATAAATATAAAAAATAATATTTTTCAACTCCGTTATCAAATCCATTTCAAAATAAAATTTCACATTAAATTTAAAAATATTACACAATTTTTTTTAGTTAATACAAAAAATAATATCATCAATATAAGTTTGAACTACCAAAATATATATGAAAAATATATTTTTAAAGTGGGTAGGATTAATTTGAATTGTATTATAGCTATATTAAAAATGAAAAGTATTAGTACTATTATACTAAGATTAAAGATCATGTTTCAAACTATACTTTAATTTTGATAATTTAAAAATATGATTTAAAAATATTTAATCTTTGAAAATTATGGGTTTTCCAAAATAGATATTCTCAATAATGAAACCATTAAAAAAATACACTCTTTACACCCACTTGATAACAATTTAAGTATAAATGAGTTATTTAAGTAAGAAATATTCTAATGACTTTTAGTCTAGCAACTGAAGAAAAGTTTTCCTTATTATCAATCCTTTATTTTTAACTATAACCTCATAAACCCAATCTATCCTTATTTATAACAAAAAAACTAGAATCATCCACTTTATCTCTAAACATCTACTTAGTTTAAATAGTTTGGTAATACTTAAAAATTTCAATTTTATTATTTTAATTTTTTTTGAACTCGTATTACATAAAAATCACCTAATTTTCATCATTAATAGATTTAATAATATTATTAGATTCAAATAATGAAAGTATGCTTATTTTTTAACCTTTTTTATTAATAATGTCAAATTTGATGTATATTATCAAGATCATATATAATTCTATCGAAAGGATGATTCTTGAGGGTCTTAGTGGTTGAAGGTAATGATGTGGTTATTATTTCCAAGTCTTCATCATGGTTAGGGTGGTATATTTTGTCACATCCATATGTTTTTTTCAAGTAAATCCATAACTTGTTCAATAAACTTAGTGTTTATTGATATTCAAGTTATAAATATCATCTTTAAAGTATTCAGTTGGGGTATTGATCTCATATGGATCCATTCCATAAAATTTGACATGTAAATTTTTTTCCACTGGCTAAGTTATTTTATTAAAAAATTCACATGATTTATGAGAGGTTGAATATCCAAGTAAAATACCTTTATCAAATATTAGAGATTTGTTTTCTAAATTCACTTTGGTATTGAGAATAATCACTTAAGAGATAAAAAATCTAAATTAATTTACCTTATATTTTCTACCATTCTATAATTTAATTGGATTTTTCATTAAAATATGTTTAATTATAACCCTGTTAATAATATAAAAAGTTCTATTTCTTACCTCAAACTATAATTAAACATGTAAATAATAATCTTTGATCATAGTATTTACTATCTGTTAGAGATTTTTGGTTCTCCTTTTAATAAATCCATTTTATTATGGTATTCTATGGGAAAAAAGTTATAACTATATCCATATTATGAAAATATAGAATCAAAATATTATATTTAAAACTCATGACCATGAGAAATTTTCAAGGCCTTTATGGTAAGCCTATAATATTTTTAGTTTTATTTGGTAATCTAGATAAGCAGACACATTATTTCCTCTTATAAGAAATAAAATAAACTCCAGAATATCTTAACTTTTTATTAAAAATGAAATAACCACAGTTAAACTAGAAACTCTATAAGGTTTAAACATTTACATGTTAAACTATTTTAGTAGTTGAGAGGTAGAAATCCCATTTTTTAGTTATAAAGAAAATTTTAAATTTCATATCATTTTGGACTGATTTATAAGCATTATCCTTTGAGATTTCAAGATTATTAATATTTGTAAGAAAAAAATTATTTGAAATCATTATAAATGTGTAAAAAATATAATATCCTAGCCTCTAATTCTAAATCCATTACTATATAAAAACCACTTAAATCTGAAACATTCTATAAAAATAGTGAATCCAAATAAACAATATATATATATTGTTATTTTTGTTTTTAGTAAAAAATAAATAATGATTTGAATTATAAATATTATATGAATCATTAAACAATTTTACATGATTACAATCATAAAAAAACATGGTAATAATTAATTATTTTTATTTTATTACATCAAAAAATAAATCTTTAAAAGTTATAACTGATTCAAAGATACTAACTTGTCCAAGGCCATTAATTTTTTTAATATTTCCACTAAACATAACATTCTCAACACCATATTTTATCATATTTTTTAAGATAGAGTAGTCACCAGTAATATTTAAGTAACATAGACTATCTAAGTACCATAAAATTTTACTAGTGATCATCAAATTGGTAACCTACAAAATGTTAATTCCCTTATTATTTTATTACCTAATTTTTCTTATGTATAAACATGTTATCAACCAAATATTTTAAAACCCATAATTTCCTAATAGGTTTATAAAAAATTTAAATAAAAAGTTTATAAAATAAAGACCACTTTGGTCTACAAAAGTGGGAGGAATTTTTCTGACACTTTCTAGATCCATGTTCTAAATAAACACATATATTATTGACAAGAGATTTACTCACATTGTTTAAAATATATTTGGAAATAAAATAATTTTTTATATAATTTATTCTATTTTTAATGACGATAATCCAATTCATTATTGGAATTTAGTGGTTTTAGAGATCCTAACATTTTTTTCAATAACCTTCATTAAAATTTTATTGTCCCTTTATAGGTTTGTCATTATTATCTTAGAAATTGTTTTCTATTTTTAATTTTTTTTAAATTATAGTAATAATAATAGTCTTTTCCTTAATAAGTAAAACATGAGTGTTCTTGAGACTATATAATTATATTTTATCATCAATAATGGTTTATTTTAGAATATATAAATATTATTTTTATTCATAATTAAATATAATAGATTAACTATTATTATTATTTTAATAAGAAATAGGTTATACCACAAGAAAAGATTTCCTAGTGTGAATTTGGATTTCTAAATTTCCTCTTTATTTCCACAAACATAAAACAAATTAAGTTATACTCTAAAGTGCTCCATGATATTTCATTCATATGTTTCTTAGAAAAATTTTATTTATCATACATCTTATTATATTTTAACCTACAAAGATTTTCCTTAATATGGTGATATAAATATTTCCTCACTGAGACTTATTTTTTAATTTTTGAAGGTCAGATCCTTTAAAGAGGGTACAAAAGTAAATTTACCCTTTTGGTTGAACTTATAATTTTTTTGATGGTTTCATTTATCATAGAACATGGTGTTTACCCTTGGGTTTAATTTTGTAAGGATTCCATTCTAGTTGTGTTTTAAGAGATATTTAATATTTATCAAGTTAATAAATTTTATTCCCAACTAGAGTGAACATTAATATATCCTAAATAAGAGTTTAGATGAAAATTACAAGAATGTAGTTATGATTATAATTAATTTTTTTACTTATGTGAATTGTAAATCATGCAGTTAGGTGTCGAGCCATTGACTAATTATTTTCGACTTTTTATAAAAATCACCGAGTTATACAAATAAAAATAAATTTATTTTATTTATGGAATTGGATACATGATGTTGGTACGAATATATGGAGAGAACATGGTATTTTAGAGTAATTAATATAGTGGAAATTTTTAAATCAACTCACCATGGTTAGATATAGGATTGATGAGTTTAATTTATTATGGGTTTATAGTGGAAATTATAGATATTTTGGAGAGTAATTACCACACTATTTTACTTTATCTCTATTTAAAAAAAATTATCCTCTCAACCTATCTTTATTTTTTGGGATAAAAATATCAAGGAATATTTTATCATGTTCTTAATGTAGTGGATAAATGGAATAAAAATAATAATCAAACAACATGTCATTTAAAATTGAAATTTATCACCAGTGTGATATGACTTGTTTCTCAATTAATGAATCATTTTTAAGTTCATTATTTATATCCCTATTGATTTAATTCTATATGAAAATTTCCATGGATAATACTATGGAGTTTGGTAATGATAAAAATCAAGGTATTTTAAAAGAAAAATATTTTAAAATATAATTATGTTCTTTATTGCAGTTTATCTGACATGTCATTCAAATATTTTAAATTAAAAATTCATATATTTTTGTTTCATGTTATAGATGATTTAATAAATATTGGAAGAAATTAATTAGTGAAATATTTAACATTTAGTAAATATTTTATTAACATAAAAATGAGGATTAATTTTTGTTGTGTGATGTTGAATTAAGAAATATAAATTAATATGTAGTTGTTTTATTTATGTTTTTATACCAAAATTGTTATTTTATTTGATTTTTGAATCATTATTTCATCTTTATAGCCCTTTTTCTTCAATAACATAAACTATGGTGATAAATGACAAAATGGATAGTTCTAAATAATTATTTCATTATCCACCTTTTCACATTCTTCGATGAAAATGATGGAAACCTTGATTTTTGGGTGGTTAAAATTTTCACCAACCACCATAAATATATTATTCATTCCCATATATTATACTATTGTATCATTTTGATACCATGATACTAAAATTAAGTGTGGATAGAAAATTTTGTTTTTTGTGTATGGAAGAAGCAACATGATGGGTTCCATACATGATTTTTATAGTGGGTGGACAATAAAAGATGAAATGATGAAGGTTTGGATTCTAATTTTATTATAGGATGATGATGGTAATATTAAGTGTGTTTCCAATGATTAAACGTCACCAGAGATGTGTTAGTGTTAGTGGGATGTGTTGGATATAGGGGTGGGTGAGGATAGTGGCATGAAGGGTGGGCATATACTACATGGAATGTAGTCCTCTGAGTCACACATCATATAGCTCATGCAGTGAAGTAGTAGGGTTTAAAAATCAATATAAAAATCAAAAACTATGTGACAAAAGGTTACTCACCATTTATATTATACTATGTAGTTAGATGTGTATTGGGGTAAACACCGAGTTGGACAACTAGTCTTAAAGTCTATGTAGGCCATGAAATACATTATATACTTCAAGCACATGACTAATACATTTCTAGTAGTACACACGAAGTGGTTAGTAGGACCTACACACCATGTATCACTATGGTCACACCTTGTATATAAACCCATCTTTGAATGAATATTTAGAGTTAACCACACTTGTAATATAAACCAAGTACATTCCATGAACTTGGGAAAATAAATCATTGTGTACTAGAGATACATGCAAAAAATGAGTGACAAATCCCACATGTAATGTACCATATTGGAAATTCCACATAGGTTGACCACATATGGTTGTACTTTCCTGATCTTAAACACCATGTATCAAGGATACCCTTGTTGTGTACTAAACAGATTATGGTGTTTTCATATATTCTCACCTTGGTGTCAAAACCGGACACATGAGTAGTATATTCTAAGAAATTTACCATATTTAGCATGATGGTGAAAATTTATTTGATAATTGGGGTGGTTTTTGAGGTTTCTAGAATAGATAGTTTTCTTAGCTTTGTGGAGTTGATTTTAATACATGTGTGAGGCATTTGGTGCTAGAACAGATTCTTTACCCCTTTTAGAGGTTCTTAAGGATAGGGTTTAGGTTCCCATATATGTTTTAGAGTAGGTAACCATCCCATAGGATCATGTTATAAGGTTTCCATCCTTATGTTATGAATCATCCATTATTAAATGAAGTCATTACTATATCAATCTTGATGTGGTGTGGGATCCCCATACAATAGGTATGGTTGGTAAACCTCCCATGAAATGAGGTGAGAGTCTAAAAATTATAGATTCTAGTATCTCCTTGGTTGGTTTAAACCCCATAATGGTTAAAGTCCCTTACAATAATTTCTGTAAGTTTAAATGAAAGTTATGAGGTATGGGTAGATATAGGGATGTGTGATTCAAGTTGTGGGGTTTACATGACATACCATGTACACTCAATTTCTTTTGAGATATTTATTACAACTAGGATGTTGATTTCAAAATTTAAAAGACTTGAGTGCATTTTATATCTCTAATTTCACATGAGATATGATATTTCATTGGGATTCCCCATTTTTTCCATCATATTCGGGTTTTGAGTTGACATGTTGTTAAATAATTCCACTATGTTTTTTTGAGAATACTACATTTTATATTTATGTTAATACCTACACTGGATTTGTACCCACACATGTTGTCTATGTAAAAATATTGCCTGAATTATCATTATCGATGGATGACATATAGATGGTTGGAGTTGATGTATTTGAATTATAGTAGTAAATAATGGTTTTTAGTGGGATATGGTTGTCAGAAGAGATTATCCTATATAGGCATATAACAAGGAGGTGGATTCTCATTTTTTAGAGTTAGTTGCACCATATGGTTCTACCTTCAAAACTTTTATTCCTTTCTAGATATTTCATCTATGGCATTGTACTTTTCATTTTATGTATCTTTCATGAATTTTATATAATTCAATTGATTATATATATATATATATTTAGTGTTGTTGGTTATTATTGTATATTTCTGATTCATTTTCATTATAGGTTGTTATAAGTGATGGCCTCATAAATATTTTTATTTATTATCAGTGCTATTTTTCAGTCCCTGGTTTATTATAGGTGGTATTTAGGTGGAACAATTATCCTACTACCGGCCTAGATAGGGTCCCAATGGGTAAGGTCATGTTATAATGGTATCATACCTCGTGTTTTAGGGATGAATTTTGGAGTTACTTTAATTGTGGGGATTATATTGGGAATTTAGGATTGTGATGCTAATGGGGGTATTGAGTTCTGTTATCATATTAGGGAAACCAACATAGCTATGATGGTTCATGTATCATTTCACTAGGAACCTGATAACTTGTTATTCAACCCAGAACTCTAATGCATCATTTTCAAGGTATAAGTAAGTTAGTACATGAATCATATAGTGGATAGTTATGATATAATCCACATAATTTTTGTGTCAAATTCCCCAAATATGCTCTAGTTAATGTGGGTTCATCCCATTTAATAAATAATGTTAACCATAAATAAATAGCTCATATTTAGAGGCAGGGTTATTGTGTACATATTCTAGGGTTTGAACCTCTATTCACCGATAAAATAAGTGATTGGGTATCATTCTAGTAAACAATTATGTGGTATATTTTCCCTACGAGTATGTGTAATATCCTTTTATCATTTTATGTTAGTATAGTTTCTCATGTAGAGTAGATGGTGGTTACTACTAAGGTGGATAGGGCTGCCTATAGTTTGAGTACTCTATATACATTCCAGTGATATAGGTATCATGGGTTTACAAGGAAATACTGATCCTTGGGTTATAAAGGATTTGTAGGTGGTTAGTATTCATGCTTACCCATCTAGTTTAGACACCACAAAATAGATAATAATTATTTCTTTTTTATTTACCACTCATAGAGCAGTGATCCATTGGTTTTTGTTTACTCAAACTCATAAAGATATAACACTACCTTGGTTTGAGTTCAATATCTTCTCAGGAAGTTATCTATAATGATGTAGGAAGGATCTATACCCTATTCAATGAGTCATGGCCATAACCAAGTGTTTTTTGAGGATTCAGATGAGGAATACGTTATATATGATCCAAAATGGGTTTTACATATGCTTGATAGTTTGAGTGAGAACTATAGAGTGGGAATTCAAGTTGGGGTTGTGTATTTCTACATTACACACTTACATCAAAGACCTAGAGTGGGAATTATTAGTTAAAAGTTTTTTTAGAAGCACACCCTATATTAGGATGGGTTGGTGTTCTTCTATAGATTTCCAAAGTAGTGCCATGGAAAGACCTATATTTTGAATTCAAATTTAGGATCATATATCCCCTACTATTGGCATTATTACCCATTCTTTGAGGATGAGATTATTATAGAAGAGTTGGTGGTGTTATAGTAGCTAGAAAAAAATGGATCTAAGACGAAAGTAAAAAAAATGATTGAGGTATAATTTTTGTTCTTCATTAACACTGATGATCATTAACATCAAAAAGATCAATTCATTTACTTTTTTGTTTTTATTTTAATTTTAGAGATTTGAGTGGGGATACTAGACTTTATGGATGGTGATATATACTAATAGGGATCACCCATTCTCATAATGATTTAGTATGAGTTCCCCCTTAAGAAAGGAAGACATATTTTGGGTTTTTTGAATGTTAGGATGAGACCCCATGTTATCATCCCTAGTGTGGGTTATATGGTTCAATGTTTTACAAGGAATATTCTATTGAGTAGAGAAAATCTTCTGGGGATTATAACTGATCACCCCCAGTTAGTGAGTATAGATTGATTTTATAAATAAATAATAGTAGGGTTATTAACTACTATGTTTATTGAAATCATGAACACTAAAATGAAGGATATTCCTAGGTTTACTCTTACCAGATAATTCTATTTCAAATATTCTTTCTTAAAAATCTTTAATAATATCATCTACTATTATCGTATACCATGACCGAGCTCTAAGATCTGATAGAAGAAATAGTAAAATTGATATAGAAAGGGTTTTATTGATCATAGTGAGACCCCTTTGACTTATGGTATGGAACAAATGAGTTCTTAATGGTCATACTTGGCTCAGTTTGGTACT
Source organism: Viscum album (assembly GCA_963277665.1). Classification (NCBI taxonomy): domain Eukaryota; kingdom Viridiplantae; phylum Streptophyta; class Magnoliopsida; order Santalales; family Viscaceae; genus Viscum; species Viscum album. The sequence continues at coordinate 1,894,433,075 of OY728164.1, forward strand.
CTATTTGGTTTTTAATGGAGGAAATTCCATAAGCAACATTTAAGAATCACTATAAAGTCCATGTAATTCTAGTGATGATACTGGGATTAATGTATTCAATATTTGTGTTTGTGAGACCACTGTATTACTATAGTGGTATTAATTTATTCCACCTTATTTGATCTGAAACATAGGGAAAGCATCCCCAAGAGTGAGTGGTTGTATTAGGTTTAATTCAATAATATTAGTAGTGTGGTGAGCTCTAAAGGCGTGAGTTTATAATGTGAGAGATTCACTTATATAGTATGATATTTGAGAAATAATTGGATTATTTTAATATTTTGATCATGAAAACTCTTTTGGTTATAGTATGCAATGATTTCATCATAGATAACTCCACTAGATATAAATATTTTCCTCAATAAATGTAGGATATATCTAAGTAGTTAACCTTGTTATGGTTGATTTTCATAGATGATGAGGAAATGATATATATTTTTCCAATGATGATAAAACTACAATATTAATGAGTGTAGGAAGTACAATATTTAAGTATTTAATGCGAGATCATGTGTGATCAGGTATTATTAGATAGTGGACCCAAAATATTCCCCCAAAGGTGGGGATAACATTATTTTACATCAAGACTGGATAGTGGTGTTTTCCAAGAATCATATTTGGTGTTGTGAAGAGTGGATTTGAATGATAGTCCTCAGTGGAGAATATAACATTGGTTGGTATGTCCAATAAGTTATTGGTTTTAATTATTTGGAGAATATATCTTTATAGTGAAGGATGTTTCTTATAGGGTTGTGATTTTATTTTCTCAAGTTTTTGTAGGCATACCCTTGGTTATGGCACTAATAGAACATGATAATTTTAATGGTTAGTGCTGTTATCTTTGAATTATGGAAGAATGTGTCTCCTAAGAGAACAATATTGGTTATTTAGTGGCTTAATGAAGTTTTTATTATTTCTTGATGTTCTCATTAGTTTCTTTCATGAATAACAATCATAACCCAACCATGTGATTTAGTGGTTGATATAAACTTGTTTAAATTTTGGGGAACTGTTGTGTGGTTTTTAAGGTGGTATAAAGGGGGTTAAATCTTTGAACCTAGTGATGTCTTTATGTTTTATGTTAGAGGCATTGAGAACATGATCCTTATAAAATGATGAATATAATTTGAGGAAGATCTCAAAGAGTCTCTTCTAATGAGATCTTGTAGTATTGGTCTGGAATCATTAATTAAATCACCCTATAAAAGGTTTTGATATAAATTGATGGTTTTTAAGTAATAACTTATGGGTTTAACCTTATAAGAGGGGATAATAATTCTTCTATAGATGGTACCCTTTTTCAGGAAACATTTTTACATTGGTGTTGATGATTTAGGGTTTTGAAATTTTTCTATTAGGATAGAAGTGGTAGTAGGGAAGGATTTTATATAACATGGTTTAGTTCTAAGTTATATTTGTTCTTATACCTCTTGAGGGGAATTAGTGCGTGATAGATTTGGTTGTCTTCCTATTAAGGTTGTTTAATGAGGTTCACGATTTAATAGACTAGGTTGTTTCCTTTTTGAGGATGAAAATTTTCAAAGGTGAATAGGATGTAGTGATAGAGAAAAACATTTCATTATTTTTTACCATTTAATTTAATTAATTAATCACTATAAATTTCATAGTTTATGTGAAATTATCATGTATTTAGTTAAAATTTTTAATTTAAGGTTTAATATGATCATAGAAAAAATTCTTGATTTTAATTGATTATGTTAATAATTAAGATTATATTATCATGGAAACACACTAATTCACATGAGTTTTTATGTTTAAGAAGAATTTTCTAAAAGTCTAATATTTTGAAAGGATGAATTTCCTGAGGCAATGCAAAGTTTGGAGGCAGCCATGTATGAAAGTAATAAAGATAATATTTTAGCATTTTCCTATTTCATACATATAGAATATTTATTATGTATTAGATAAAATACTATTTTATGAACTATTTATTCATTTGGAAGATATTTTTTTTGAAGATGAATCCTAGAAGAGGAACCCCCGAGGACAAGAGTTCCGAAAGTAAAGTAAAATTAAGAATCAAGTGAAAAAACATATGTATGGGTCAATCAATATGTAAGGGAATTGTGTGTGGTAGATATTATATTATTAGATAATGTTAAATAATTAGGAAGATTACCCATGAAAGTTCATAATGGATACATAAGAGTTTTTTATAACTACCTAAAAATCACAAAGGGAAAAATTTTACCTAAGGGGATAAAGATACATAAGAAATATATATGATATGTATGATATTCATTGTAACCTAAGTGATATGTATGTAATTATACTTTTTCATGGAAGGTGAAGAGTCAGGTTTCCCTAGAATATGTAATTTATTTAGTGATTCATAAGTACTTTCCAATCGATGAAAAAGATGAAGACCATAATTTCCTATGCTATGTATGGTTTTGTATTTAAGAGAATTCTGGACAAGCCACTCAAGTAAGATTTTATACTTTTCTATTGGTTATAATTTTGACCAAGCTGATATGATATGCAATATCTGATTGAGGATACGTGAGGTATTTTACTTAGAATATTTTTTTAAACCACTCATGTAAGATATATGAAAAGAATATGTATAAATTTTCCCTTTTCACTATACCCTCCCAACCATCCAGAACTCAAAAGTGCATAATTACCATGATCCTCAGTCAATAAATATATTCTTATATATTTTGTTGACTAGAAGCATTAATTCATGGGAGAATAAGGAAATGATATTCAAGGAATATTTAAGGAATGTAGACTGAAGATAATGAATGTTTAGAAGGAATCAAAAGTTTGGAAAACATATGAATGCTCCCTACCCATGTGGAAAGATCCCACTCTCAGCATTTCATTCATGGAAGCCAATAACCATGCACACAAGGAAACTCAAATAATATTAATTACAAATATTAATAAAATTCATCCTCTAAATTTTAATAATATATTAAATTTTTCCCTTTTCCATTTAATAATATACTTATTGGTCTTACTTAGTTTTTGGATGTAAGTAGTTTTTGATTTTTTATTTTAATAAAAAATAGTGTTTTTATTATATCTCTCTATCTCTTTTATCAATTTCTCTATGTTATTCACTATGATATATATTACTCATGATGGTTAGTAACTAATTTTTAAAGTGGGTGTCTTATACCCAACCCATTCATGTACTTTGATTACTATTATATGTATACATTTTGATATATACATGTGTTTATCTTATCGGAATAGTGTTGATACTTTTGCGTCCACTATATTTATGGAAATATAATTCGATGACATGTTATATCAAAAGGTTATAGATGTTCCTTTACTATAATGATAAACCAGCTATACCATGAAATTAATCTTAAATTGATGTCCTATGTTATGAATATGTCTTGATGATAGGACATAGATGAGGTGTAACCATCTGATTTTGGAGGGTCATAAACATTGAGACTTATTCTCATATATTTAACACCAGGTGATATAGAGTATATGATATCATGAGGACTAATTACAATAGGAATAACACATGTTTCAGGCATCATTGGTTTTTCCTATCCATGAAAACATGTAATGGTCACCAAAATTGAGATTATTATTAGTTAATACTATTTTATAACATACTTTAGTGCAAGAAGAAAAATATGGTATTGATGTTGTGGTGAGGTAGCATGTGTTGGGTGCATCATTGGTGGTATATCTTTGATTTAATAATCATGATAAAATATTTCTCTTCCTAAATGAAGTAATATCTTAGGCCTAGTTTATCAGGATGGAATTACCTTCCTAAATCCATGGATATAGTAGTCGAAGGTAGGTCTGTTCAGTTAGTTCAATGAATAATAAAGGAAGTATGGATGATGACACAAGCTATGTATCCCAATTAATGAGATATCATGTGATAATGAGATTATATCACATGGAATGTATTCCTAGTAAAGGTTATTTTTTCTTTGAATTTTCATTATCTCTTTAAGAGCCTTGATGGGTTTCTAGACTCTTCCCTTGGTGTGTGATTTATACTCACCACTATTGAGATAAAGAACTAGAGAGTCACACACATAACACATTTAAAAATATTCCCAATTATGATTAATAGGAGTATAGAACATGGTGGGACCCACCAATGGGTCTGATTTATGTTCGAGAATAATTTATCACTAATGAATAAACAAATGAATTATTATTCGAGTATAGAATAATTGGAGATTGGATTTATTTATTAAAATTATTAACTCGGTATTAAGTGGAATCATGGGAAAATATTATATGAATGAATATTATTTTATAATTCATGGTATATTTAATACTTATGGGAATTATAAGTCAATTTAATGACTTGATTTTATCATGTAATATATTTATTATATATTAAAATTAGGTGATAAAATATAAATGTAACAAATGGACTCAGGATACCCTCAAAAATTGGTACATGACCTGATCCTCCACATACATGAAGGGTGTTACGAATCCCCATAGGCTGATGATTAACACCCAAGCATAAAAAATGAGGGAATTATTTCTGTCAACCTAAAATAATATTTAATGAATATATATATACACAATGTAAGGAAACAAGGGAATATAAGTAAAAATAAATATAGTCTATAACGAAAGAGAATCCATGACAATGATACGACTTGAAAGCCAGCTGAAAACCAAAGGTACATGTCCAACTAAACTAGAAAAAATATCTAAAACAATAATTTCTACTCCATGTGATATGTAGAAAACATCCCACCATCTCAAAACTAGCTACCCATACCCAGTTGTTATAAACCTCACCGCATCACTTTGGAACCTTTCCTTTTTTAACATCAAAAGACAATACAGGGTCTACAGACCACCAAAGGGGTGTGTAGGGAGTGAGATAAAATGACTTAGTAGGATCCCATATAATGACCCAATCCATTTAAACATATCATTACATGATTTTAATCATAACTATCAATTAAATACAAACCAAGGAATGAAAATTATAGTGTCTTTGTAAGAATAGGTACATAATTAGAAAACATGAAACTAGAGTAAAAAATATTTTTATTAATCTTAATAATTAGTTCATAACTCCCTTTGAGCTCCTAATAATGTATAGGATAACCTAGTAAATACATAGATAGAAGGGATGATCTAAAAATATCTGTAAGGGAATAAACATGGGAATGAAGCATAATATATGATTTATAAGGAATAAAATGATATAAAAATGTCATGGATCATGAATAAACATTTTAAATAATAATATGTATAACTTGGAATCATATGATCATGGAAACATAAGATAGTTATAATAATATATAACATGACATAAACATGAGTCAAGGATAACTACCCAGACTATATCACATGGTGTATAGAGTCCCATAATGGATTATGTGTACTGACTAATCCCATATATAACATCTCATGAGACTAAAACATTACAAAATTAATTGGATAACTATCTAGACTCACCCATAATAACATATACATGCATATATGTGCCAAAAAAAAATAATCATACAAAAGGAATAAACATAAGGGCAACCATGGGAAAAAATGGGTATCGTAAGTATGTAATAAGGTATAAGTAAAGGTCATATAACAATGGTATCCATGAAAGAAGGTATTTAAATCATTATTGGTCATTAGTAAATAAAAAATAATAATATATCCTGAAAAATTCTATCCAACTAAAATGAAAACATAAAAAATAGTGGTTATGTATCATTAGAAATGTGCCACTTAAGTGCGATTTTAGAGAAATGAATAAAGATTATTTAAAGAGGATAAAGAAATAAATATTTTCATGAAATAATAATTGAAATAAAATATTTTTCATGATAAATTGATTTATTTTATAAAAATATTTTATTTTTAAATCATTATATTGAGTGTACTTGGAAATGGGAAAGAAACAGAGAAGTACCCTTTAATTGGGTTTTATTATTGAGAGTAATTGAGAAGGGAACCTTTCAAAACATGTAATTACCCATAAATTAAAGATTAATTGAGATATATACATATGTGTGGTACATATTCACATAATATATGATCATTATATAAGAATAATGAAGAGATAAATTTAGGAAAAGAGAGAGAAACTGTAACCCAAATGAAATATGGAGGTTCGAAGAGATCCATTACCTTATGTAAAAAGTCATTATGCAATTTCACTTAATGTCCTAGATAATAAAATTAGATTCATTAATTTATTAACTAATAAACTATTTCACAATTATTTTATTTATTATAATTTTATTAAGTTCATTTATAGCTATTTTGATGAGTTATAAGGCTCAATTTCTTCATTCTGGGAGTGTTCGTTTCATTGTTTCATGGTAGGTTCACTTGTTTATAATTATATAAGTTATTTTATTTAATGATATATACCTAAAATAAATGGATATTAAACCATTTTAGATTAATAATCATTATATAATAAAATTACAAGCTTGAGGACCTTAATATTTTCATGTCTTTGGAAACTTAGAACAAACTATTCTAAATCAGTGAAATATCTTCAATTTTTCCCACAAATATATTCCTATTTAGTACTTATACATAAAATCTTTCTCGATAACCTGGGGAAAGAAAATATAAGAAAGGTGCGAGCTAATATTCTCAGTAAGGGTAAATAAAGGATATATATAATCATAATATGAGCATAAGGGTATGAGAATATGAGAATAACATTTGAAGATCATAACCTTCATATCAAAGATCATATATGTGATATATAGATAAATATTTTCAGTTCATAAGACATTAATCACAAGGTAATAATAATAATAATAACACTTGCGACCATAACATAGGAATAAGACATAGAATTTGTGGAAGACACAAAATCATATTAAATTATTTCTATAGTAGTTAGGGGATCAATTACAATGCCATATTAGTAGTTTTTGTTCACTCCCCATACCATCTTGGTAGTCATGGTTCACTTCCATGACCATATTAGTATTCAAGGTTCACTCCCAAGAAAATCTTAGTAGATAAAGTCCTTTACTGAACTGAGTTCACTCCCCATTCTAGCCATGTCTATCTCATGAGATATAAATATTACCCAACACATTAGAGGGAGACATTGGTCCCACCCATCTCATAATGAAATAATACATACGTGTTCCAAAAGATCATAAACATTCATCATATCATAAATCATGAAATGAAATATGTATCATAAAAATGTAATCATATCATAATTGTTGGAAAATAGATGTGTTTCATAATAATTTTATCGAAGTATAAACTACAAAAAAGTATATTTTATAAGAATATAATGCATGAAAGTGAAATGGGTCTCATAAACATAAAACACATAAAATATAAATGACATTCATAAACATATAACCCATTAAAGAAAAGTGGGTTTCAAAAACATATAACCTATGAAATAGAAATGGGTTTCATAAACATATAACTCATAAAAGAGAAATGAGTTTTATAAACATATAACCCATGAAAGAGAAATGAGTTTCATAAACATCATGGCATCAAAACATAAACCATTCAGAGAAATAATATAAAGGGAATCCTTGGATCATATCCCAAAAAAAGACACGAGTACCATCAATGAATTTCATCTTGTATTTAAAATAATTTTGAAATATCTTTAAAAACATTTCTTGAGGAAAATATCTTTTTTTATTTGAAAAATTATTTTTCAAACATAAAGAATTTTCTTTCAGAATAAATGTGAAAGCTTATAAAGTAATATAGAAATCATTTTAAAACCTTTTTCATTGAAAAATAAAAATGGAATCTTGAATTTTTTTTTGAAAACCACTTTCTTTGAAAACTTATAAAGGAAGATTGAAAACATTTTGAGAACCTTTTTCTTTGAAAATAATTTAAAAAATTATAAATAATTATTGAAAACATTTTAAAACCATTTTCTTTTAAAATAATTTGAAAGCTTTTAAAGAAATTTTGAATTCATTTTTGAAATCCTTTCATTGAAAATACATTGAAAAATTATAACGAATGCTTGAAAGCATTTTGAAAATATTTTTATTTGAAAATACTTTAAAAATTTATGATGAATTCTTGAATTTTTTTTGAAAAACTTTTTATTTTAAAACAATTTTAAAACTTATAATGAAATATTAAAAATATTTTCAAAACCTTTTTATAAAACATGGTTTTAAAAGAACACATATTTTTGACCGAATAGATAGATAAAGTTAGACTTTATTAATAAAACTTTCTTAATGATATTAAGTACCAAAGAGTATAAAAATGATACCAATACATTAATATATCATTAATAACTAGAGTATAATAATATTCATGAGTGTTCTTGAGGGATGGATCATAATAGTTCATCAATTCAAGTATAATCATAAAAAATAACTATAAATGATGACATTATAGTAATAAACTATTATGAATTTGGTGACATTGACTAATAATCCCCATGATAGAATAAAATTAAATGAATATTAAAATATCATTAAAGAAGTATATTAATGATATAACATGTAAAATGGTAGTGTATATGCATTGTATAATGATATATGTGCTTAACAAGGCATGTGTCTCAAAGAAGGTAAATTGAGACGAAATTACTTTAATGATTTGGTGACATTTGAAATATAAAACCCATGACAGAAATATCATAAAATTAAAATGTAAATACCCATGAATTTAATTATAAGAATCATATAATATTTCCAAGTGTTGTATGAACACCACATATAAGAAAATATAAGGGGAGCATTGCTTGTGTCTCACGGAAAATAAATGTGAGACGAGAAAACCATTATCTTATGTATTAAATCTCATTATACTCATAAAAAACTCCTGTATAATAAATATATGTTTATTATAAATCTAAAAAATAACCATTTTATTATATTTAATACAATATATTATTTTATTATGACTTTATATTACCCGTTTATTAACAATTCCATGTCAATGTTACGCTTTTGGTAATATCCGCTTTGTTTTTTGTATATGTTTTGAATTTTTATTCCTGATCTTCTTACTCAGATCATGATTTATATAATTAAAGAATTTAAAACATTATATAAATATCATATATATAAATTATATAAATATTTATAATAATCTAGTAAATATAGAAGTATAAAATAGAATACATTGTTCAGGGAGACGGTAGGTCATACGTACGCATGAACATGTTTCCATTTTATTGGCGTATTGAAAGAAAGAAACTAAATGATATCTATGAATATTTATATATAATATTATTAAATTATAATTATTATGTTATATATATCATATAATTTCACTAAATCCATCCTTAATACATTCCATGTAAAGTGTGAATGAATCACATCTCTTTGAGTAGGTGGTAGTCCCCATGTCCACAAACAAAGTTATCATATTTACAAAAAATATAAATCATGAAGGTATGTGTTATATAATAATTGAATAAGAATAAATACATAATAAATATCATATATATCATATAAAAGTATATTTTACATCATAATTACCAACCATGAGAATTGGTAAAGGAAAATTGAACATCATCTTTTTGTGAGGCCCTAGTTCACCATACACAAGAATGATAAGTTCATTACCCATTAGATAGAAGTGTGTTTAATTCTAGGTAAAAACATTAGAATAAAAAAATATCAGTAAATTGAAGATTCTTTTGTTTTTATGTAATCATGTAATAATAATATTTGAGTGGATTGAGAATGAAAATAAAACAAAAGAGCTTGAGGAAGGATGTTACCTCTTCTTTGGGTAACTCCTTTTGGTTTGTACCAAAGGGATTCTTTGGATGGATTTACACCCAAAGAGAGGCTTTTAGGATTAATGAAGTTAGTTTTGAGGATATTTTGGTTGGGTTTTTATGAGCTAATGTGTATTGAGATGTGTGAGCAAGTGAGGGGGAGAGTGCCCTTTTATATTGGAGGAGGAGTGACATTCTTGTAAATATAGAAAGGTAAACATTATTGAGAGGTATCCCTTACATAATGTGCCTAAAATAATTGTTAAAATTTTATATAAAAGGGTAATTGGTCCAAATATATCCATATAATATAGTTTAGACATGTTTATAGGTCATTTATCCTATTAATATTAATGTTTAACAATTAAGTAATCTTGTTTTTTACATTAATCGCTGTAATTAATTTTAATTACTTTCACTAATATTTTTGGTCAAAAACTAATTTGAACATGTTTAAAATTAAAAATTATTATTATTCCAAATATTCAATCAATTTTTACAAATTATAATAAAAAAATTGGAAAAAAATTATTTTAAATTTAATCTCACAGATGGGACGAGACAACAAGTTTTTATAGCGAATTGGTCCAAATGTTTGAAATGTTTTTATATCTAATTTCAATGTGAAATTTGTTAAATGTCCAAAATTGGATTAGGTGATGTATAATTTATGTAATTATACTTTAAAACCAAATTAAAAAAATAATTCAAGTATATAAATAAATTAGATGAAAAAGTTTTTTTGAATTAAAATTTAGTGTCTTTCACTACTCATAAAAAATGAAACTTCTCAGAAAAATAACCAAAATTCACCCAAATTAAATTTTTATATTAAACTTAAAAAAAAGAATTTTATTTTTTAATATAAAATTTATTAAAGTGTCAAAAAATATATTTAAAATGGGTTTTCAATTAAATGGTTATTAAATCTCCTTTTATGAAAATTCATCTTTTTTATTCATAAAATTGGATTTATTATTATTTTATACCTATAAAAATATATTAGATGAGTGTTAAAAATATTGATTTAATATATAATATCAAATTTTTATTAGATAAATTAATCAAAAGTTGTTTGTTAATTTATTGAGATAAATTTTGTTTTTACATTCAAAAATAGTTTTCTTAAAAAAGAAATTTATTTATTTTCAAATATTTCTTACATTCACTTCTACTAATTGATAAAAAAGGATACATTTCATAAAAATTTGAAAATAATATTTTCAAAATTTAATTAATCTAATTTATAACAACCATTTCAATTGATAGGAGGTATTTATAATAAAATTTTAATAATAATATTAATAATATATTATAGTTCAGTAAAAATTTTCCTTACGTGTTATGAAATATATAGAAGGAACTTGACATTGTGTGTAATACAAGAAAAAAATAGGGTTTCATGAACCTAAATAGAGTCTAAGTGATATTTTGTGGTGGGAGATTAACCTGGTGTTGATTATAATGTAAGAAAAAATTAGTGATTTATATAAAATAAATATATTTGGTGCTGCGTGAATTGAAAAATATAAAAAAGATTAAATTATTTTGAAAAATATATTTCAAAAAATATTGGGGGTGAAAATTATACTCCCGTAAAATGAATTTGACCCTTGAAATCCATCTGAGTTATTAAAGGTTTAATACATGAAATTTCCTATCATAGAAACCCATATCTTAAAAATAAAGACTAAAATTACTTTAAAAAGAAATGTTGGAATAATAAAAATTACCCAAAGTAACTAATAACAAGGTTTCGAAAAAGAAGAAAAAAGTTTGGGAGTGAATATTGTACATGGAAGAAAACAAAAAATATCAATAGGGAGTGATAATGATCATTTATCATCAATAAGTGAATGATCAATGGAAAGTTAAGGTCCTCAAAACCATAGATTTGTGTTGATTAATAAGGCCTTAAGTTCAATATAAATGAAGGTATTATGTAAATATTTTCCAATATACTTTTCATAGATTAATTATTTTACTATCTAAGTACATAATAAAATATTATAACTTGATTTTATTCCTTTTCATATATACAATCTCACACTTTTATTGTACCTTTTCTCAATTTCAACATCATCTCTTACTCCAAGAAATAAAGGTGAATTTTTCATTCCTAAATCATTAGAAGATCATGAGACCCATAAATAGAATGATAAGCCATTCCATCTATCTTTTTTTAGCATAAAAAAAATGGTTAGAAAAAGTTAACCATCATGGATAAATCCTCATATGGTGAGATAATACATTAATCTCACAAACTTCTTCTAATGTTTAACTTAAACCATTCCATAAATGGTTAACCTTGTAACCCTTCTAGAAGACGAAAATTAAAAACTTTAAAAATAAGGTCAATAAATAAGAAAACATTGATACCCTATATATCACAAAGTATCTCTTGGTTATCAAATTCTAAACATGTGAATACCCTCATCATATATTCCCTTGAAACATGGTAATAAACGAAATTACCATAAATCCTTTTTGAAAACATACATTCTTACTCACTCAAGATATTACTAGATATATTCATCAAATCAAAGAAGTTTTAAACTTAATTAATGATAACATAATCCATTTTTCAACAAATCCTTCATCAGTTCTAATGTCATAAATACTATCCGATCTACTTTATCCATATCATCATCTCTTTATCTATATAAAATATCATTTTATCATCCTAAAGAACATATTAAGGTTTACCTTCCGTTAATATAACCATTCCAATAAATCGATTTTCTAGGTCATCAGTATCATTTAACACATTCTAGAAAATACTTAAATAAAAACCTCCACAGATAATCATTATATACTTTATGATTCGTATAAGATAATATTTTCATTCCAAAACTTATACACTTAAATAATCCAACTTTATTTTCAAACCATTACATATACATCATCAACTTATTCCTTAATACATATTTCCTTGAATATGAAATATGAATCATGTCTTAATCTTCCTCAACCTTAATATAATAATTCTTCTTACATATAATGTAAACAATACTGGAAGAACATATCATACCTTTCACATGTAATTTTTGGTCCCTTTATCTTCAACAGTATAACCAATACTCATATCACCTTCCTGATTCACTTTATGAGATTTCCACTTGAGAAATAGATTTTCATAATTTCCACATCTGAAACATTCAATATTAACCATGTTCCTTCTAGTTATCTCCATTGAATAAAACCATAAAGCATATAGTGAGAAACACTTATCCTATAAGAAAACCACATGATTATGATAAATTACTTACAGGGTTCCTAAATCATGAGTCCTACTTTTAAATCTATGGCACCTTAGGATTATCCTTAGATACATCCCTAAACATATCCTTATAAATATTCATAGATATCTCACTAATGTTTTCTAATACAATTTTCAAAAGGTTGACTAAAACTTCCCTTTTCTACCAACTATAATGACCAAGGAATAACATATATGGATATTACATCAATTTAGATGAATATTCCACACATTACAAAAATATATAACCAAGGACTATAATAGTTTAGTGTCTTTAGAAACTTGGAACATAATATTCTAAATTGGTGAAAGATCTTCAATGTTTCACACAAAGATATTATCCTTTAGAAATTATACTTAAAACATTTATTCATAACTAGGCTAAATGAAATATTAGAAAGGGGTGATCTCAGATTCTTAGAATAGGTAAACAAAAGAGATATATAAGCATAATATGATCATAAGGGTTTGAGAATGTGATAATAACATTTGAAGATAATACCATGCATATCAAAGATCATATAAATACTGAAATCATAAGAAAACCAGGAATAAATATTGGTAGTTTTTAATATAGGAATCATAAGGGGGTCATGAGCATAATCCATGAGACCATAACGTAGGAAATAGATATATAATTTGTGGCAGACACATAATCATATAAAATAATTTTAATAATAGTCAAGGAATCATTGCCAAGTCCATTATAGTTGTATGGGTTCACTCCCCATACCATCTTGGTAGTTATAGTTCACTCCCATGACCATATTAGTAGTCAAGGTTCACTCTCAAGACCATATTAGGAGACAAAGTCCTTTACTGATCCATGTTTACTCCCTATTCCACCCATGTATATATCATGATATATAAATCTGTACCCAATGAATTAAATGGATATATAGGTACCAACCATCTCATAATGAAGTCATTCATATGTGTTCCACAAGATCATAACATTCATCTTATCATAAACCAGGAAATGAAAGGGGTATCATAAAAATGTAATCATATAATAACCTGTGGGAAATAGATAGGTTTCATAATCATTTCATTAGAGTATAACCCATAAAAATAAGTGAGTTTCATAATCATATAACCCATTAAATTTAAATTGGTCTCATAAACATATAATATGTGAAATTTAATTGGGTTTCATAAATACATAAACCATGAAAGAGAAATGAGTTTTACAATTATATAACCTATGAAAGAGAAATGGGTTTCATAAACATATAATCTGTGAAAGAGAAATGGGTTTTATAAAAATATAACACGTTAAAGAGAAATTAGTTTAATAAATATGGTTCCATCAAAAAACAAACCATTTAGAGAAATAATATGAATGGAAAACTGGAATTATATCCCTAGAAAAGGCATGAGTAACACCGAAAGATGTCATATTAGATGAAAAATAATTTTGAAATATATTTTAAAAACATTTCTTGAGGAAAATATCCATTTTTCGTTGAAAAAATATTCTTAAAACATAAAATATTTTGAAAACCATTTTCATGGAAAATAAACTTGAAAAATTATAATGAAAGATATAAAATTTTTTGAAAATAATTTTCCTTGAAAACTTATAAATGATTCTTGAAAACATTTTTTAAAACCTCTTTCTTTGAAAACTATTAAAGGAATATTAAAAAAAAATTGAAAGCCTTTTTATTTGAAAATAATTTGAAAACTTATAAAGAATTATTGAAAACATTTTAAAATATTTTTTATTGAAAATAGATTGAAAAATTATAAATAATTCTTGAAAACATTTTTTGAACAACTTTTTATTTGTAAATACTTTTAAAAATTATAAATAATTATTGAAAACATTTTGAAAAACTTTTTGTTTGAAAACAATTTGAAAAATTATAATGAAATATTTACTACATTTTGAAAACATTTTTCTTTGAAAATACTTTTAAAACTTATAATTAAATCTTGAAAACATTTTGAAAACCTTTTTAGAAAACATGGTTTTGAAAGAACATAGATTTCTGATTGAAGAGAGAGATAAATTTAGATTTTATTGAAAACACTTTATTAATTATATTAAGTACTAAAGAGTAAAAAATGGTATTAATATATTAATATATCATTAATAAATATATGATAATAAAATTCATGAGTGTTTTTTAGACATATATCATAAATTTTTATCAATGTAAGTATAATCGTAAACAATCCTGATAAACGATGAGATTGTTTCAATAAACTATTACAACTTTGGTAACATTGACTGATATTACACATGATATAATAAAATTAAATAAAGTTTAAAATATCATAAAATAATTAGGTTCATTATATAACATATCAAAGGGAAGTGTATATGGATCGTAGAATGATATAGGTGTATAACATGACATGTGTCTCAAAGAAGGTAAATTGAGATAAAATTACTTACCGATTTGGTAACTTTTGTAACCAAAAACCCATAAAAAATATCACTAAATGGATATGTATATAACCATAAATTAAATTAAAATAATCATATAATATTTCCATTGGAAATATACACACTAAATATAAGAAAATATAAGGTGAACAAGGCTTGTGTCTCACAGAAAATAAAAGTGAGATGAGGAAACCCTTACCTTATGTCTTGACTCACTTATTACTCATATAAACCTACTGTATAATAAATATTATTTTATTATACATCTATTATATAACCATATTATTATATCTAATACCATATATTATTTTATTATGACATTATATTACATGTTTATTAACAATTCCATGTTAATGTTACTCTTTGGGTAATGTCCGCTTTGTTTTTTTGTATATGTTTTGACTTTTTATTATTGATCCTATTAATTAGATCATGATTTAATTAATTATATAATTTAAAACATGGTATAAATATCATATATATTAATTATATAAATATTTAAAATAATCTATGAAATATAGAAGTATGAAATGGAATACATCGTTCATGGAGACTGTTTTCTGTACGTACACATGAACGTTGTTTCCGTTTTGTTGTCATATTAAAAGAATGTAAATGAATTATATATATATATATTATAATTAAATTATAATTAATGTTTCATATATATCATATAATTTAACTAAAACCCATCCTTAATACATTTCATGTAATGTGTGAACAAATGACATTGCTTTGAGGAGGTGGTAGTCCACACATTCACAAACAAAGTTATCGTATTTATATAAATTGGAAAGCATAAAGGTATGTGTTATATAATAATTATATAAGAATAAATAAATAAATAATATAATATATATAAAACACAAAATATTTTCCATCATAATTACCAACCATGAGAGGTGCTAAAATAAAAACAAACTACATCATTTCCTGAGGCGGTAGTTCGTTGTACAAAAGAACAGTAAGTTTGTTACCCATTAGATCGAAGTGTGTGTAAGTGTAGATAGAACCATTATAATAAAAAAGTATCATTAAATTAATTATACTTAGGTTATTATTTAATCATGTAATATTAATATTTTAGGTGGTTTAGAATGAAAATAAAATAAAAGAGCTTGAAGAAGATGTTACCTCTTATTTGGTAACTCCTTTTGGTTTGTACCAAAGGGATTCCTTGGATGGATTTATACTGAAAGGAGGATTCTATGATGAATGGAGGAATTTTTTGAGGATATTTTTTTAGGTTTTTTTAAGATAAATTTTCTTGATAGGTGTGAGGAAGTGAGGGGGTGAGTACCCTTTTATAGTGGGGGAGGAGTGTCATTCTTGTAAATATAAAAAGGAAAACAATATTGAGAGGTATCCCTTATCTCATGTGCCTAAAATAATATATAAAATTTGATAAAATAGTGTAATTGGTCAAAATATATTCATTAAATTTATCTTGGACATGTTTCTAGGTCATTCAGCTCTTAAGAATAAAGTTTAATCATTAAGTAATCCTCTTTTTAGCTTAATCACTATAATTAATTTAAATTACTTTCACTAATATTTTTGGTAAAAAACTAATTTAAACTATTTATAAATTATGTATTATTATAATTACATATATGGAATAAATATTTCCAAATTATAATCATTTTATTAGAATAAATTAATTTAAAATTAATCCTACAAATGGGATGAGACGATGAGGTTTTAAAGTAAAAAAGTCCAAAATGTTGAAATGTTTTTATATGCAATTTAAAGGAGAAGTTGGTTAAAATAAAATAAATTGGATTAAGTGATTTATAATTTATCTAATTATACTTTATCACCGAATTAAAACAAAATTTAACTATATAAATAAATTAGATGAAAAATCAGTTTTTAATTAAAATTCAATGTTTTCACTATTCATCAAAAAATGAAACATCTCAGAAAATTACCAAAAGTTCACGCAAGGTAAATTTGATATTATGATTCAAAAAACGACGTTTAATTTTTAAAATAGAAATTATATAAGTGTTAAAAATTAGATTTAAAATGGATTCTCCATTAAAAGGTGGTAAAATTACCTTTTAGAAAAATACAACTTTTTACTCATAAAATTGGATTTATTATTAACTTATACCTATCAAATATGTTAGATGATTATAAAAAAAAATATTTATTGAATATATAATATAAAAATTATATTTAATAAATTAATAAAAAATAGTTTGTTTAATTTATTGAGTTATTTTTTCAGTACATAGAGAAATAGTTTTCTTAAAATAGTAATTTCCTTATTTTCAAATAGTTATTACATTCACTTATACTAGTTGATAACCAAAAGATTGATTTTATACAAATGTGTAAATAATATTTTCACAATTTAATTAATATTATTTGTAACATACATTTCAATTTATAGGTGGTAGCTATAATAATATTTGAACAATCATATTAATAGTATATTGTAGTTTGGTAAAACTCAGCCATGCATGTTACACAAGCTATCAAAGGAACTCTAGATTGTGTGTCACACATGACAAAAATAGTGTTTTATGTACCTGAAGATAATATAAGTATTTTATTTAGTTTAATATTAATTTTTTTCATATAAATAAATAAAAACTTAGTGAATTTATATAAAAAAAATATATTTAGTATTGTTCTTAATGCAAAATATCAAGTAGATTAAATTAATTGTAAAAAAATATTTCATAAAATCTAGGGGTGTTACATTATCGAATGGGAATACTATTATAGAAGTAAAATGAAATTTTATTCATACACTTCAATAATTTTAAATGGTCCCATATATTATTCTTTTTTCAGACATGATGATGATTTATTTGATAAAACCATAATGATAAATGTTCACTTTATTTTGGTTATTTTTCCAAAAATTTCAAATTAGCTTAATTTTATTTAATATTATGTATATATATTAGTTATATAACATTTAATAAGTCATAATAAACTTATTAAAATATAATTTAATTATAATTTTATTTTTATGACCATTCTTAAAGGCGATAATGGAAAACAGAAACTCATTATCCATGGAGATGTTTAACCACCATAATTTGGACAATGGTTTCCTTTCTTGGAATAAGAGGAGTTGAGAAAAAAGGATGGATAGAAAATATTTCATTATAAATATAAAATTCTAGTACATAAATTATATTGGGATTATTTTGAATTGATGGATGAACGTGGTGAGGAGAAGGTAGAAGAAGAAAAGAAATTAAAAGAGGTAGTTTGAGAATGTTACCTCTTTAACATCACCTACTTGAGGGACCCCTTAAGGAATTTGGAATTGTTATTTTTGGTGAGACTATCATTACTTAGATATAGTTATAGTGGGTTTTATAGTATCTGATAGATATTTGAAAAGATTCAATTCTTGGAATGTGTGAGTAGAAGTGGTTATGAGGGGTGATTTTTATAAGGGGAGAGGAGGGGTGTTTTAAAATTTCTCGAAATATTAAAATATAATAAGACTATTCTGGAGAAAATGTTTCTAAATGGATCATTTAATTCACAAGTGATGAAGTTTTCAAACATATATACCCCCTTTATCTTTATTTAGTTTTTTTATGATTTTTAAATAATTTAATAAAATAATAATCCCATAAAATATTATTATTTTCTATTTTGATACTATTAATTACCATGACTTTAAAAACTTCCCAAAATTAATTAAAATTAGAAAAAACTATTTTATTTTATCATAAATATGTCATGGTAATCTATAGAATTAATGCATCACCTTAAATATCTCAAATGATATTTATTGTAATATTTTTAATATCATTTATTTGTTTTTTCCATTAATTTAATAAATAACACATCATCGTTGTGTAAGAATTTAAGGTAATTATTTATTTCCTAAAAATTTAAAAAAATTATTATGATGATGATAAAAATTTAATATTTCAAAATACTACTTATAGTTGAAAATTTCTTCTAGATAACTCTATATTGAAAATATTGTACTATTTAAAAAGAAAAGTGCGATATATTTGACTTTTCATTAAGTAAAATACTATAAGAGACTTAATGTCAACCAAGTGGATCCAAAAGGTCATAAATTCTACCCATAGATGATTATGAAAAAAATAACTTATCCAATGGAATTGGGTAGAGTTTTAGGGTCGTTTTCTAATCCTTATCAAATTATTTTTACACTTAATTACTTTTTTCTACCCTTAATCATGTTAACAAAAATTAATATGGGTACAATTCATTTTGACCAAAAAATTAAAAGGGTTATATTTAAAAAAATTTTCCAAACTAATTCTAAATATGGAATACATTTTTCAAAATTCAAAACATTAAAGTGGTATAATTAAATTAAATCATAAATCGGAAAAATTCATCGACATTTTTTTTCATGAAAAATTTCCTTTTATGTATAAAATGTTATTTATTTTAAAATAATGTATAAAATTTATTTCTGTAATGACTTGAATTTTCACAATTTTTTTTGAAATTATTTTGGAAAATTCCGTGATCAGGCGCTGAGATAGTGTGCGATTCCAAGGCCCAGTGTGTCCGGAATGATTCTCTGAATAGTGTTATGTTTTCAATAGCACCTATGCATGACTTCTATGAATAAGTGAAATAAATTATAAACAGGTGACCAAATCATAAATACGAGGGCATGTTTGAGCTCAGAGCAGTGGCATTACATTAGGCACTACTTAAGTTTAGTTCGCGCTGGTCTTAAGTGTAAAAAACAGAAAAGGGAGTAACAGTAAATAAAATAATTATAGAAAATTATTTTATTTAAAAATATTAATAACTCATAAATTGTAACTTAGATGGGAAATCTAAGATCGTTGTTGAGTTTATAAGGGGTTGTTTTCCTTAGGTGAGGCCTAACATCGACCATCGTGGGCTAGTTGTGAATGATAGTTTTTGGATGTAAAGGTCATTAAAATATTTTAATAAAAATATTTTTTTCTTGACACAATGACGCATTTTATTTTAATATGAATTTTTTAGAGGATTCAGGGTTATCAAAATTACCCTATAATTCCTCTTAGACAAGGAGACAAAGCTCTCTCTATGAATGATGACAGATCATGGATCGACGATCAGCGATGAAACTTAGATTCGAAGGATCTTCACCCATGACAACAATGCAGTGATCGTTCTTCCTCAGTGATTGAACCGAATCGAGTAAGGGCATTTTTAATTTGAATTATTTTCCCCATTTATGTATTCTGAGACAAGTGTGGACTAATCAACAAATAGATTGGCCCATTGATCTATCATTGTAGTGGGATAATATTTAACTTTGAGGGGTTTTTATGAGAGAATGATCTTGTGATTATTTTTTGTATTTAGATTGTATTTGTAATGGGAAAAAACCATGATCGACACAAAAACCGATCAAGGTCCATTCCTCTTGGTTGATTTATGATTTTATTCCACCATTCTTTGTTCATCAAGGAAATTCTTTGTTTGTACCATGAATCGACATGATGTGATTGATAAATCATTTCACTCTCAATCCTTGGTGCAACAATATGATATCATAGATCTGGGATCGACATGGCATGACAGAGGTGCTATGACAATAATGCAAGATAGATTGATGTAATTCGGGTGATATCACTATTTGAGCATTTTTTTTCAGAATGGATCACGACGTCGATCAATGCCCAAGGTGATGAAGAATGCAATCCTAGGATCACACGTGTGCCTCTATTTAGGAAAAAGCACTGAAGGAGAATCAGTGGTCCGTGGAAGGGGCCACCAACGTGCCGGTGGCTGCGTGTGGGAGGAGACACACTACGACAGTGGGAGCTGTATGAACCATGATCGAGCTACAATTTAGATAATCTAACATTGAAAAGGATGTGGGGTAGGAAGATGCAGTAGACCATCGTGTTGAACGTGGTAGCGTTGCATTGACCAGGGCATAGGCATACAATTTGACAGACCAAGTACAGTGCATCAAAACTGGCCCGCACGTGTGGGATAGATTAGGTGAGCCGAACTAGTTTAGGCTAGACCAAACTAGTTCAGGTCAGACGAACCGGGACGGGTTTGGTCGAATGGACCAGGTAGGGTCGGGCCAGGTTAGGGAGGTCAGGTCAAGCTGGGACCAGACCCATATCAAGTCTTTTTCACTAAAATGACCATATCTTTCAAATAGAACTTCCAATTAAAAATCTATCTAAGACGTTGGAACCCTTGATATTGGGAGTTCCTTTTGAGATTGCTTGGTGGATTTTTATTTGGATCAGAAACAGAAGATAGTGTAACCTTTGTCATTTACAATGAGAGTTGGATACAAGATTTTGTTCCCATCACAGAGGATAACCCGTATTCTGAAGTGAGTTGTCTCAACCTGAAATCGATAGTTGGCTTAGTGGGTTGGATCATGTATCACACTGAGAGGCCTGATCGGTCCTCACTTCTCTTCTTGGTACCTTATATAGGGTTTTTTGACAATTTGTGGCCAATATTTACATGGGAACCTATCCCCTATCTAGGATAATGTTTCCAATAGGGCGAGGAGTCCCCCTAGTAGGCCCTAGGCACGGAGGTTCCCCTATCTATGTATCGAGATTAGATTCATTCTGTTCTACATGACTATACCTGATGAGTGTGCTTTGGGAAGTTTCTAGTGGTTGATGTTTGGCTATGACATGGTGACAATGTTACTTGGGGGATGTATAAATTACTGACACTCCGTGTGTTACTGACACTCCGCGTGCTACCAAGACTCTGTGTGTTACCTAAAATCCATGTGTTATTGACACTCTGTGTGTAATAGAATCTTCATGTCTTATCAAGACTATATGTCTCAGAGAAAACTTATATATTTTCGAGACCCTAGTGTTCTTTTGGGTACTTTTGGTATACCTATTCTATGTTCTTCTATCAAATAGCTTGAGGAGTGTGATCTCCCAGAATGATAGTACTATGAATGGAACCATATAGCTGGAAGTGGATAAGGCCTTACACATGGAAATCCTTTACATGTATTCCTAGATATTAATATTATATGTTCTATAGACATATACTTGTGTTTATCTAACTATATCTTCTTTGTGGTGTTTTACCTTTGTGGTATTTCTACATGGTATCTTCTTCATAACGTTTCCTCTGGTCTTTTACTTTGTACCTTAGGGTTTCCTATTGAGTATTTTTTTACTCACCCCTAAATAGGCTTTTCCCACATGTGTCGTATCTTGTGTAGACCATCGACGCATTGACGGAGTTCGAGGTAGACTATGACCAGGTGGTTCTTAGAGACAAACCATGCAGTTGAGGTGTTCTCCTGTGGATTCAAACATCTATTCCTATACCCACCCTTCTAGTAGGGTTTTATGTAGATGAGCTTCAGGACCTTGTGATACAAACTCTTTATTTTTGGTGGGCTCTTATTATATCCTAGTTTTACTTTACTTTACTTTACTTTCATATTGTAGTAAATTGGCTGGGATATAGTGGTATGCACGCATTTGTACACTTAGTGTTTTTTACTCTTCAGTATTTTGGGCTTGGGGATGTGTTCTTGTGTACAGGTACATAGGAAAATTACTCCCATTTGTAGGATATGCCTACATGACACAAGTCTCAAGCCCCTGGCCTATTGGAGGTGGGCTTGGGTAGTCATAACACGGGCCCCTCTAGGATAGGTCGTGACTGAGTGGTATTAGAGGAGGTCAGTTTTACTTTAGGATCAAGAGTACGTGAGATTGGTTTGGGGAAACAATGTTAAGTGTTTCATGTTTTACTTTTAGGCTTGGGACTCCAATGTTTGTGTGGAGGCCGACTTACCTATACACCAAGACTTTGGACAGATGCTTTTCGACTCAATACATGAAAACATAGGTTTCATGTAAAAAATATAGGTACATGCATCATATTGGAATGAGTTTTTTTTCTATATCCATCTTGAGTCCGATTACCAAGTATACTCTTTTAACTGTGATACATCTTGTTTTTGTACAAGATATATTCATGATGCTATCCAGAGAGGTTTTCGTAGAAGGATTGAGAGGTAAAATCGATGTTTGACAAGTTCTCCCTAAGGGGAGCCTGTCACAAAGTATTTTTTCTTCTAGATGGTCAGTAGGTGATGCTTTCTCCTATTGATGAGTTCGTAGAACCACCTCCAGTGGTTTAGATGGATGAAGATTTCTAGACTGAGTCATGGATGGTTCTTTTTGGCACTAGATTATGATATATAATGTATGAATGTGTATCATAGGATTTTGAGGTAGAGATCACCTAAGATGTAGGGTCAATAGATATCAGGTGCACAACATAATCCGCAGAACAAGATGTTTCATTAGAAGCTCTAGGGGCATTCTAGTTCCCCAAGGAAGAGACATTGCTATGTTTTTCACGGGAAGGGATATTCCACGCGAGATTGTCCCACTATTTAGGTTGCATTCAGAGAGGCGGTTGATGAATCACCAATTAAGAGGTTACGACAAGAGAAAATGAATCCTTCGGGTGGAAGACGTGGTAGAGGAGATTGGGAAGAAGTAGGAGGTGGCCAAAATTTCAGTATTTTATAATCAACACCCCTAGGTGGTTCATACCAGACTCAAGGATCTAGAAGATATGGGTGGATAAAGTTGCATGTGGTTGAGTATTACGACCCTAGGACTCCAATAATAGTTCAAGATATGATATGTGTATTTTTACTTTAGCTGTAGTTGATAGAAACCTATGGTAGTGTATTCCTTTCCTACCACATTTCTTGTTTGATACTTAGAGATTCTAGTTAAAATGTTGACTTGAACCTCACTTTTAGAGACTCCTACTAAAGGAGACCCAATGATCCCACATTGGTGCTAACAGTGTGACCTGAGTCTTAAAAGTGAGAGTTTTGGTTCGGATCTATTGGTAGTAGTGTCGAGGCCTTACAATGCCATTCTCGGTATGGACTAGTAACCATAGTTCATGCTCAGATTGATTATTTTAGGAAAAGGGTGCAGTTTGTCCATGATAATAGAACCATATTTCCATTTTTTATTAGTGAAAGGGAAATACTTGCAACTCAGGATAGACTCACGTATAAGAGGGTGCATCTGATTAATCTTTAGTTGGATAGCCTGACCCTTAGTAAATTGGATGTTTTGAGTCCTTAGTTTCCTCTAATGGTGGCAGAGTATAAGGATGTCTTCCTTGAAGAAGTTCTAGGTTTACATACCCACTGAGAGATAGACTTCTGCATTGATCTACACCCTAGGATGATATAGATATCTACACCAGCATATTGAATGGTTCTCGTAGAGCTTCATGAGCTAAGGGTTCATTTGGAGGACTTGTAGAGGAAGGGCTTCATGAGACCCAGTGTTTCACACTGGGCAGCCCTAGGTGGTCTTCATTAATCTCAGGCATATCATCTCAGAGATTGGAGTTTCAATGGATCCATCGAAGTTTGAGGTAGAGTTTGGCTTGTGATAACCTCTTCTGGTTTTCAGAGGCAGGTGTCGATTATGTAGTGTTCTGTGATGCATCAGGAACCAAGCTTGGTTTTGTCCTGATATAGATTGAATTAGTGATTTTTTATGGTTAACACTAGTTAAAATCACATGAGAATAGCTATGTGACCCATGATCTTGAGTTAGTGGTGGTATTATTTGCATTAAAGATGTGGTGACACTACCTGATGGGTGAGTAGTTTGTTACCTAATTCAAACCCAAGAGTGTCAAGTATATCATGTCTCAGAAGGATTGGATCTTGATATAGAGGTGATGGATAGAGTTCTTATAGAACTATGACTTGAATATTGTCTATACTCTTTGGAAGGGAAACGTGGTAGTAGATGCTCTCAATAGAAGATATAACTTATAGTTTTTGAATGAGGAATCCGAGAAGTTGGCCTCGTTATAGATATCATTTGTGGATAGAGACAAAATAACTTATTTTAATCAATTTTTTTCACCCACCACTCTATTAGTGAGTCAGGTAGGCACAACTTAGGGATACCAATTATGAGGCTTTATGTTCTCAAACACCCAAAGGGCATGCCCCTGATGGATATTCAAAAGGTGGGGAGCACATTTTTATTTTTATAAGATGTAAGATGATACCAGTGGAATTGTGAGAGTAGGTCCTTAGGGAGTTCCATGCATCCCCTTTAGAAGTACATCCAGGTGTGTCAATGATGTACCAATGATGTAATACAACCTCCAACATTAGTTTGGTGTCTATGTATGAATAAGAAAGTTTTCGAGTTTGTGTCTGGATGCCTTAATTTTTGACAAATGGAGGCTGATAATCAGGTTCGAATGGGTTTGAATCAACCCCTTGAGGTTATAGAATATAGATGGGATGGAATAACAATGGAATTAGTGATGGGTTTACCACATATATCTTGGGGGTACAATACTATCTAGGTGATAATTGACTGACTCACCAAGTCAGTACACTTCCTACCTATCAAGGGGAAGAGTTTAGTAGATAGCATGAGATTCCTCTACGTGTAGGAGAATGTTTGACTCCATAGAGTTCTATCAATGATTGTTTCAGATCGTGATACTTTCCTCCCATCCCGATTGTGGAAGGGATTGAAGGAGACCTTTGGGACTTAGTTATGCATGAGAATAGTGTTTCACTCAAAAGAAAACAATAAGACTGAGTGGACCATTCAGGCTTTGGAGAACATGATATAGGCTTGCAGTTATGTTTTTTTGCAGTTTGGAGGATTGCCTACCTTTGGTAGAGTTTTCATACAATAATATCTACCCTCCACCATCTACATGACACCATTTGAGCCTTGTTACGGGTGACCCTACATGTCACCACTTTATTGGACTAACCCAAGTGAGTCAGTACTCATGGGCATAGAGTTGGTGCAGGAGACTACAGAGAAGGTGTAGGTCATACAGAAGAATATGAAGACTACACAGAGCCATTATAAATCTTATGCTGACTGGTGACGAAGGCCTTTGGAGTTCGAAGAGGGAGACCATGTGTTCCTTCGGGGGTCTCTTCTTGACATGATATACAAAGATTTGGCCTGGATGACAAGCTATCTCTGAGGTTCATCGACCTTTTCTTGATATTGCATAGAGTTGGAGAGGTGGCATACCATTTGGCTCTACCCCTATAGTTGTTTTGGGTACACAACATCTTCGATGTGTCTCAGGTGAGGATATACATGCATGATTCATCACATGTCATTTACTGGGGTGATTTTTGATGAGAACCTAATAGAGGTCATCGATCGACATAAGGGAATACTTCATGGGTAGTTGATTCTTCTGTTGTGAATTCGGTGGAGTCATGAGAATCTCCAGTAGAGAACATAGGATTGGGAGGCTCATATTTGTTCTCAATACCCTCAATTGAATGAGTAAACCTTTGTTTTAGATTTTGGGGATGTAAACCCCTAAGGTGCGGAGAATTTAATGACTCAAATTTTCCCGATTTTTTTAAGAAATTATTTGTAAAAATTCCAAGACCAGGCACTAAGACAACGTGAGATTCTAAGGACCGGTGTGCCCAGAATGATTCAGTGAAAAATGTTAAGATTTTAATAGCACTAGTGCATGACTTTTTTGAAAAAGTGAAATAAATTTTAAATGGGTGCCCAAATAAAAAATACCAGGGAACCATTGATCTCAGAGTAGTGTCTTTACCTTATGCATGAATTAACATTAGTCGACACTAGTCTACAGTGGAAAACCCGAAAGGGCATAACCATAAATAAAATAATTAAATAAAATTATTTTATATTAAAACCCTAATAACTCATAAACAGTAACTTGGATTAGAAATCTGAGACCATCGTTGAGTTCATAAGGGGGTGTTTTCCTTAAGGTGAGGCCTAACATCAGCTGGTGTGGGCTGGCTATGAAATATAATTTGTGGACATAAACATCATTAAAATAGTTTAATAAAAATATTTTCTTCTTGATGCAACGATGTGTTTTATTTTAATATGAAATTTTCAGAGGATTCATGGTTATCACCATAACCCTGAAACTCCAATGAGGAAAAGAGATGAAGCTCTCATGATAAACGGTGGAGGATCATGGATCGATGATCAACAAAAAACCTCAAATTCAAAGAATCTTCACCCATGACAATGATACGATGATAGTTCTTTGTTAGTGATCGAACTGAATTGAGGTAAGGCATTTGTTATTTGACTTATTTTCCCTGTTCATTAATTCCATGATGGACAAGGACCAATCAACAAATTGATTAGCCCATGGATAGATTGTTGATGCAGGATGATATTTACCTTTGTGAAGTTTTGATGGGAGAATGATCTTGTGATTATTTGTTGGATTTATATTGTCATTAAAATGATAAAAAACCATGATCAAAATAAAAATCAATAAAGTTCAATATTATTGGTTGATTTATGCTTTTTTCCCCACATTATTCATTCATTACAGGCATTCTTCATTTGACCCGTGACTCAACATGATGCAATTGATCGACCATTACACACTCAACCCTTGGCAGAATGATATAATATCATAGATCTAGGATTGGTATGGCACGAAGAAGGTGTGATGATGAAGACACCAGACGGATTGAAGAGGTTGAAGAGATATCACTATTTGAGTGACTTTTTTTCAAAATGGATCACGACATCGATCAAAGCCTAGGGTTATGACGAACGTGACCCTAGGATCACAGTTGTGCCTCTGTTTTAAAAAAAGGAGCACTAGAGGAGAATCGGTGGCCCGTGGAAGGGGACACTGGTGAACTACGACAGTGGAAATCATGTGAAATGTGGCTGAGCTACGGCTTGGAATAGCCTACAACAATAAGGCGGTGGGGAAATCAGACGCAGAAACATGGCATTGACCAAGGCGGTGGCATGCGGTCCGGCAGACCACGTGTTGTGCAAAAAAACCAGCCTCCGTGCACAAGCCACATCAGGTGATCTGGGTAGTGACCTAGTAGGCCAGGCCAATCAGTCTAGGCTAGGTCAACTGAACCGGGCTAGGTTGGGTCGACCCTGGACCGGACTGAGATCATAACCATTTCACTAAAATGACCACATCTTTTAAATGGAGTGTCCAATTGATGATCCATATGTGGCATTGAGACCCTTGCGATAGGGAGGTCCTTTTGAGATAACATGGCAGGTTTTTAATTGGATCATAAAAGGTTGAGAGAGTAACCTTGATCTTTTTCTATGTGGGTTCTATGTAGGATCCCATTCCCATCATAGAGAATGACTTGTATTCTGAAGTGAGTTGTCTCAACACAACTTTGACAGTTGACTTAGATGGTTGAAGCATGTATCACATTTAGAGGCCTGATCAGTCCTCACTTATCTTCATGGTACCTTATATAGGGTTTATAGACAAGGTGTGACCAATATTTACACAGGCACCTATCCCCTATATAGGATGATGTTTCCAATCGGGTGAGGAGTCCCCCTAGTGATCCCTTGGTGCGGAGGATCCACTATCTATATATCGAGATCACATTATTTCCATTCTAAGTGACTAGAATTGACGAGTGTGCGTCAATAATTTCTAGTGGTTAATTTTTGGCTAAGACTTGGTGACAATATGACTTGGGGGCTACATGACTTACCGACACTCCGTGTGTTTTTGACACTCCTTGTGTTACCGACACTCCGTGTGTTATCGACACTATGTGTATTATCAAAAATCAGATTCTTAGTGAGACTGGATATCTTAGGGAAACTAAATAACTTGTTGAGACCCTAGTGTTCTATTGGGTACTTTTGTTAAACTTTTTCTATGTGATTCTATTAGATAACTCAAGTAGTGAGATCAACCGGAATGAGCGTGCTACAAACGGAACTATGTAGCTGGCAGTGGATGAGAACTTGTGTCTTCAAAATCCCTTATGAGTATACCTATATGTTCTTGTTATATGTTATATATACATATACCTTTGTTGGTATAACTATATATTCATAGTGGTGTTTTCCCTTTGTGGTATTTCTGCATGGTCTCTTATTTGTGATGTTTCCTATGTGGCCTTTTAAATTGTGTTTTGGTGTGTCCTACTGATTATTGTTTTACTCACCCCAACATGATCTTTTCTCACCCAATTCATGTATTGTGAAGACCATCAATGTTTTGACAGTGTCTAAGGTAGACCAAGACCAAGTGTTTCTTAGAGAAAGATCAGATAGTTGAGGTGTGCTCCTGCAGCTTCAGACATTTGTTCCTATACCTACCTTTTAGGTAGGGTTTTCTACAGATGAGCTTCAAAACCTTGTGCTTCAAACTCTTTCTTATTGGTGGGATTTTATTATACCCAGTTGTACTTTACTACACTTTACTTTCTTGTTGTAATCTATTGTTAGATATATAGAAGTATAGAAGAATCTTTTTTACTTAGTGTTTTTAATTTTCAGTATTTTGGGCTTGGGGATGTGTGTGTGTGTACAGGTACTTAGGAAAATTCCTCGCATTTATGGGATATGCCTACTCAGCGCTAGTCGCCCACCCTAGGCCTATTGGAGGTGGGCTTGGGGTAGTCATGGTATGGGACCCTCTGGGATGTGTCATGAAAATTTAAAATACTAAAATTATATTATTTATAATAAAAAGCAACTAATTATAGTTTAAAACAAATCCAAAATAGAATTGGAAATTGTGAATTATTTAAAATAAAATATAATTCTCAATGTAAATCAATATTTTTCAATATTCATTAAAATTTGAAACTTTTTAGATACTCTCAAATATTCATTCTAAGATAATTAGACATTATGAATTTAAAAATGAAGTTTATTCAATCAAATAAATTCTCTAAAAGTGTCAAAATTAATTATATTTTTCATATAAATCAATAAAATCATTTTTTAAAGAAAAATATTTTTGAATAATAAAATGACTTTACTAAAAATTAAGTGTTTATTTCTTAATAAATAATAAATATATTTCGTAATATGGTTATTAATTATCATACCCACCAATTCAAAGGATATTTCATAACAATTTTACAATTTTTTTTAATATTATATCATGGTTTGTTTAAACTCATTATTCCATGCAACACAAGATAATGAAAAAATAAATTTATTTAAAGAGAAATATTTCATAAAAATTTCAATGTGTTACAATCTCCCCCCCATTATGAAATTTATCTCTACAAATTTTAATTTACATTCTAAGGTGAAAACAGGTGAGGTTACTTATCCTTCACTACTTCCTCTGGTTCCTATGTCACCTTTTCGTATTTATGGTACCTCCATAATACCTTAACCAAGTGAGTGGTCTTGTTACATAGAAATTTTTCTTTATGATACATGATATTTACCATCTTCTCCTCAAAAGAGAGATCATTTTTTATATGTATCACCTTTGAATTTAGTACATGTGAGTTATTTGGTATGTACTTCCATTGGAGGGATACATGGAACATGTCATGTACATAATACATGGTTGGTGAAAGTGTTAGTTGATATGCCTAAACATTGATACAATCAAGAATGTCAAATGGGTTGATTTCCATAGGACTTATCTATCCCTTATTTACAAGTCTCATGACCACCTTCTATGAAGATATGCAGAGGAATACCTTATCTTTAACCTCAAACTCTATTTCCCATAGAAAATTGTCTTCATAGCTCTTTAGTTGACTTTGGGCAACCCTGATGTGATGTTTAATGGCCTTTACCTTTTCTACCATTTCATCATCCATATTAGTTCCTAGTAGATTATTTTATCCAACTTCATCCCAACCTGCAAGTGTTCTATATCTTTTACCAAATTCATATGGATCCATTTGGATTCTTGAGTGGAAACTATTGTTATAAGAGAACTCAAACAGTGGAGGATTCTAATCCCATACTCATTTGAAGTCTATTGAGAATGATCTCAACATGTATTATAGTGTTTTAATGGTATTCTTAGACTAGTCATCAGTTTTAGAGTGATAAGTTGTACTGATGTTCAACTCAGTGTTTATAGCATGTCTGATACTTTTCCAGAACTTGGAGATAAATCTCGGATATTGATCAAATACTATAAATAATGGTACTCCATTCAGCCTCACCACTTATATGATGCATATCCATAAAATATGATCAAGTGGTAAGTACACTAAAATTTCAATTAAGTGATATTTCTTTGTAAGAAGTTCCAAAACAACCCATATGGAATTATTTATATTGGATGTCTTTATAAGTTTAGTGAGAAAATCCATGGTGATGTTTTCCTATTACTATGTTGGTATAGGTAATGGTTGAATAATCCTATTAGAATTTTTTCCTTTCACCCTTCAATTGCTGACATATTAAATAATCTGATGTTTATTTAGTGTTATACTTCTTTATATTGTCCCACCAATAGTGTTCTTAGAGACCTTAATAAATATTTGTGCTCCTTGGGTGGATGGAGAAAGTTGTGCTATGTGAATCATTCAAAATATGACTTTTTATCTCAGGATTTGATGGTACACATATCCATGAACCAAATCTTACAACTCTTTCATCACCAATTTTGAAATCTGAGGATTTCCTATATTTGATAGATTCTACCTTCTTCTGATATTTCACATCATTTCTTTGATCATCCTTTATCTTCTCCATAAGGGATGGTGGAGAAATCATTTCAGAAAGGAATGATGATATTCCTTACCTTATGACTCACATTTCTATACTTTTTAAGTCTAATAATATTGGATCCTTCTCAATTATCATCATTGATAAAACTGCAGGATCCTTTATACATAGAGCATCTTCCACTTTATTTTCTTTACCAGGTTGGTAGTGGATGGAGTAGTCATAATCCTTGATGAGCTATAACCATCTTCACTAGTATATGTTAATCTCATTCTCTATGAATATATATTTGAGGCTCTTATGATCAGTTTATATTTTACAATTCTCCCCATAGAGATAATTCCTCTAGATTTTCAATGCGAATATCATAGCAGCTAACTCTATATCATGCCTGGATAGTTTTTCTCTTAAAATTTCAGCTGCCTTGAGGGATAGGATATTATTCTATAATCTTGAATTACTATACCTCCAAATCCATTCTTTTATGCATCACTGTATACCACAAAGAGTTCCCCACTTATGGGAGTATATGTATTGGTGTAGTGAAAAGCCAAATTTTCATCTCTTTGAAGCATCATTTTCATTCCCTAGTCTAGAAAAGATTTACCCCTTCTAGGTCAGCCTTATTATTGGGTTTGAAAATCATTATAAGTTCCTCAAAATTCAGTAGTAATACTCAAAAAGATCACAGAAACTACAGTTCTCCATTAGAGATGCTGTCCTAGGCCACTCCTCAAATTAATATTTCTTAGAAGTTTCAACAGATATCACTTTATTGGCGATAACATGACCCAAGAATGATACTTCCTCAATCTAGAACTCATATTTACTATACTTTACATAATGTATCCCCATTTTCAAAGTATTTAACATATTATTCAAATTCTCCACATGCACCTCCCTACTCTTGGAGTATATCATAATATAATTTATAAATACTACAAAAAATTTGTTTAGGTAATTTCTAAAGACTCAATTCATTAAGTTCATGAATTTGTATAGATAATTAGAGAGTTATAAGGTTATAACTATGAAATCATAGTGTCCATACATCATTCAAAAGGAAGTATTGGGAATATATCCCTCTTTCAACTTTAATTGGTGATATCCTGAATGACGGTATACCTTAGAGAAATACTTGGCCCCATGAAGTTGATCAAAAAAATCATCTATCCTTGGAAGGGGATACTTTTTATTTATTGTGATTTTTTATCACATAACAATCAATGCATAGACACATTGATCCATCCTTCTTCTTGAAGAAGAGGACAGAAAAACCCTAAGGTGAAGTACTCGAGAATTTAAAACCCTTGTACAAATTCTAATATAAAATTTTCTTCAAATCTTACAACTCAATGGTGACCATCCTGTAAGGAGTCTTTGATATGGGTAGATATCCAGGTATAAGTTCAATTGATAACTCAACCTCTTAGTTTGAAGGAATACCATGAAATTATTTTGGTAACACATCAGTGAATTCCCTCACAATGGGAATGTATTCAAGCATAATCCTCCATTTTCCCCAATCACTTAATCAAGATATGTTTTCTCATAAATAAATAATATCCAAAATTGAGCTGGTTCTTTTGAAATAGATTCATACTCCTCCTTAAAATTGTATAGAATTGGAGGATGCCTCGGGATGTGAAGCATGATCTCCCTCTCCTGATAGTTGATTTTGGATTTGTATATAGATAGCCAATCCATGCCCAATATAGCATCTAACTCCACCAAAGTAACTATGATGAGATTTTCTAGGAGTTTCAATCAAAAAACATTGACTAGGGATGAGTTATATTCTTTATATGCAATAATTTTCCCATTTTTTGTTATCAAAGATAACATAACTTTTATATTTTGAGGTGGTGTTTGGATAGATCTAGTAAAGTTGAAAGATATGAAAGAATGTTTGAAACCATAATAAAAAAGTACATTCACTATTCTTAAATGAATAACCAGCATACCTATCACCAAATCATTGTTGGGATCCACCTAAATAGTAGTGATATAATATTCCATTCCTTTCTTCCTTAGAGGTTTTTGTTGTTTATTGTCTATGAAAACCATTGGATTAGGGAATTAGATAATATAATTACTATGTTCCTTGTAGGTTAAACACTAAACTGCAGGTTGAGTGTTGATCTAAAGATTAATTTATTCTTAAAAATTAGTTAGATTTTTGAAACCCCTCTGAAAATGACTATCTTGATGTCCCTTATTTTAAAATTGGTTGAATCTCCTAGTTCCCTTTATGCGGTTCATAATATTCTTCTTCCCACACTTTTGGCACATGGGATTTTCGATTTTCTTTCCACCATGGGATTTAATTGTGGATCTTTCCATAATAAATCCTATTTTCATCTTTTTATCTCTAAGTGCATGATACAACTAAGAGTCTGAAATCTCTATCTCAACCATAAGAGAACAATGAAAAATATCCTCATTTCTTTTAAAGTCTCAAATAATCAATGATTTTTGTAGACTTAGATTTAATCAACTAATTAATTCATAAACCATAATTTTTATGATTATTAAAAAGTTAGAGGAGTATCATACTAGCCATGTAAAATTTTCCTCATATTCCCTGATAGAATCATATTTCTTTTCCTCTAGTCTGAGGAAATCCCTCTCCATATTTAGAAGAATATTTTAGGGAATATATTTATTAAAAAATATTTTCCTAAATCCTTCCCATACCGTGGAACAAATTTCCTCTTTATACATAGTGTTTTTTATTAGTGTCCACCATTTTTTAGCTTCCTCATCAAAATGGTAGAACTCTAGTAGAACTTTTTCTTCTTATAAGCACTGGAAAATTGAGAATATATTCTCAATGGAGTTAATCCATTATTCCAAAATGAGGGGATTAGAAGATCCACTAAATATAGGAGGCCTTTTTTATATAAAGTGTAACGCCCCGACCCCAGTTACCCAGAGACGGTGCATTATTTTAATACATTGACATGATTACAAGGAATAAAGTCCAAAAGGAGAAATCAGTTTACCAGTCATGGAAAATAGATTACATACATGAATGCTACATTACAGTTTATAAAATACAAAACAACATAAATAATACTTTATGAATGCCATTATTCCCTTAGCATAACCCTGTATATCAGTCACAATACACTTCTTGGAATCCTGGGAAAAATAAAACATAGAAAGGGTGAGCTCAAACACTCAGTAAGGGTAAGCAATACAGTAGAAACTTTCACAAATAACCATAAACATTTAAATAAATGTATAAAACTAAAACAAAATCCTTTTCAACATAAAAATCATCATAATATGGAAAATATAAGTCAAAATAATTTCATTTACTTACTCACATAGATGTTCTACTAGTCTAATAATCCCATGCAATATCAATAACCACTTTCATAATGATGGAATGCATAATGCCAGACTATCGTAACCACATAGTCAAATCCTTGTGACAAGACTACAAATAATATTTTGTCAATGACTTGTGACAAGACACTAATTTTTCTCATGAGACCTACTGATGCATTGAGAAGCTATAGCGGGCTCCACCCGTCACTTACTAAGTCCAATGCATTCCTTATATGAAAAGGTTTAAACATAACATAAACATTCTTATTAAAACTAGCATATGAAATGTCAATACTTTACCCATAAACCATGAATGGTATAAAAATAACACATCCATAGTCAAACATATCACAAAACCTTCAATACAATATGTAAGATTTGTATCATGATATATCAACTTCAAAACAAGTTTAAAATCCATTAAAGGATTTTGACATAGATGAAAATAATTTGTAAAACTCTTTGAGATAAATACCCTTTTCTCATGAAAACATTTAAAAGTCACACAATTTAGAAAGGAAGACATTTAAATAAATTTTTGAATCAAAGTGTCCCATACCACTTTGAAACTTTTAAATGAATTAACATTTTAAAAACATTCTTGTCCATATAAATAAATCCTTAAAAAACATTTTGAAGACATGTACATTAATGAGAAAGATTTAGAAGAATAAATATTTAAAAAACTTAAAATGATGTTTTAGTAAAAAAAGTCCCTTAAAATAATCCATTTGAAAAATATTTCATGAAACATGGACATGGATAATAAAAATGTCCCAGTAGATACTTACGTAAAAACAACCTCAGATAATAATGAGATTGTGAAATTAACCCTTACCAATTTGGTAACTTACGAAACATACACCCCATGAAAGAGGTATCATACAATGAATATGTAAATACACATAAATTAAAGTTTATGACACAAATAATATAATTATGGGTAGTATATACACCACACAAAAGGTAACATTGGTAATATGGCATGAATCTCATGGGAATAAGGAGTGAGATGAAAACCCCTTACCTTGCACTTTCCTTTAGTCTAGGGTATATTTAACCACCTGTATGAAGACCGTAGTATGTTGATAAATTATAACAGAATCATATTAATATTTATGATATCATACATTATTCATTTATGACTTTATACTACCCATGTAATAATAATTTTCATGTTAAATTAACATTTCGGGTAATAATCGCTTTCTTTATCATACGTGTTTTAACTAGTTACTCTTGATTGTATCACTTAGATCATGATTTAAATACTTCCAGAATATAAAATATGATTTATATATCATATATATTTAGAATATAAATATTTATAATAGACGCATATATGAAATGGATAACACCATTTATAGAGATGGTAGTCCGTACGTACACATAAATGCTGTTTCTGTTTTTATATCATGTTGAATGGAAGTAAGCGAATAAGATATATGTAAGTAAATAAATACATATATATATATATATAAATACATATATCTCCAGTAGCATTATTATTTCATATATTACATACTTATTAGTAATATATTTTTATAATCGTCGATGAATGGTGATCTTGGAAATGAATCTCATCACATCGTGGAGACGGTAATCCGTACGTACGCACGAGCGACAATATCAATATTTTGATATTAAAATAATATATAATTGGATGGTATATCATATATACAGAATAATTATCATGTTATATTTATTATTTAAATCAGTTAAACATAATTATTATACCCATCCAAATAATAATGTATTGAATAACAATTACACCACGACGTGGAGATGGTAAGCTGTACGTACGCACGTATGGTGATATGTTATTCAAAGGATGGAAAAAATAATTAATTTGGTTGTAAAATATTTATAAAAACATAAATGTATATATAATATATAGGATTTATTGTTTTATAAGGGAAACAAAAATGAAAGAGGAAGTGGAAGAAGAAAAGAACTTCAAAGAGGTGATGAAATATTTACCTCTTCTTCGGGTTCTTCCTTTTGATTTGATCAAAAGGGATCTTTAGGTTGGATTTATGATCAAAATAATTCCTCTAGGATCCGGTGAGGGATGTTGGGAGGATATTTGGGCAGGGGTTGGCTGATCCAAATGGCTTTGGAGGTGTGATTTTGAGAGAAGGGGAAGTTCCCTTTTATAAGAGGGGTGAGGGTCACTTTAGAAAATGATTAATGTATTAGTTTATTATACAATAATATTCGGTTTATAATGGTTAAAAATGAATTTATTTCAAGGATTAGGTGGTTATGGGTCTAAATAATCTCAACAAATAGTTTTTAGAAAATTTTAGGTTACCATTTTAACCTTATATTTTAGATTTAACTCTTAGATAAATAGTTTAACTTTTACTGTGTCTTCTTGTATTCATACTCTATATGGTTAATAAACTTACTATAAACTTCCAAGAGAACCTCAAGTGGATCATTAATGAAATATATAATATTATTTAAGCCATTTTTTTTCAACCTTACATTTTTTTTCAATATTATATCAAAAAATAATATAGTATTTTTTTTAAATATTAATTTATGTCAATTTTGACACTATTTGGTATTTTGTTTTTTGTGAAAGTCATTACAACTTGATTACTTTGAAAACGATACATTTAATCATCTCTAACATGACATATTAAACTATAAAATTCGTGTATATCATAAAAACTTTGAAATTATATTTATTTTAATATTTATAATACAATTTATTTGATTCTTTCTTTAATAAGGAAAATACTGCATCATCATTGTGTCATAAATAAATTTAATTATTAAATGTTTAAAAATTATAAATAATATACCATTATGTAGGAAATAGTTTTATATTTCTAATTAATATTTATAGTAAATGATATAACATGTATAACTCTATGTAAAAATTGTTTTAGTAAAAGATATATGATTTTGTCATTTTTATATTTACTTTAATTTAATTAATATAAAGTGTCATTATCACTTAAAAGTGGCTCCATGGGGTCCCAAAATCGACCCAAATATTCCTATGGTCGGAAATATATCATCAAATATGGTTAGGACACGTATTAAGGTAATTTAATATTATTATAATATTATTTTTTACCCTTATTTACCAGATTTACCTTTTAACCATGGTAAATAAAATATTTACAGATGTAATTATTCAAATTGTCTAAAAATAAAAGTTAAATATTTAAAAAATTTGGACCACCTAATTCAAAATATGGAATCCATTTTTCTAAATCGAAAACATAGAAGTGGCAGAAATTAATTTAAAATTAATTCCCGTTGTGAAAACAAAAAGCACGTTTTTAAGAAATAATAACTATCAAAAGATTGATACTTGTTTATGTCCAGTTTCAAAGTGAAATTAGTTCCAATAAACAACATTGGATGAAATGGTAAAAATATATTATAAATACACTTTATAACCAATTAAAAAGATAATAAAGCCATATAAATAAATTATATTAAAAAGCACTTCTGAATTAAAATACAATATTTTTCACTATTCATTAAAAAATGAACTTTATCGAAAAAATTAAAAAAAATTTACACAAATTAAATTTTTATGTCCCCATTATAAATAATAAATTTATGTAGTCAAATTGAATATATATAAGTTTTAAATATTGGATTTAAAAAGGGTTATCCATTAAAAGGCAGTGAAATTGCATTTTTTGAAAAATACTTTTTTTATATGAAAAAATAAATTTATTCTTACATTATGTCAAAGAAACTCATAATATGGATTCTAAAATTATAAGGATTATATAAAGTTTAAAATTAAGTTAACACTATTCATAACCGCTTTTGAATGGCTAGTTTGGTACGTCGTGGTGCGCTTGACCTCAGTGTTGCGTGTAGTTCAAGTTATTGAATTACTTTAAGGAAATAACATACTATGAAATATTGGGGTGTTACATTCTCCCCTCCTTTAATAAATTTAGTCCTCACAATTTGAAATTGTTCTTCAAAAATGAAAGGCTGAAAATATAGAAATACCTTTGCGGAAAACCCACATCAGAAATTGGGTTAATAAAATTTAGTCTTAATAAGAGGGAAAGGGAAATGAAAGGGTCACCACCAAATTATGATCTCAATTAGGAGAAAATTGGTGGAAATTAGAGACATATAATTGGAGGAAAAACATAAATATTTATAGGTAGTGATTGAGGTCATCAATCACAAACAAGTGTAAAATTGAGGGCCTTAAAATCATCAATCTATGATGCTTTCAAATACCATCGGTTAAACAAAACATAAGGTATTAGGATAACACATTTTTGGTTTTAATATCCCTTCACTAAAGTTTAAGATTTAGTTTATTCATAGAATAAGAGAAGAAGAAAAATATATACTTGACAAGTAGAGTTCCATCTTTAACTAATTTCTACCACAAACTCATCTTTTTTACTCTAAAAGATAATAGAACTTAAAAAAAATATTCTATTTATACTATTCGTATAGGTTTCCAAAAAAAATTGAATTTATAATTAATCAGATAGACCTTTTTTTTTAAAAACTACATTATTCAATACAGGAAATCACGTGGTCCACTAGTAGGTGATACACCCTTGTCTCCCTTCAGTTATGGGTTCAAGTCTCACGGCCTTGCCGGATGCGACAGGTTACCGCCCGACCTCTGGGTTTTCATTTTTATGACAATCCAAAAAAATAACCTTAACAATTGTATCCAATTTCAAACATAATCCATTCCAACCTTTATACTTATCCAAAATACTTCTATCCAAACTCACAGTCCAAAATTTATAAGGAAGTTAAACACAATGAAGATCCTTTTTCCACATAATAACATGTGAACACCTTCATCACGTATTATTTTAAAATATGGTAACACCCTAAATTACCATAAAACCTTATTGGTTACATTCATTCTCCCCTATTCTTTATAAAATACAGGATATATTCCTTATATCCAAAAATTTTGAATATTCCAACAATGATGAAATAAACAAACTATTAACCAGTTCCAAGGAAGTCAAAAATATCCAATATAAGTTATCCAAATCAACAATATCTTATTCCTAAATTACTGCCTTAGTATCAGGACCATATAATATCAAATTCCCAATGAAATAGTACTACATTACAATCCTTATTTATTTCCATAATTCATATAACCAGTACATCGTTGATATAACACTCAAATGACAAAAATACTTTAATAACAACATAAGAACTCTTAATTATTCATCTTCATATTTGGTAGTATCATAACTTGATTCTTATCCAATAGAAACATTTGGGGTATACTCTGATGATTTGGATATTGATTCGCAGAGTTTCCCAATGCCTTGTAGATGAAGCATTGTACATTTGAAACTTTTTTCTTACCCTTGAAATCAAGTACTTGGTGTCCTTTTTCTCTGTACGTATAACAAACTCTCATTCCCTTCAAGCATTTACCAAGGTGATTCTTTCCACAGTTATCGTATACGGGAAAAATCCTTCTTTTCCCTCTTCCCTTTATCCATCTTTCTCTCTTCCATCCTTTTCTTCTCTTGATTCCCTTCAAAGCCATAAGACTCAGAGAATTATTTACTTATCTTATTAACACATGATACTATTTCTTCATATGTTAAGAATACATGGGATACTATTTCCCTTCTAAATGCTATCTTAATACCATGAATGATATGACCCTTCTTACTCTTTGGATCACACGTATTGCTAGAGTTCTCATCTCTTCTACTGGGCACCATTTCTAAATAATGGCATACACTAGGTCAGTTTATGAATCAAAATTCATAATTCAAAACATGTAAAATACTTAAAGTAAATTGAAAATTTTATGGATATAATTCATAATCACAAAATTTTTTTCTTTGAGGAGATATATACTCATAAAACCTTCATAGTTGTTTGTAAAGAAAATGATAATTATCCTAAGCATATCCCCTGATAGTGTTGTAACCAAGAGTGTAGCAGGACCCATTATCGTGTAGTAGTTCCCATTCAAGTTTATCTCAAAGAGGTGTTTTTGGGATTTACCCCTAGGTACATCTATGCCAGAGCCACCTCTACCTGCTCGTATCCAGACAAAGATGTATTTCTTGGAAAACTCACAAAATCTCTACAGTACCATAATTCTAGGAAGATCTTCTATACTAATCCTCAAAGTCTATCTTAGGGTAATGGGATATAATCAAAGTTTATCTAAATCTAGTTTCCAGGGTTATAAATAAACTTCTCTGATAACAACTGTAATGCCCTGACCCCAGTTACCCAGAGTCGGTGCATTATTTTAATACATTGGCATGATTACAAGGAATCAAGTCTCGAAGGACCGATCAGTTTATCAGTCTTGGAAAATATATTTCAAACATGAATGTCACATTACACTTTATAACATACAAAAAAACATAAATAATCCTTTATGAACTCCTTTATTACCTTGGCTTAACCCTACATATCAATCACGATACACTTCTTGGAATCTTGGAAAAAATAAAACATAGAAAGGGGTGAGATCAAACGCTCAGTAAGGGTAAGCAATACAACGAAAAATTTCATAAATAACCATAACATTTAAGGCAATGTATA
Source organism: Viscum album (assembly GCA_963277665.1). NCBI lineage: Eukaryota > Viridiplantae > Streptophyta > Magnoliopsida > Santalales > Viscaceae > Viscum > Viscum album. The sequence goes on from OY728164.1 coordinate 1,894,474,810, forward strand.
AAACTAAAACAAAAGCCTTTTCAACATAAACTTCATCATAATATGGAAAATATAAGTCAAAATAATTCCATTTACTTACTCACATGGATGTTCTACTAGTCAAATAATCACATGTAAAATCAATAGCCACTTTTATAATGATGGAATGCATAATTCCAAACTATCATAACCACATATTCAAGGCCTTGTGCCAAGACTACAAATAAGATTATGTCAAGGCCTTGTGACAAGACACTAGTTTTTCTCATGAGATCTACCGATGAATTGAGGAGCTGTAGCGGGCTCCACCCGTCACTTACTATATCTAATGCATTCCTCATATGAAAAGGTTTAAACATAACATAAACATTCGTATTAAAACTAGCATAAAAAATGTCAATAATTTACCCATAAACCATGAATGGTATAAAAATAACACATCCATAGTCAAACATATCAAAAAACCTTCAATACAATATGGAATATTTTTATCATGATAAATCAACTTCAAAACATGTTCAAAATCCATTAAATTATTTTGACATAGATGAAAATAATTTGTAAAACTCTTTGAGAGAAATAACACTTTCTCATAAAAACATTTAAAAGTCACACAATTTATAAAGGAATACATTTAAAGACATTTTTTAATCAAAGTTTTCCATACCACTTTGAATCATTTGAAAGGAATTAACATTTTAAAAACATTCATGTCCATATCAATAAATCCTTAAAAAAACATTTTGAAGACATGTACATTAATGAGAAAGATTTAGAAGAATAAATATTTAAAACATTTGAAATGGTGTTTTAGTAAAAAAATTACCTTAAAATAATCCCTTTGAAAAATATTTCATGAAACATGGACATGTATAATAAATATGTCCCAGTAGATACTTACGTAAAAACAACCTCAGATAATAAAGAGATTGTGAAATTAACCCTTACCAATATGGTAACTTACGAAACATACACTCCATGAAAGAGGTATCATACAATGAATATGTAAATACACATAAATTAATTTTTATTACACAAATAATATAATTATGGGCAGTACATATACCACACAAAAGGTAACAGTGGCAATATGGCATGAATCTCACGAGAATAAAGAGTGAGATGAAAACCCCTTACCTTGCACTTTCCATTAGTCGAGGGTATATTTAACCACTTGTATGAAGACCGTAGTATGTTATTAAATTATAACAGAATCATATTAATATTTATGATATCATACATTATTCATTTATGACTTTATACTACCCATTTAATAATAATTTTCATGTTAAATTAACATTTCGGGTAATAATCGCTTTCTTTATCGTACGTGTTTTAACTTGTTAATCTTGATCATATCACTTAGATAATGATTTAAATACTTCCAGAATATAAAAAATGATTTATATATCATATATATTTAGAATAAAAATACTTATAAAAGACGTATATATGAAATGGAAAACATCGTTTATGGAGACGTTCGTCCGTACATACGCATAAATACTGTTTCCGTTTTCATATCGTGTTGAATGTAAGTAAGTGAATAAGATATATGTAAGTACATAAATAATTATATATATAAATATTTATATCTCCAGTATCATTATTATGTCATATATTACATACTTATTAGTAATATATTTTTATAATTGTCGATGAATGGTGATCTTGGAAATGAATCTCATCACGTCGTGGAGACGAGAATCCGTACGAACGCACAAGCGAAAATATCATTATTTTGATATTAATATAATATATAATTGGATGTTATATCATATATACTGAATAATTATCATGTTATATTTATTATTTACATAAATTACACGTCATTATTATACCCATCCAAATAATAATGTATTGAATAACAATTACACCACGATGTGGATACGGTAAGCTGTACGTACGCACGTATAGTGATATGTTATTCCAAGGATGGATAGAATAATGAATTTGGTTGTACCATATTTATAATAACATAAAATTATATATAATATACTGGAGTTATTGTTTTATAATGGAAACAACAATGAAAGAGGAAGTGGAAGAAGAGAAGAACTTGAAAGAGGTGATGAAATATTTACCTCTTCTTCAAGTTATTCCTTTTGATTTGATCAAAAAGGCTCATTAGGTTGGCTTTCTGATCAAACTAAGGCCTATAAGATCAAGTGAGGAATGTTGGGAGGATATTTGGGAAGGGGTTGTCCGATCCAAATGGATTTGGGGGTGTGATTTTGAGAGAAGGAGAAGTGCCCTTTTATAAGAGGGGTGAGTGTCACTTTAGGAAAAGATTAAAGTATTAATTTATTATACAATCATATTCGGTTTATAATGGTTAAAAATAAATTTTGTTCTATAATTTGGTGGTTATTTTTCGAAAACCTCTCAATCAATAGGTTTTAGACAAGTTTAGGTTTACAATTTGACCTTATCTTTTAGATTTAACTCTTAGATAAATAACTTTTACTTTGTCTTCTTGTATTCTTACTCTCTATGGTTAACAAACTTAATCTAAACTTCCAAGATAACCTAAAGTGTCTCATTAATGAAATATATAATATTATTTAAGCCCTTTGGACGAAAATTACATTTTTAAGAATATTATATCAACCAATAATATAGTATTTGTTTTAAATATTAATTTATGTCAATTTTGACACTATTTGGTATTTTGTTTTTTTTGTGAAAGTCATCACAACATGATTACATCAAAAAATATACATTTAATCATCCATAAAATGACATATTAAACTAGAAAATTCGTGGATGCCATGAAAAATTTGAAAATATATTTATTTTAATATTTATAATACCATTTTTTTGATTCTTTCATTAATAAGGAAAATACTGCATCATCATTGTGTCATAAATAATATTAATTATTTAATGTCTAAAAATTATAAATAATATAAAATTATATATGAAATATTTTTATCTTTCTAATTAATATTTATAGTCTTAGAGATAACATGTATAACTCTATGTAAAAATTGTTTTAGTAAAAGATATATGCTTATGTCATTTTTGTATTTACTTTAACTTAATTAATATAAAGTGTCATTATCACTTAAAAGTGCCTCCATGAGGTCCCAAAATCGACCCAAATATTCCCATGGTTGGACAGGTATCATAAAATAAGTTTAGGACACGTTTTAGGGTAATTTATTATTATTATAATATTATTTTGTACCCTTATTTACCATATTTACCCTTTAACCATGGTAAATAAAATATTTACCGAAGCAATTATTCAAAATTTATAAAAATAAAAGTTACCTATTTACACAATTTACACCTCCTGATTCCAAATATGGAATCAATTTTTCTAAATTCAAAACATGGAAGTGGAAGAAATTAATTTAAAATTAATTCTCGTTGTCAAAACAAAAAGCATGTTTTTAAGAAATAATAACTATCAAAAGATTGATACTTGTTTATGTATAAATTCAAAGTGAAATTAATTCCAATAAAAAAAATTGGATTAAATGGTAAAAATATATTATAAATACACTTTAAATCCAATTAAAAAGATAATAAAACCATATAAATAAATTAGATTAAAATGCACTTTGGAATTAAAATACAATATTTTCACTATCCATTAAAAAATGAACTTTATCGAAAAAATTCAAAAAAAGTTACAAAAAGTAAATTATGATTTCCCCATTCTAAATAATAAATTTATTTAGTCAAATTAAATATATATAAGTTTCAAATATTGGATTTAAAAAGGGATCTCCATTAAAAGGCGGTGGAATTGCATTTTTGGAAAAATACTTCTTTTATCTGAAAAAATGAATTTGTTATTACATTACGTCTAAGAAACTCATAATATGGATTCTAAAATTATAAGGATTATATAAAGTTCAAAATTCAGTTAAAACTATTCATAACTGCTTTTGATTGGCTAGTTTGGTACGTCGTGGTGCGCTTGAACTCAGTGATGCGTGTAGTGCAAGTTATTGAATTACTTTGAAGAAATAAAATACTATGAAATCTTGGAGTGTTACATAACTGATTTGACAACAACTTTCTCTTTTTTGAGAGAAGTATGGCGTTCCACATAATTCAAGTTATTATTTATAACCTGATCTTGTTGATCTAGTACTGTCATGATGTTCTGAGCTCCCATTCCCATCGATTTTGGAAACTCATTTGGTAAATAATTACATTTCCAATCACATTGGTTGTTGGAAGAAGTTCTCATATTTCCCGTCATTAACTATAAAAGAAAAATAAAATTAGGGGGCTTTAATACTTGGCTAAATGAGCATATATAAAAAAACTATAAACATAAAAGTATAAACTTATAAATGAAATGTATATCCTCTCTTATGATTACCTATGTTTAAATATATGTTATTCATGTTGATAGAATTTTTTCCTTGGGTTCTTACAAAATTTTTGTAGTCCTAATGCCCAAAAATAATCAAACCATGCTCCAATACCAACTTTGGTGACCCAATCCTTTGACACATATTATTATATTATTTTAGTCATAATTATCCATTAAATAAAAACCAAGGATAAAAAATTTATGTGTATTTTGAAGACTAAGTAAATAATTATAAAACATGAAACTAGAATAAAAAATATTTTTATTAATCTCCATAATGGTCTCATATATCCCTTTGATCATCTATAACTACATAGGATAACCTAGGGAATACATAGAAAAAAGGAATAAACTAAAAATCCAAGTAAGGGAATAAATATGGGAATGAACCATAACACATGAGTTAGAAGAAATAACATGATGTAACAAATACATGGATCATGAATAAACACATGTAAGAATAAACTATAGAACATGGAATCACATGATCATGTAAACACAAGAAATTATAAGAAACATATAACATGACATAAACATGAGTCAAGGATAAATACCAAGACTATATCACATGGTGGATAGAGTCCCATAATGGATTATGTTTACTCCCTAATCCCATATATAAAATCTCATGAGACTAAAAAATTACCCAATGAATTGGAGTGATATCTAGGAACACCCACCATAATATGTACATGCATATTTTTTCCACATAAATAATCAAACAAAATGAATAAACATAAGAGTTACACATGGAAAGAAATGGGTATCATAATTATGTCATATGGCATAACCAAAGGGTGTATAATAATGAATTCCATGAAAGAATGGATTTAAATAATTCTTGGTCATTAATAAAGAAAAACTAATAATATATGAAGAATAATTATGTCCAAATAAATTTAAAACATGAAAATTATTGGTTAGGTAACATTAGAAATGTGCCTCTTAAGTGCGGTTTTAGGGAGGAAAATAAATAGTCTTTAAAGAGAATAAAATAATAATTGTTTGAATAAAACTATAAATGAACTAAAATATTTTTTCTTGATAAATTGATTGATTTTTGAAAAATATTGGAGGTTTAAATCATTTTATATAGTGTACTTGAAAATTTTTAAGAAACAGAGAAGTTTCTTTTAATCGGGCTTTCATATCGAGAAGAATCGAGAGGGGAAACTTTTAAAACATGAAATTCCCCATCAAATAAATATGAATTGAACTAAATAAATATTTTTGGTACATATACACATAATATAGTAGAATTATATAAAAATAATGAAGATATAAATTGAGGCCAAGAAAGAGAAAGTGTAACCCAAAAGAAATATGGAGGTTGGAAGAGATCCCTTACCTTATGTCAAAATGTGGTGTGAACATGCACTTTATAACCTGGATAATAAAATTATATTAATAAATTATTTAATTAATAATATATTAATCATGTATCTAATTTATTATAACTTTATTAAGTTCATTTATTAAATTTTTTATGAGTTATATGGTTTAATTTTGTCATTTCGGGAGTGTTCGTTTCATGGTTTCATGGTTGGTTCACTTGTATATAATTATGGAAGTTGTTGTTGATTGGGAATAATATTATAGAGATAAAAAAATGGTATTCATAAAATTAAAAAAGTTTAAATTTTCCTATATATCATTTTTTTCTGACATGAGGATATGATTCATTTGATAAAATGTTAATGATAAATATTTATTTTATTTTGGTGGTTTTTCCAACCATCAAAAATTAGTTTCATTTTATTTAATATAATGTATATATATTAGTTAAATAACATGAAATCAGTTATAATATAATTATTAAAATATTATTTAATCATAATAATAATTTTATCACCAGACTTGTAGGCGTTAATAGAAAAAAAAACTCACTATCCGCAGAGATAATTAATCACCATAATTAGGACAATGGTTTCATTTATTTGAATAAGAGTAGATGATAACAAAGAAAGGACAAAAAATATTACATTATTAATATAAAATTATAGTATATACATGATAATAGAGTTATTTTACTTTTATGGATGAAACAATTGAGGATAAGGTATAAGAAGAAAATAAATTAAAAGGGTAGTTTGAGAAAGTTAACTATTGAATATCACATCCTTGAAGGGCACCACGAGGAACCTATAATTTTTCATTTGGTGAGACTAGAAGCACTTTTATGTGTTGAATGTGGAGAGGATAGTATTTTAATGATATTTTAAAAGCTTCATGTCTTGTAATGTGTGAGTAGAAAGGGGCGTTATTTATAAGGGGAGAAGAGGGGTGTTTTGGAATTTCTCAAAAATATTAAAATAAAATAAGGATATTCTAGAGAAAAATGCTTAAAAATGGACCATGAATTCACAAGTTATGAAAATTTAAACCATATATTATCCAATTTGTACTTATTTATTATGTTGTTTTTAAATAATTTAATAAAATATTAATCCCGTAAAATATTATTATTATCATTTTGGATATTATTGATTACTATGACCTTAAAAACACAAACAATTCGACCCATGGATTATTATGGTAAAATATTAATCACCCAATAGAATTTAGGCAAGTGTTAGGGTCATTTTATAATCCTTATCATATTATTTTCCCCTTAATTTACCATTTTACCATTAAATGCGATAACAAAAATTACTATAGTAACTATTCATATTGAACAAAAAAGTAAAAGGGGTGTATTTAATAAATTTTTATATACTTATTCCAAATATATAATCCATTTTTCAAAATTCCGAACACAAAAGTGGTAGAATTTAATTTAATATTAAACCGGAAAAACACACCCAAAACCATTTTTTTTCTTCTGAAAAATTCGCTTTTAAGTATAAAATGTTTTTATAGTAAATTAATGAATAAAATTCATTTAAAAGACCAAAATTATATTATTTTAATAAAAAAGAACTAATTAATATTTAAAACTAATCCAAAATATAATTTGACTCTGTACATTATCTAAAAAAATACATTTTTCAATGTAAATCAATATTTTTCACTAATCATTAAAATTTTATGTTTTTTCTAAAATTATAATAAATTAATCCTATGATAATTTTGATTTTATGAATTTGAATTTTTTTTGTCAAATATTAATTTTAAATGTATAAAAATTAAATTTATTAATTTTCCCTCAGAAAGAAATAAAATCGTTTATTAAAGAAAACATATTTTTGAAAAATAAAATGACTACTAAAAATTAAGTATTTATTTCCTAAGAATTAATAAATATATTTCATAATATGGTGATTCCTATTTATACCCTCTAATTCATTGGATAAACTATAATTATCATGTTAAAATAATAGTATTTTAATAGTATATCATGGTTCACTTAAACTCAATATTGTGTTCAACAAAAGCTACTGAATAAATCAAATTAATTTAAAAAAAATATTTCAAAAAAAATTAGGGTTTCACATCCCACCCAAGTGTTCCATATCAAGTCTCAGTACAAAAATTCAAAATTTCTTAGATTTAAATAAAACAAGGATTGATAATCAGTTTAATAGTTTTTTATATCAAAAACAAGGTAAATTTTTTCCCTTTTCCATAGATCTCAACAATCCAGGTAAAATAGTTTCGAATCATATGATATATTTCAAATTAGTTAGTAAAATTCAAGAACTATAAACCAAATAACAATAAATCATGCCACGGATCACTATAGTCTAGACTAGTTAAGACATTAATACCAAAAAATAGACAATCATGGACATCAAGCCCCAAAATATATGCATTGAATAAAGAGAGTATAGAAACACCCTAGAAAGAGAACCCCCCAATAGTTTCTAATAAGTCCCTAGTATACCTGGCATAGGGAGAAAAAGAATACCCCCTGAGTGAACCCCTGATAGTATTAATTGACGAGGCCTATTATGTAATATCCCAGGAAAATAAAGAATATGGAATTTTAATATTTATTAATATTTGTGAATTAAATATTAATTTTACTTTAAATTAGTTTCTATGTTTGATAGCATACCCAATACGCAACAACGAGTTTCTTGGAAATCTTACGTTACACACTAATAATATAATATTATTATTTTAAATAGTAGTTAAATCATAGCCATTGCATTAACGGTAATGAACAAAAATAACTACAATATGATTATACATGTTTGTTAAATGTATTTATATTTATCCAATAAAATTTAGAGGCTTAAAATGTGAATAAATCCAATTTTAAGCATAATTTACATTAAAAGGCCGATTTACCACTTTTTAATGGTGAACCCTATTTAAATATAATTTGGTCACTTTAATACAATTTATTTGACCAAATAAAATCCTTCTTTAGAATGGGGACATCAAAATTTACTTTGTGTAAATTTTTGGAATTTTTCTGATAAAGTTCATTTTTTAATGAATAATGAAAATATTGTATTTTAATTCAAAACTACGTTTTAATATAACTTATTTATATGGTTATATTATCTTTTTAATTGGTTTTAAAGTGTAATTAGAATATATTTTTACCATTTAATACAATTTTGGTCATTGTAATTAATTTCACTTTGAAATTGGACATAAACAAGTGTAAATCTTTTGATACTTATTGTTTTTTAAACACACACTATTTGTTTTAACAGTGAGAATTAATTTTAAACTAATTAATGAAACTTATATGTTTATAATTTGGTAAAAAAGACATAATTTTTGAACTTATAATATTAAATATAGCTTAGGCTGATTTTTTTGGTATTTTTATGAAAAACTTCAATTTTTGATGAATAGTGAAACCACTTAGTACTAGTTAAAAAAATGAATTTTTCATTTAAATGAAATTTTATCACTTATATGAATTAAATTTAAAAAATATGACATACATTGTTTTTATTAGTTAGTAAAATGTGGTTCAATAATATTAAAATAATTTTTGCCGAATAATAACTTTTGACTTTTATTTACCGCGGTTAAAGGTAAATAAGGAAATTCAAGGTAAAAAGAATACTATAATAATTCAAAATTATATTAACACTTGTACAAACATTATTGGATGAGTAATGTCCAACCATTCACATCTTTCGGTCAATTTTTGGACCCCATGGATCCACTTATGAATGATAATGACACTTTAGATTAATTAATTTAAATTAAAGGCAAAAATGACAAAAACAAAAATCTTTTAGAAAATTAATTTTTATATGGTGTTATATAAAGAATATTTTTGACTATAAGTATTAATTGGAAAGATAAAAATATTTACTACATGATATTACTTTTTTTATAATTTTTACACATCGAATAAATTAAATTATTTATGACACAATAATCATGCAGTATTTACCTCATTAATAAATGATTTGAATAAATAAGATTATAATGATTAAAATATTGTCCGAAACCTATAAAATTTCTTTTTTATGATTTTATTTCGACCATGATTCATATTAACTTCGAGTTTAATGATTTTTGGACCTTTAGAAACCGAATATCGTTATATAATGAAATAATATTTTCACACCTTCCTAAAGAGCCCCTCCTCTCCCTTATAAAAGGAGATCAATTCTAACCAATTCCTCACACCTCTCAAGCCTTTAGGCTCGACAAAAATGTGCCCAATTAATCTCCATAAATCCCTCTCCTCTTCCTAGAATCATTATCATAAGCATAAGGAACTTCAAGAAGTCCTTTTGGTTCAAACCAAATGAAGTTACCCAAATTAAAGGTAACCGTTTCTCTTAACTTCTTTTATTTTATTTTACGTCTCCAACCCCTAGAATATTTTTATTACTTTATTTTATAATAAAAAAATTATACTAAATATATTAGGATGTTGTTATAAGAAATATTGGAACTATACTTACACACACAACCATCTAATGGGTGAAGAACATACTGTTTCTGTGGATGGAAAACTAACGCCTCACAAAACGAGGATTGTTCAATTATCTCCTACAGCCTCTCATGGTGGACATTATGATGTAATTGTATTTATATATGATATATATTATGTTTAACTTTTCTTTATGCTTCTGTATTTTTCATTTATATCATACCTTTATGGTTTCTATTATGGGTAAACGCGATAATTCCATTTGAGGAAGTGCGGACTACCGCCCCCTCAAAGTGATATGACTCGTTAATGACTAAGGTGGGATGTATAAAGGATGGAGTTAATGATATTATATATGATATTATACTGGAATTATAATATATATATATATATATATAATTATTTGTTAATTCTATTAAAATATGAAATAGAAATGATAGTAGCCTTTATGCGTACGCACGACTTACCATCTCCATGAATGGTGCATTTCATTTCTTACCTCCAAATGAGATGTACTGTTATAAATAAATAAATAAATAAATATATATATATAATATATATATATGATATATATGATATATAAATAATGAATATCATTCTGGATATATTGGATTATTGACAAGATGGACAACTTGTAAAAATAAGGTGTTCATTTTTGACACAAGTACCAAATATCGACAAAACGAATGTTATTAACTTAAATGATTACATAATGTTTATAACATGGTAATAAGTGATATAAAATGAAAAATAAATTTTAAAAACGATCTTAAGCAAGTATAAATTAACTTTAGTTTATTATTCAAGAGGTTAATGAACGAACGGGTCAAGTCAGACTACGAGGTAAGGGATTTTCTTATCTCACTTTTAATTTCGTGAGATTTACATTGTTCACCACTTATTCATTGCATGAGTTGTATTGTGTAGTAAAATTTGATATACATTATCTTGATTCTAATTATATTCCTGGTATTCTGTGATTCATTTGGCAGTTATTAACTTTTGTTCATATGACTCAGTTGATTACAATGTGGTAAAGGGTTTCATCTCCCTTTTTATTCTCATGAGATTCAGGCTATATTTTCCACTATTTCCTTTTTTGTGGTGTAGTTACTACCCATGGTTATACAATTTGTGTAATATAATTTCATTTATGAGTATTTACATCTTCATTGTATGATCCTTCTTTCATGTTTCGTATGTTTTGTAAGTTACCAAATCGGTAAGGGAACCTTTCACCCTCCTCTTTTTAAAAGAATTCTTTTTGTTATGTCTTTTAATTTACATCTTATTATGTTGGGATATGTTATTATATATCCTTATTGATGTAAAATTTATGTTTAAGTGATGAGATGCCCTTTTTATCTCATTAAATCATTTTATTTAATTTTAAAGTGACGCCGTTAGGTTGTCGCATTTTTACAAGGGAGCTTCTTAACCCAATTTCAATTCTTTGGGTTCAACATGTACTTCTTGAATATGTCGTCCTATGAATATGTGTGAATGAACTCTGATTGTTTTAAACTCAATATCCACTTATATTGGGTGTATTTATATTTTTCACACATAATTATGTGATTGATTTATCCTTAATTTAAGGATACCATCTTTATAAGTGATTTCATCTCAATTTACATTTCCATAGAGACTTCATTGTTGTTTTGCACCAATTCACTATTATATAGTGTATATACTGTACTTTGAAATATTATATCATGAATCCCTTTATTATCATGATATTATAAAGTTCTGAATAAATGTTATTCCTCAATTATTTGTATTCAAGCGTCTCTCTTTTTGTTAAAAAAACTCTTTAACTAAAATATCGTTTTAAATGTTTTAAAGATTTTTTCTTATAAATATTTCTCATTAATGTCCATGTTTTCAAAATGGGTTTTAGGATTTATTTATATGGAAATTAATGTTTTCAAATGACAATTAATTTAATAGCTTCAAAGTGGTATGGGACACTTTGATTAAAAAATCTGTTTTTAAATGGTTTTGAAAATGATTTGATAAAGCATTGTTTATTTAAATATCTTGATTTGATATATTGGAATGGAAAAATGTTATATTTACTTTATACTGGTGTTATGTGTTTTGATTATGTTATGTTTATTGGGCATTTTTTATGTATATGGGTGGTTCCGTGATAAACCTAGGGTGGATGAGCCCGAGATAGCTCTCCAATGAATTGGGTAACATGACTAAGGTAAACATGATGTTTCTCCTAAGAGATTTAGGGAATATACTATGATGTGTATTCCAAGTGTAACTCCATATGTTGTTGTGATAGCTAAAATGTAAGATTGATATGGATTCCATAAGTAACTTTTATGATTTATGATTTGTGTGTGTTATGCATAAATCTTATGATTTCATAAGGTATGTTATGATTGAAAAGTATGGTTTCATTGATTTATATTTATTGAGGGGATAATGTTTTACTTCCTTATTTTATAAACCTTATTGAGCTTTTTATGCTCATCCCAAGTTTTTGAAATGTTTTCCACAGGACATAAAGATGAATAGGGTCAAGGATGGGATCAAGGAAAATTCATGCTATCTAAAACATGGAACTAGACATGTTTTTTTAAGAGTTTTTATTTTATGAAAATAATGGATACTGAGTAGTAGGGTCTACATGTAATATTAAACTTGTTATGTAATAGTTATGGACTAATTCACTAAAACTATAAACTTGAAAAGATCCTCAATGTGAATTATTCATTTAATTCAATATTTTTTAATGTTGTAAGGCTGAGTCCTTATGTATTACAACACCATCCACCTAAGAACCGAAGGATTCCAATGGGCTACATTTCCTAAAAACATTTCATCAAAACCATTCCTTGAAAACCATTTCATAAATCCATTTCACATTGATTTTAAATTACTGTAGAGACCCGTATCTTGACGTACATGGACATTACATTACTTTTGTGGAATACTAAGTACATAACAAACACACACACACACAAGGATCGTAATAGTTTAGTGTCTTTGGAAACTCGGAATATAATATTCTAATCGTGGTGAAATATCTTCAACATATCCCATAAAGATCTTCCTTTTTTTATACCTAAAACCTTTCTTTATATCCTGGGGAAAAGAAAACATAAAAGGGTGAGCTCAAATGCTCAGTAAGGGTAATCAAAAGAAATATCAATCACATCATATTCATAAAAACATAACTTTTGGAAATCTTAACCTGCAAAAGAGAGCATAATTTCATAACATGGGATAAATCATGGCCGTGAAATGTAATCACAATAATCATAACTTAAAACATGAAACTTTGTAGAATACACACATAATCATAGAGAATCATTTCTTGTTAGTCAAGACTCATTGCCAAGACTATCTTAGTGGACAAAGTCCCTTTCTGAACCGAGTCACCCTCGTTTCAGTCCTGTTTCACTGAACCGGTATAACCTACCATTCCAGCCATGTCTATCTCATGAGATATAAAATCTTTACCCAATGAATTGGAGGGAGATATAGGTCCCACCCATCTCATAATGATACCATTCTTATGTGTGCCACAAAATAATAAATCATACATCATTGCATAACCCATGTAATAAAAATGGGAATCTTAAACATCATAAAACAATTCATATAAGATAAAGGAATTCATAAAAATATAATTTCATCACAACATAATCAAATCAATATAATAATAGGGATAAAAACAGAACCCTTTATTATCTTAGATGGAAAATAATTTTGATAAAACACTTGAACTTCATTCTTGAGGAAAATATCCTTTCTACTTCAAAAGCACTTTTCCTTTCTTCACATGTCATACAATTTTAAACTAAAAGAAGTTGATTAAAAATAAACTTGAAAACTTTTAAAGGAATCTTCTTGGAGATAATGTTTTAAAAATCCATTCATGCCGTATAAGTTAAAAAAAACATTTTCGTACTTTTGTCGGAAAAGTCAAAAAGTACCTCGTTCGAAAAACGACAAAAGAATCCTTTCATTTATTTTACTAAAAACTCACCGAAGGGTAAAAATGGATTTAAAAAATTTTAGGTGGATGGAAATAATATTACCTATTTATGAAACATGTATGTGGATGATAAAATACACCCCAGTAAATACCAAAGTATAAACAATCTCGGATAAAAATGAGATTGTGATATTTCCCTTACCTTTGGTCCGATTTGCTTCGTAAGTGTCCGAAACTCCTGTATAATGATTTAAATAATTTTATTGACTTATTTTAGAATCATACTCATTGTTATGATATCATATATGGTTCATTTATGACTTTATATTACCTGTTATTTTGTAAATTCTATTTTAAAGAGCGTTTTGGGTAAAATTGTTTCATTTGTCGTCCATGTTTGGACTTGTTGTTCTTGACATTATTATTACTTATATCATGATTTAATTACTTCCAGAATATAAAACATGATTTATATATCATATATATTCAGTATATATATATATATATAATAGATAGATAAATGAAATGAAACACACCGTTCATGGAGACAGTAGTCCGTACGTACTCATGAACGCTGTTTTCCTTTCCTTATTGTCTTGAATGGAAGTAAGTAGATGACATAAATATATATATATATATATACATAAATCCAGTAGATTTAAGATGTTCATATATTTCATTATTATTCATTATATATACTTTATAATCATTCATGAATGGTTAATGTGGAGAATGAATCTCATCGCGTCGTGGAGACGGTAGTTCGTACGTACGCACAAGCGATGATATCGTTCTCATGATCGTGAACTTGTGTTAAAGTGTATGTATACTATTTCAGTATAAATATCAATTTATAATAATCATATATAGTTACTCATTACACCATTATACCCATCCAATTAAGGTGGTGGCGGAAAATAGATTACACCACGGCGTGGAGACGGTATTCCGTACGTACGCACACGCGGTGATTTCCTTTTTCCGTAGGATAGATATAAGGTTAATTAGAGTTGTTTCATATTTATAATAAAATGTCAGTATATAATAAATACTGATGTTATTACTTTATCATGAAACAACTAAAGAAGAAGAAGTTGAAGAAGAATGAAATTGAAAAAGATCGGTAATGGATATTACCTCTTTTTGACGCGCCTTCTCTTAACCTCCACTTAAAGAACTAAGGATGGTGTTTGAAGAAGACCAGGACCTCTAGGATGATACTAGGGAAGTGGAGAAGAGATTTTGGCAGGGGTTGTCCGAGCTTGAATGCTCAAATTGGTGTGAGGAGGAGAGGGAGGAGGTGCCCTTTTATAAGGGAGGAGAGGGGCTCCTTTGGAAAAACTAAAACTATTATTTTATTATAAAGTCATGTTCGGTTTTAAATAGCTCCAAATTGATTTATTTATAGGATAAGGTGGGGATGGGTATAAATCCTCTCATCAAATAGAATTTAGACAAGTTTAAGTTCCTATTTTAACCTTATCATTTAGATTTAACATTAAGTTAAATAATTTTACTTTTACCATGTCTTCTTGTGTTCTTACACTATAAGGTTAATAAACTTACTATAAGAAGACAAACGAACCCCAAGTTGTTTATTATTAATATATATAACCTTATCTAAGTCATTTGGCCGAACCTTAGATTTTTAGGAATAAAATAACAATTAATAATATAATATTCTTTTAAAAACTATTTTATGTCAATTTTGACACTATTTAGTAATTGATTTTTGTGAAAATCATAACAGAATGATAAGTTCTAAAAAAGTTAATTATATCAATACTAAAATGTCATATGAACCTAGAAAATTAGTGGAATTCATAAAAAGTCTCAAATTATATTTATTTGGGTATTTATAACATCAATTATGTCAATATTTCATTAATAAGATAATTACTGCATCATCGTTGTGTCATAAATAAATTAAATTATGTAATGTCTAAAAATTAAAAATAAAATACCATTATATAGGAAATATTTTTATCTTTCTAATGAATATTTATAGTCGAATTTATCTTATGTATAACCCCATATTAAAAATGTTTTCGTAAATAAACTTTGATTTTAACTCTTTTAACCCTTCTTTAAATAAATTAATAATAAATGTCCTAATCTAATCCAAGTGGGACTAAATGGTCGTATTTTATTCCTAAGTTTGTTTTTGGTCGAATTAAACTTTTCCAATAGAATTAGGACATGTGTTAGGGTAATAATAACATCATTTCTACCCTTAATTACCCTATTTACTTTTAACCGTGGTAAAAAAAAAGTAAAAAGTTACTATTCACCAAAAAATTATTTTCATCTCATTGAACCACATTTTACATACTGAAATCAACCGTGTCTCTCGGATTTTTGAAATTCTACTCACAGAAGCGGTAAAATTAAGTTTTATGAACAATTCAGTTTTTTTAACTACCACTTAGTGGTTTCTCTATTCATCAAAAATTGAAAGTTTTCAGAAAAATACCAAAAATTAGGCCTAAGATATATTTGATATTGTGAACTCAAAAATGATGTCTATTTTACCAAATTCAAAACATATCAGTTGCATTAACTAATTTAAAAATTAATTCCCGTCGTCAAAACAAATAGCGTGTTTTTAAGAGATAATAACTATCAAAAGATTCAAACTTGTTTATAACTGGTTTAAATGTGAAATTACATCCAATGACCATCATTTTATTAAATTGTAAAAATATATTATAAATATACTTTAAAACCAATCGAATTAATAATTTATCACTATTAATTATTTGGATTAAAAAAGTTGTTTTTAATTAAAATTTAGTAATTGTCACTATTCATCAGAATATGAAAGTTATCCGAAAAGTACCAAAATTTCACCCTAAGCTAATTTCGATATTAAAAATCCAAAAATAAATTCCATTTTGAAAAATAAAATTTACAAAATTTCAAAAAGTGGTTATTACTCTTCATAACAGCTAGTTTTAATAATATTTTAATAGCATATTGTTGTTTAGTGAAACTCGTTATTGCGTACTACACACGCTATCGAGGAAGGTCGCGATTGCGTGTAATGCAAGGCAAGTCAAGGATGCGTGTTGTGAAAGCTCCTTTTGGTGTAGCATATAACACAAGACATTAATGAAATTAAAATAATATTTTTCATAAAATCTCGGGGTGTTACATTCTACCCCCCTTAAAATGAATTTCGCCCTCGAAATTCATCGGGGTTATAAATGGTTTACTACTTGAAAGTTTATTTAATAGAAACCCACATCGTAAAAAGGAATACCAAAACCAATATTTAAAAAAAAAGTATGAAACGTAACGGTTACCCAAATAAACTAATCACTAGGTTTCCACATAGGTGAAAATATGGATATGGAAGAAAAAACTAACCATCATGTTCTGATGGAGAGTGGTAGAGAACATGGCTATGGAAAAGCTAGCAATCAAAAAGCCATAAATTTGTGAAGATCTAAGGTACCATCTGATTCATCAGATATAAGAGCACTAAGACAACATTTTTGGTTTTCAAGATCATTTCCCTAAAGTTGATGAAATTGGAATTAGAAGAAATACTTTCGTGATTTTGGTATAGTCTCACCGTTTGTCGTTCTTTGGAAAATTTCCACTTCATCTCTTAAAGAAATGAAGTTGAATTTTTCATTCGTGATGTGTTAGAAGATCATGTGATAGAATGATGGGTCATTCCATCTCTTTCAAACAAAAGGTTAGCAAAAGTTATAAGTCCATCTTATGGTTAATCGTATATGGTTCCAAAAATGAACTTATACTTCATATATCATACCGCTTAATAAAACTAGTTTCTACTAACCAGGGACTTCCTGTAGGCCAGTGGTAGGTGATAAAGGCCAGTCGCACTTCGGTTGTGGGTTCGATTCCCACAGCCTTGTCCGACGCGATGGGCTGTCGCCCGTCCTGCAGGTTGTCCTTTTTCTAAAACTACATTACTATATCATCCCATCAATAATATCGAAAAAAGGTTCTATCCTTAAACAATACTAACTTATGTCCAACATAATCCATTACAATCTTTAGGCTTATCCAAAATAGTTCGGTCCAAGCTCAAATTATAGAGAAAATGATCACGTGAATTCCATCATTTATCCCTCATATGTCTTGTTCGTCACATTCCAGTCATGTGAATACCATAATCATGTAATCTCTTGAAAAAATGAATACCCATTGAACTATAGTGAAAACATGAATGCAGTTAAAAGTTAACACTTTCCACATACCAAAATCCTTAAAATTCTATATACTCAAACCATGATATCACTTAGCCCTTATATCAATCATGAGCTCATGAATACTGTCAAACATTTCATTTTCTCCTTATCCCTTCATTATGCGCATATCATCTGCTTTCAAAAATATTTGAATCACTTTTCATGGTTACCGGTACCTTAAGATTATTGAAAACCACAATAGAATAATACAACAATATTCTAATACACAATATAAGTACCTCAACAACATTATTCTTGAATACCAATACATAAACACTTCAATCCATCCTCTTCAATTATTGTCCTGGAATAAGTCCTTCCTTGATTTAGAAGTAAATTTTTAGGTCAGGGAATTGAGTTGGGTAATTCCCATGTTCTCCACAAATAATATGTTGAACTCCATAACAGTCTGTCACTCTATGACCCTTTTCTCCACACAGATAACATCGGTCCCTCCATTTGAGGTATTCCTCAAGGTTCTTCTTCCCTTCTTTAGAAATCTCAATCTTCCTTTCTTTATGCTCCTCGACATGCGAACATGCATAATAGTCTATCTTCCTCTTCTTTGATGAATTAGGCATACCACTAAATTACACCTTGTTAATAATATATCGCGATGAATGATTCGGAATAATCACAATATCTTTCTCTCTAGGCATTACACAATTTTGTTGCTCATAGTCACCAATTTGTCCATTGGATTAAATGTTAACCAAATTCCTTTTGGTTCCCTCCATTAACTAGAACACAAAAATAATTCTGTGAGAGGCAAAAATCATGCTAGAGAAAACAACATAGTAAAGGGGAAGTACCCTCAATATCTAACATCTTAGGTTAAATTCTAAGATCGTTAGCGTAATTCTAGGACTATAACCTATACACATACTTAACCTTAGAGGCATCCCTAAACATACCTTAGAAATATCTCTAGGGATCTCACTAAAGTTCTCGCATCCTAGTTTCCAAAGGTTGATTAAACCTTTCCTATAATACCAACTGTAGAGACCCGTATCTTGATGTACATGGACATTACATTACTTTTGCGGAATACTTTGTACATAACAAAAACACACACACACAAGGATCGTAATAGTTTAGTGTCTTTGGAAACTCAGAATATAATCTTCTAATCGTGGTGAAAGATCTTCAACATCTCCCATAAAGATCTTCCTTTTTTCTACCTAAAACCTTTCTTTATATCCTGGGGAAAAGAAAACCTAAAAGGGTGAGCTCAAATGCTCAGTAAGGGTAAACAAAAGAAATATCAATCACATCATATTCATAAAAACATAACTTTTGGAAATCTTAACCTGCAAAAGAGAGCATAATTTCATAACATGGGATAAATCATGGCCGTGAAATGTAATCACAATAATCATAACTTAAAACATGAAACTTTGTGGCATACACACATAATCATAGAGAATCATTTCTTGTTTGTCAAGACTCATTGCCAAGACTATCTTAGTGGAAAAAGTCCCTTTCTGAACTGAGTCACCCTCGTTTCAGTCCTGTTTCACTGAACCGGTATAACCTAACATTCCATCCATGTATATCTCATGAGATATAAAATCTTTACCCAATGCATTGGAGGGAGATATAGGTCCCACCCATCTCATAATGATACCATTCTTATGTGTGCCACAAAATCATAAATCATACATCATTGCATAACCCATGTAATAAAAATGGGAGTCTTAAACATCATAAAACAATTCATATAAGATAAAGGAATTCATAAAAATATAATTTCATCACAACATAATCAAATCAATGTAATAATAGGGATAAAAACAGAACCCTTTATTATCTTATATGGAAAATAATTTTGATAAAACACTTGAACTTCATTCTTGAGGAAAATATCCTTTCTACTTCAAAAACACTTTTCCTTTATTCACATGTCATACAATTTTAAACTAAAAGAAGTTGATTAAAAATAAACTTGAAAACTTGTAAAGTAAGCTTCTTGGAGATAATGTTTTAAAAATCCATTCATGCCGTATAAGTTAAAAAAAACATTCTTCGTACTTTTGTCGGAAAAGTCAAAAAGTATCTCGTTCGAAAAATGACAAAAGATTCTTTTCATTTATTTTACTAAAAACTCACCGAAGGGTAAAAATGGATTTAAACAATTGTAGGTGGATGGAAATAATATTACATATTTATGAAACATGTATGTGGATGATAAAATACACCCCAGTAAATACCAAAGTATAAACAATCTCGGATAAAAATGAGATTGTGATATTTCCCTTACCTTTGGTCTGATTTGCTTCATAAGTGTCCGAACCTCCTGTATAATGATTTAAATAATGTTATTGACTTATTCCAGAATCATACTCATTGTTATTATATCATATATGGTTCACTTATGACTTTATATTACCCGTTCTTTTGTAAATTCCATGTTAAAGAGCGTTTTGGGTAAAATTGTTTCATTTGTCGTCCATGTTTGGACTTGTTGTTCTTGACATTATTATTACTTATATCATGATTTACTTACTTCCAGAATATAAAACATAATTTATATATCATATATATTCAGTATATATATATATATAATATATAGATAAATGAAATGAAACACACCGTTCATGGAGACGGTAGTCCGTACGTACGCATGAACGCTGTTTTCCTTTCCTTATTTTCTTGAATAGAAGTAAGTAGATTACATACATATATATATACATAAATCCAGTAGATTTAACATGTTCATATATTTCATTATTATTCATTATATATACTTTATAATCATTCATGAATGGTTAATGTGGAGAATGAATCTCATCGCGTCGTGGAGACGGTAGTCCGTACGTACGCACGAGTGATGATATCGTTCTCATGATCGTGAACTTGTGTTAAAGTGTATGTATAATATTTCAGTATCAATATAAATTTATAATAATCATATATAGTTACTCATTACACTATTATACCCATACAATTAAGGTGGTGGCGGAAAATAGATTACACCACGGCGTGGAGACGGTATTCCGTACGTACACACGCGCGATGATTTCCTTTTTCCGTAGGATGAATAGAAGGTTAATTAGAGTTGTTTCATATTTATAATAACATATAATTATATAATAAATACTGATGTTATTACTTTATCATGAAAAAACTAAAGAAGAAGAAGTTGAAGAAGAATAAAATTGAAAAAGATCGGTAATGGATATTACCTCTTTTTGATGCGCCTTCTCTTAACCTCCACTTAAAGAACTAAAGATGGTCTTTGAAGATAACCAGGACCTCTAGTATGATACTAGAGAAGTGGAGAAGAGATTTTGGCAGGGGTTGTCCGAGCTTGAATGCTCAAATTGGTGTGAGGAGGAGAGGGAGGTGGTGCCCTTTTATAAGGGAGGAGAGGGGCTCCTTTGGAAAAACTAAAACTATTATTTTATTATAAAGCCAAGTTCGGTTTTAAATAGCTCTAAATTGATTTATTTCGAGTCTAAGGTGGGGATGGGTCGAAATCCTCTCATCCAATAGAATTTAGGCAAGTTTAAGTTCCTATTTTAACCTTATCATTTAGATTTAACATTAAGTTAAATAATTTTACTTTTACCATGTCTTCTTGTGTTCTTACAGTATAAGGTTAATAAACTTACTATAAGAAGCCAAACGAACCCCACGTTGTTTATTATTAATATATATAACCTTATCTAAGTCATTTTTCCGAACCTTAGATTTTTAGGAATAAAAAAACAATTAATAATATAATATTTGTTTTAAAAACTATTTTATGTCAATTTTGACACTATTTAGTAATTGATTTTTGTGAAAATCATAACAGAATTATAGGTTCGAAAAAAGTTAATTAAATCAATACTAACATGTCATATTAACCTATAAAATTATTTTAATTCATAAAAAGTCTCAAATTATATTTATTTGGGTATTTATAACATCAATTATGTCAATATTTCATTAATAAGATAATTACTGCATCATTGTTGTGTCATAAATAAATTAAATTATTTAATGTCTAAAAATTACAAATAAAATACCATTATGTAGGAAATCTTTTTATATTTCTAATTAATATTTATAGTCGAATTTATCTTATGTATAACCCCATATTAAAAATGTTTTAGTAAATAAACTTTGATTTTAACTCTTTTAACCCTTCTTTAAATAAATTAATAATAAATGTCCTAATCTAATCCAAGTGGGCCTAAATGGTCATATTTTATTCCTAAGTTTGTTTTTGGTCGAATTACACTTGTCCAATAGAATTAGGACATGTTTTAGGGTAATAATAACATCATTTCTACCCTTAATTACCCTATTTACTTTTAACCGTGGTAAAAAAAAGTAAAAAGTTACTATTCACCAAAAAATTATTTTCATCTCATTGAACCACATTTTACTTACTGACATCAACCGTGTCACTCGAATTTTTGAAATTCCACTCACAGAAGCGGTATAATTATGTTTTATGAACAATTCAGTTTTTTTAACTACCACTTAGTGGTTTCACTATTCATCAAAAATTGAAAGTTTTCAGAAAAATACCAAAAATTAGGCCTAAGCTATATTTGATATTGTGAACTCAAAAATGATGTCTATTTTACCAAATTCAAAATATATCAGTTTCATTGACTAATTTAAAAATTAATTCCCGTCGTCAAAACAAATAGCGTGTTTTTAAGAGATAATAACTATCAAAAGATTCAAACATGTTTATAACTGGTTTAAATGTGAAATTACATCCAATGACCATCATTGTATTAAATTGTAAAAATATATTCTAAATATACTTTAAAACCAATCAAATTAATAATTTATCACTATTAATTATTTTGATTAAAAAAGTTGTTTTTAATTAAAATTTAGTAATTTTCACTATTCATCAGAATATGAAATTTATCCGAAAAGTACCAAAATTTCACCCTAAGCTAATTTCGATATTACGAATCCAAAAATAAATTCCATTTTGAAAAATAAAATTTAAAAAATTTTAAAAAGTGGTTATTACTATTCATAACAGCTAGTTTTAATAATATTTTAATAGCATATTGTTGTTTAGTGAAACTCGTTATTGCGTACTACACACGCTATCGAGGAAGGTCGCGATTGCGTGTAATGCAAGGCAAGTCTAGGATGCGTGTTGTGCAAGCTCCTTTTGGTGTAGCATATAACACAAGACATTAATGAAATTAAAATAATATTTTTCATAAAATCTCGGGGTGTTACAATTACCCTTTTCTCTTACCTAAATAATGGGAAAAATATCTTTTCTAAAAAATATATTTACAAAAAAAAAATCAAAAAATCATGACAATTTATTTATAAAACAATTTATAAAACCAGAGCATTCAATTTTCATCCAACATAGTCTAGATATGGAACCACATACCGAAAACTAGGGTCACACACACAAGGAAACAAGATCCACAACCATGATAAGGAATGCATAATGCAAAACATAGCCCTTGTCATTGATTCTCACATCTTAGAATCATAATTCATAACAACAAGGTTTGGAATAGATTAGGTATCACATTTCTCAAGAAATATGCACACAATACCACAACCAAAGAAAGCGTCATCCTATAGAAGACAATGCGGAAGAGAAACTAGAGAGGATCGATAGAAAAAAACTGATCATAAAATGATCCATAAGCACATCCCAAAGACACTTCCACAATAAAATTAATGAATACATAGAAATGTTTCTTACCTAGATAGAATAAACACAACCCATATGAAGATCAAGTTCTAAACAAAGAAATACATAAGAGGAGGATACACCCATAATTTCCTATATGGATACCTAGGGTTATAGGTAGGGAAATATAATATGAATGGGAGGATAGTTATGAAAGTAGTGTGATAAAACCTAATGATATGAAAGGATTTACATCGTAAAACCTAATCTTAGAATCTTAATACCCCATGAATCATGTACGTTGAAAACATCATCACCTTGGGTTCAATTACCCCAAGTGACTATTTTATGATATAAAAGGCAATTTAAGGCGTAAATAATTTTACACCATAAAACATTATCATGGATTTCACTTCATGAAATGTTTGTTCCATAAGACACAGTTTTATGCCATAAAAATGTCATGTAGGTAGCACCCAACCTAGGCTCTATTGAAAACTCCAAAAAAAAATCCTCGATGCCCTCCTAACATGAGAAACACACTCTTAAACATAAAAATACCAAGCCATTTTAATTAAGATATTATAATATATGATTTTTATATTGTATTTGGTTATTTCATAACATTTCATTTATGATTTATTTAGTGGGAATTATTTATATATGGGATTGGGAACCCTTTATCAGTGTCTAATTTCCACTATATAAGAAAATAAGAGATCATTTCCAAGGGACTATTCATTACCATGAATTTTCTCTTCTTTACACATCCTAGAGAGAAAAATAAGAATTCCATGGTTTCGAACATCGATATCCTTCATGGATAAAAGGAATGAGTTCATGGTGATCATTGTGACATTTAAGGATTCATCAGAAAACTAAACTAGCACCTATATTACGATGATTGTAGTTCTAGGGGACTCTAGAAGTATGTATGGATGATCTAGAAGGGTTGGGCCTCAGATCCTTCAAAAAACAATCACTGGTGATCAGTTTATATCATAATTTCCTTCAATTTTAATAAGGTTTTCATTTATTTATTTTGTTCTTAATTAAATTCACATGTGATCCTCATACCTTTATCAAGGCTTGGATCATCAAAGATGAGAATGTTACATCACTCTGGTGATGAAAAAATCAAATTCTTCTACCCCTTGGATTCTGCTATACAACTCTAATACCATCATCTAACCTAATTCATAGCCTTGGGGGAGTGATACACATGGAAATTATTAAAATTTTTGTATAATTTTAACTTAGTTTTAATTAATTAGTTTAATCAATTTTAATGTTTTAGGTTTTTTCATAGATTTATAGTATTCAAGTTAGTTTTATAACTTTTTGTTAAATTGTACTTTAATATAATTTTTGAATATAATTTTTAATTTATTTTATTCTTATCATATATTATATAAAATTATATATATTTAGTAGTATTATTATTAATATGAGTATAACATTTAATTAATTTTTTTATTTATAGTATCTTTTTTATTAGTTTTTTTAATATAACTATTAAAATTTAATTTCCCTTCATTTATGTTTGTTTTTTATGTTTTTTAAGAATTTTAGACTTATAGGGGAAAGTTTCCCTCTATAGATTCATCCATTTCCTTATTCATCAACTATCTCATCGAGATCTCCGAAACTATTTAGTGACCTTTATCATCTTAAAAGGAAGTTCATCAAAAACCCTATGGGAAACCTTCTTACCTACAACCTGACTGAAACCCCTTATCTGTCACAGATCCTCCACTCACATCCCTCTCATTCTATCATTAGATTGTAGAAGAACTTATATCCTTGAGTCTCCCCATGTGGCATATGAAAACCTGATCTTTGTCACTGGGTTCTCACACTAGTGTACAATATGATACCCTCATCTCCCTGTATGCATGCATGATGCTAGATAATGTTGAATGAGGTTCCCTAGACCCTCAATTTTAGATATGAGGCTAAAACACATAATTAAAACACCATATTAGATACTAGATAAGATGACCCAATGAAAATTACATTATTTAAATTTAATTAAACATTACAGATCACAATAGTCTCACAATACCAAAACCAAAAGGTTTAGTGTCTTTGAATGTTAACTACATAAAAATATTATTTCACATAATTTATTCAACATTTCTTACAACATGTCAATAAAATAACTTTTTTTAAACATAGTCCTACATATAATTTTCTACTTAAATGGAAAAAAGAAGGGGTGAGATTAAACTCTATGTAAGGGAAAATATATCAAAAGGTAATAAAGGTGTTAGAGAATTATAATATGAGAAAAAACAAGCATGAGAGAAATATATAATTAAGAAAATGTGGAACAATAATAATTATTTATAAGTAGTGAAAAAAGGAAATGTAATCTAAAATTAACAAACATATACTGTGGTATAAGAGTGGAGAAACATGTGATAATAAACTTGATACATGAATCATATAGAAAGTAATATAACATAAAGATATGGAATGTCCTGGATACATACCATAATAAGGAACTACGGTAAAAACATAATCATATAGAATCATTACATTTCTAGATAAACCAATCATTAATAACCTTTAAATTTTGAACAAATCTATGTATGTTCACCCATTAAGTTTTGAACATATCAAATCATATCCATGCTCTACTATGTCATGAGATATAAAACCATAACCAATGAATTGGAGGGTGATATAGAAACCCACCCATAAAAATATATACATATGTGTAACATATGAAATAAATTATATATCACATCATTTAAAACACATATAAATAAAATGAGTTTTGAAAAATTTCCAAATGGCATCACATAAAACAAATTCAAGAATTAGATTGGTTGACACCAAAAATTGAATCACTCTAAATAAGTATTTCAAAAAGGAATTTATATGGGGATTTATAAAAAATAACTATAAAGGATATAGGTCATTTGGAGTTAAATTAAAAAAATTGATGTGAAACCTAGAAAGATTCATTAGAAAATATTTCTTAACATCTTTATAAAGAGACAAAAATATGATCCACTTTAAAAAAGATAATTTTTAGAAGTTGATATGTACAATTTTTATGAAATTATTTATAAATAAATATTAATAAGCATCCATGAGAAATGCACAATGGTTACCCAATGTAAATGTAGAGTGAAATATAAAATACATTGTTAAAAAATGAGAAGTATTTTTAAAAATTTAAAAATATGTTATTAAAACCCACATCCTTTGAAATATAATTAATCTCTCTTTTGAAAAGTAGTGAATAGAATTATAAAAATAAAAATAAATAATAAATATTTATATATCAAGATAATAAAGAATAATATTTTTGGGAATGAATAATATAAACATGGAAGAGAAATAGCTTATTAGAGAGGATGATAATTATTCTTCATAACATTATACTTTTATGAGAAAGAATGTTTTCATGGAAGAATATTTTATTTAAATAGTAATTTTCCATAGATAGAAAGAAAATGTTCTATATAATAAAATCTTAGGGTGGAATAACCCACATATGTATTAAATAAGTTTAAGAATAAACATTATTACTAAAAGAAAGGATATTTGAGTTATTAATATCCCTTACTTTTACTCTCGACTTCCAAAAAATCTCTTAAAATAATTATATAATTAACATAAAAATATTAATAAATTATTTTATATCATTATCCATATCTATTAACGTATATACTCTTCATTTATAATAATTTATTATATAGTTATTAGTTATTTATAGTTTATTTTCACCATAAGATGTTTGTGATTTTGATTATTTTACGCATGCTTTAAAATGTCAATGTATATCCCTATTCCTTTATTAAAATTTCATAATTCATATATTATCTAAGTTAATATAAAATATTATTTATAATATTTTATAAAGATCTAATTTCATTGCATGAAAAATTTAGTCACAATTAATAAAGATAAAATTTGAGGAAAATTTTGTTTCATTAAATTTTTAATGAACAAAAGTTGGTATATTAATTATGAGTGAAATATTAACATAAATTTTATAGAAAATTAATTATGTCAAATTTTTTTAATTAATTAAATACATTCTTATAATCATTAAATTAGGGTGGTGATGAAAAATGAAATATGACATTCTATGGAGGCGGTAGTTTGCATGAACACACAAACATAGTTTTTTTCCATAGAAAAATAAGATAAAGAATGATTTATCTTTTTATAATAATTAATATATTATAAATATCATATTTATTCATTAAATACCCCTTTTTAATTAGTCATTTAAGCTAGTGATGTAGAATAAAACTAGTTGTTGATGGTGGCGGTAGTCCGCATGTAACATGAACAAATTTTTTATTTTTCCATGGAAAGGGAAAAGTTAGATATTGGTTATTACATAAATATAAAAATATTTGACGATACCATGAATACATACATAATTATATTATAATGTTTAAAATATATTTAAAAAGAGGTAGAAGAGGAAAAAAATGGAATAATTATTATAGAGGAGAAAATACTTACATAGAAGAATTAAATATCTACTTGGAAACCATCTTAATTTAGAAGGGACATGAAAAATATCTAGGGACCAAAAGATAAATTATGTGAGAGAGGATTATTTTAGAGGAAAAAATAGTTATATTATTTAGAAGAAATAAATTTTTTGATGTATCTTTGAAGGAGATGTGGGAGGATCCCTTTATAAGTGAAGGGGATAACATTTTGGTAAATATAATCTATTAATATAAAAAATAAATAATTTTCAATATGAAAGTGGTTCCAAATTGGGAAATAATGGTTTATAAAATAAGGTAATGTATATAAATCCATTAACCTCTCATTTGGAAATATGTTTTCAATATGTTTTAGGTTTTTTACCCATATATTTAACCCTTTTACTTGGGGGTGTCCAAACATGACCCAACCCAATGGTCCAGAACCAACCCAACTAGATTGGGTTAGGTTTCATGCATAATATCAATGGGTTGGGTTTGGTTGACCTATACATGGGACAATTTGGGTCTCATGTTGGCAGGTTTATGACCCTTCCTGACTCAACAAACCTTTCCTCCCATATAAGCCTTCCTTGCCTCTTTTATCCAATAAACAGAGCCAAACCTAATAGTAATCCTCACTTCCCCTCCCTCCCCCAAACCCCCATATCTCAGGATATCATGGTATTGCGTGTGCTTCCAATTATCATGACCTCAGGCCGTCATCTTCCTGCCACTTCATCAACATTTTTGTTGCCTCTCCAAAGTCTTTCCTCCTCCTATTGCTTCCTAATACACGTACACCATCCTTGTCAATGTCATCATCTACCCATGACGTTGCTACTAGCTCTCCGGAGTCCCACCTCCCATCGATTCTACCACTTATTTCTATGTTGTCCATGCCGACACCATCACCACCATCCATGCCATCACCATTACCTATCCTAGGTCCTACCTCCATCGTAGGTCCGTTGCTACCACTTCTTGCCTTTTCATTCGTACTTTTCATCATCATCTATTCCACCATGAAAATTATCCATGTGATCACCCAACCATGCCATCAATCTCCACCTTAGCCATCACTGACCTGTATCGACACCACTACCGCATCTCCCAGAGACATTGTCACTACTATGCTGGTTGATCATGGAGTGAATTTTTTGATTTTCTTTCTTGTTGGAATTGGAGTGTCTAAAAAAATTTGTTGATGATTATAGGTTATGGGAGGTATAAAGGAGACATCACTGACATTAGATCTGGTTCAGTTTAGGTAGGAGAGTTGTAGAACATTATTTTTTCCATAACCCGATCGACCTGACCAAACCCAACCCGACCTGAAACAGGTTGGGTTGGCTCGAGTCCGAACTAAAAAAATACCATATACTTGACCTGAACAAACCTATTTTTATTGTTTTGGGTCAAAAAAAATCCCCCAACCCAACCCAAACCGACTTATGGACACCATTAACTTTTACTATTTATACTATTCCTACGACAACAAATTTTTACCTATATAATTCAATTTTTATGACTAAAAATAAAATTGACCTTATTAAATTATTTTTAACTTATAATAACAAATATTTAATCAATTTTATTAGATATCATTTATAAAATTACAAAAAATTAATTCTAAAATAATAATTGTATAACACTTTAAAAATTGTTTTAGAGAAAAATATTACTTAAGTTCTAAAATATAAATTATCAGTTTTTAAATTAAAATTACTTTTTATAAATGCATAATTTTACTTACAAAACACATATTTTTTCAATAAAAGGATTTAATAAATTTTAATTTATGATTATATCCCAATGATGTCATAAAAGTCACAATATTTATAAACACGATATTGTGTACTATTCATCCAAAAGTCGACCTTTTCAAAAAAATACCAAAAAATCAGCCAAATATAATTTTAAAATGATTAATATAAAAACTATCTCTTTTTTTAAAATGAAAATTCTAAAATTTAATAACTAATTTTTAAATGGAAACATAAAATATAATGAAAATCTATTATTATAAGAAAATGACTCTTCCAAACCTTAAGTGTCCTTAATTTTATTACATATCAATTACCAATTATATAGTGTTAATATATTTTATTTAAATTGAAATATTTTTTCATAATATTCCATTATAAATTTCCAATTTAATTTCTTAACATAAAAATACACAATATACAGAAAAATACGATTCTTTAAGAAACATGTTTATTTATACTAAATTATTTAAATTAGATTTCATTAAACATAATTTTTTATCTTATAACCATTAAATTTATTTAATTAATTAGAATTATAATACATAAAATTAATTTTTAAAACAAAAATAATATTATATAAGTAATTAAAATAAATCATTTTAACTATTTTTCTATTTACTTTTAGGTTTATAATTTTTTCTAATTTTCTTAATGATATTTCACATTTTATTCTTAGGATTTGTTAATGATTATCATAAATTTTGAAATATAATGTTGTTGATTTTAATATGGTGTTTCATGTGATATAATATATTTAATATAATATTTATTTAAATAATCACACATACTAAATTCTTACGGCGTTACATTCTCTCCCATTAAATAAATTACGCCCTCCCAATTTTAATTATCATTAAATAATGAAATAGACAAGGGCATATATCAAGATAAAATTTTAAAGTTACCATCATAGGTAGGACTATAGAACTCATATCTTCCTTTATAATAAGAATATGTTGATATTCTCAATTATTTGTTCCAAATATACCTCCTTAGCTATCTATAATTCTTATGAGTTTCAAGATACATACCCTTCACCACTTCATTTTCCGGATCCTATTTCCAAAAAAATACTAAAACCAAAATTGTTATGTTGATATACAATAAAATCACAGTAAATAATCATATGGATATTAAAACCCTATACAAATATGAATTCTCCTATGTCACCTTCATTTCAACCTATGATATTCTAACTATGATATAAATGAATCAACCTATATGTCTTTCAGTTTAACATTGATTTTCCATTTTCATTTTCCTATTATGATCTATAAACTTTCTAGTTATATATTACTGTTGACGCTCCTTTCGTCACAGAATCTAAAAATCGGAAAAGGGGAATATCTGAGTCCAATGTGATTCATCCTTTGAAGAAACATCAAAAATCGACAAAGGGATGAACAAGGAGAACATTACCCATAGGTCGCGCAAGTTCCCTCATGGTCGCGCAAGTACACTTGCGCGCCGCCTAGTGGTCGTGCAAGTCTACTTGCGCGACGCCTTATGGTCGTGCAAGTGACTTGCACGACCTAAAGTGATAACCGCCCGGTAATCGCCCAGGGTCTTCTCCTGCCTATAAATAGACCCTATGGGCCCCCCATTCGGGAGGATCTTTTTCCAGAAACTCGGATTGAAGCTCCCGACGCCCAAGTCTCTTCTCAAAGCTTCCGGAACACTTCTAAGGTAATTTCTTACCTAGAACGGAAGATCTAAAGAGAAGAAGGAGGGCCTAAGTGTTGAAACTTATCAACACTTGCGCGCCGACTTATTTCCTTCAATATAACTTGCGCGTCCCTTTTCTGGAAGAACCTCAAGAGGATTCTAAAGTGATTAAAAAGGAGTCGCTCAAGTATTCTAATACTGGTTGAAAATCGCGCAAGTACCCCACATGTCGCGCAGGTATACTTGCGCGACCAATACTTGCGCGCCCACGGAAGACTTGCGCGCCTTTCAAGACTTGCATGCCCCTACCTTTTTTGGGTGCCCATCTTGCCCATTTTACCCCTCTTAAGCCATTACACCTTTTCTTTTCAAGATTCAGTCTTCAAGACACTCTTCAAAGCCATTTATGGCATGATTTCTTGATTCGACTTCCTTATCTGAAAGGAATTCTGTGGAATATCTCTCAAAACCTAGTGATTTAAATATCCTTATGTCACCAAATATTGAGAGTTCGTTCATTCAAACTCATCCTTTAAGATGAGAGAATCCTTAACTTGGGTCTCCTTTTTTTAGGAATAATCCCCAGTTATAAGTCCTTTAAATATGGGCATCCTCCTCAGAAGTAAGCCCCAAACCTTAATCCCTAACCTGGGTCTCCTTTTCAGGAATAAGACTCAGTCATAATCTTGGGCTTCCTTTTTAGGAGTAATCCCCAAGTCCCCTAACCTGGGCCTCCTTTTTAGGAGTAAGTACCAGTCTTAATCTTGGGTTTCCTTTTCAGGAGTAAACCCCAATCCCCCTTAAATTTCTCTTAACCAGTCCTAATTTACCCTTGATTTGGGTTTCCTTTTCAGGAGTAAAACCCAATCATAAGTCCCCTCCTAACTTGGGCATCCTCCTTAGGAGTAAGCCCCAAGATTAGAGTATTCAAATCTCCATAAAGCACATATACCTTTATGGACCCTGTTCCTGGATTTTCTCCCTAAAAGTAAATCCTAAACCTTCATCTATCTGGGCAGTCATACATACATAAGCCCCAAACAAATTCTTATGATTGCATCTTTCATGACACAATTGTCTAATTTTTACCAATACCTCTTGTTTCTCACACCGAGCATGACTCACGTGAGCTTAGAGTGTAAAAGTAATTATGACATTCTTCTTTGAGCCATCAATCATAAACATCATACTCCATTACTCTAACTACGTGGGTTCTGATTCCTTTTCCAAAACAAAGGATACGTAGGTAGCACATTTTTGGGTTCAATCCCAACTTTGAAATAATCCCTGTCCTTCTGAATGACGATAAACTTCAAGTGCCCCACTGAGTGGCTTTAAAACCAGCCTGGTCATCATAATGACCAAGAGACTTTTATATAAATGTTTTGAAGGATACCATTGACCAAGAATCTCTAAACAGATATAGATGATTCTCTATTGATGAAGAACCTCGAATACATATAAAAGATTCTCTAAATTTCTTGCATATTTAATCATTGATTGTTAAAACTAAAGGAAAACACATTTTATACTTGGTAATGTAATAAGGATTCATGAACATAACTTAAATCTATAAAGAGAGTCCCAGAGTAGACAATAATTCCCCTAAAAAAGGTGTGATGAGTCCGACCTCCCATCCTCTCGACCAATGCAAATTCCTAAGCCTCGTCAGTCCACAAACTAATGAGCGCCTACCTTTGGAAAGTAGGTCCAAACAGATGTGGAATCATTGGATGTTTTCGGTTCTACGAACAAACCCGCTAGAAACCGATTGGAACGTTTGAATCTCAAATTAACGAGGTCATCCCCGAAATCCGTGAGGAAACAAAAATGGTGAACCCGACGTGAATCCTTAACCAAGTTAAAGTGATGTTATTCTTATTTGTTAGGCCCCTTGGGCCAACAAAGCAATCATTGACATGTTCTCATCCAAAAGATGCAGTGGCCGGATTCATCTTGATTATGTCTGTTATATGGAAATGGCACTCTTTTCTCAAGATCTTCTGAAAAATGGCTTTCCTTAAATTCACCCCTGTGAATACAACTGCTGTAAACACCTCTACTGTGAGGTCTGCTGCTGTGAAAACCAATGCTGCTACTCCTGCTGGAACGTCGTCCACTCTGAGGATGACATCACCAACTCAGCGTCTTCAACGCTGGGTTTCTAATGCACTGGTTAAGGAGTACCGTCGCAACAGTACTATCCCAACTATGGAGGCCGCTCGTCAAGCCCTCCAAGTTAACAACTCTACCTGGTCGTCCGGACAACGGCGGCCAACGATCAAGAAGCAGGCGGTGCTGACTACCGTCTCCAACCGTTTCGGGTCGTTATCCCCGGAACGCAATTTCCATTCACTCCCTTACTCTGAGGAAGTGAATGAGCAGGTCCCGCTGGACCTTAATTCAAAAAGACAGGAGTCCTTCCCAAGGACTCCCATCAACAATCGCCACCAGACTCGTGCGGTAGTGCGCCCTCAATATGATGAGGGTACCGACTCCAGGCATTCAGATCAGGTTCCTCAAACCCGAGCAGGCAAGATGAACCGCCAGAGACGGAATCCGGTGAACAATGGGAAGGTTGTCATCCCTGCCATCTCCGGAGAAGTCCACCAACCTAACTTGGTGGCAAACAACGAGCAGGCACAATCACCTGTCCGTTTTAATTCCGCTGTCCAGCAGACTCGTCTGGCAGCATCACGCCAATCCCGCCAGGCAATCCCGGCGGAGTACCATAGGTAGGAACATACACCTGCTTATACATCACCAGTTAGTCAGCAGGCTCGTCTGACTATATATGATGGATCTCGTCAACCGCATTTGGCGAAGTGTAATCAGCAGGCACATACACCTGCTAATACTAATCAAGCCTACCAACAGTCTCGCTTGGTAGCGCACAGAGAAGTCAGTCGGAAAGCCCCGACGACAAACAGGAGGCAGACTCAACTCTCTGCCTCCACACTTGAGTACTGTCAAGATTCACTGACAGGAAAAGGAGGACAGGAGCAGGCACATACACCTACTCCAAGCCCGGAATGGACGTATATCCCCGTTCCGGCGGCTGAAGTCACCAAACATATTTTGTCAATGGTGAAAGAGCAGAAGAAAATTCATGCTCATATTCTGGATGCTTGGCAGGATATCATAACAGCTTCAGCATCATCTCAGGGACATACACATAAATCTATCCCTAGCAGTGGAGTGACACATCAACGATTCAATCCGGAATAGACACACACATCTGTTCCAGTCCAAGAGGGTTATGGGGCATACTCCCCCATATCAAACGAACAACCAAGTCAGGCACATACACCTGATTTGAGTGGAGATCGTCAGCCTAACCTGACCATCTTTCCTGATCAGGCACATACACCTACTCAGAGTAACCACTTTCGTCAACAAGTGGTTTCTAAAGTGAGTAAGAAGGCATCTAAGAAAAAGATCCGCCCAGCACAGTCAGGAGATCAAAGGCCAATCTGCAACAAGTCCTTGCTCGATGCTGGAGTTCTTGAAGCCCTCAGACATTTATCTGTCGGAATTCAAGATTCTACTCCCTCAGTTCTCAATAACGGGAACATTAATTTTGAAGGTCTTCAACAGACACTTCCTCATAAAGGCTTGCTTCATGAAAGTTCGGTCAATCTTGAAGTTTCTTCTTCAGATGAGAGCCACAGGAACCCTCGGTGTGGTCAGAATACCAAGGAGAAAGAGATTTCATCTTTTGCTGTAACCCATCATGACGGTCCTCCTCATGGTGATGAACTTCGCTGCGAAAGTCCTCTCCACAGTAGTGATTCACGTTGTCTCGAAAATTCTTCAGAAGGCAATGTAGTGACGAGAAAGCCCTCCTATCTCGAGGCACTTGCAAACGTAAAACCAGTTATGTCTGATGCTTTACTATCGGCAGGTGAAACTCTTTCTCCATCAGAAGATATCCTGGGGTTCAGGTTATTCTCCGAACCATCCCTGGGTCATTCATCTTCCAGTATGAATAGTGATCTCTCTACCAATCTTGTTGAATCTGATGAAGCAACAAGGAAACACCAACTCTGGTCCAAACAGGTAGAATAATCTTCATTTAATGATAAAGAGGAAATGCTGAACATGAGGAAAAAAATGGAAAAAGGTGAAGTACCGGTCATGTTTTGGCCTTTGGCTGACTCCCAGTATGACATTCCAAAGATGTTGACGGATGATGGAATCCATGATATTCATCTCAACATATGGAAGACTCTTTCTCAATTGAATAAGAAAGTATTATCTTATGGTGATTATGAAAATCATATTAAGATAATAGAAGGGTTACAATGCCAGATTGATTTGGCATCTCTATCAGTCTCTCGGTATCCGAAGGCTGAAAAGCAACAAAGAACCCTTCAACGTCATGCCTTGGCACACTAAGAAAATTGTGTCAGTTAATTTCCAATGCTCCATCTGATGTTCATATCAGAGGATGGGGTGTTCACGGAGCACTACATTTCACAGTGCTTTCCAGTCAGCAAAGCCCGCCGAAAATGGTCTCATGCAATGTTATTGCCCATGGCCGGCCACAGTCAATTGGCTTTGTTCATAATCAAAAGCTTGCTCAAGAACAAGCTTCAACTAGTTCCTCTCAAAATCAAGTATATAGAGAACAAGTTGTTGAATTGCTCCTACATCAAGCAGGCGAAAATATTGCACAAGTCTCTCGTCTGGAGCAAACACGTCATCAAATGACAAAAGTTTCGGAAATAATCCAACGGTCTGTTGAACCAGGCGATAAAAGTGGATACAGGTTAATGCATCCAGCTAATTTCTGAACTATGATTCGCAAGATCAAGAGAGATTTTAAGAAGATCTCAGACATAACATGTCAAGAGACACCCCAGCCTGTCAGACTGGGGACTTCTCTAAACCAACCCTCAGAGTCAACAAATGGGATTCGAGGAGTTGAGCGGAAGCAGCAGGAACATCCCCAGTCCACCGGACTGGGGACTTTTTCAAATCCTCAATCCCTCCCTCAGAGAAAGTCAGTATTCTCTCGATTAGGGAATAAGCCTCAAGAGGAACGAAGAGCCAAGCTATCAGGAGATTCTCTCCAAGTGACGGTTCTCCAAGAAGTTCCTGAGGGATCAAGTCAACGGAATTCCATGTCTCATCATGGACATGGAAGAAGACAATATCACAGAAATGTTGATAGAAAGGATTCCATTCAATATGCATCCATTAATGTCATCAATGCCATTACTGCTGATTCACCAGATGAGGCTCAATCAGAGGGATCAGACGAAGAGGTTCATGCTCAAGAAGTTGCGCACACAGACCTAAATGAAGAAGGTGTGCGCACACGTAATCAAAGGCTTACCCAAAATCTGAGTATTCCTTCAAGTAACCCACTTCCCCCTCTCCGAAAAGGATCCAATAAGGGGAAAGGAAAGAATCAGGTTACTTCTCACCCTTCCTCTGAAGGAGGTCAATCGCTCTCATTAGAGCAAAGGTTTGCACAACAAGAGGAAGAAATGAAAGAATTAAGAAGGTTGAATGCAGAACTACTTTAGATGAGTCTTCTTCTTAAGAATGCTGAAGTCTGACAGCCGAAGGAATTTTTTGTAACTAATGAGATGGATCAGGAATATCCTCTTTTATCAGTACACCCTCAGAGGTCTAATCCTACGGGTCAAACGCAACAACGGTTGGCAGCACTACCATCAGTTGCAGCACCAACCACCACGTCTGTCCAAGCTCCATTCATTTCACCTACCCAAAACGAAGTTCAACCTGATGTTTCTCAAAAGTTAATAACTACTATTGAGTCATTAACAGCTCGATTAGAAACTATGGAAGTGAAACGGGCGCAAGTTCAACCTGAAAAGAAATTTTACCCTGAATGGGTAGATTCAATTTCTCCTCCATCCAGTTTTGGAAACCCTGTTTTCCCTACTTTCAATGGATCAGGCGACCCCGAAAAACATTGGATGCATTACGTGTCTTGTTGTGATCCTATGATGGGAACTCCAGAGCAGCAAGAAGCAGTGAAACTCAGATGCTTCGTGCGAACCTTGCAAGGACCAGCTTTTGTCTGGTATACAAGCTTGCAATCCTGGTCAGTCATCGGATGGGAGGATCTTCGTCAAAAATTCCTTCTTCAGTTTAGCTCAACTTTTCCAAAAACAACAGTTTTCGATCTTACAAACTGCAATCAAAGGGAGAATGAAAGAGTCTCTGATTTCATTGCTCGTTGGAAGGGATTAACGTATTCCCTGAGTTTAGCACTCCCTCAAGAGGAACTGTTGCCAATCTGTGTGGAAAATTTGCGTGACGAATTACGCACGCCATTGATCCCTGTGAAATACACAGGAGGGTTTCGAGACCTTACTTTAATCGCTCAACAGATTGAAGATTCCCTTATACAGGCTAAGGTTAAATATCGTATAATTCCATCAGCTCCAGGAAGGAGAATGGGTAAAGCGGAAACTGCTACAGTTATGCTTAAACAAGCACCTGTACCTATTTCTACTTCAAAACCTTCATCTTCTCGAAGGGCTCCACCTCCTGAACGCCAACAACAAAGGCTGTTTCATCCAAATGATCAAAAAGATCAACGACGAAAACAATTTGAGGATATGAAGAGTAAAACATACTCTTTCCGAAGTGAGAAAGTTCCTGGTTACTTCATTTCAGCTCTGGAAAATAATTTGGTTCAATTACCAGTGCCCAAGAGGCCAAAAAAGGAAGGAGATGAAGACCATCCCAATTATTTTCCCTTTCATAAAATGTTGGGGCATCCCATCCAGGAGTGTTTTGTCTTTAAAGACCTCCTGCAAAAGATGGTCGACTTGGGACAAGTCAAATTGAAGGGTTCTTCAGCTCATGTAGCGTGTATTACTGCTACAGATCCAGAGGAAGGAGGCGAGTGGCAGGAAGTCAAAAGCAAAACTGCGAAAAAATATGATGATTGTATGGTCAGAAAGACAATCAATCAGACCCATTCCATTTTGCGAACACAATTGAAGAATCCAATTGTGTCTCCTACAAATGCTGTAGTAAAGCCCCCATCAAAAGATAAATCCTCAAAAGGGCAGCGCAATTCAAAGAAGAAAGAGGAATCAGGAGAAGATGAGTATGTATCAAAACCTAAATTGTCTTTGACTTTGGCAGATTTCATGCCATCTACTTCAAAGCCACGAGCACCGTCCCACCAAACCGCACAGCCTAAACAGGCTAACCAGGCAGAGTCTTTATCAGACGAAGAGTTAATCTTTGGTTCTGTTAATATGATTCAATTAACAGATCCATATTCCAGTCTTGATGAGCCTGAATTCCCTGTATCAAATAAGGGAATCCGAGGAGGTTCTAGAGGTTCAGGATATAGGGGAAGACGTGGATCCTTCCGAAGCCACTACTCTAATTTTACCCCTGCTAGCACTGTATATGTAGCAGAAACTCGTGGTAGAGCCCTTCAGCAAGCTCAAAAAGAACAAGCAAGTTCTTCTGCCAATGGCCAACTCAGTTTTGGCACAGTTATTTTGGAAGACCTAATAAAGGTTCCATCTTCTTTATCTCAACAAGTAAATGGATCTAATCAGTCTAATCTTCCAAAACCAAGGATGTTTCCAACTTCAATACAAGATACATCAGCTTCCAAAGCATCTGCTTCCAAGGTACCTGCTAAACCGCATATTCCTATTGGGAAACGCAGACATCTAGATCAAAAGTATGATATATTGAAACACTTGGCCCAAGTACCAGCCAAGTTATCAATTTCGGATGCTTTGAATCTGTTAAAAGATCTTTGGGAAGCACTCATCGAAGCTTTGTCAAGTCCTCAGGAGTTTGAAGCTGAAATTGCTGCAGCTGAAATCTATCACATAGAGAATAATCCTGCAGAATGCCATGCAGTGATATCTTTTACTGATAAAGATGAAGATGATGTTGTGCATGGGCACATAAAACCTTTGTACTTATCTGGCAAAGTCAATGGTGTAGATGTTCGAAGAGCTTTCATTGACAATGGTTCAGGAGTCAACCTCATGCCCATTCGTACACTTCGTCGATTGGGCCTCACGGAATCTGATTTATCTCCTTCTACCATGATGTTACAAGGATATGATAAAAATGAACAAGAACCACTGGGAGAAGTTACACTCAGAACTCAGTTTTGAGATCTTGTATCTAATTCGTATTTCATGATTGTTGATCAAGACTCAGCTTTCAATATCTTGCTTGGAAGACCCTGGCTGCATCAGCATGCAGCTATTCCTTCATTATACCATCAATGTCTCAAATACTGTTTCGATGGTCACGTTGGAACATTGTATGGTGATAAGGCCCCGTTCAAGACATGTGAGTCTCAATACATTGAGGTGGAATTTTATCACATGAAGGGAATAGAAAAATCTACAATGAAGGAAATTACCAAAGTTAATGCTCTATATGGTTTGGAGAAAATTCCAATAAATCCATTTTCACATTTGAGTACAGATTATGCGTTACCTATCAGTCAAATTGACAAAATAGGCCCAAATCAAAATACTCTTATGGAAAGATCCATAATGTCAATTACGACGATCGAGCCAGACAACATGGGAGAAATTGGTAACCTACCAAGCAGTGATGAAAGCATAAATGGTGATGTTTTCATTTCATCTGCTGAAGTCCAACAAGTCTATACTTCGCTAATCAGGCCAAAAGAAGTTATAGCAACACCAGAGGTGAATAATGATGTCGATTCTCAATCCATCATCTCCTCTTTATTTCCCAAAGAAGACCCTTTATCATCAATAGGGTCGGAAATGGAAGCTTCTTCTTCAAAATGTGAAAATTTTGACATCTCTTATGATCATGAGAATTTCGTTTTTTCATCTACTTTGCAAGTAGAAATGGAAGAAATAACAAATGATGAAAAGGAAGAGGAAGATCTTAGAGATGCTCCTCCAGCATTTGAAGAGGGTATCTCTACCACTGTGGATGAACTCAGAGAAGTAAATCTGGGTACAGAGAAAGATCCACGCCCCACTTTAATTAGTGCGGCCATGACCCTTGAAGAGCAAGAGATGTATATTTATTTTCTAAAGAAAAATAAAGATATTTTTGCTTGGAATTATACAGAAATGCCTGGGCTTGATCCTGATGTTGCTACTCATCATTTGG
Organism: Viscum album; assembly: GCA_963277665.1. Classification (NCBI taxonomy): domain Eukaryota; kingdom Viridiplantae; phylum Streptophyta; class Magnoliopsida; order Santalales; family Viscaceae; genus Viscum; species Viscum album. The sequence continues at coordinate 1,894,515,740 of OY728164.1, forward strand.
GTTTACCAAAAGAACATCGAGGTTTTAAACAAGCCGCGAGAAGAACACACCCAACCTATGCTTCCGAAATTGAAGCTGAAGTGGATAATCTGATCAAATCCAACTTCGTCAAAGAAGTTCAATATCCCAAGTGTTTGTCTAATATTGTCCCTATAAAGAAGAAGAACGAAAAAATTAGGGTTTGCATCGATTTCAGAGATCTTAATCGGTATTGTCCTAAAGATGATTTCCCAGTTCCGATTACAGAACTCTTAATTGATGCGACAGCTGGCTATGAAGTACTTTCTTTCATGGATGGATATTCCGGATATAATCATATCCGAATGGCCCCAGAAGATGAGGAATATACAGCCTTCAGATCTCCTCAAGGTGTGTTTTGTTACCGGGTGATGCCCTTTGGTTTAAAGAATGCAGGTGCAACATATCAACGCGCTATGCATCATATCTTCAAACCTCTTTTAGGGAAGTTTGTTGAATTCTATGTAGATGATTTGGTGGTTAAATCCAAACAATGTTCTAATCACTTGGCTGATTTGGAAGTCATATTCCACAAGCTTCGACAACATAATTTGAAGATGAACCCCTTAAAATGTGCTTTTGGGGTAACCTCAGGAAAATTACTTGGATTTGTTGCACGCCATCGTGGTATTGAAGTCGATCCTGAGAAGACCAAATCAATCCTTGGTATGTCACCTCCTCAGAATTTGAAAGAATTAAGAGGACTTCAAGGAAACTTAGCCTATATTCGGCGTTTCATCTCCAATTTGGCAGGCAAAAGTTTACCCTTTACCAAATTATTGAAGAAAGGAGTCACTTACCAGTGGACTGAAGAATGTCAAGAAGCATTTGATGTTCTCAAGAAATACCTCTTGAGTCCACCAGTACTCATGCCACCTGTTTTGGGTAGACCGCTTATTCTCTATGTGGCAGCTTTAGAGCGATCATTGGGTGCCTTTCTTGCTCAAAAGAATGATGCTGGGAATGAAAATAGTCTCTATTATCTCAGTAGAACTATGCTTGAAGCAGAAACCCGGTATTCATGTATTGAAAAGTGCTGCCTAGCATTAATCTTTGCAGTTCAGAAACTGAGACACTACCTGCAACATCATGAGGTCCAATTGGTATCTCGTAATAATCCGCTCAAATTCATCCTTAGTCGTCCAATGCTTACAGGACGTCTGGCAAGGTGGGCGGTTATTCTACAGCAGTTCGACATTCAGTATGTGTCTCAAAAGGAAATTAAGGGCCAAGCTCTGGCTGATTTCCTGGCTGAACATCCTTCAGTGGAAGACACATATTCAAATATCGAACTCCCTAATGAGGAAATTTTATCTATTCAAGAGAGTCCTCAAACATGGGAAATGTATTTTTGATGGTGCTTCTAGAAGTACAACGGGGAAGAATATGGAAAATCCTAAATTCAACAAAGATGGTTTAGGAATTGTGCTCATTTCTCTAGATAAGGCAGTGTTACCTTATTCCTTTTTGTTGTGGGAAGGTGGTACCAATAATGAAGCTGAATACCAAGCTCTCATTACAGGCTTGGAGTTAGCGCTTCAAGCACAAGTGAATCACTTAAAGGTGAAAGGTGATTCAGACCTGGTAATCAAACAAGTCAATGAGGATTATTCCATCAGAAAAGAAGAATTAATCCCTTTGTATGATTACGTCAGAGAGTTAATGTCGGAATTCCCTTCAGAACCGAATTTTTCTTATGTCCCAAGATCACAAAATGCTCAAGATGATGCACTGGCTAATATAGCCACAGCTTTAGCAGATCCAAATCGGGACGAGACAACCATCTATATTGCTCACCGTCATACAATTTCACCTTATGTTCAAGTCAGAACAGAGGAAATTAATGAAATTAGTCCCATTCCTGAACCGTATGGCCATACTACAGGATGGATGTCACCTATCATGGAATACCTTCAAAATGGAACACTTCCACCTGATAGAGCCGAGAAAGAACAAATTCGGCGACGTGTGGTCAATTTTACTCTTTATGATAGCCCAAACCACCTCGAGAAAATTCTCTACAAACATGGTTTTGATGGAGTTCTCTTCAGATGTATTGATGGTGAAGAGACAATGGATGTCATAAAAGAAGTGCATGCAGGAGTCTGTAGTGCCCACCAGTCTGAACATAGACTGTCTGATCAAATTCGAAGGCTTGGATACTTTTGGCCTTCAATGATACAAGATTGTGTTAATTTCACAAAGAAGTATCATTCATGCCAAGTATATGCCAACTTCATTCATAAACCTCCAGAGTTGCTTCATACAGCTAAATACTCATGGCCATTTTCCACATGGGGAATGGATGTGGTGGGACCTTACCCTTCAGCTACGGCCAAGCAGTTTAAGTACATTCTTACTGCTACTGATTTCTTTTCCAAATGGGCAGAGGCAATACCTCTCAAAGAAGTCAGTTCTAAATGCATTGTTAGCTTCATCAAGTCTAACATCATTACTAGATTTGGTGTCCCTCCTACCATATTGACGGACAACGGCACCAACTTCTGTTCTTCTTAGGTAAATAAATTGTATCAAGAATACAACATTAAGTCCAACCATTCATCTCGATATCATGCGGCGGCTAATGGCCAGATAGAAGCCTTCAACAAGACTCTTTCAAATACACTGCAAAAGATGGTGGATAAAGATAAGAGGTCATGGCCTGATAAACTCTTTCATGCTTTATGGGCTTATAGGACTACCACTCGCAATGCAACGCGGTCAACTCCATATTCATTGGTATATGGAACAGAAGCAGTCTTGCCAATTGAAGTTCAATTGCCCTCACTCAGAATAGCCATTTGTGATCAGTTATCTATAGATGAGCAATACCAAAAGCGGTTGAATGAATTGGAATAGTTAGATGAGAAAAGATTGTGCACTTTGCACCACTTGGAAATCTATCATAATCGAATAGCACGAGCTTTTAACAAAAAAGTTTGTCTTCGTTCATTCATTCAGGGAGAATTGGTATTGGTTCTCAGAGCACCAATGATACCAGGAAAGAAGCCTCCCAAGCTTGAACCAAAAGGGGAAGGACCTTATTCAATACATAAGGTCTACTCCAATGGAGCGTATTCTCTAATCTCAATGGATGGAGAACACATCACGACTCCAACTAATGCCAGATTTCTGAAGAAGTATTTTTTATAAACACAAAATATTATTCCCAGAGCCAAAACAGTCACATTGGTTACTATTATGTCCTACATGACACTAAACTGTATTATGTCCTATCTACATGACGTTAAACTGTACAGAAGTTCCTATATTTTGTCCGAGATGACATTAAACTATATTGTGTCCTAGCAACATGACATTAAACTGTGTGGCACTTTCATCGTCCAGCATGACGATAAACTGTAAAAAGTCCCCAGAACTGATATCCTCATATTGGTTCACCTTAGTCCTAGCTACATGACTTTAAACTGTACAAAAATGTTCTATCATCCAACATGACGTTAAACTGTATAAATGTTCTATTGTCCAACATGACGTTAAACTGTAACAGTTACTTGAATTGTCCTACATGACATTAAACTGTTAAAAAGTTTCCTTTTTTTCGTCCAACATGACATTAAACTGTAGAAAAGAAGATGTCCCTGCAACATGACACTAAACTGTGCAGCACCAGTTCGTCCTTGCTATATGACGTTAAACTATACAGCAATGGTCCAGTATGACTTTAAACTGCAACTTCATCCCACACGACATTAAACTGTGAAAAAGTTCTCGAAACTGTCCAACATGACCTTAAACTGCATCATCCCTGGTCCATGTATATGACCATAAACTATTTGCAAATCCCTTACGTCCAGCAAGACGTTAAACTGTGACGTCCTAACTACATGACGCTAAACTGTATAAAAGTCCCTTACGTCCAGAAAGACGTTAAACTATATAATCTCAAAGGTCCAGTATGACATTAAACTACACCATTCACGGTCCATGCATATGACCTTAAACTATTCGCACTTTCGTCCGACATGACGTTAAAATGGTACACTCTTTTGTCCTTACTGCATGACAATAAACTGCACAATCCCCCTTTCGTCCAATATGACGTTAAACTGTATTGTCCCCATCGTCCTAACTACATGACGCTAAACTGTACAAAAATTCCTTGATATGTCCTACATGACATTAAACTGTTATTTTGTCCCTACTACATGACACTAAACTGTGCAGCACCAATAGTCCTAACTGCAAGACTTTAAACTGCATAGTCCCTTTATATGTCCGACATGACATTAAACTGTGCATCGTTAAGGTTATTATTACCTCTTGTTTCTCACACCGAGTATGACTCACGTGAGCTTAGAGCAAACATCAACCATAACACTCCCTTTGGGCCACTAACCATGTGTAAGTCCCAACAACATTTTTTATTAGATCATTGTCCCCAAGAACAACTTGATCATTAATTCATTCTTTAATTGAACTACACGGACTTTGATCCTTGCCGTCCAGGCTGGGTATGTAGGCAACCTCCCAAGGTTTAAGCCCAAAAACAATCTCTTCACATCGGTTCACCACCATCTCATATGATGTTGATTCGTGAAACCGCCCCTGGAATCAATATCTTTACATTGATTCACTTTCGTCCTTATTATATGACGTTAAACTATACAACACTTTTGTCCGTTATGACAATAAACTACAATATTCTTTGATCTCCTCACTTGAGATAGAACTATTATTGACATTGATTTTTCAATCATGTTTCATTTCAAAAAAGACTACGTGCATACATGGTAATACCTAAATTTTTTATCTCAGGTCAAACCATCATTGCACTAAAGTCCCCTTTTCACCCTTCACATGTACGAACCAAATTTGTACAAAGGGCATTTCTAGAACTACGTGGGCTTGATTCCCATCCTTATGGGATACGTAGGAACGTTCGAGTATCCCTCGAATCCAGTCCCAAGTCTTTTGGGCCTAACCCCAAATTTCACTTTCAGTCCCTTGGCTGAAAAGTCCTCATGAAAATACACACTGTGTATTCATTATTATGGTCCGAATTCTATGACCCTAAACTAAGATCACTCATACTTTCGTCCTGCACGACGTTAAACTGCATTTCAAGAACTACGTATGGCTTGATTCTCATTCTTATGAGATACGTAGTGAAGTCCAAAATTTAAATTCAGGACCCAGCCACAACATGATTATGGTTTTCATTGACCTATGTATCTCTATATACATTGGACAATACCCATCTTTATGTGTTATAATCCCAACCTTAAATATTTTCAGATCTTAATAACCCTTTTCATGACTTCTAATCACAAAAATGTCAAACTTCTAAGAATTCTTTTGCCTGACTATGCAGCACGTGCCCATAGGTGGCCTTGCATAAACAGTCCACATAACAGACTTGTCAGCTAAAAGATGCTATTTATTTGACCATGCAGCCAATTCCCTTAGGTGGCCCTGCATATTTCAACCCCCTAATGGGTTTATTAAATAATGGTAACTTCATTCTTGGGAAGAATGCCTCTTTTGTCGTTATTTGTCTTAAACGACAGTATGTAGGGATACGCAAAAAATAGCCATCCTTAACATATTTGTCCCATATCCTTTTTCATGATCTGAAAGTATTCAAGTCTATGGTTTATTCTTCTTCCCTACGTTTGGGTCAGACCTTCGTAGGAGTGATATTCATCCAGTTCTTCGATATTCTTGTTCGGAAATATCTTCTCCATATTCAAGTACCTCTTTCCATACAAAAAACTCTATACTTTAGAAAATATGAATCTCCATAAACTTTCACTGGATTTTAGCACTAGGAAAGTAAATTTCTAAGAGTTCTTTCGCCTGACTATGCAGCACGTGCCCATAGGTGGCCTTGCATAAACAGTCCACATAACAGACTCATCAGCCGAAAGATGCTATTTATTTGACCATGCAGCCAATGCCCTTAGGTGGCCCTGCATATTTCAACCCCCTAACGGGTTTTTTGTCAAATAATAGTAACTTCATTCTTGGAAACTACTTCTTCTAATTCCTTTTAGCTCTTTTTCATATCATTCCTCAGATTCAAATATTCTTAAGCCATAGTTTACATATTTTCCCTCATACTTGAGTATGGTAATATGTTTTCAAATAAATTTTCAAGGAATTGAATCCTTTTTAATCCATTTTTGGTCAAATCTATTTCGACCTTAAACATTAGCCCCTTTATGTCTGGCATGCATGACTTTTAACTGCCCACAAAAGACAAAGGAACATTGAATAAAAGTCAAGTTCTAGAACACTTGAGCACTGCCCTCTGTGCCCTAAAGTCTTGTGCGACCCCTTTTTCTTTGGATGTATTCGATTTCCTCAGAGTCAAATCCTCATTTCTCTCCAGATCCAACTCTGAGGGGGGACTTTTGTTGACGCTCCTTTTGTCATAGAATCTAAAAATCGGAAAAGGGGAATATCTGAGTCCAATGTGATTCATCCTTTGAAGAAACATCAAAAATCGACAAAGGGATGAACAAGAAGAACATTACCCATAGGTCGCGCAAGTTCCCTCATGGTCGCGCAAGTACACTTGCGCGCCGCCTAGTGGTCGTGCAAGTCTACTTGCGCGACGCCTTATGGTCGTGCAAGTGACTTGCGCGACCTAAAGTGATAACCGCCCGGTAATCGCCCAGGGTCTTCTCCTGCCTATAAATAGACCCTGTGGGCCCCCCATTCAGGAGGATCTTTTTCCAGAAACTCGGATTGAAGCTCCCGACGCCCAAGTCTCTTCTCAAAGCTTCCGGAACACTTCTAAGGTAATTTCTTACCTAGAACGGAAGATCTAAAGAGAAGAAAGAGGGCCTAAGTGTTGAAACTTATCAACACTTGCGCGCCGACTTATTTCCTTCAATATAACTTGTACGTCCCTTTTCTGGAAGAACCTCAAGAGGATTCTAAAGTGATTAAAAAGGAGTCGCTCAAGTATTCTAATACTGGTTGAAAATCACGCAAGTACCCCGCATGTCGCGCAGGTATACTTGCGCGACCAATACTTGCGCGCCCACGGAAGACTTGCGCTCCTTTCAAGACTTGCGCGCCCCTACCTTTTTTGGGTGCCCATCTTGCCCATTTTACCCCTCTTAAGCCATTACACCTTTTCTTTTCAAGATTCAGTCTTCAAGACACTCTTCAAATCCATTTATGGCATGATTTCTTGATTCGACTTCCTTATCTGAAAGGAATTCTGTGGAATATCTCCCAAAACCTAGTGATTTAAATATCCTTATGTCACCAAAGATTGAGAGTTCGTTCATTCAACCTCATCCTTTAAGATGAGAGAATCCTTAACTTGGGTCTTCTTTTTTTAGGAATAATCCCCAGTTATAAGTCCTTTAAATATGGGCATCCTCCTCAGGAGTAAGCCCCAAACCTTAATCCCTAACCTAGGTCTCCTTTTCAGGAATAAGACTCAGTCATAATCTTGGGCTTCCTTTTCAGGAGTAAGCCCCAAGTCCCCTAACCTGTGCCTCCTTTTTAGGAGTAAGTCCCAGTCATAATATTGGGTTTCCTTTTCAGGAGTAAACCCCAAGCCCCCTTAAATTTCTTTTAACCAGTCATAATTTACCCTTGATTTGGGTTTCCTTTTCAGGAGTAAAACCCAATCATAAGTACCCTCCTAACTTGGGCATCCTCCTTAGGAGTAAGCCCCAAGATTAGAGTATTCAAATCTCCATAAAGCACATATACCTTTATGGACCCTGTTCCTGGATTTTCTCCCTAAAAGTAAATCTAAATCCTTCATCTATCTGGGAAGTCATACATACATAAGCCCCAAACAAATTCTTATGATTGCATCTTTCAGGACACAATTGTCTAATTTTTACCAATACCTCTTGTTTCTCACACCGAGCATGACTCACGTGAATTTAGAGTGTAAAAGTAATTATGACATTCTTCTTTGAGCCATCAATCATAAACATCATACTCCATTACTCGAACTACGTGGGTTCTGATTCCTTTTCCAAAACAAAGGATACGTAGGTAGCCCATTTTTGGGTTCGATCCCAACTTTGAAATAATCCCTGTCCTTCTGAATGACGATAAACTTATAGTGCCCCACTGAGTGGCTTTAAAACCAGCCTGGTCATCATAATGACCAAGAGACTTTTATATAAATGTTTTGAAGGATACCATTGACCAAGAATATCTAAACAGATATAGATGATTCTCTATTGATGAAGAACCTCGAATACATATAAAAGATTCTCTAAATTTCTTTCATATTTAATCATTGATTGTTAAAACTAAAGGAAAGCACATTTTATACTTGGTAATGTAATAAGGATTCACGAACATAACTTAAATCTATAAAGAGAGTCCCGGAGTAGACAATAATTCCCCTCAAAAAGGTGTGATGAGTCCGACCTCCCATCCTCTCGACCAATGAAAATTCCTAAGCCTCATCAGTCCACAAACTAATGAGCGCCTACCTTTGGAAAGTAGGTCCAAACGGATGTGGAATCATTGGATGTTTCCGGTTCTACGAACAAACCCTCTAGAAACCGTTCAGAACATTTGAATCTCAAATCAACGAGGTCATCCCCGAAATCCGTGAGGAAACAATTACACCATCAAAATATATAATAATATATTCAAGTCCTTTATAATGGTTCATAAATATTAGGTGAATCATCCAAAGTATATCCCATGAGAGTTCAAACCATGTGTAATGTCAGGATGATTTTTCATACAATAGGTTAAGACCATGTTAATAACCAACCAACCATTTTAGGGTTATTAACCTTAGGTACATATGTTCTATATCTTGGATGCACTTATTTTTATCCATATGGGGATGTAATTTCTAGAAAACCACACAATCTATACTTTACCAAAAATTCTGGATGTTATACTTCATTTACGATTATCATTATAGATTTCACTAATGTTATTTAGTTATAATCCCCAAAAATAACTAAACATTTCCATGATACCAACTGAGGTGCCCCTGACTCGCAATCCCAGATCTAGTTCTAAAATACATTATTTAAACACCATCTTTGAGACCAATTGAGATGATCTAATAACATGTATATCATTTTAAACTCATTTAACATTACATCTTACAATAGTCTCACAATCCTTTAACCCAAAGGTTTAGTGTCTTTTGAGATAAGCTATATAAAAAAATTATTTCACATAACATCTTCAACATTTCTCATAACATCTCTATGTAAGTATTCCTTCTAAACATATTACTATATATAATTTCTTAGGTAAATGGAAAAAATGATGGGATTATCTAAAATAATTAGTAAGGGAAAATTTATTAATGAATAATAAAGGGTTAGAGTATAATCATATTATAAAACATGTGCATGATATAAATATATAATTAAAAGGAACATAGAATAATAATAGTTTTCCCTATATCATGATATAAGGAAACGTAATCTAAAATTTACAAACATATACCAAGGAATAAGATTATAGATATTTAAGATATTAATCATGATCCTTGGAGTATATTCCTAGGAATATAACATAAAAAATATAATGTCATGGATACATAGAATAATAAGGAACTATTTCACAAACATAAGAACATGGAATCATAACATTGTGAGAAAACTCAATAATGTCCACCCTTTATGTTGTGATACAAATCCATGTTTGTCCACCCTCGATACTATGAAAAAAAATCCAATAATGACCACATTGAACTATATATTGAGATATAAAACCATAACTAATATATTATAGGGTAATATATGACCACAAAAATTAACATACATACATATGAATTCCATATGAAATCAATAATATATCATATCATGAAAAAAACCATGGAAAGAAAATGGAGTTTGTAACATTTTGAAACGGTATCACATAAAATTAAATCAAGAATAAGATTAGTTGATCCCAAAAATTAAATAACCCAAAATAGGTATTTCCCAAAGTAATTTAGAGGGTAATTCATAGATCTCAACTCCATAGGATATATATGTTGGAGTTAAAGAGGAAAATGGAAGGAAAACTTAAACAAAGTCTTTATAAAACATTTCTTAACATCATCGTATAGAAATAAAGTTACGAATAAATTTAGAAAAGATAATTTATGAGAAGTTTATAAGAATAAATTTTCAAAAATTATTCATAAAAAATTATCAATAAAGAATACTTGAAAATTTCACAAATTTTACCCGAGGGAAAGGTGGAGTGGAAGATAAAATATAAAATTTTGAAAGTAAAACCTTTTCAACATTTTAAAAATACCATTATTGAAATTCACATCATTAAAAGAGTAATAAATAATTATTCTATATATTGGTAAATAAAAATATGATGATAAAAATAAAAAATAAATATTTATATTTCAAAATAATGAACGATAACATTGGAGGTGGGAAAGAATATGGACTGGGAAGAGAAAGGTACTATTGGATATGATTTGAATTATTATTAATAACATTATGCTTTTATGTGAAAGAAATTTTTCAATGAGGAATATATGATTTAAAAATTAATTTTTCATAGAGATGTTTATAAATTACTATATGATAAAATCTTATGGTGTAATAACCCAATCATGAAAGAAACAAGTTCAATAAGAAACATTATAACTCAAAGAAAGGATATTTGAGTAATCAATATCCCTTACCTTTACATTCAAATTCCACAAAATCTATTTAACTTAATGTATAATAAAAATAATTATCTTAGTTAATTATTTTAAAACCTTATTAATATATATAAACTTATAAATTCCTTAATTTTAATTATTTATTATAAGTTTATTTGGTAGTTATAGTTTATTTTCATCATTCGATGTTTGTGATTTAGATTGTTTCATGCATGATTTAAAATATCAATGTTAATGATCATTATTTTTTACTAAGTTCATTATTCCTAGATTATAAAAGGTACCATAATATTTTATTTATAATGTTTTATAAATTTCTTATTTCATTACATGATAATTTTAGTCATGATTTTTTAAGACGAAATCAGTGACTATTTTTTTAGTAATCTTTAGCAAACAAAAGTTGGTATATTCATAACATTGTAAATATTAATATATCCTTTAAAAAACCATAATAATTTTATAAAAATAATTTAATTCATTATATATATATATTTATAATCTTTTTATCAAGGTGGTTATGAAAAATGAAATATTTCATTCCTTGGAGGAAGTAGTCTGCACATACACACATGCAACATTTTCATTTTCCATAGAAAGAAAAGTGAAAATTGGATGGTTTATCATTTTATGAATAATAATAATTTTAAAAGTATAATATTTATTCATTAATACCCCCTTTTAACTATCTATATATGATTTTTATGAAAAATAAAAATCTTTTTTCATGGAGGTGGTAGTTCTGACATTACACGAGAAACATTTTCATTTTTCCATAGAAAGGGAATAGGTAGATAATGATAATTAAATCAATATATAATTTTTTTTATAATTATAATACTTATTTACTTATATTATAGGGGTTAAAATATTTTAAAAAATATGTATAAGAATATAAAATTGGAAGAATGATTATAAAGGATAAAATACTTAAATAGAAGAATTTGATTTCTTGTTAGAAACCTTCATGATTTAGAAGGGATTTTGGAAATATATATGGAAGAAAGATAAATAACATGGGAGAATATTATTTTATAAGGAAATTTGGTAATACTAGATGGTATAATTAATTTTTTTTGTAGATTTAAAGGGGTGGTGGGAGGCTCATTTTATATTTGAAGGGAATGACATTTTTATAAATATACTTTATTATTATAAAAAATAAATCATTTTAAACATGGAAAGTGAATATAAAGTGTAAATTAATGATGGTTAAGATAATTTAATATTTATAAATCACTCATACACTCATTTGAGTACATGTTTTAATATGTTTTAGGTCTTTTAACCTTAGATGTAACCCTTTTACCAATTTATCTTTTACCATGGTAACTAATATTTTCCAAAGTAATTGAATTTTTATTAATAAAAATAAAATATACATTATTAAATAATTTATCCCTTATAATTACTAATATAAAATCCATTTTATTATATAAAATTTCTAAAATTGGTAGAAATTAATTGTAAACTAATAAATGTATAATGCATTAAAAAAGAATTTTGAGAAAAATATAACTCTGGTTATAAAGTTTAAAATATAGGTCTATAAATTAATAATTGTATTTTAAATGTATAATTTTAATTATAAAATTCATATTTGGTCAAGAAAAAGGATTCAAAAATTTTAAGTTATGCTTAAATCCCAATGATGTCATAAAATTCGTAGTATTTGTAGAAACATTATTTTTTACTACTCACATAAAAATCAATCTTTTAAAAAAAATAAAAAAATTCACCCTAATATAATTTTTAATATATTAATAAAAATAATATTTTATTTAAAAAAAATTAAATACCAATATTTAGGTATTTAACTTTTAGATGGAAAAATTGAAATTAATAAAAAGCTATTTTTATAGGAAAATGAGTTTTTTAAATATTAAGTGTTATTAATCTTATTTAATTTTTATTTTCAATTAGATAAGTGTTAATATATTTTTCATTGAAAAATTTTACGATAATATTATTTGTAAAACATTCAATATAATTTATTAAGGTAAAACTACACAAAATTCAGAAAAATACAATTCTTTGAAAAATAGGTATTTTTAACTCTAAATTAATTTAATCACATCCCATTGAGCTTAATTATTTATCTTATAGACATTAAATTTATTTAATTAATTGGTATTAAACACATAAAAGTATTATTTAAAATAATATATATATATATATATATATATATATGAATTAAAATATAGCATTTTGAAAATATTTTATATTTTCTTAATGTTTTAATTTTTATTATTATTTTAGTTTATTTTTGATATTTCACATTTTATTCTCATGATATATTAATTATTATCTTACATTTTAAAATATTACATGGTTCATTTTAGTTTGGTGTTGTGTGTGATAAAATCTATTTAACATAGAATTTATTTAAGTAATAACACTTACTAAATTCTCAAGGAGTTACATTTCACGCCCTATATTGCGACCATCCACAATGTACATGAGTACAACTAACCCTTTAGTTCACATCTCCAGTAGATACACCTCCTTTAACTATCACCACTATCCAAAACAATGACCCAATAACCCTATTTACATTGTTTATTTTTCATGTCTGATTTCCAGTTGAATTTAATTTAGTTTGATTATTATTATTATTTTTAAATTTATGCATAAAATTTCTACCATATGATATTTTAACACCTTCTTTAGTAACCATTCACGAGATACCTAATAAGTAATCATGGGTAGGAGAACATTATAGATTTTTCTATTCATAATTTGATTGGGTGTGTGAGAGAATCCAAGTCATATGTGAGTAAATTTAGAATTAATAAATACATTAATTGAAACATTAATATTGTGTATGATTTATTTTCATTTCTATGTAAGTGGAACCTAGAATTTAATTTCATTAAAGAAAACCCAATAAAGATAGATATTTAGACTTTATAAAAAATATGTCATCATATCTCAAAAAGTGATTTGATAGTGAAATGTATGACTAATTGTTCAAAGCATAAGAGAACGATACATTGAATAATTTTTGAGAAAGAAATTAGTGTATTATCTAACATCAGATAATGAGAATTGATATTATTTAGATTAAAATTGGAATAAGTAATAATTAGATGAATAATAAATTGGATATAAAAATTGAATAATTGTCTCCCCATTTAACTTAGTAGAAATTTTCACTCCAACACATTCATCCCCACTATATTTCATTAGTTTAATATTATTCCATTTAAATTATTATTTAGTATTGGTATTTTTAGTTTTTATTAACATTAAAAATTCATTTACTTGAAAATTCATTGATGAGGATATTACTAGTTCCCTCACACATTCTATTTGTGGGATCAACCCTATTTCTAATTCTATAGTAGTTGTAGGTTTATAAATTTATAAATTTAGGACATAATGATATTGTTTACTAAATCTATAGAACCATTTATATGGAGAATTTTACCATTAATAGATCTTATTAAGATATTTATTTAGGTAAAAAAGAATTTAGATTACTACTTTAAGTAATTTTTTCTTTAATAGAAAATTCTTGATTCCAAAGGGTACGAAGTGGCATGTGAAACACCACATGTTTACAACCTTAAACCACTCATAATATGTGGTATAAATTACAATTTTCTACCACCCATGGGTTCTCCAAATACTTATATTTATTTTAATTATTATGATTAAAATCAATGCTATGTTCTTGGGGAGATCATTTGCCCATATTCTGATAATTAATTCTGATATTTGGATTATTCTTATGGTTAAGATATTCTTGAAAATGTAGAATCTATTAAATCTTGAACTATATCTATATTTCAATACCATTTCAAAAAATATAAAAACATTACATCCCAATATAAAAACATTTAATAATATGAATCATCTTACACATTATATTAAGGTACTCAATATGATCAAACATTGTGTGAGACAAATATTTCAATATTAGATTAGAAACTGTTAGCTGATATCAATGAGGTAAATAAAACGTTTAAAATTTTAGAAGATCACAATGAATTTTTTTCTTAAATAAAAAATCTATAAAATCAATCAAGGATCTATAAAATCAATTGATTTAGGTAGTCTAATTAGTCTCATCACTTAAATTTGATGTTATAACAAAAAACTACTCTCATGATGAAAGTGTAGTAGAGGTTCTATATGATTAATATCCATTTCATAATTATGATTATGTGATTACAATGATAAATCCTTCTTTCTATCAGAATATTGAGGACTCCTCTTCACTGTAATTTTATTATTTTAATAAAATCACATTTCAACAATATGATAGCCTAGTCTTAAAATCCTAAAAATATAACATACAATTAGAAAATATAATTACATATCCTTCACATATTTGTTCACATCCATTATGGACCAAATTAAGAATGAATTCCTCTGATGTATATCATATTCCACCTTTTGAGGGTGAAAATTCATTTTTGGATGAAGAGGACATTGAACTAGGACCCTTAGTTAATGTGATGGAGTTGAAATTCTCCCAAGACACTATGAATTTCCATACATCTAAGGATCTTGATTCAAATGAAATTGAATCGCCCTTTTTTATGAATAAATTCAAGTTATAAAAATTTCCAAAAATTATATTTCCTAGAACAATTAAAGATTCATAAAATCAGTTAGTGGTGGTGGATAATGACACTCACAACATAGGGAAACTATGGAAGAATGTGATTTCATGATGGATCCAAAGTTTGTAGTGACACATTTTCCTATGAATAAATATGTTAAGGGTAATATGGAAGAAACATTTAGAGAAGATTTCATTCCTGAAAAATTTGAGTCACCCACTCCACTTGAGATTATCCCACGTCATATGTGTACTGATGTTGGTACAACTTCACCAAGAATACCCACATATTCTAACCATAGACTTGATCAAGGAACACTCAATAAAATTGTATAGTAAAAAATGTGTTAAAATTTGTTGGATTTCTTAATTTTGGTGGTCGATGATGAAAAAAAATAAAATTACATGATTTTTATAGAAAATTTATTTATGTATGTGATAAATATAAGTCAACCATTAATGGATTCTAGTAATAACATTTCATATCTTATGCTCATTCAAATAGGAAATATTTTTGATTTCTGTGATAATGTCCTCTGCTCAAATTCCCCTCATTTGGTAAGTTTTTGTCCACATGTTATTTACTTACTTCATTCTAATATGGGGTATTTTTTATTTCATTTCACCCATCCATTTCACTAATAATTTTCCATAGTGATATTGTGCATCACGTAGGATAATTACCTTTTCAACAAATGCATGAGAAACACCAACTGATAAAGAAGAAGTTACATGGAATACATTTTCATCCATTATTAGTAGAGAGATATCAATATCCAACGTAAGATAAAGTAAACTTAGTGCTCAATGGGAGTAAATTTTTTATTATTTAGTTTTTACATAATTGTATTTATTTTTATTTCATTTCGTTTTTGGTAATTAATTAAAATGAATTCACCAAAAACTTTTTTTCTCTTGACAATATAGTGGATCTGAATTCATAATACATATTTCTATTACAAACATGTTAATTTTATTATGGTGTCATCTCTTTGAAATGATGAAGTTATGTATTTTCTATGTGTAGATTTTCTAAGTACATCGTTTTTAGCGCTTCATTGGATATAAAAAAACTCTATATGTATATTTGAAATTACTCAGGGATGTGATATATTTTTTGTCAATTTTTTACACTTAAAAACACCATGAAACATAAAAAATGAAAAAAATAAAAAATTGAAAAAGTGAAAAAAAAGAATAAAATTTGAAATCAATTTAATTATTGACCACATATGCAAGCTGCTGAATTTATATAGTAAAATGATTAAATACATGCCAATTTTTTCCTTATTTAGTATAAACTCATGATTTTTGGTTAAAATGCATTGATTTATCTTACCCTAATTCATATGGTTACTGAAATAATTCTAAGATTCTATAATGTTTTTCTAAAACTTGTTTATTCTTTAGAAAATTATTTGAATTCATCCTTGCCCGTGTTATCCAACATTATATTTGTATACCCATGATAATTTTTTCCGGTTTTTACATCACATATCTTTTTTATTTTATTTAGGGAATCTCAGACATGTTATAGATTCTATAAATTTCCAGGTTTATCTATCAAAGTGATTTAAATTTTCAAAGTTTCTAGGAAATGACTATGGAATTTATTTTCTTGATTAATCACCTTTGTCCCACTATTAAAAAATTTCATTTTATTTATCTTATAGCCATTTTAATCCTTGAAGAATACCTTTTAGGATGTTCCATATCTGATACGCTTTCCCACCCATCTATTGAGTATTTTCATGATGATTTTTAAACTAAGTGTGGGGGAGAGAGTTATTAAAAGAGTGGTTTTTCTGTGGGTCAATGAGTCAATTTTTTCTCTTGGATTTATTTTATAATGTTATATGTGTTCCTTTTCATAATAGATCCATTAATTTCATTCAAATTTTTATATTGAAATAAAATTTATTTTTGTTCCATTAGTGAGTATGATTGTGGTTATTACGTGATAACCATAACCTTTAGGGATACCTATAAAAATGATGACCCATTACTCTAGGAGATAGATAGAGCCATTATATATCCCAATTTAATTCAGTTTCTATAGACTATGATATATTTGTGTTCTATTTCTTTGATATTTTTTCTTATATCTATTTCCTGAGATTTTATAACTGATACTCTTATGTTTATCATTCAATTAGTTTGGTGAGTTATGCCCCCATGTTTATCTTGTAAGATTAAAATATCATTTTGTTTGGGAAAAGAAAAATTTTATGTGTTTGGGAGTGATAATTTGATGGAGACATTTGGATTTAAATTTATCTTGTATATATTTCAATATTTAACCTTAAATGTTTTTTAAGAAAAAAACAAATTTTTTATGACCCACCATTATATAGCCTTAGAGAACATTTCAACCAAATGTTGATTCCTCTATATTGGTGAATTATTTTTATTTCTACTAGTATAGATGTGAAGTTTATGGACATAATATGGTAATACTTCATTTGAATGATAATTGAGAATATATTTGATCATAAATTATCTCGAGTGATGGGAGTGATTGTAATGAACACAACATACTAGCCCAGATTCAGTGGATACTTTATTACATTGTGATAAGATTAAAGTGATTGCATCCCAATGACCAAATAGTTTAGTAGTATTATAAAACTAGACACATAATTGAATATAAAATTATATTTGAAAACATGAAAAAAAATACAGTGGATGTAAAAATTCCATATCCGTGAACTCATTCAAATGTCCCTTATTCATATCCTAAGGGAAAGAAACAAAACAAGGCTGAGCACTAATGATCAGTAAGAGTTTCATAATGCAGAAGATATCATGAATAAGTAAATCATAAGAGGTAATGAATAATTAATATTGAAAGGTAAATATCTAAACACACGTTCTCTTTAATCAATAACTAGAGTATCATGATTAGATAAGGCATAATGAATATGAAAATGTAAATAAATTTACACACATTACCTTTAATCAATAACTTGAGAACAAAATCCTTCCATGTATAATATCAATAACATAATTTCTTGTATAATAATAACCAAATTCTCAATTAATGAAATTATTAATATTTTATGTCATGGTATCAGAAATCATGATATCTATACCATTAATAACTTTCACAACATGGTTTAAAACTACAAATAAAAACAGATTTAATGCTAGATAATTGATTTTCCTAATGAGACTGGTAATGCATCAGGGGGATATTTAATTATAGGCTCTAATAGTCAATTTTCCAATTAATTCTGTATATATATAAAGATAAATTTTATTCATGACTAATATGACTTATTAATAAATGTCTGTATTGAATAAAGAATAAAAAATATCAATATTTACCCTGTCAATCAAATAACTTTAAAAGTAAAACACCATATGTAGAAATGATATATGGTTTAAGAAATAAGAATATCCATGATAAATAAAATTTATATTTAGGTGAAATGTAATGTCTAATGATCACAAGAAAGTGAATATTTCAAGGGAGGGTTAATGAATACAAAACTAATCAAGAAAGTGAATGTTAACACTTTTCTCGGTCAAACTGATCATAAACCATCCATAGAAAGGATTAGGATGGTATCATTATAAAATATACCCAGTGAAATTTAAGTACAATAAGGTTTTATTGTATTTTATTAATAAAAATAACATGAAAATATCATTAAAACCATTAATGGAGAAATACCCTTTTAACTTTGAAAATAAATTTTAAAAACTAGAAATTTTCAAAATATTAGGAAAAAATTTTTCTTGAAAAAACTAATAAAATTTTAAATAAGGTTTGAAATTAATGAGTAAAAATGATATTGGAAAGGTTTCATTCATGAAGAGTATGTTGAAAAAAAAATATTACTTTCATATTTTTATAATAAAAGTCAAAAATACATTGTCTAGAAAATGATAGGAAGATTCATTTTAATTTTTTATAAAAAAATCCAAATATGGGTAAACATGACTTTAAAAAAGCATAGTCATTTTTTTGAAAACATTTTTAGAAAACATGGATTTGGAAGAAAAAGGATTTTTGACTGAAGAGAGAAATGAAGTTATATTTTATTAAAAACATATTCTCAATCAGTTCAAGTACAAAAGAGGGGAAATGAAACTATTACATGAAAAATTAAAGAATAACCAGAGGATAATGGAATTAAATTGTTTTATTTTACAATTATAATATATTTTTCTTTAATGGAAATTCATGTATGAAAAATCCCAATTAAAATGAAGTTGAAACATAAATCTTTTACCACATTTGTAACTATTGAATCACAAGCTCGATCGAAGGAATAAAATTAAATTAAACATTACATACCATGAATATAAATATATCGATGATATAAAATAAAAGATGAGAATTATATACACATCATAAAAGAAGATATGTGTATAACATGACATACATCCCTTAGAAGACAATTTGAGACGAACAACCCTTAAAATAATCACAAAGTTAAAGTGAGAATTAATCAATGAATTGATTATGTGTATCAAATGTAAATACACATGAAATAAATTTAAATATAACATAATATAGACAAAATTATTTACAAACATAATATTATAATATCAAATACAATGAAGAATTAATGTAACTCAATGAAAATAAATAGAGTTATGAAATTGTTTACCACTTGGTAATTTTCAAGCCAAATACCCTTGGATAAAATAATTAAAATTAAAAGTTAAAATAAAATTAACTATCAAGGATTCATTATATTACAATGATAAGTATCAGTATATTCACCATAAAAAATAAATTAGGTGCATAACATTAAAATATTCCTCAATGAAAGAAAATTGAGACAAAATCTATCACCTCATTCTTCATTTTAGTTGAACATGATTTAAACTCCTGAATAATGGTATTAAACATGTTATTAATTTATATTAGAACCATATTCATGTTTATAATATCACATATGATACTATTGTAACATCTTACCACCTATTCATTAGCAATCTTCAATTATTATTATTGTTTCGTTTGTTAATCATCACATTTTCTCATGCATGTTTTGTCATAAAAGATCTGGTTCCTGTGTATAGGATATAATAAAATCATATAGATAATGATATTAATGTTATAAGTATCATATATACTTATTTTATTCATTTTAAAAAACCATTCTTGGAATTTTAAAAAGGAAAATGATTCACATCACTTCATGGAGATAGTAGGTCGTAAGCAAGCATGAGCGACGATATCATTCCCTTAATGGGTGAAAGGGAAAGTAATTGGATGATATATTAATTTAAAATAATTAATATAATTGATATATATTATATATATTTATTATTTACATCATTATGACTGCCTCATGTGATTCAGTGATGAAAAAAATTACATCGGTTCGCGAGGTGAAAATCCGCTGCACACACAATCGATGACAGTATTTCCCATTTGACGGAGGAGGAGATGGATATATATTATGAAAAAATAACGTATAATTATATGGGAGATAATGGTGTTATTATATTTTAAATTTTATGGAATAATTTAAGGAGGAAAAAGAAGGATTTAAAAGAAAGAGCTTGGTGAAGATAATTACCTTTGCTTAAAATAATCTACTTTGGATATCTTATTAAGGACCCTAGTGGTAGTATTTTTGGAATAATTTCCACTCTATAATGTGTATAATTATTTTTGGGATATATTTTTTCAAGTTTTGGTCAATCCAAATGTCTTGAGAGGTGCAAATTTGTGAGGTGTGGGAGTTCCCTTTTATAATTGGGGTGGAGGACACATATGGGTTTTTTGAAAAGAATAAATTATACCCGTGTTTTTTACATGAAAAAGGATAAAAATATCTCATTATAAAACCTTATATGTTATAAGGTTAAAATATTTACATAAAATATAATTTATACTAGTTTTTATGGTATTTTAACCCTTATATTCTTTTTTTAACCCCCAACAATCCCATTTAAACATTTACCATGATAATTATTATTTTTAATCTATTTTTACTGTTCATTATGAAAAAAAATGATACGCGATGCAAGACCCGCTAGGAAGTTTCCTAGGAACCTTGTATAATGTTCGCGCATTGAGCACCTGGATCACCGCAAGAAAACAAGTAAATGTGGTGTGCGAATAGTGAAAATGAGAAGTAAGGGAGAAATGGTCAAGGTAGAACCCAAAGAGAACTATTCTCTAAGAACTCTAGCAACATGACGCCACAAAGGATGACCAATACATTGATAAGTCAATAATTAAGCAATAACACAAAGGTTTCAAGAAAAAATCACCATAATAACATTACCTTCATTCATGATGCTTCAAGAGTACAAGGGGGTGGCTATTTATAGCCAAAGAGAGAAAGAAATTAGAATAACACCATGGATTGGCTTCTACATTAGTCTAAAACCTATTTTCCACAAATCATAAATCCTAAATTATGACTTTGACAACTTTTTCACTTGTTCATGACATTAGGAGACAAGTAGCACACCCTTTTGGAATAGTAAAGATGAGTAGCCCACCACCTTTTGACTTTGAAGATTCCATGGTGGGGTGGGCTTGAAAATTCATAGCTCCACTTGGGTTGTATTTTTAAAAGCATATTTGGGCCTTAATTAATATAATTATAGGCCCGGATGCTTCCCCCAAGAAAGGGTGTTGGGCCTCCTCTTGGAATTCCATGATTAATTTATTTAAGGCCTCCTTCTTTTTTCTTGGTCTGCTCCCTTGTCATTGGGCCTCAAATTCCATGAAATGGGTCTTCTATAATTGTGTGCATTCTTCCTTCCTCATCAAGTCCGCCTCCAACCCCGTGATGCCCATTTGTGCCATGATCCTCATCATCTCCTCCCTCCTCAAAATGATTCGTCCTTGAATCTGAAAATTCGAAGGGAGAAAGATCAACAACATTAAAGGTAGCACTAAAATTCCCATACGTGTTAGGTAACTCAATCTTGTAGGCATTATCATTGATATTTTATAAGACCTGGAAAGGACCATCTCCTCATGGATGAAGTTTTGATTTTCGTTGCTCCGGGAACCTCTCCTTCCTCAAGTGTACCCACACACAATCTCCTGGTTGAAACACCATTTTCCACCGACCATTGTTGGTGTTCTTGGATACTTGTTCATTCTTCCCCTCAATGTTGGCCTTTACCTTTGCATGGAACTCCTACACAAACTTTGCCTTCTTTTCACCTTCAAGATTAGAAAATTTATTAGTAGGCAAAGGTAAAATATCGAGTGGAGTTAATGGGTTAAAACCATACACAACTTCAAATGGTGAAGCATTAGTAGTGGAGTGAACCACTGGATTATAAGAAAACTCAATGCGAGGAAGACATATTTCCCAATGTTTCATATTTTTTCTAAGGATGGAATGCAAAAATGTGGAAAGGGTTCTATTGACCACCTTAGTTTGACCATCTATTTTTGGGTGTGTAGTGACGGAGAACAAAATTTTGGTTCCAAGTTTGTTACACAATGTCCTCCAGAAGTGACTAAGGAATTTGACATCCCTATCACTCACAATGCCCTTGGGTAAGCCATGGAACCTAACAATTTCCCTGAAAAACAAATCAGCGATATGAGTTGCATCATTTTTTAGAACAAGAAATAAAATGATCCATTTTACTAAATCTGTCCACCACCACAAAGATGCTATCCTTACCTGATTGTGATCTTGGAAAGCCGAGCACAAAATCCATTGAACTGTCAACCCAAGTATGAGAAGCAACATGCAAATGGGTGTATAAGACTTGTGGAAGTACTTTTGACTTTGCATGTTTACACACATTACAGTTTCCACAAACACTAACCACATCCCTACGCATGTGAGGACAATAAAATTGTTCACTCAATAAGGACAATGTTTTCTCAACCCAAAAATGCCCCATTAATCCACCGCTATGAGTTTCTATAATAAGAAA
Organism: Viscum album; assembly: GCA_963277665.1. Classification (NCBI taxonomy): domain Eukaryota; kingdom Viridiplantae; phylum Streptophyta; class Magnoliopsida; order Santalales; family Viscaceae; genus Viscum; species Viscum album. Next base: position 1,894,538,803 of record OY728164.1, read on the forward strand.
TTAATGCATGGAATAAGATAAAACACATAATTTATTTTTCTGAAAAAGAAATCCATCATGTTTGAAAAAATCACTTTTGCCATGTTTTTCACACAACTTCCAAATTTCAGAAAAATCCACACCATTCTCATACATGCTTTTCAACATTTCAAAACCAAGTATTTTAGCATTCATAGAAGTGATAAGAGAGTATCTCCTAGAAAAATCATCAGTGAAAAAATTTTCTTTTCCTTTTTTATGCTTAAATATGTAAGAAAATGTTTCAATTAATTCAATCCATATTGCATGGAACCTATTCGACTTTCCTTGTGACTTAAGAAATTTTAGGATTTCATGATCCGAATGAATCACAAATTCCCTTGGCCACAAGTAATGTTTCCAATTTTCTAAAGTTCTTTTGAGAGCATAAAATTACTTTTCATAGGTATATTATTTGAATGCATCCCCATTAAGCTTCTCACTAAAGTATGCAATAGGCTTAGAGTATTGAATTAAAACATCCCCAATTCCTATTCCAGAGGCATCACACTCAACCTCAAAAACTTTAGAAATGTCTGGAAGAATAAAGAGAGGTTAATTGGTCAACTTAACTTTGAGTGTGGAGAAGTAATCTTCTTGAGATTTTCCCACTTTAAGCTCACCCCTTTCTCGACCAAATCATTCAATGGTGTCGCATGGTTTAAAAGTCTCTCACGAACCTTCGGTAAAAACTCACAAGACCATGGAAGATCCTCACCTCATTGACGTTATTTTGTGTTGGCCAATCCCGGATCACCTTCACCTTCTCTTCATCAACCCTCATACCATCAGCTCCTACCACAAAACCAAGGAAAACAACCGAATTTAAACAAAATGTACATTTTTCTAAGTTTACAAACAACCTATCTTTCCTAAGATCCTCGAAAACATATTTCAAATGTTCATGATGTTCATCAAGGCTCTTAGAATAAATAATAATGTCATCAAAATACAGAACCACAAATTTCCCAATGAATGGATGGAAAACATGATTCATTAATTTCATGAATGTACTAGGGGATTTAGTTAGTCCAAAAGGAATAACTAGCCAATCATACAATACAAACATAGTTTTAAATGTAGTTTTCCATTAATCTCCCTCTTTCATTCTAATTTTATGGTATCCACTCCTTAGGTAAATTTTAGTAAACAAGCATGCACCATGGAGTTCATCAAGCATATCATCCAAAAAAGGTATGAGATAGCGATACTTTACCGTGATTTTGTTGATAGGTCGACAATCAACACACATTATACACTTACCATCTTTTTTTGGGACAAGAATTACCAGTACCACACATAGACTCAAGATATCTCGAACAAATCCATTCCTTAGAATTTCTTCCACTTGTCATTGGATTTCTTGAGTATCCTCCGGGTTAGCCTGATAAGCTGGTCGATTGGGAAGCACTACTCCAGGGAGGAAGTCGATGTGGTGCTCAATACCCCGAAAGGGAGGTAAGCCATCATGAATTTCATCCAGAAACACATCACCAAATTCCTACAAAATAGACATAACACTAGAAGTCATTGAAAGGTCAGGAGAGTTAGTGGTAAAATATTCTCCCTTGCATAGAAGTATGAGAGTTTTCTCCCCCTCTAAAGCACTCTCTATCTCTATTTTTCCTGAAAATAAGCTCACTTTTCCCTCAACACTCTTGTTTTCACTCTTATTTTCACTCTTGTTTTCAACTCTTTTTTCCCTCATTTTTTTTCTTTCACTCAACACTTATTTTTCACTCTTGATTTTCCCACTCTTCTCATTATCTCTATTTTTTTATCTCTTCTCACAATCTCTCTAAATCCTCACTTGGTCTTCATAAGATTGAAAAGGCCTCAATGGTGTATAAATAACCATCCTCCAATTATACTCAAAAGAATATCAATTGGTGTATCCATCATGTGTGACCCTCGTATCAAATTTCATAGGTCTTCCCAACAAGATATGACTAGCATGCATTGGAAAAACATCACACATCACCTTGTCTTCATACTTCCCAATAGAAAATGGAACTTGTGCTTGCTTAGTCACTTTGACATCCCCACTATTATTTAACCATTTCAATCTATAAGGACTAGGATGTCTAGTCATAGACAATCCCAATTTATCAACCATCAAACCACTTGATACGTTTGTAAAAATACCCCCATCAATAATCATACTACATACCTTATCTTTGACGAGACATGTAGTATGAAAAATGTGCCCCATTTTCTATTGATCATGTTCTCATTTGGGTTGAGCACTCAAATAACACCTTGCCATAAGCATTTATCCATGTAGGGGGCTTTCTACTTCCAGATCTGAATCATCCTCAAGTGATGACATTTCATCTTCGCTTGAGTTAGCACTAATAACATATCCATTATCCAAAATAATCTTTGTCCTCTTGTTTGGGAATTGTGAGGAAATATGTTCAAATCCTTGAAATTTAAAACATTTGATATCTCGTGATTTGGAAACAACCTTACCCTTCATTTTACCTTTGGATTCTGGAAAGAATGGTTTTGGTTTGGGCAACTCCTTTGAATCAATTTTGTGTTCCCTTATATGCTCCTGTGGTTTGGAATCATTAAACTTGAAAGAAGGTCTATAATACTTACCATAATATGTAGGGCACATCCTTCTTTCCTTTACTTGCCTCTCCGCTTTGGTAGCCATGTGAAGTAGATCCTCCATGTCCAGGTAGTGGTGCATGTCCACTATGTCCCGAATGTCATGGTTGAGACCGTTCACAAATCTTGCCATGGAGACCTATCACTCCTCATCAATATTCACCTGAATCATGATGATCTCCATCTATTTGTGATACTCCTCAACACTCATGGACCCTTTTTTCAAACCCTGCAACCTGAGGAACAAATCACGATAATAGTGGCTAGAAATGAACCTCTTACGCATTACAACTTTCATCTCCTCCCAAGTGCGGATGGGTCTTTCTCCACTTCGTCGTTGACTCACTTGTAGTTGGTCCCACAAAATACTAGCATAGTCGGTGAACTCCACGACCACCAAGTTTACTTTGTTTTCCTCAGAATAGTTGTGACAACCAAAAAAATGATCGACCTTTATTTCCCATTCCAAGTAAGTTTCAGTATCATTATTACCTTGGAATTAAGGGATACTCAACTTTACTCCTCCAAAATCATTGGCTTGCCTCCATGGTGGTTGATTTCTCTGAATTGGTGACTCGTGAAAATCAAACAACTCCTCCTCTTCTTCAACAACCCACCTCCTTGGTGGTGCTCTAGAATTGGAAGGGGATTGAAGTTCATCCATCCTCGCATTCAACCTTTGGAATTGTTCTTGTACAACCCTCATGAACAACTTAATGTAAGCTTCATTGGTGTTACTCGACTTTTCCATTTATGAATCTGGTGAGGAAAATAGAAAATAAGGGAAAATGGACCTCAAACACCCCCTCACGTGTTTACACTCAATTTTGTTTTTGGATTTTATCAAAATGTAACACTCTTGCCTTTTACCACTCAACTTGCTTCCTATAGCGTTCTTACCCAATTTCACCAAATAAAAAGGATCATTGAAATGTGACAATCCTGAACTGGAATTCAAAGATAAAATTAAAAATGGAATCAAGATGAAAAAAATGCAGGAAGGGGAAGAAAATGGATAAATAAGAATGAAAATGGGACTTATAATTCAAAATGTTGCAATTTTTTTTGAGCCTTTAATTTTTTTTTTGATTTTTTTGGGTGCTCTTTTTTTGTGTAAATGCAGCAGCAATAAGATGAATTTTTTTAAATATTTAAATGCAGGAGAAGAGATAATTTGTAACATCAAATGGAATCAATGTGAGATTTGCGTGGTTTTAAAATTTGCAGAATTTGCTGCAAAATTTGAACCTGCTGTATCTCATGATTTTTAGCTTGGATTTCGATGATTCCAAATGGAAAAGAAATATGATCTTGTCAACTACAATAATGATATACTATACGTCTGAAAAGAAAAAGTAATAACGTATATAGGTGATGAAGAAAATGGACCAGAATTGATGTCAGCCCGATTCGAAGAGAAATGAAAAAGGAAGAAAGAATAAGAAAGAAGGAACCTGATTTCTTGCAAATGGCTATGATACCAAGTGATACGTGATGCAAGACCCGATAGAAAGTGTCCTAGGAACCTTTTATAATGTTCACACGTTGAGAACCTGTATCACCACAAGAAAACAAGTGAATGTGGTTTGCGAATAGTGAAAATGAGAAGCAAGGGATAAATGGTCAAGGTAGAACCCAAAGAGAACTTGTCTCTAAGAACTCTAGCCACAAGATGCCACAAAGGATGACCAATCCTTTTATAAGTAAAGAATTAATCATGAACACAAAGTTTTCAAGCAAAACTCACCATAATAACATTACCTTTATTCATGATGTTTCAAGAGTACATGGGGGTGGCTATTTATATCCAAATAGAGAAAGAAATTCGAATAACACCATGGGGCGTCTTCTACATTAGTCTAACACCTATTTTCCACAAGTCAAAAGCCTAAATGATGACTTTGACACCTTTGGAACTTTCCCATTACTTTAGGAGACAAGTAGCACACCCTTTTGGAAAAGTAAAGACAAGTATCCCACCAGCTTTTGACTTTGAAGATTCCATGGTGGGGTGGGCTTGAAAATTCGTAGCTCCACTTGGGTTGGATTTTTAAAAGCATGTTTGGGCCTTAATAATGTAATTATAGTCCCAAATGATTCCCCCAAGAAAGGGTGTTGGGCCTCCTCTTGGAATTCCACGATTAATCCATTTAAGGCCTCTTTCATTCTCTTGGTCTGCTCCCCTTTCATTGGGCCTCCAATTCCACGTAATTGGTCTTGTCCACTTGTGTGGATTCTTCCTTCCTTATTAAGTACGCCTCCAACCCTGTGATACCCATGTGTGCCATGATCCTCATTAAAAAATTAAGTTGAAATTATTGTATAGTATTAATTTTTTATAAAAATTTTTAAAACCATTTTACAAAATTCCATTCATGTAATTGAAAAAAATTAAATTTAAAGATAAACCCGCAAAACATATCGAAAAATGGGTTTTCATGAAATGCATTTTTGAATCATAAGATGATATTCTATCAACTATTTGAATAGTAATCATCATTAGATGGATTTAGGTGAATAAATTTAGATATATAATCTACAAATTTCATTGAAATCATTCATAACTAAATATAATTATATTTAATAAAAAATTAGGAACATTATTCATTTTGAAATAGTTTTCAGAAAATTGCATTTTTAGGCCTAAAAATAAAATTATATCAAAATTAGTTATACAGATTAATAAAATGTTATTATTTAAAATAAATATAATTAAATAATACTTTTATTAATTTTAAATTAAATTAAAAATAATTATTGGATTTTAAAAATTTCTTATTTTAATGAAAATACATAAAAGTATTTAAAAACCATATTTTTTTCACTATTCATTGTAAAGTGAACCTTTTCAGAAAAATCCTGAAATTTCTCCCTAAGATAAATTTGACATTATGATTTTAAAAATGATATTATTTTTATAAGATAAAATTTTTAATATAGCGTTAAATTTATTATAATTCCAAATACAAAATGAAAATTGAAACCATTTTTAAATAATATGTACTTTGAAGCATAAAACGACTTTATCAAAATTTTGAGTGATTATTCACTAATATTTTTTCAATAAATTTGTATTTATTAGGACATATCTGTATATATTTCATAATTCAATTAATTTAATTCATACCCACTAATTCAATGGCTATGTTATAATGATGTTATTTAAATATTATCCCACATTTCATTTTGGCTCATCGTTGCATTTCGTATATGCAATCAAACTAAATGTTCTTCTATTAAAATCTTAGGGTGTTCCATTATTCTAACCATCAATAAATTAAATCCTAAAAATTGAAAATTGTTCTTAGAAATAAATGGTTTGACATTTGTAAATACCTTTTTTAGAAACCCATATCATTAAATGGGTTAATAAAAATTCCTCTTGATAATAGAGAAAGGTAATTATAAAGGTCATCTAGAATAACACATAATAAGGTTTCCAAGTAGGAGAAAATTTGCGGTAAGTGGAAAAATGGTCATAGAATAAAATTGTAAATAATTATGGAGCGTGATAGAGATCATCAATCATAAGAAAGTGAATGATCAAGAGAAAGTTAACAACCACCAAACCATAAATCTGGGATGAGTTAAATGAGCATTTATTGAATTGATAGTAAGGTAATAAGATAATTTTTTGTTTCAAGATAATTTTCTTAAAGTTGAAGAATTATTTAAATATTTAATAATATAAGGAAATAAACTTAATTAATATATTTCTCTTTTGTAAGTAAAATTTAATACTTCTTGTGCTTATATCATTTTCCACTTTATTTCTTACTCAAAAAATGAATATCCAAAATGAATTTTTATGCCTGAAGCCCTAAAATTTAATTTCCATGGATCATAAGATCCACAAATGAGTGATAATTATTTATTTTTATTTCTAAAAATTTACAAAATCCTAAATGGATAACACAATTTAATTTGATTAATTATTCACTACAGCTCAATAGTAACACCCAAAGTTCAACTTAATATTTATTCATCAAATATTTTAAGTTAAAAAAATGTTCTAATTACCATTAAATTGTATAGGCCAATGGTAAGAATTTCACCCTTATAACCCTTCAGTTATGGGTTCAATCCCTATGACCATGCTAGATGCGACAGGTTGTCACCCAACATGTGGTATGAACTTTTTCCAAGATTAAATAACATAATTCCTATAACATTCCAAAATTGTGATGAACCATAATTAATACAACATAAAATATAATATAAACCATAAAGGTTACCAATAAATTTAATATTATGTCCAAAACATATAAAACCATTCTTCGTTAAATGACTTTTTCAAATACTAAACCAATGGATTGTATTTCCATAAATGTCTCAAAAAATATCATTAATTTTGATAAACTCCCATCACATAAAAGCTCAAAAGGGGTGTTTAAAAAATTTAAGTTATAATAAACCTTAAAATCTTAAAACCATGATTTTATCCATAATTTTATAGTTAATATTAGATGAATACATATATGGATAGAAATACTAACACAATCCTTACATGTTTCACAATTCATATAAAGAAAATACAATCGATAGAAATAATTATAAAATTTAATTATTAGAACAAAATATATAAATAATTAAAAAAATTTACTTCAACATAGGTATATAATTGGTATATGAGTTACAATTTAAAAGAGGCCATTGGCACAAAAAATCCCCAGGTTATAATGAACTATAAATGGATTTCTAATATGAAATTTATTTCTCTCTAGTGAAATCCTCACTTTTCTGTGGAAATTCTCCACTCTATGCTGTTATTTTCCAAACATAAAACATTTTACTATTACTTTTATACATTTTACTTGGTGTCTATTTCTATATTCCTGACATGAAGGAAATCATGTACTTTTTCCTTCAAATTCCCCACTACTCATGCTCTTAGTAGACTCCATCCTTCTCTTATTTAGTTAGTCTGGGAGCTATTTAAGGTATATATTGTTAATAATATATCATTATAAATTATTATAAATAATAATGATATATTTTTATCAACTCATAATTCCATTTATTTACTCATAATCACCAAATTGTCTATCATATTCAATGATAACACTATTCCTTCAGGTTCTAGCCATTGACTAAAACCAAAAAGCATAGTCTGAACAAAAATAATCATAGTGGGAAAACCATATAATCATCTATAGTATGTTTAAATCATGAAAACTTCCTTTTATTCATAGACACGTTATTTTTAGCCAATTTCATTAATTGTCATCATCTATTCAAATCCTTCATAATAGTTTCTAAATAAAATGCGAGTTATCCAAATCATATCCCCCAAGAGTGTCAAAACTGGTGAAAAATAAGGTTCATTTTCATAAACTAGGTTATTATTGTGTCAAATACCAATTCATTAATTTTAGATTTATTATCCCTAGGTACAACTATTTTAGAGAATTTTTCACTTGTAGTATCTAGATGTTTTTCTAGGAAAACCACATAACTTTATCCTTAATAAATCTTTATGATGTTCTTTTATAATTAACCAAAAAATATATCATATTTTTATGTTCCATAATCTATGTTTTCTTAAATCTAGTTCCCAAGTATACTACTAAACTTGATTTTATACCCACTATAAAGATCACAATCCTTGTAGCCCAGAGTCAGTGGTTACTTTCTTACATTGGAATAAGATATATGTGATTGCATCCCAAAAAACCAAATAATTTAGGAGAATTTTTGAACTAGATACATAATTTAATCTCACATTACATTTTAAAACAAGAAATATAACTTAGTTAAAGTAAAAAACTTTCATCATTCAACTCATTCAAAGAATTCTTCTTCACATCATAGTGAAAGAAACTAAATGAAGGGTGAGATATAATTCCAAGTAAGAGTTACTTAAAGAGGAATCTATCAGGAATAAATAAATCATATTCAACAAGGAATAATCAATATGTAAAGGTAATATCTGAACATATATTCAATTTAATAAATAACTTTACTATCAGGATTAGATACAACATAATTAATATAGAAAGGTAAATAATTGGACACACATTACCTTTAATCAATAACTTTACCAGAAATTGAATCCATAGATAATATCAATGTAATAATATAATGGATAATAATAGATTAATTATTAATGAAGTAAATAATTAATATTGAACATCATGATATTAAACATCATGATATATATACAATCAATACCATTCACAAAATAGTTTAAAACTATGTGTACAAACCAATTTAATGATATCTTACTGATTCAACTAATGAGACCATTAATGCATTAAGTGGTTATACAATTATGTGCTCCACCAATAACTATATTTCTAATTCATTCCTTATATATTTTAATAATACATTTAATTCATGAACACTATGAATTATCAATAAATTTCCATATTAAATAAAGAATACAAAATATGAATATTTCTCATGTCAATAAAATATCCTTAAAATTAAAACACCATATGTTGAAATGATATAAAGTTTAACAAATAAGAATATCCATGCTAACTAATATGGATATTTAGGGGAAACTTAATGTCCAATGATCCCAAGAAAATGGATTTTTCAAGGGAAAGTTAATGAATACAAAATTAATCAAGAAAGTGAATTTAAATATGTTTCCTACTCAAAATGATCATAATACATCCTTAGAAAGGATAAGTATGGAATAATTATAATATATACCTAACATATTACAAGTATAATAATGGGTTTTTATCATTGATGAATAAAAATACCATGAAAATATCATTAAAACCATTTTTGTGGAAAGTGAACTTTTTTTACGTTGAAAATAACTTTTAAAAACCTGATATTTATAGAATATTAGGAAAAAAAGTTCTTTAAAAATAAAATTATAAAACTATAGTGTAGTATTAAATGTAATGAGTGTTCATTATGGTGTAAAGGTTCCATTCATTTTATGTATGTTAAAAATAAATATTCCTTTCACATTTTTGTAAGAAAAGTCAAAAGTACAATATTTAGAAAATGAAAAAAAATTACATTTTAAAGATTTTGTATATTTTCCAATATGGGTTAAAATTAATTTAAAAAATCACATTATAACATTTTTTAAAACATTTTTAGAAAACATGGATTTGGAAAAAAAATGTATTTTCGACTGAAGTGTGAAATGAAGTTTGATTTCATTAGAAAAATGTTCTCAATAATTTTAAGTACAAAAGATAGGAAAATAGTTCTATATATTGGAAACTTAATAAATAAACATACAATAAGAAAATTAAATGTTTTTAATAAGAAAATGATAAAATAATTTCCTTCAATGGAAATTCAAGTATAAATTGTCTTGATTAAAATGATATTGAAACATAAATCTCTCACCACTTCGGTAACTTTTGAATTATAATCCCCATGAAAGGAATAAAATAAAATAAAATATCAAATACCATGAATATAAATATATTCATAATATAACATATCAAAAGGAGTATTGTATACACCTCATAAAATAATATAGGTTTATAACATAACCCATGTCCCAAAGAAGACAATTTGAGATGAGTAACCCTTAAAATGATCCTAACATTGAAGTATGAATTCATCAATGAATTGATTATGTGTATAAAATTTAAATCCACATAAAAAAGTGTAAATAAAAAATAAGATAATAAAAATTAATATCACACATAATCATATAATTTAAAATATAATGAACAAGTAATATAACCATATGAAAAGAAATTGAGTTATGAAATTCTTTACCACTTGGTAATTTTCAAGTCAAATCCCTTTGGATTATATAATTAAAATTAAAACTCAAAATAACATGAATTATTAATGATTAATGATATTAAATGTAAAAGGGGCTATATATACACCATATAAAACAAATTAGGTTCAAAAAATTATAATATGCCTTAATGAAAGGAAATTGAAAAAAACACCATACCTCATGCTTAATTTTGGTTGGAAATGATTTAAAAAAGATTATAATTGTTTTAATAATGTTACTAATTTATATTAGAACCACATTAATGTTTAAAATATCATATATTATCCTCTTATAGAATCTCACCACCTATTCGTTAACAATAGTTTATTATTATTATTATTTCGGGTGTTAATGGCCTTGTTTTCTAATGCATGTTTTTTCATTAATGTTCCAGTTCTTGTGCATAGGATATAGTTACATAATATATATAATTTTATTAATATTATAAATATAATATTTACTTATTTTATTCTTTTTAAAAAAAATTATTTCAAGTTGGATATGGAAAATGAGTCACCTCGCTTCATGGAGATAGTAGGGCATACTTACACCCGAGCGATGATATCATTATCTTAATTAATGGAATGGAAATAAGTTTGATGGCATATTAATTTTATAGAATCAATATAATTTTATATTTTATATATGTATATATTAATTATTTACATAAATATTACTTACCATGTGAATTGGTGATGGAAAAAAATTAAATTCGTTCACGAGGATGTAGTCCGCTGTACACATGAGTGATGGTTTTGTTTCCCATTTGATGGATGAGGAGATGGATAGATATTATGGAATCAAAATAGTAGAATATAATTATAATATATATAATTTTGTTATTATATTTTAGTTTTAATAAATAATTTAAGGTGTAAAAATAATAATTATCAATAATGATCTTAGTGAAGGAAATTACCTTCGCTTAGAAGAACCTCCTTTAAATCTTGTATTAAATAACCCTGGGTTGGTCTTTAGGAAAGACCATAACCTCTAGAATGTGGATAACTATTTTGGGGAGTGATTATGGTAGTTTTTTTCAAGAAAAATGGCTTTATAAGTCTGAATATGTTAGGGTAGGGAGTTCCCTTTTATAATTGAGGAGGATGACACACATGGACGTTTTGAAAAGACTAAACCATACCCACCTTTTTCACATTACACAAGGGAAAAAATGGATCATTATAAAAATTAGATATTATAAGGTTTAATTACTTCCAAAAAATAATATATACATATATAGGTCATTTTAACCCTTATCTTATTAGTTTAACCCCCTGGAAAACCAATTTTAATCGTAACCATTGTAATTATATTTTATTGTTTTTATTATTCATTAAAAAAAATTAAGTTAAAATTGTTATATAATATTAATTATTATAATACTAAATATTTAATATTTTTTTCTAAATTCTAGCCACATATGTGGTAAAATTTAGTTTAAATATAAACTCACAAAACTTGTTGAAAAACAGGTTTTCAATAATTTCAATTTTCAAGCATAAGATGATCTTATATTAACCATATGATTAGTAATCAACATGATATGGATTTAAATTCAGATAGATAGATATATAATATATTAATATAATTTAAATAATTTATCATTAAGCATTATATTAATTAATAAAATGGATAAAAACTATACATTTTGAAAAAGTTTTCTAAAAAATTTTGTTTTAATTTTAAAAATAAGTTTCTTGAAAAATCTATAATAAAGATGATTAAAATGTAATTAATAATTTTAAATATAAAAAATAATATATTTTTTTTTATTTTAATTCATATTAAAATAATATTAGGACTTTAAAATTAATTAATTTAATAAAAACACATAACGGTATTTGAAAAATCGGAATTTTCACTATTCAATGAAAAATCAACCTTTTCAGAAAAATCCCAAAAATTCACCCTAAGAAAATTTTTATATTATAATTTTAAAAAAATATTATTTTTATAAAATAAAATTTATAAAGGTGGAATAAATTTATTATAATTTTAAACATAAAATGTAAAAAAAACCATTTTTTAAGAATATGTTTTTTGAAGAATAAAATTACTTTACAAAAACTTGAGTGATTATTTACTAAAAATGTATCAATAAATTTGTATTTATTAGGAAATATCTATATATATTTTAAAATTTTCTTAATATTATTCATACTTTCAAATTCAATGGCTATGTAATAGTGATGACATACAAAATAGTATCTCACTTTTCATTTGGCGTTGGTGTTGTATATTGTATACGCTATCAAATGAAATGTTATTATTTTAAAATATTATGGTGTTATAGTGATGGATATGTTGATCACATTGAAGCATGATATTTGGTGGGTAAAAGGATTAAAATTTTTTGATCATGGGGTTGTGTTATAATAGTTTGAATAAGGGTGAAGTTATATATTGTTTATAATTTTTTTACCTGGAGATTTTTTTAACTATGGTGGATTTGATGCACATAAAAATTATAATATTTGTATAAAATTTTAACTTAGTTTTAATTAACTATTTCACCATATTTTAGTTCTTTTAGTTAATTTTTTTAGTTTCATAGTGTTTTATATATTTTTTTAATTAAATTATAAATTAATATTAGTTTTTAACATTATTTTTAGTTTATATTAATGCTATAATTTATTATCTAAAATCATATTATATTTTTAGCACTATTATTATTAATATAATTATAACATCTAATTCAATTTTTTCTGGTATATTTTTTTTTATTTTTTCCCTATAATTATTACAATTTCCATTCCTTTCATCTATATTTATTTTTTAGGTTTTGTTTTTTGAAAATATTGAACATGAAGATACATAATTCCCTTTACCGAGTCATCCAATTCCTTATTTTCCAAGGAGCTTGATGAGATCTATGGAACTCATTTATCACATTCATCATATTAAATGGATGTTCATAGAAATACCCATGAGAATTCTTCTTCCCTACAACCCAACTTCTCCCCTACCTATCGTAGAGCCTCCACCCACCACCCACTCCCCTTATCTATAGCTTGTAACCACATATCCATCCTCTTATCTACAAACACGAAACCTCCAAACCTAATATGCATGACTAGAAGATTTTACTAGTGAACAATATTAATCCCTACTATCCCTACATAAATTCATGATGTCAGTCGATGTTATACCCCCTGTGCAATTTTGTGATGCACCATACTGCAATCGATACCATGATTTTCACCTCTAGTAGACGTAACTCCCTAAATTCTCCCCACTATCCAAAAAAACCCAATAACCATATTCACATTTACTTCACCATCATCATTACATGAAACACTTATAAGGTAGTGAGTGTGGTTTTCAAGAGTGCACAATAACATACTATGAGTGCTGGAGATGGTGTGTATTATAATGATTAGTAGAGAAATTGTCTTTATTTAGTGACCATCAATTGGTTTAAGTGATATTTATATTAGAAAGAACACATTAATTTATATTCATTATTTTTCATGTCATGTTTGTGCAATGGGTGAATAACTAATATAGTATAATTGTTTTGATTATACAATGTTATACTCATGCACATTATTTATTTTTCAATTTTGATTGATGGAAAAAATTTAATCTAATTGGATTATTATTCATTTTAATTTTACTTGTTTATGAAATTATTATCATATGATATTTTCAATATTTCTTTGGTTCTCATTTGTGTGATACCTAATAAGTCAGCATGGGTGGGAGAACATCAAGGAATTTTTTTTTCTGAACTTGATCATATTCAAGATAGAATCATATATTCCATGAGAGAAAATTCAGAATAAATAAATATATTAATTGAAAAAATAATATTGTGTGTGATTTTTTTTCAAAATTTTATTAGTGGTACCTAGAAAATAATATAACTCAAGTGAACCTAAAAGAAATAAATATTGAAGACTTGTGAGAAATTTCCCCTTGTATTTAGGGTATTATCTAACATCAGATAATGAGTCTTGAGATTATTCTGATTAAAATTAGAATGAGTGATAATCAGATGAATAATTAATTAGATATGAAAATTAAATAATTGACATCACATATACCTAATATGAAATCTTGAATTTGACACGTATATCCCCACTATCAATAATTATGTTAGTTTTATTTCATTTAAATTGTTATTTAGTCTTTAGAATTTTTTTATTTTACTCACATTTAAAATTCATCGACCTGAACTTTATTTAAAGACAATAGCAACAAAAATTCTCCCAATGAGATCAAACTTACTTTCACTTCTACAATAGTTTCAGGTTTATAAATTTTTAAATTATGAAGGCCCTAAAAAATGTTACCATATAGTTTATTTCAACATTTTAAAATCCAAAATATTTATTTATTAATGTTTATCTTCTATTTATAATATGTAATGGGGATGTTGTGATTTTGTGTGGTACTTTTCCACCACTCCATGGCACATCTCTAAATCTTATTCTATTATATACCAAACATTAATTCCAAATGTTTTAACTTGTAGATATTTATATTATGGATTTGAGATTGTCTGAGAGATGAAATAACATATGATGGAGTTGGGACTTGGAAGGTGTTATATACTCTATTGTGGTGTGTTCATCATTCCTAATTATTTTAGGCGGTTGTATTTGGTGTGTCAAATGTATTTCCTAGGCATCTTAAGTATTACACTCATAATAGGTGATAAAAGATTATGTATAATGGTATGATCTATCAAATAGAATATAAACAATAAAAATGGACAATGAAGGTACTATAGTAATAAACCCTAGGACTTAGACATTTCTTACTAATACTTTTTTAGTTTTTTACTTTATTTTATCTTGTTTCATTTTTCATCCCTGTTCAAAACAACAATATTTTTTCCTTTTATTACAATAATTTAAAATAAAAAAATACAATAAAGTGATTAGAATTGAGAGTGATCCAAAGGAAGTACCTTGAGGGAAAACCCCAGTCAACCACTATGTTGAAATAGGGAATAAAAATATTATTTTAGACCTCCCTTGGAAAAATTTGTAAAATTATAGTTTAATTTCCTAGGAACTATATGACCACATAATATTTCTTCTATATATTATAAATAATCTTTCTTGGTTTAAAAAAAATAAAAAATCCCTTATGCCTATGATGTATTCCAATTCATATTGTTATGATACTTGGATTAACTAGTTAAATTTTAAAAAATAATAGGTTTGAGATGAATGTTAATCCTAGTTGAGAAAACCCAGGTAATACATGGAGGAGATTAGGAACCATATGAAATTGATATAAAAATATCTCTTAGCATTCAATTAATATAAAATATAGGAATAAGAAAAATAGAATGTGTAGGAAGAGATCATTGTACTTATTTTTTATATTTAATAACCTAAGGAGTCAAAGATAGATTTATTTAAAAATATATTGTTAGAAATTACAATAAAATATGGAGTAGAGATCACTAAATAAGACCTATATAATGATACAAAATTTTTAGGTAATTTGCTTTGGATACATATTAGAGTAATTTTTAGAAGTTAACCTACAATAGGAATCCCCCATCTTTGAATAATAACATTCAGTATCACTCTACCACTCCCCATGATTAGAAGAAGAAACCATATAAGGGATGTTACTTTAAGAGAGATTGGTGTAGATTCACTACCTACCTCTAAATCCTATAAAATTACTCCAAGAAGTATCATTATAAGAGGAATAAATGATAGTCAATCCAATATAGGGAAATAATCAATCTCAAACTCATTAATATTAGATGTTATTGAAAACTAATTGATCATTAATTCCCATTGTTTGGAATTTTAAGATTTGTATAATCAATTGATTTCCTTGGAGAGTGATGAAGAAAAAGAATATGCACCTATATAGGAACACATAAAACAACTTGATCAAATTTAATACATGATTAATGGATAATAATGGCCAATGGTTCATATTGAGGTAAAAAAGTTACAAGATAACATAATTAAAGGGGAAAATTAAATATTGATTCATATTATTTCAATTTTATTCTAATAAAATTACTCACGAACATAACCTTTAATGAAACTTTTATTATAGAATCAAATGAAAAATCCCTATAAGTAGAATATTCTATAATAGTAGTGGAAAATGAAGTAATGGAGGACCCAAACCTACTTCAACCCCCATCATATGACTTGTACCTCATTGTAATGAGAGTGGAATTACAACACACTGAAAAAAGGTACCTCTACACTCATTGTATATGTATTAAAATTAGAAGAAAAAACATGTGATGGTTCACATCAGATTATAAAAATCACTCTTCTAATTAGAGATAATAGCTTGAATTTCCTTAACTGGGGCATGTAAAAATATAGTTCCCACTTGGGGGTCAAAATGAAGATTTTATCCCCCTCCCTTAAACATTTTAGTTTTTTTAAAAATGATTATAATTTTTGTTTTCGTATAGGTTTGTATAATTTAGTAACTAGGAACATAACTCAAGATGTCTCTACTAAATAATTTAGTTTTTATCTCTATTGTAAATAGTTTATCTACCTTATTAGTTTAATTCTGTAAGAGATTAAATGAAGGGTAGTTGAATTGAAGTTTTGGGGAGTGTCAACCTATTGTAATAGTTTTTCGTGTGTGTTTTATTTTAATTATTATGGAACATTTAGTTAATTTTAATATTCATTATCATTTTATATTCTTGAATTAATTTATGGATATTTAATTTTATATTTGAAAAAAATTATTTTTAAATGATTGCTGATGTGGAAAATTTTTCTTTACTTTGATTTTCAATTTCTTTTGAGTTTGATTATTTATGAAATCAATTTCCATAAAACACTGTACCAAAATATTTTTACAATCCCTAGAGGTAATCTAAAACCATTAGATATACTATTCCTTATATTATCACTTTCTTGTGAGAAACATTGAACTAGTATGAAAAATTAAACAAGTGATTATATTTATTCTAAATATTTTGAGTTCATAATTTTTTTTATATGATTTAGAAACTTCATTGGATAGAAAAATTTGTAAATTAAGACCTGAAATTTACATAAACCCTTATTTATCCTATATAATCCACAAATTTTATTATAGATTTAAGCACATTAAAATTTGATTCATCATTACCTACATTCACTCTTAATATATTTTCTTGAATATTTCATGCTTGAGTGAGGGATAAGGATATTTAAGGTGTGTTATTTATAAGTAATATCATTGTTTTGTTTGTGAGTCATGTGTCACCATTCTTTTAATTTTTTAGAGCAATGGTCATGCATCGATTTTATCTATCACACATTATTTATTCTCATCCTATTCTCTTAAAAAAAGTAAAAAGTTAAAAAATGAAGGATATGAGATTGAATTATTAATTTTGTTTAATGATATGTCTCTTTTACATCTATAAAATAACATGTCATGCATCTTCATTTATTTATTACATTCATTTGTTATCTCATATTTCATGAAAAAATTATATAAAGGAAAAAAATAAGAGAATAAGTATGAAATCAATCATTTCATTTATTGAGTGACTCATGGATCATGAAACATGAAAAAATAATATAGTTTATATTTTTAATGGATATTTTTGAGAGATATAATTCTTATGTTTTCAATTGAATAATCCTGAAATTTTATTCACGATAAAAAAATATTATTTTTAGCCTTAAATTTTTAAATAATTTTACCCATTGAAACTTAGCCATGAAATCACCTTTAAAAATAACTCATGATTAAAAATAATTTTATGTCTCCTGGTCTTGATAAAATAAATTTTTTTAACCCACTATTGATACATGAATTTTCAAATTATGATTATAATTATAGATCAATTTTTTCTTTAGTGAAGAACAATATGAATTCCAGGTGTGACAGTTTGTGATTTGGTCACAAATGAATTTTTTAGGTTGATTAAATTTAAATGTGAGAGAATAAAATTAAAGAAAATTATTTTTAATTTATGATATATAATAAATTATATTTTAGAAATGATCATGAAAAATTTGATGATTTTTTATTTTTATGTAGATTCAATATGGATATTTGATGATTTCCTTGGTAAGGAATATTTTAGTGTGGGGGATTTATAAAGCGACATATTTCATTATTTTTAACTAGTAATTTAATGAATTAATCCCTAATAATTTCAAAATTTAGTGATATTATCACATATTTAGTTTATTTGTGCAATTTGAAGTTTATTTTGAAATGGACTAAATTCACAATTTTAATTGATTTTTGAAATAATTAACATTTTACTGTGATGGAGAAACACTAATTTGGGTTAGTTTAGATGTTCAAGTATCATGTTACAAAAGGTGAATACTCTAAAAGGATGAATTTCTTATAGAACTGCAGAGGTCAGAGTCAACAAAGTTAAGAAATATTGAGGATAAGAATTTAACAAAGTCCTATTTATTATGTATAAAATATTTCTTATGTATTAGATAGGCTGAAATTTGATAAACTATTTATTCCTCCTGATGATGAATATTTCTAAAGATGAATCTTAAAAGATGAATCCCAAAATATGAGATTTCTAGAATCATGTAAGAATTTTAAATCAAGTGAAAACCTTATTTTTGAGTCAACCCATAAATAAGAGATTTGTGCATGATACATAATATATTTTTGATGAATGATGAAGAATTTTGAAAAGTACCCATGATAGTTTACATGGGATATGTAAGAGTTTTTTTTCAACTACCTAAGAGTTAAAAAGTGATAAAAATTATATAAGGTATAACTAATATGTAAAAAATATCTCTAATATGTAATATTTTTTTCACAACATAAGTGATATGCAAGGAATAATATTTTGACAAGGGTGGTGAATGGTTTAGATTCCATGGAATATATAGAATATTTGGTGATTCATAAGGATTTTACTACTGATATATAAAATTAAGACCATACTTACCTATACTATATAATGTTTTATATGTAAGATAATTCCATCCAAGGTACTCATGTAAGATTTTATACTTTACTGCTGGGGAGAATTACATCCAAGCTAATGTGATACATAATATCTAATTAGAGATATATGATATTTTTTACATGGAGTAATTTCTTCCAAATATCTTACATTATATAGTGTGTTGATTCCTAAGAAATTCATAATGCATACATACAATTTATCCCTTTTCTATTACACTGTATCGAACATGTAGAACTCAAAAACGCATGATTCCCATGATCCTATACCATCAATGATACTCTATGATATTTTTTAACTATATTAATTAATTCAATAGAGAATAATAAAACAATCTCCCAGGGATATTTGAAGAAGGGAGACCAAAGATAGTGGAATATTTGAAGTAAATAAAAGCTAGATAAAAATATGGAAGCTTGTCGTCCACATGAAAATATCACATTCTTAGCACTATATGCATGGAAACCAATCCCCATGCACACGAGAGAGATAAAAAACCTTACTTCTACCTATTAATAAAATTAATTCTATCCATTGTAATAGGATTCAAAACATATACCTCAACCTTACAATAATAGTCTTAGGGTTCCTAATTAGTTTTAGGCAGTAATTCATTTATGCATTTTATTTTAATAAAAAGTCGTATTTTCACTCTCTCATTGAATGAAATAGATAATTATTGGTGGTTATTTTGAGGGGGTTATGCACATCCCCATATAAATTCATTTTGAGTATAAATTTAAGCGAGTTATGCACAAAACCTGCTAATCATCAAATTTAGAGGGGGTTCACAACCCCCTCTAAAATTTTCATCATTATTTTGTTAATAGTTTATTAGATTTTTGAATTGTTTATGACAAAACTACTGTTATTGGTGCTATATATTTGGTTAGAGGCACTTTATATATATTATATTTCGTTTGATTTTTGAGATTCTATATATATTTATATTATATAGAATTTGTTTTTAGGAAAATAGTGGGGTTCAAAACCCCCTCTAATATGTTAGATTAAAGGGGTTGCATGCCCCCTCTAATCTAAGAGATAATAGGGGGTTCACGATCCCCTCTAATAAAAGAGATCATAGGGGTTGTGAACCCCTACTTTTTCCATAAAAAATTATTATAATATATATACATATATATATATATTAAAAAAAGAATATATAAATTTATTTTAATATATTATTACATATTATATAAATATATTTAAATAAATAATTTATATGTATACATAAATATAATTGTATAATGTGTATATACATTAATATATAGTTTTTAATAATATTATATTCATATAATAGTTAAAATAATATAAAAGAATAAATATATTATATAAATGTATACATAAATATAATCTATTAAAAAATAATATAAAAACCATTTTAGTTTTTATAATATTAATAATAATAATAGATTATAAAGATATATACTTTCACACAATTGCATATATTTAGATGGAGTTTTGAACCCCCTCTAATTTATAAAATTAGAGGCAGTTTCAACCCCCTCTAATATTTTTTTTATTTTTAAAATATATCAAATTATAGAATGCATGTGTGTCTTATAAATAAATTATATAAATGTATCTAAATAAATTAAAAATGTATTATATAAATACATTAAATAATTTCATATATATATATACATAAATGTAAGTATATACAAATAATTATATTATATTATATTATATTATATTATATTATATTATATTATATTATATTATATTATAATATAATATATTATATTATATTATATTAAATATATTTAGATATATTCCATTATTAAATATATAATTACATTATTTATATTAATATGTTTACAAATAAAAAGCTTATATTAATATACAGATTAGTATTCCGAGTGATATTTTAAATATATATGTGTATACATGATATAACAATATAAATACAAATATAAATATACATATTGATGAATAAATATTCGTGAAATCTTATCTATATGTAAATATACTATAATATTATATGTATGTATGTAATATATATAATATATATAATATATATATAATTAATATTTATATACATATAAATGTATTTATAAAATATATAATATATTGTATTCGTATAATTATGTTATATATATATTAATTTATTTTTAATTATATATGTATAAATATAATGTATATATATATATATTCATATTATATTTAGGTAATATATAAATATATATACATGTGATATATATTTGTATATAAATAAGTATAAATATTTTCAAATAAATATATAAATACATATTTGCATTTGTGTGTGTGTTTGATATAAATGTATTTATAAATACATACATACAAAATTTTATTTCAAAAAATAGAATATATAATTTATAGAGGTGTACAAAACATATATATATACTAATATATTTATATTTATATGAATATAAATATATGTATTCAAATATATGTATTAATACAAATGTAGACATATAGTTTATATAAATATATATATAGAAGTTATATATTTATGGAATTTAAATATATTATGCCAATAATTTTTCATAATATACATATAAATATATTTAAATAAAATAATATACATAATTTGAATAAAAAATAAGTTACCTTAGTGGTTTAGGTGGAGGTTACTTGTATAGGGGACACTAGATCAAATACTCGAGGATTCATATTTTATAAAAATGAGAGCTGTTGGTGGGGGTGATGGTTAGGCAGGGGGAATGAGGCTATAAACCCGTTTTAACAATAGGGGAGGCACTGGAAAACATGGGAGTGCCATGGGAGAGGAACTGGATGAACATGAGAGCACTGAGAGGGAGGAACTGTATGACACAGGGTGGGGGTGGGATGCCCACAAACAAAGATTAGGGATCAAGGCATAAAAGTTGAAATTTGGGGGGATGATGCATTATTCAATAAAGTATGGGGAGGGATGAGGCATGAAATAAGAGGATGGAGAACCCGAGAGATGACAGAGCACGTGAGGGTTCATAAAAAAAGAGAAAAATTGACCTCCCCTGAAAATGTGCTAAGACTCAATTAGTGGTGGTTTCTAACCTCCTCTAATTGTTTAGTTTCTGGAAATCTAAATGAAGATTAGATGGGGTAAAAACCCTATCTAATTAAACCTCATCTAAATTAGATAATACTTTACAAGCGGTTCCTCAAACAGGACTCTAAAAACAGTAGTTGGGCACATTAGTGGTGATTCCTAATAAATGCCACTAATGCCTTTAGAGGGGGTTATAACTCCCTCTAACCAGGTCATTTTTTCATAGGGCCTATTTCTATCTCTCTCATAGAATTTTATTTGTTTAGTTCATTGTGATATCTATTACTCATGATAGTGAGTAACTTACCCAAGGCTTGTCCTTGAAGAATGTTCTATTGGAATTCCTAAATCCCTAATCTTTATTTCATAATGTTTATCTTCTGTTTGTAATAAAGAAGTGGTAGTGTTGTGGGTTGGTGTGGTTATTGTCCACCAATCCATTAAACAACACCAGATATCATTATATTCCATTTTAAATATTTTTTCCCTATATTCTCTTGGGTGTCTATTCATATGATGGAGTTAAGTTTGACTAAGATATGAAATGAAAAATAATACAGATGAGTCTTATAAGGTTTCACATACTCGATTGATGTTTGTTCATTATTCCTCACAATTATATGGGGAACGATTTGGTATCCCAAATAGATTTAATATGCATTATATGTATCACACTCAACTTAGGGGATGGTACCTCATGTATAATGGGATGACATATCAAATATAATTTAGATAATAAAAATTTATAATGAAGGAACTCAAGTAGAAAACACTTGCACCAAGACTAATGATTTGGAAGAATAGGAAAAAACTTTGATGGATGAGGAATTGTATAGTACAACATGGGAATGGATGAGGCAAGACACATGAGGGTGGTGAATTAGAGAGATGACAAAGCCCATGAGGGTTCATAAAAAAAGTGAAAAATTAACCGCCCTAAAATTATTCTTATGTCTCAATTAGAGGAATTTTATAACTGCCTATAATTGGTGATTTTATAAAAGGATAGACCAATATTAGAGGGGGTTTAGACCCCCTGTAATTAAACTTCATCTAAATCAAACAATACTTTAAAAGTGGTTCCTCAAAACCTCCTATAACAATAGTTCGTGGGCACATTAGCATTGGTTCCTTGTAACCACATCAAATGTGTTTAGAGGGGGTTATAACCCACCTCTAAACTAAAAAATAACCCCCTAATGAGGTCATTTTTTATTATATATTTCTCTCTCTCTGATACTTTTGTTTATTTTTATTATTAGTATCCCTATTACTCAATATTGTGAGTAACTAACCCATGGATTATCCTTGGGTAATGTTCTCTAGGCATTCAAAAATCTCTAATATTTATTTCATAATGTTTATATATTTTTTTTGTATTTTGGAAAGGGGAATATTGTGGGTTGGTTAGGCGATTATCCACCACTCCATGACACAACTAATGATCTCATTATATTCTATAAAAAATATTTATTCTCCCTATTATATTAGGTATCTCTTCATATGATGGATTTAATATTGAATGAGATATGAAATGATATACGATAGAGCTGGGTCTTAGAAGGTGTCACATACTTGATTAAGGTTTGTTTAATATTATTTACCATCTTATGAAGTGAGATTTGGAATTCCAAATAGGTTTCTTATGTATGATAATATGAAACTAAAGGTAGGGCAAGGTAGCTCATATATAATGGGACGATCTATCAAATAGAATTTAGTCAATGAAAATTGATAATGAAGGAACTCATATAGAAAATACTTACACCATAACCTTTATTGCTAACACTTGTATAGTTTTTTACTTTCTATTTTCCATTATTATATCCATTTTAATAAAAACTATATATTTTTTACTCTACTTTCAATAATTAAAAATAAAAAAATACAATAATGTGATTAGAAGTTTGAGTGATCCAAAATAGGCACATTGAGAGATAACCCAGTTCAGTTACTTTATTTCACTAAGAAATATATATATATATATATATATATTTACCACCTTACAAAATAAATTTCTTGAAGTGACCCAAATTTCTCTTAAGAAGAACATAATTTATTAATATGTTTTGAAGGTGGGGTCCTTTAAAAAGGGTAAAATGATAAATCTACCCAAGATAATCGACTTACTTTTTTTATAGTTTAGTTGAGATAAGAATGTGGTCTTTACCCTTAGGTTTAATTTTGGATGTATTCTGAGATTTTTGAATCTTATGTGTTATTTAATATTTAATAAATTAATAAATAATATTCTTAATGGAGTGAACATTAATATCTCCAAAATATAAGTTTATATAATAATTTCAAAAATGTGGTTGTGTTTATAATGTGATTTCTTTCCAACGAAAAGTATAAATTTTGTGTGACCTGAACCGACCCACCAGGGCCTCACTTGGGCTGGCCCTATGCTAGGGGTACCACCCTAGACCTCCTTTAATAGGCCTAGGGCTAGTCAATAACACTGAGTAGGCATATTACACAATATGGGAGGTCTTATACTATGATAAACTTTAATATATGTATATATAGTGTTATAAAAAACCAATAAAAACAAAAATATATGTAAATGAATCATTTAATTTTATAAGACACAAAAATAAGACAAAAAGTAAAAATACATTCCCACATAGAGAAATACTTGGGAACCTGTAGCACCCCTGGTTTGAGGTATGACTTTATTTTATGTGTTCTTTTTATTCTTAGAGTCATGGGTTAATTAATTAGGAGTCTTCAGAAGTGTATAGGGGAGAAGATACTAGAGTATGGATACTAAAAACGCTATAAGAAATATTGATATCATGAATAGTGATTTCAAATTGTGAATGTACTTAATAATATGCCGTGAAATACCTTAATAGTGTGAAAATTTTACCGGGTCAATTTCTAAGGTAATTAACGATGTGAAACATGTTATTGATGTGATTGGGTTTTTATAGAAAACAAAAATGCAGTGACATATTTTTTTGGGTTTAAGTGGCCTCTCATGGAATTCTTGTAGTGAATTTACAATTCACATTATGAATATTCTAGGATCAACCAAATTTTAAGGGGACATTACTAGTAAACCCTAACACAATCTATTTTCTATCTCTCTTTTCTTCTAAGTCTACCCTAGTGGATTTTTGCAGATATTTTATGTTTAGACTCAGAATCAAACATTTCTTTGATCATTAAATTACATAAATCAATGGTTAGGGTTTTATTCTTCTTTCTTAGTTTGTATCTCTTTATTTTGTCTTGATTAAAACCATAGATCAGTGTGTGATACCCATATTTATGTGTTTGGAAATTTGTTGATGAGATTTTCTTAGGTTTTATTGAGTAACAAAAGGAATAGATTAATATGAAGAATCATTTAAGATATTTTGAGCAAACATAA
Source organism: Viscum album (assembly GCA_963277665.1). Lineage (NCBI taxonomy): Eukaryota > Viridiplantae > Streptophyta > Magnoliopsida > Santalales > Viscaceae > Viscum > Viscum album. The sequence goes on from OY728164.1 coordinate 1,894,564,451, forward strand.
TTGATATTGGTGGATTATCTCACACTCTATTGTTCTAGAAATATTTGGATTTAATCTTGATAAATTGTTCCTTTTATTTGATTTTAAATCTATTGAGATGATTATTTGGAAAAACCTTATTCTGACATGATTTAAAAATGATATTTTTGAAATATTCTCATGAGATGTTTCAATTAAACATTTTAAAGTATTTTGTTTTAAAAAGAAATATTTTTTTGTGAAAAAATATTTGAAATGGATGATGGTATTGAAATACATGGTGGCGTGCGTCCATATTGAATTGTACTATCCCCTATTGAAAAACACTAGGTTCTCAATGTTGACTGAAAATGCATAAGGGAATATCACCAAGTGATGACTTGGTGAAAGGATGATTTCCTCTCACAAGTGTTGGGATTATCATTCAACATGTATGTGTGTGTGGGTATAGAACATGGATTGGGTATGGAAAGTGGAAAGTGAATAATAAAGTGAAAGGATAGATTATTTTAAATTGATTACTTTAATCACTTCCATTTATAAACTACTTTGATATTCTCACTCTGATTTATATGAAATGTGTCAACTCATTCTTATCCTAGTGGCATGTGTGTGGAGTTTTTGGGGAAATCCTATAGGGTGATATAAACACCCCTTTATTAGGAACATTGGATAATTTGTAGATTTTATCTACCAAGATATAGGTAAGGTTTATGTTATCTACTTCTCTAGTGGTGATACTTGATGTTATGATTTGGTTGCTGAAGCTAGAGCTAGGGAGTGTCTGTATCTTATTCCGGGATAGTGACAATGTCTTTATATTTTTATCTTGAGCCTTACTCTCTTATTTCTTTTTTATAATTTACATTTATGTTGTTATTTTATTGGTAATTCATTTAGTAATGTTGTTTTTTCTTCATGAATCATATAGTTCATATTGACTGTTATTCATTTCTTAATTTTTTGATATATTTTTAGGGAAAATCATCCCCAAATGTCCCCTGAAGACCTTGGCATTTATTACCAACCTTTGGTGTCTTACAGATGTCACATAAGGCCAATAAATCCCTTATAAATTCTCAAGAAAATGTGGAGGGGGGTGGGACATTAAAAATGGTATCAATTTTGTTTGGTCCTAGAGTTTTGTTGGTTGTAAGGAGATAGGATTTTCAGAACATTAAATGTTCAACAGAAAAATATGTAGCTAACCTATTTATACTGAACTTCAATCTACGAGGTTGGATTGGGTATAAATGTGTTACAACACAATTCTAGGATATTTTTATATAATAGTAATGTGTTTATCAAATGCTTGTTTTAGACCATGAATTTTAGTGAGACTTCCCACATATACTACATTGTTCATCTTCTGTTCAAATGATTTGTGAAAACGGTGAAAATGGTTTTTTTTGAAATTATGGTTTCACTCATTGTTTTTCATGGTAATGAATTTTTTTTATAATTTTTTGGAATTTATTCAAGAATTAATTTTCTAGGGAGAGATGGTATAAATATTTTATTGTTTTATTTATTGAAAATGGGACTAGGAATTCATGGTAGAAAATAGTAGGAAAAATCTACAGAAAATGTGGTATCACCTAAGCCACATATAAAAACACTTTTATTTATCACATATTAATACATGATTTATTACATAAAAGTACACATTATAAAATCCAAAAGAACTATAAGTATAGAGTATTTAGGAATTGGGTACATATCAAAACATCTTGAAAATGGGATATAATGACATTATTTAAAACTTCCTTGAAATGCTTCTAAAATTTCATGGATTTTTAAAACTGCATGGGATAACCTAGGAAAAAAACATAAAAAAGGTATGAGATATAAAGTCCAGTAAGGTAATAGACATGGAATAACATGAATAATACAATACATGTAAGACAATGTTTATATCAATGAGAAATAAAAAAGAAAATGAATAATAATACATGATATATAATGATAATCATAACATGGGAAATGTGGAAACAACCTAAAACACTGCATCATAAACACAAGCTAAGGCTAAATCTGCCAGTACATCATGGTGAAAAAGTTCCATAAAGTAAATAGTTTCACTACTTATCCCAAAATGACGTATCATGATACTAAACATTACCCAATGCATTGGAGCTCTATATAGTTCTGGGCGCACCCATCACATTCATTTCATTCTCATGCTTAAGAGTTCCACATAGATCATACAACATGGATTCATTAAACTTAATATTTTATTCCACGATCAAGGAATATAGAATACATACATGTAATTCCACAAGTAATATGTATACATACATAATGTTTAATACCCTAGATATAAAAATCGGTATGGTATTCACGAAACAATTTTTTTGGCATAAAAAATCACGGTGAAATTTTGGCAACATAATGCCATTACATAACAATTCATAAAAATGGTTTATGAGAGAAAAGTGGTCTATAATGATTTTTAAATCAAATGTAAAGAAATTGGGACATTTAAAGACATGTAACAACATTGGTAAATGGAAATATAATGAATACGTTCATAAAGAAACTTGAATAAAGAAAAGAAGGCGAGGATCCCTTACAGAATTTCAGCATATTAACAGATTAGGTAATGGTAAATATTATGGAGGATAAATTATAACTCATTAAAAAAACATAAATTTAATATTAAAGTAATGATTAAAAATCAATTAAAATATAATCAATTTAAATTAAAAGAACTAATTTCAAAGAAGTTGCTTGAATTTGAAAGGAGAAGAAGGCCACTTACATGATTATGTGACTTCTAAAGCTTGGTAGGGGCTTATTTAGAGCTTGGGGTGACTTGGGGGGACTATAAAGAGTGAAGGGAAGAGTATGGACATGATACATGGAGTTTTAGTGAAGTTAAATGTGATATTTAGCGTGTTTATATAGGAAAACGGGGGATTTCTTTTTTTATTTTGGTTTTGGAATCTACATAATAAAATAAAAAAAACTAAAAACCATCTAATGGTTTTAAAAATGGTTTCTTCCAATTGAGAGTGGTTCTAATTGTTTTCTTAAGGCCCAGTTCAAAACTTAATAAAATAATTCTCTTGCTTATGTGGTGGTGAGTCACACTCTAAAATAAATGATTTTAAAACCTTAAAATATGTTATAAACTTGGAAGGATTCATAATGAATTTATAAAATAAATAAAATAAACATAAAACCACATTATTTTAAAGGTAGAAAATATATTTTTTCATTTATACATTTTATATTATTTATTACATCACCTTTTAGTTTTTATTATGTCATAATACACAAATTATATTTATATAGTATTTAATTTTTATACGAAAATTAGACTGTCTGAGAAAATTATGAAAAATTCACCATTGGATAATTATGATGATATGATTCCAAAAATAATATTAATTTTATCTAAATAATTTTATAAATATGTGAATTTTCACTTTTAAAATAAAATTGATATTTATTAGGAAATGCCAAGTTTTTTGACAATAACAGTTTTCGAACCCTTATAAAAAATTATATTTGACTTAATAAAAATTATATGATCATTTATATTTGATAAAAATTATTTAATAATAATATTTTATTAAAATATCATTTATTTAAAAAATCTATAAATTCATCAATTGAATTTGAATGTTAAACAAAAATACTATTTGTGCATCATTGTATCAAAATAAAAATCATTTAGAAAATAAATAGAATAGGTTGAAAATATATTCATTATTATTAAAAAATAATGTACATATTCATATTTCAAGGGTCTTGATACATATCCCTTTAATACACTAGTAAATACCCCAAGAGTAAGGTGTGTGATGGTGGGACTTTCATGGGGCGGTTCGACAAAACATGGCTTGGTCTGTGATCTCGATGAGCTTGAACTCCTACTATAAATTGTTTTTATCATGCTTCAGTTATGGGATCTCATCCTGGGATTGGACAAAATAAAATATCAATGATGTTATGTCCCTCATATGATATGATAAATGGGTATCATAGGGTACGATCCTATTATATGAGGCCATCAATTCTTTTATCTGTGTCAATTGAATTTTTTAAGACTATATTTAAAATAACCACGTAATCACTATTAAATGACTATATTATAAAATTTAATGATACTTAATGTTTATTTAAATCCAAAAAAATAAGTGCATTTGTTTTCTATAACCATAATACATAATGATAAATTTAATTAAATTAGAAGGTAAATTTTATTTATAAAAATTCATGTCATTACAATCTTCCCCCCTTATGAAATTGATCCCTCAAAATTTTCATTTCCCACACTAAAATAGATGAGGGTAACTCTTCTTCATCACATACTCCAATTCCCACATTTCTTATTTAAACTTGTGGTTTCTTTAAAAGAATTTGACAAGGTTGATTATCTTATTTCATAGAACTATTTCTCCACGATATAAGATCTACACTGACTGCTCCACATAGGAATGGTCATTCTCCAATGGTACTACCTATGGATTTAGTAATGTGATAGGTCTAGTGTGTACTTTCTCAAGGGGGATACATGGAATACATTATGTACTTTAGATAGGTTTGGTGGGAGTGCTAGTCGATAGGACAACACTCTGAGGCGATCAAGGATCTCAAAGGGGATGATGTATCTTGGAATACGATTTACCTTCATCCCAAATCTCATAACATTATTACATAAAGATATTCATAGGAATACCATGTCTCCAACATCAAAATCTAGGTTTCATCAATGATTATCATCATATCTCTTTTGTCAACTCTGATCAGCCTTGATGTGATGATAAATAGTCTTAACCTTCTCCACTATTTCCTCAACCATTTTAGGACCTAACAATTTTCCCCCAAACTTCTTTCCAACATTAAGGTGTTTTACACCTCTTATCATAAAGGGATTTATAAGAAACCATTTGGATTATCATGTAGAAATTATTGCTGTAACAGAACTCAACCAAAGGAATATGTTGGTCCCATCCTCCTTTTAAGTCTATATAACATGCTCACAACATGTCTTCTTGTGTTTCAATAGTCCACATTCATTGGCCATCAGTTTGAGGATGATATGCCATACCAAAGATTATCTTAGTGGTTAGAGTATGTTGAAAAGTTTTCCATAACTTGGAGGAGAATCTAGGATTTCTATCGAATATAATTAATAGTGGTAATCCATGAAACCTTACCACTTCTTTGAAATATATCTACGCAAGTTGGCCTAATGATTAGTCCTCTTGAATTGTGATTAAGTGAGATGTCTTTATAAGCTGATCCATAATTACCCATATATAATTGTTTCCCCTAGATATCTTTGGAAATATGGTGACAAGGTCTATAGAGATGTTATCTAATTTCTGTGTTGGTATGGGTAATGGTTTTATCATCCCCATATATTTTTCCCTTTCTACAATCACTTTCTAGCTTACCGGGAACTTTGATTTATATTTAGCAATATCCTTCTTCATATTGTCTCACTAATAGTCCTCATGGAAATATTGATACATCTTTGTGCTTCCTAGGTGAATAGAGAAATTTGAACTATCTGAGTCATCCAAAACCTCTTTATTTGACTTAGGATTTGATTAAACACATAGTCTTGAACAAAATTTCAAAATTCATTATTCAAAAATTTTAAACTCTGAGGATTTCCCCATTCTCATGGATTCCACTTTATTCTAAATTACCACATCATTTCATTGTACATCCTTTATTTTATCCATGAGTTATGGTTGGGAAATTATTTGAGAAAGGATTTATGATATTTATTCCTTGATGATTCTGATTTCTATCATAAATAGGTCTAAGAAGATTGGATCATTCTCATTTCTCATCATTGATTAATATGCAGTATCTTTTCTTTAAAGAGTGTCTACCATCGTATTTGATTTACCAGGATTGTTGTGGATTGAGAAATCATAATAATTTTTGATCTCTAACCATATTAACTAGTGTATATTATGGTATTTCTATGTTAATATATATTTTAGGCTCTTATGATCAGTATATATCTCACACTTCTCCCCATGTTGATAATTCTTCCAGATTTTCAATGAAAAGATCATGGATTCCAAGTCCAGATCATGAGTGGGGTAGTTTTTTAGGAATTTTCAACTTCCTTGATGTTTAGTCTATTAATTTATCGATTTTCATCGTCATATAACATAATCCCTTATTTTAAGCATCATTTAATACTATGAATAGTTCTACACCTGCGGGTAGTGTGAGAATATGTGTAGTGATAAGAATCCTTTTTTCTCCTTGAATCTCTCTTCATATTCATCATTATAATAAAACATGACTCCGTTATGAATTATCTTGGTTAGAGTTTTTGACAATCATGAGAATTTTCTCACAAATAAATGATAATACCCATCCAATACAAGGAGACTATGGATATATATCACATATGTTGGCCTCAACCGTCCTTCAACTGCTTGAATCTATGAAGGGTCTATATATATCCCTTTGCTTATGATGATATACCCTAATAAAGAGACTTACTTCAACTAGAATTCACATTTTATGTACTTGGAATAAAGATTATCCTTTCATAAGGTCTTTAATATAGTGCCTAGATACTTTTGGAACCATGGTCTTCTATGCATGATTTGGAGTATGGTTTGTGTTTGTCGTCAATCAGCAATGGAAGTTCATAATGTGTACCTGCAAAGAGATCATACAGTTCAAGCGGACAACAATATTGAAGGTGGCGCCGTTTCCCAGTGTTTGCCAATTTTTTGGGCCTGAAAATCGACAAATGGAGAAAAGTGTTTTTGTAAAAGAGACTTGCGTGCCGTGTACTGGATGAAGAGGAAACTCGCGCGCCATATGTTTTTCAAGATCAGAACATGGGAAAATGGAAAAGGGATAAGGGCCGTGCAAGTTTTGGGCTGGTCGCACAAGGGACCTGTGCGCCGTGAAGAGACATGGGCGCCGATTCCCAGGAGGATTGGAAACTTGAGCGCCTATTGTTTTTCAATATCATAACTTCAAAATATGGTAATGGAAAGAAATTCGCGCAAGTATTTGTGTAGGTCGCGCAAGTGAGTAGCGCGACAGAGGCTAGGGAGGATGAGCTGCGCGCTGGAACCTGCGCGCCGAGGGAAGACTTACGCGCCACCGCGCAGGGGGTTCAGTTTGCCTATAAATAGAGGACCCCCTCATCATTTGTAACGAAGTTCAAGACTTAGAGATTTTTCGAGCTCTCTTCGCCCAAGTGGTTGAGTCGCGCAAGTGGTTGTTGGGTCGCTCAAGTAGAAGCTGCGCGCCGATTGTTGGCTGCGCGACCAAGGCAGTTGGGGAGTTAAAGGCGCAACATCATGCAAGTTTGGTGTTGAAGGAGGCAGTGTCGCACAAGTAGTTTTGGTGTCACCTACGCGCTGAATTTGTACCGCACAAGTGACTTGCGTGCCAGGATTGAAACTTTTGCACCGGGAATGGATAAGCACGTCAGGGTTGTTAAAGTTCATCTGTCCTTCTGAAGTTGCATGAAAGCTGGGAGATCGCCCGGTACCCTCAGCACAAAGGGAGATTAGTCTTCTGGTAAGAGTTAGACTTCAATAGATCATCTAAATTTGACAAAGTATGCATTCTTATGCAATGATGAAGAGACCTTCACGTCTATAAACTGAGTGGGACTTCACCTAAGGGCAGTGAGCCAGGGGGAGTCAATGGGAGTGACCTAAGGGAAACAGTGAGCTATCCATGAACCTTTGTAAAGGTAGTGAGCCCGGGAAAGAGTGACTGTGCCCGGACCTTTGTAATCCACAGCTAGTGATGTTTAGTGGAATTAGGTACAACCGAAAACTTGTCGGCGTATGCTCCTTGGACGCAGCCCTTAGTGGTGAACTAATTAAATAGTGTTGTGTCTTTTCTATGCATGTGAATGTTTGCTTTCTGATCATATTCATATTATTGGTTCAATAAGTTACTACCAATGTGGGAACAAGATCCATCACATTAAAAGAAAAAAATTGTCACCCTAATTCACCCCTCCCCTCTCAGGGTTTCCTGGGGTCCTTCAAGTGGTATCAGAGGGTAAAGGTTGCTGGTGTTGAATCCGTCCTTTTTCGTCATGGAGAATGCAGTCAATGTCAGCGGAGTCCCTCACATCAATGGAAGTAATTTATTGATCTGGAAGAATAGAATGAGATCTCATCTAATATCTCTTGGAATGGATGTTCTATTTTCTACTGTGCAAGGAATACAAGTCACTGACCCAACAGACCTAGCTATGACTGAAAAAGACAAGAAAATTCTTGATGTAGATGCTAAAGCACAAAATGCACTTACTGCAGCCCTTTCTGAATATATAGCATCCTGCCTTTTTATCAAATAAACTTTCATTACATTTTACAAAACCGAGTATCTTTAAGGTTTAGTGTCTTGGAAACCAGGAACTTAAAACATGAAAACATAAAACATTCTTCTTAAACACTTGAAAGGCTTCTCCTCATGTTCATCCTAGATTCATTACTGCATCTTATAACCTGGGAATATACATCAAAAGAAAGGGTGAGCAGAAGGCCCAGTAAGGAAAACAAGAGAAACATTTTACATGTGAACTTGAGATACTTCAATAAGGTCATGAAAAGAACTTTAAGGCATGAGAAAGAAATCATGAGATATATCATAATAAAAATAACATTTTTCATAACTTGAATATGTGGCTACAACATTTAATATAGACAATCATGAACATATCACCAAGGTCAATCCCCAAGGTGTCATTTGAAAATTACCAAGGTTATTCACCAAGGTATCGTGAAAATTGTAATCTCTAGAGGTTACATCATTACCCAATGCATTGGAGCGCTATCAGGGCGCACCCTTAAATTTGCCTTTATTATCATGTGAGCCACATATATCATCATCAAACATTTCATAAATAACCCATATAGCATAAAATAAATGGGTTTCATTTCATAATCATAACGTTTTAAAAACTGCTTTAAAGACATGATCTTTACGTCACTTTAAACCCACGGAAAGGGAAAGAGGGTTTCATGTATGTAATTCCCAGAATTTAAAATAGAACATTTTGATATATATGTGAATACCCCTGTAGAAATAAGATCTTTTAGTATTCACTTTATAACATAAAATAATTTTTAGAAAAGAGAGAGAGGCATTTTGAGACGAAAATTCTGCAGCATAACGGCTATGTTACAAGGTTTTAGAAAACATTGAGAAGAGAGGGGACATGGGTCAAACATTCATAAATGACACGTCAAACAGTAGAGGGACAAAATATAAGGCATTTAAGAACATGGTAATGAAATTTGAAAATATACCATATGAAATGAAGAACACGAAAGGAAGAAAAAAAAGATTTCTCTTCTGAGAATTTGGCAGCCTAACAGCGTCACTTAAACTTCAACAAAATTGAATTGACAAGGTCAAATAGGGTCTCTCAACATATGAACATAAGAGTCCAGTATGATAGATATAGATATCATAACGCAACATAATATAAAGGAACTTTAAATAATTGACATGAAAGTAGAACTTCAAAACGAGAATGGTGAAGAACCACTTAAAAATTCGGCAGCCTAACGGTGCCACTTAAACTTCAACAAAATACTGAATTGAAGATATCAAATGGGGTCTCTCATCATATGAACATAAGAGTCCAGTATGATAGATATAGATATCATACCCCAACATAACAAAAAGTAACTTGAAAGAATTGACATGAAAGTAGAACTTCAAAACGAGAAGGGTGAAGAACCACTTAAAATTTCGGCAGCCTAACGGCGCCACTTAAAACTTCAAAATACTGAATTGAAGCGATAAAATGGGGTCTCTCATCATATGATCATAAAAGATCAGTATGATAAATTTAGATATCATACCCCAACATAATAGAAAAAAGAACATGAAATACTTTACATGAAAATAGATCTTGAAAAATGAGAAGGGAGAAAGAATCCGTTACAAATATTTCGGCAGCCTAACGACGCCACATAAAACTTCATAAAACGAAATAATGAGAGTAAGAGGGGATCTCTCATTATATTAAAATGAAAAGGGCAGTAAGAGTAGTATAAAAGAACATCCTCCAACATCAGAACATGGAGCATAAAAGGAATAACATAAAAGAGATTACTTGAAATGAAAGAGAGAGGTCGGATCCCTTACCTTAAAACGTAACTCTTAAAACTCAAAGGTTGGGACCTTGAGGGCTTGGGGGCACCTTGGGAGGACTCCTTGGGAGGTAAGGGGACTAGAACTTCGTTGAGGATGGTTTTGGAGTCTAAAAGATGAGAGGAGGGCTTGGTATTTATCGGGAAAGTGAGGGGACAAAGCATTAATGGCAAAGGGACACCTCAAAAGTGGTTTTCTCAAAAGCATGGGCCCTCCCATGGTACTTCCCATAAAGTTAGGCCACATGGGGACCCCCACACAATAATTAATCCTTTTTAGTCGAACATCCTTTAAAATATCTCATGACATCATCATGACACAGTTATGATGTCATTAAACATACCGAAACCCTAAAACTGTATTTTTACTATTCACTGAAAATTCAACTTTCTCAGAAAAGTCCCAAAATTTCACCTTTACCAAATATCAATGCTCTGATTTCAAAAATGAACTCCATTTTATAAAAATAATTTTCTAAATATTTTTAATTTATTTTTTTAAATAAATACACTATTCACCGAAAATTCATTATTTTTAGAAAAATCCCCAAAAATTACCTTAACATTATATCGATGCTCTGAGTTCAAAAATGAAATCCATTTTATAAAAATAATTTTCTAAATATTTTTAATTTAATTTTTAATTAAAAAACACTATTCACCTGAAAAAACTAATACTTGAATAATAATTTATGAAACCGTTTTTTTAACCATTTTATTGAATCACATTACTTAATCAAGGTGCCTAGATTATATTAATAGTTTATTTAAGTGAAATTACTAATCCATTTGGTCACATTACTAATCCTAAGCATAAAATCACTATTTATAATTTACTATTCATCAAAAATTAAGTTGATCTTATTAGACTCTAAATTCCGTACTGAACATATTTGTAGAAGACCATTTTTTGAAAATCATTACACATTTTTATTTATTTAAGGTTTACATAAACATTTTTAAAATATCCTTTCTCTAAAATTCATCAAAAATATGCATACTATATTTATCCGGTCATTTAAAAATTCATAAACTTCATTATAAGAAGAAATCCCAATTTTTATTTAAAACAAAGGATTACACAAGGCAGTTACGGTCTCCTTACAGAGCCCCTTATCACACCAGCATAGGACCTAAGTGTAAGGTGTGCTAAGGAGAGAGAATCCGAGGGAGGCTCGGCCAACATCGCACGAGTAGTAATTTCTATCAGTTTGAACTTCTCGCGAAGGCGATCCCGTTCTAGATTCATACGATGAAGTTCAGCTTGGGTTTGGTCCAGATCAAAGCCCAGTGGTGCTACCTCCTTCCCAAGTTCTGTTAGGTGGGCTTCGATCGGTCCAAGACTACTGGGTGAGGCCATCGAATCTTCTTTCTATATTAGTTAACCAAGATTACTTGTATTTAGAGACAATAATCAAAACGTTTAGTTTCCAGCGGTCATATTGACCAATGGTCATATAATAGTCAAAAACCAATGGTATCATTTTAATTATACTCATTTTATCAAATGAAACATTTTTCTTGAGTATAAAAATAGAATAAAATAACACATAAAATTAGGAAACAAGATTTATTCAAAATTTCGGGTCGTTACAATCTTCCCCCCTTAAGAAATTGCGTCCTCGCAATTTTTTAAAATTAGGTTTTGAAATTTTATTGAAAGTCCCACATCAGAAAAGGAGTCAGTAAAACGATTACTTTAAAAGAAAGAAAGTGAAGTACAAAGGTCACCCGAGTTAGCCCACACTGGGATTCCATGTAGGAAAACATGGACATGGAAGAAAAACAAAGGGTCAAGTTCTGAGGGAGAGTGATAGAGAACATGATTAGGAGAATGTTAACCATAAGAAAATCCCAAACATATGATGTGTGTAAACGGTCATTGATTACCTAGTAGGAAACGTAAACCAACAATGTTTTTGTTTTACGTTCCTTTCCATAATTTTGAGGAATTCATTTACTACATAGAACAAAAACATAAGAAAATATACCTACCTTCATGTAGAGTTTCATCCTTTAACATGTTTCTACCAAAACTAATATTTTCTCTGAATGATGAGCATTCAAAACTACTTGGTCTCATCAAAACACAAGAATCATCTTCTAGAGAATCACATAATCCACAAAAGATTAACTATCTATTTCTTCTATCTTTAAACATTATCCCAAAACAGGAAGGGTAAGGTAAAACAACTCTTCAAAAAGAAATAATCCCATAGGAAGGGAAACAATTTTTAAATCTTCAAAGTTCCATGGTACTACCCAAAGTTCATCATAGACCATCCCATAAATAACGGTCCTTAAAATTCCTCAAAATAAACCAAACTAAGATTGAAACCCAAATACAAGATGGATTTGATAACATAGTCTTCCAAAATAACTTCATTGTTCATCTCCAAACAACATCAACCACACCTAACATCTTATAACAAAAGTAGCTAACCTAAACATATTTTACCCAAGATAGGTTAATCATTCCCATAAGTAACCTAAATTACTATAAGTCCACCTTCAATTCATTGATTCTTCAAAATATAAGTCAACCTTACTCCTCAATGAAAATACCGTAGTAATCTATTTACCTCGATCATATAGGGTCCTCAAAATAGTGAACGTCTTCCAAAATAATAAACATATTTTAATCCCCTAATCATCTCTGTCATATTAATACGGAAATCGTAGCATTTCCTATCACATTGGTTGTTGGGACATGTTCTTCCATTTCCCGCCATTAACTAAGAAAAGAAACTATAAATAGGGGATTAAATACTTAGCCAATAGTCATGAAAAGAAACTTAAAGCATATAAGGATAACTTGTAGATGAAAAGTATACACTAACTTGTGATCCCCTAGGTTTCCATCTAGGTTATCCATGATCATATATTCTTATGTGAACCTTTATTTTATTTTATCTTTGTTCCTTTAACAATGGTTCATACTAAGCTTATGAATTTACCAAAGCATATCCCCCGGGAGTGTCGTAACCAAGAGTGCAGCAAGGCCCGTTGTCGTGTACTAGTTCCCGTTCGAGTCTAGCTCAAAGTGGTGTTTTTAGGTTTTACCCCTATGTACATCTGTGCCAGAGCCACCTTTACCTGCTCGTATCCAGACAGGGATGTATTTGCTTGGAAACCCCTTACTCAATACTCACCAAAATACCAGGAAGATTTCCTATATTTAAACTTTTCTATAGGGTTCTTCCTATATTTTTCATATCCTAATTTCCACAAATAACTAAACCATCCTTTGATACCAACTATAGCATCCTACCTTTTTATCACATAAACTTTCATTACATTTTACAAAACTGAGGATCTTTAAGGTTTAGTGTATTGGAAACCAGGAACTTAAAACATGAAAACATAAAACATTAATCTTAAACACTTGAAAGGATTCTCCTCATGTTCATCCTAGATTCATTACTGCATGTCATAACCTGGGAATATACATCAATAGAAAGGGTGAGCAGAAGGCCCATTAAGGAAAACAAGAGAAACATTTTACATGTGAACTTGAGATACTTCAATAAGGTCATGAAAATAACTTTAAGGCATGAGAAAGAAATCATGAGATATATCATAATAAAAATAACATTTTTCATAACTTGAAGATGTGGCTGCAACATTTAATATAGAAAATCATGAACATATCACCAAGGTCCATCCCCAAGGTGTCATTTGAAAATTACCAAGGTTATTCACCAAGGTATCGTGAAAATTGTAATCTCCAGTGGTTACATAATTACCCAATGCATTGGAGCGCTATCAGGGCGCACCATTAAATTTACCTTTATTATCATGTGAGCCACATATATCATCATCAAACATTTCATAAATAACCCATATAGCATAAAATAAATAGGTTTCATTTCATAATCATAACGTTTTAAAAACTGCTTTAAAGACATGATCTTTACGTCACTTTAAACCCACGGAAAGGGAAAGAGGGTTTCATGTATGTAATTCCCAGAATTTAAAATAGAACATTTTGATATATATGTGAATACCCCTATAGAAATAAGAGCTTTGAGTATTCACTTTATAACATAAAATAATTTTTAGAAAAGAGAGAGAGGCATTTTGAGACGAAAATTCTGCAGCATAACGGCTATGTTACAAGGTTTTAGAAAACATTGAGAAGAGAGGGGACATGGGTCAAACATTCATAAATGACACATCAAACAGTAGAGGGACAAAATATAAGGGATTTAAGAACATGGTAATGAAAATTGAAAATATACCATATGAAATGAAGAACACAAAAGGAAGAAAAAAAATATTTCTCTTGTGAGAATTCGGCAGCCTAACAGCGTCACTTAAACTTCAACAAAATTGAATTGACAAGGTCAAATAGGGTCTCTCAACATATGAACATAAAAGTCCAGTATGATAGATATAGAGATCATAACGCAGCATAATAGAAAGGAACTTGAAAGAATTGACATGAAAGTAGAACTTCAAAACGAGAATGGTGAAGAACCACTTAAAAATTCAGCAGCCTAACGGCGCCACTTAAACTTCAACAAAATACTGAATTGAAGATATCAAATGGGGTCTCTCATCATATGAACATAAGAGTCCAGTATGATAGATATAGATATCATACCCCAACATAACAAAAAGTAACTTGAAAGAATTGACATGAAAGTAGAACTTCAAAACGAGAAGGGTGAAGAACCACTTAAAATTTCGGCAGCTTAACGGCGCCACTTACAACTTCAAAATACTGAATTGAAGAGATCAAATTGGGTCTCTCATCATATGATCATAAAAGATCAGTATGATAAATTTAGAGATCATACACCAACATAATAAAAAAAGAACATGAAATACTTTACATGAAAATAGATCTTGAAAAATGATAAGGGAGAAAGAATCCGTTACAAAAATTTCGGCAGCCTAACGGCGCCACTTAAAACTTCATAAAACGAAATAATGAGAGTAAGAGGGGACCTCTCATTATATTAACATGAAAAGGGCAGTAATATGAGTATAAAATAACATCCTCCAACATCAGAACATGGAGCATAAAAGGAATGACATAAAAGAGATTACTTGAAATGAAAGAGAGAGGTCAGATCCCTTACCTTAAAACGTAACTCTTAAAACTCAAAGCTTGGGACCTTGAGGGCTTGGGGGCACCTTGGGAGGACTCCTTGGGAGGTAAGGAGACCATAACTTCGTTGAGTATGGTTTTGGAGTCGAAAAGATGAGAGGAGGGCTTGGTATTTATAGGGAAAGTGAGGGGACAAAGCATTAATGGCCAAGGGACACCTCAAAAGTGGTTTTCTCAAAAGCATGGGCCCTCCCATGGTACTTCCCATAAAGTTAGGCCACATGGGGACCCCCACACAATAATTCATCCTCTTTAGTCGAACATCCTTTAAAATATCTCATGACATCATCATGACACAGTTATGATGTCATTAAACATACCGAAACCCTAAAACTGTATTTTTACTATTCACTGAAAATTCAACTTTCTCAGAAAAGTCCCAAAATTTCACCTTAACCAAATATCAATGCTCTGATTTCAAAAATGAACTCCATTTTATAAAAATAATTTTCTAAATAATTTTAATTTATTTTTTTAAATAAATACACTATTCACCGAAAATTCATTATTTTTAGAAAAATCCCCAAAAATTACCTTAACATAATATCGATGCTCTGAGTTCAAAAATGAAATCCATTTTATAAAAATAATTTTCTAAATATTTTTAATTTAATTTTTAATTAAAAAACACTATTCACCTGAAAAAACTAATACTTGAATAATAATTTATGAAACCGTTTTTTTAACCATTTTATTGAATCACATTACTTAATCAAGGTGCCTAGATTATATTAATAATTTATTTAAGTGAAATTACTAATCCATTTGGTCACATTAATAATCCTAAGCATAAAATCACTATTCATAATTTACTATTCATCAAAAATTAAGTTGATCTTATTAGACTCTAAATTCCGTACTGAACATATTTGTAGAAGACCATTTTTTGAAAATCATTACACATTTTTATTTATTTAAGGTTTACATAAACATTTTTAAAATATCCTTTCTCTAAAATTCATCAAAAATATGCATACTATATTTATCCGGTCATTTGAAAATTCATAAACTTCATTATAAGAAGAAATCCCAATTTTTATTTAAAACAAAGGATTACACAAGCCAGTTACGGTCTCCTTACATAGCCCCTTATCACACCATCATAGGACCTAAGTGTAAGGTGTGCTAAGGTGAGAGAATCCAAGGGAGGCTCGACCAACATCGCACGAGTAGTAATTTCTATCAGTTTGAACTTCTCACGAAGGCGATCCCGTTCTAGCTTCATACGATGAAGTTCAGCTTGGGTTTGGTCCAGAGCAAAGCCCAGTGGTGCTACCTCCTTCCCAAGTTCTGTTAGGTGGGCTTCGATCGGTCCAAGACTACTGGGTGAGGCCATTGAATCTTCTTTCTATATTAGTTAACCAAGATTACTTGTATTTAGAGATAATAATCAAAACGTTTAGTTTCCAGCGTTCATATTGCCCAATGGTCATATAATAGTCAAAAACCAATGGTATCATTTTAATTATACTCATTTTATCAAATGAAACATTTTTCTTGAGTATAAAAATAGAATAAAATAACACATAAAATTAGGAAACAAGATTTATTCAAAATTTCGGGTCGTTACAGAATAGATCTACCTAAATGTGATGAATTGCACCTCAGAAAAATCCATGTGGGATAAACTCGAGAATATTTTTGAAGGAGATAGTAAAGTGAAGGAGGCGAAACTACAAGTGTTGCACAATCAGTTTGATGATCTGAAGATGCATCCAGAAGAGAATGCAGACTATTTCTTCAATAGAATTACTGAAGTGGTTGGAGAAATTCGGGGTCTAGGTGAAGAAATCAAAGACATTGATATTTTAAAGAAAATATTAAGAAGACTTCCACCTCTATACAATGAAAAGGTTTCAGCCCTTGAGGAAAGAGATCTTTCAAAACTTTCTCTGGATGATCTACTTAGAATCTTGGTGGCATATTAAATGATAGTCAAACCAGAAGATGCTATGACTCGTGTTAGCAAGGAAATGGCATTCAAGGACATGGATAAACTGAATATCTCAAAAGATAGTAGTAGTGAAGATGAAATCTTCGAGAAGCCTCGGAGAAGGTTCTTCAAAAAGGGAGACTTTAAATCTGGAAAGAAAATGAAAAGGAAGAGTTTTGTCTGTGAAGAGGAAGAAGATGATGATAAATTCTGTGATGAAGAAGAACTAGAATTCAAAACTGGGAACCATGCTACCATGATGGCCACTATTGAAAAGTCAGAATATACTGGTGGAGAATAAAAATTGAGAACTTGTGTAGATCCCGAGATGAAACTTAAGGATGCCGTTAGTAAGCATAAGATTAAATGTAAGAGTTCCAATAAGTGGAAATCAATTGTAGAAGAATCAACTGAATATGTTGATCAACTTGAAGCTGAAATTGAATGACTGGAAGAATTTGTGAAGGTACAGTATAAAATAATTTAAAGAAATGATGATGTAGTGGATCTAAAGCTGAGAATTGAAGAGAAGGAAAAGGTCATCAATGACCTCACCTCCAGACTTGATGAAAAATCCAAGATTGCTAAGGGTCTTGAAGAGGAAGTTGTTACTCTAAGAAGTAAACTTGATACTAAATCAATTCCAAAAGAATCGATGAAGAAAATACAGTTTGGAAGATTCGCAGATGCAGAATTACTAGCAAGAGCCAAGTGTGGTTCAGATGGGGTTGGAAAAATCTTGAGTGATCAAAGACCCGCTTGCATGGGAAAGAGTGGAATTGGCTGTGAGGCTGAGACATCAACTGTTGGAAGTAAAAAGATCCAAAAGAAAGATAAGATGAAAGTTAAACATGTTGAAACGTTACCTAAAGTTCCAAAAAAGGAAACCTCAATCCAAACTAAAGGGAGAACTAAAAATTATCCTCAAACATTCAGAAATGATAGACAATCTAACTTTTCTCCCAAGGAAGAAGGTATGAGGAGAAATTCAAGTGAGAAGATATTTCCTCTCATGAAGTGTCAGTTCTGTGGCTATCTGGGCCATACCATGTCTTATTGGGAAGAGGCAAGAAGATATCTGAATGGAGAAGATATAGAAGTTCAAAAAAGGAGAACAAATTCATATCCTAATTCTTATAGAAGACAAAATTTCTATGGATATTGTTATCGTTGTTCTAACATTGGTCATAAGGCTGCTAAATGTAGGCAGATAAGGGACATGGAAACCTCATACAGAAGTTCAAGACAAGTCAAGTCTCGTCAGCAAGACAATGTTGCTCTTTCAAACTGGTTTTCTCCTCTCAAAGAAGATTTTGACTATGAAGAACCTGGGTATGCAGAAGAGATAATTGAAAGGCCATCATTACTATATACTCAATCCAATGTCTCATGTAAGGAAAGGAAGAAGATTGATAAATCCAACCTTGTAGAGGTGGCCCTCAATGCTACAAAGAACAATAGTACCTGGATTCTGGATAGCAGTTTTTCATCTCATATGATAGGTAATGCGGGCCTTCTAACAGATATCAAAAGGATGGTTGATGGTACAGTACAATATGGTAATGACAGGGCTCTAAAAATCAAAGGGAGTGGAAGTACCGAATTAGAGAATGGAAAACTAAAGAAGACTGAAGTCCTTTATGTAGATAGCCTACGTCACAATCCCCTCAGAGTGAGTCAACTCCGTGACTCAGGACTTATATTTAATTTTAATCAGAAAGGCTACACTATCAAGAGAAAGACATGCAATTCACTTATGAAGGGATGCAGAACAGAAGGAAACTTGTATCAGGTTGATAGTGAAGAAAATGTATGTTACATGACTGTTGAAGAATAAAAATATTTGTGGCATCGGAGACTTGGACACATCAATCAACAAGACATGGAAAAAATATCAAAATTGAGAATTGTCATGGACATTCCCAACCTGAAGCGTGAGCGTGAAAAATCTTGTGATGCTTGCATTCTTGGGAATCTGGTCTGCAGTTCATATCAGCCAAATAAGAAAAGGGCATCTCACCTTCTTGATCTGATTCATACAGATGTATGTGGGCCAATAAATGTTTCCGAAACTCATGGAGAAAGGTACTTTGTCCTTTCCATAGATGATTACTGTAGAATGGCATGTGTGATGGTCATTCACAGGAAACGACAAGTCCTTGATTGCATGAAAACATATCGGCAAATCGCCGAGAATGATACTAGATGAACAATCAAAGTGTTGCGATCTGACAATGGAGGAGAATACACGTCCATTGAATTTGAAAATTATCTGGAGAAGCATGGGATACAGCATGAGGAAGCTGCTGTGAGAACTCGACAACAAAATGGAGTTGTTGAACGTAGGAATCGATAGGTGAACAACATGGCACGAACTATGCTGATTGAGAGTCGTATTCCACGAAATTACTGGAAAGAGGCTGTTCAAGTTGCGTTGTACATTCAGAATCGAACATGACTTTATATGGGTGAGAGGAAGACACCATATGAATTGTGGCATGGACAGAAGTCTTCTTTAAAATACTTTCGTGTCTTTGGAAGTAAATGCTTCATTATGAACAAAGAAGGAAATCAAGGGAAATATGGAGACAATGCAGATGAATGAATTTTCCTCGGTTACTCAATGAACAGCAAAGCCTACAAATGTTTCAACAAGCGTTTAGGAAGGATTGTGGAAAGCAGGAAAGTTAAGATAATTGAAGAGAAAGGCACAAATGCTTCAAGGACGTCATATGCTGATGTGATAGAAAGTCCGGAAGAAAGTGAACGTGAAGAAAATACAAATGCAGAAATAGAGGAAGTTGTTCAAAACACTCAGCAGTCACATCATGATGTTGACTCAGAAGAAGAATCTGAGGAAGAAACTGTGGCTGAAGAGAATGCTACTGAACCTCGCAAGAGAAATCGAAGAGCTGAGATTGATCCATCCAATATAATTGGGGATAAGAGTGCACCCACTCAAATAAGAAGGATGAAAAATAACACGCAATCTACATTTCTATCAGTTGTAGAGCCATCCTCATTCGAAGAAGCTGCAAATGATGAATCTTGGGTGGAGGCCATGAATGATGAATTAGATCAGATTGACAAGAATCAAACATGGGATCTTGTCTAGAGACCCGAAGGTCACAATGTTATTGGTACCAAATGGATCTTCAAAAATAAGTTTGATGAGCATGGAAGTGCCATCAGAAACAAGGCACGACTGGTATGTAAAGGATACTGCCAGATTGAAGGCATTGATGTTGAAGAAACCTTTGCTCCAGTGGCTATACTGGAGTCAATCAGGCTTTTCCTTTTCATGGCACTCCAAGGAGGATATAAAGTATATCAAATGGATGTCAAGACAACATTCTTGAATGGTGTACTCGAATAAGAAGTCTACATTGAACAACCAGTGGGTTTTTTTTGGGTACTGATGAAACAAAGGTCTGCAAAATTAAGAAAGATCTATATGGTTTGAAGCAGGAACTACGAGCGTGGTACTGACGGCTGGATTCATATCTCAAGAAGCTGGAATTCAAAAGAGGAGGAGTTGATCACAATCTCTATGTGAATAATTCTCCAAAATATCAATTCATGGTTCTAGTCTACGTTGATGATATCATATTTGGTGGAAGCAGGCAGAAATCAGTGGATGAATTTGCCAACCACATGAAATCAGAATTTGAAATGTCTATGATTGGGGAGCTCACATATTTCTTGGGGATGCAGGTGATTCAAAAGAAATAATACACTTTCATTTCTCAGAAAAAATATGCAAGAGAGCTGCTGAAGAAGTTTAATATGAAAGACTCCAAACCAATGTCAACTCTGATTGTAGTTGGAACTAAAATTGGAAAGCATAAGGATGGGGACTCTATTGATCCCACCATGTATAGGAGGATCATTGGGAACCTACTGTACCTGACAGCGACATGTCCAGATATTGTCTTTGCCACATGCCATGCGGCCCGCTTTCAGAGTAATCCAAAGGAGGAACATATGGCATCGATAAAAAGAATCATGCGGTACATTCACGGTACACATAACTTCAGGTTATTTTTTGCTGCATGCAGGGACAGTGAATTATCAGCGTTTTCTGATGCTGACTGGGCTGGTGATGTAGTAGACAGAAAGTCCACTAGTGGTGGAGCTTTCTATATTGGGAAGAAATGTGTTTGCTGGTTGAGCAAGAAACAAGAAATTACTTCTCTTAGTACTTCTGAAGCTGAGTATATATATGCCACAAAGGCATGCACCCAACTGCTATGGATAAAGCAACAATTAACAGATATTGTTGATGAGGTAAAGCAACCAATGGTGATTTACTGTGATAACAAGAGCGCAATTGATCTTACGAAGAATCCTGTTCAAAATTCCCATACGAAACATATTGAAATCAGGTATCACTTTATCAAAGAAAAATTTGAACAATGAGTGATTAGAATGGATCATGTGGGAACTGATGAGCAAGTGGCTGATATCCTGACCAAGACACTCTCCGCGGCTGTGTTTGAGAAGCATCGGTTGAACCTTGGTGTTCAGCCACCTCCCAGTGCATAAGGAGGTTACACAATACCTCTATCCCCATTTGTGATATCTATTTTTATCTATTTATGGCTATGATTCAAGTTTATGGGGGTGGTACTGTCTAGGGGGAGTATGATTTTAGCTGAACGTTGAACAAATTACTGGTCTTTGGATTTATTGTCAATGGGGGAGACAGGAATAAATGCAGGAAAGTAATGCTTCTGTGATGAGAAGAATGAGAAGGAAAACATTGGAACCCAATTCAAGCTTCCTCTCTTGTTTTCTACACCGATCATTGCTCATGAAGACTTAGAGTGTTGGCTGAGTTGATTCTTGCGTCTTTGGTTTTCACTTGGATGGAGATCTATTGAATTTATTTTCTGATTTCCAACAAACCCAAAGGGGGAGATTGTTGGAACCATGGTCTTCTATGCATGATTTGGAGTATGGTTTGTGTTTGTTGTCAATCAGCAGTGGAAGTTCAGAATGTGTACCCACAAAGAGATCATACAATTCAAGCGGACAACAATATTGAAGGTGGCGCCATTTCCCAGTGTTTGCTAAATTTTTGGGCCTGAAAATCAAAAAATGGAGAAAAGTGTTTTTGGAAAAGAGACTTGCGCACCGTGTACTAGATGAAGTGGAAACCTATGTGACATATGTTTTTCAAGATCAGAACATGGGAAAATGTAAAAGGGATAAGGGCCGCACAAATTTTGGGCAGGTCGCGCAAGGGACCCGCGCGTCGTGAAGAGACTTGGGCGCCGATGCCTAGGAGGACTGGAAACTTGAGCGCCTATTGTTTTTCAATATCATAACTTCAAAATATGGTAAAGGAAAGAAAGTCTCACAAGTATTTGTGTAGGTCGCACAAGTGGGTAGCGCGACAGAGGCTAGGGAGGATGAGATGTGCGCCAGAACCTGCGCGCTGAGGGAAGACTTGCGCGCCACCACGCAGGGGGTCCAGTTTTCCTATAAATAGAGGATTCCCTCCTCATTTGTAAAGAAGTTAAAGACTTATAGATTTTTCGAGCTCTTTTCGTGCAAGTGGTTGAGTCACGCAAGTGGTTGTTAGGCTGCACAAGTAGAGGCTGCACGCCGATTGTTGGATGCGCGGCCAAGGTAGTTGGGGATTTAAAGGCACAACGTCGCACAAATTTGGTGTTGAAGGATTCAATGTCACGCAAGTAGTTTTGGTGTCACCTGCGCGCCGAATTTGTACCGCGCAAGTGACTTGCGTGCCAGGATTGAAACTTGCACGCCAGGCTTGAATTAGCACACCAGGGTTGTTAAAGTTCATCTATCCTTCTGAAGTTGCATGAAAGCCGGAAGATCACCTGGTACCCTCAGTGGAAAGTGAGATTAGTCTTCTGGTAAGAGTTGGACTTCAACAGAGAATCTACATACGACAGAGGATGCATTATTATGCAATGATGAAGATACCTTCACGTCTATAAACTGAGTGGGACTTCACCTAAGGGCAGTGAGCCAGGGGGAGTCAATGGGAGTGATTCAAGGGAAGAAGTGAGCTATCCCTGAACCTTTGTAAAGGCAGTGAGCCTCAGATAGAGTGACTGTGCCCGATCCTTTGGAATCCACAGCTAGTGAAGTTTCGTGGAATTAAGTACGACCGAAAACTTGTCAGCGTATGCTCCTTGGACGTAGCCCTTAGTAGTGGACCAAGTAAAAAGTGATGTGTCTTCTCTGTGAATTTGAATGTTTGCTTTCTGATCATATTCATCTTACAGGTTTAACAAGTTCCTACTAACATGGGAACAAGATCCATCACATTAAAAGAAAAAAAATTTCACCCTGATTCACCCCTCCCCTCTCAGGGTGTCCCAGGGTCCTTTAGATACTCCTCATACTCATCCTTACTATTGGATTATAATAGAATATCATCTATAAATGATAACACAAATTTATTGAGGTAATATCTGAAGAAAATATTAATCATGTCCATAAATACTGACAGAGCATCAGTGAATTTTAACAGAATCACTATGAACTCAAAGTGCTTCTACCTTGTATGAAAAGTGGTCTTGGGGATATCTTCATTCGTCATTCTTACTTGATAATATCCCAACCGAAGATCCACCTTGCTGAAGTATTGTTATCCACATATATGATCATAAAATTTATCAATCCGATGAAGATGATACTTTATATTTATCCTGATCTTGTTGAGCTCATGATAATCAATGAAAAGGCACATTAAACTATCCTTAATCTTGATAAAGAGGATTGGTGCACCCCATGGTGAAGCACTTGGGTGTTTGAACCCTTTGTCCAGATTCTCTTATAGTTGTTTCTTCTGCTACTCAAGTTCCACAACATCCATTCTATATAATGTCTTGGATAATGGAAACAACTTAGGCATAATCTCAGTTGAAATTTCAACCTCTCGGTTAGGAGGAAGACCAGGAAATTCCTTAGGAAACATATTAGCATATTCCCTCGCAATAGGCATGTATTTTAGGATGGTTATTTCCTTAGACTCAATCATTTGAGCTATATTCACATGCTCATAGGGAAATAATATCAATTTTTTGAGATGATGGTTCCAAATAAGATTCATAATCTTCCTTAAACTTCTAGAAAATCAAGGGTATATTCACAATATGGAGAGTTATTTCCTTATCACAATAATTTATGTTGGATCTATATAGGGAAAGCCAGTCCATGCCTAGAATTCTATCAAATTTCAGTAAGGGAAGTGTGAAAACTTTCACTGGTAAGTTCAGATCACATAATTTGATAGAGGAAGAGTTATATACTTGTGCTGCAATAATTTCCCCATTTTCCATTTTCACTGACATCTCTACTTCAATGATTTGTGGTTGTGTTTTGATAGTTTTACTAAAATTTCATGATATGAAAGAATGTATAGAACCAGAATCAAAAAGTAAATTCTCTATTATTGAATTAATAACTAGAATACTTTCCACCACTTCATTTTTGGGATCTAATTAAGTGGTAGTGATGGAAAAAGCTCTCATTTTCTACATTAGAGGTTGTTGTTTTTCTCCAAAAACCCTTGGATTAGTTCATTTATTTGAAAAGTGACCTAGTTCCTTGATATTGAACCAGTGGAAAATTCAGTGAGGGTTGACTGAAGTATTCCTTTTCTCTGTTATATTAGTGGGGTTCTCATGTTGGCAATTGATAGCTAGGTGTCCTTCCTTACCACACCTAAAGAATTTATTCATTCCCCATAGGTAATTTATAGGGTGATTCTTCCCACACCTTTCACAAGTGGGATGTTGAAATTTCTTATCACCATTAGATTTATCCATCGAACTACCGGGATTAAAATTTACTTTATGATTTTTATCCCTGTAATACCCTTGAAATTCGCTGATCTCTATTTTTACTTTGAGGGTACAACAGACAATTTTCTCATAGCTATCAAAATCATGGATCGCGAGGGATTTTTTTAGACTATATTTTAGCCTACCAAAGAAGTGGTCAACCGTGAATTTGGGGGTAATTAAAAGGCCAGAGGTGTATCATAAAAGTCTTGTGATGTTTTTATCATACACCCTGATAGATTCATTGTCTTTTTTCTCGAGGGAATGGAATTAGCATCCCATTTCAAGTGAGTGAGTGCAAGGAAAATACTTATCAAAAAATATTTTCAAGAATTCCTTCCACTCCATAAATTAAATCTATACCTCTAGCTTCATATTATTGATCAGTGTACACCACTGATTAACTTCTCCCTACTTTTGATAAACATCCAATAGAACCATCTTCTATTCAAAAAATTTAAGGATGAATAACTTCTTCTCAATGAAATTGATCCATCCTCAAATGGCCCGAAGGCCTTCATTTTTTATTAATTTTTGATAATCCACCTTTCAAGGGGTGAGGTGGAACCCTTATAAGGCCCATAAGCGTAAGCATTACATGGCCCGTAGGCCTTAGAGGAATTCATTTCCCATAGGATTCAAACATTACATACAACCCAGAATAACTACTTGGAACTACTCTTCTCCAGCACCTTCATTGTGAAATCATCTCTCCACCTTCACATGACTGTCTGGCTAGGCTTTCTCATGCATGCACAAGATTTTCCCGATGGTAGGTGCCATACCCTCTCATTATTGCAATCTGTTTTTCTTCTAAAATGGTGAAAGCTCCTTGACCATCCTCCTTATAAAGCTTGTTCCTTGTAGGTTGTCTGGTTTTCATCTTTACTTAAGATGGCCTGAAGGCCTTAAGGTGGCCCGAAGACCTTAAGGTGGCCTAAAGGACTTACTGACCCGATGACCTGGGTGTCCTGAAGGGATTAAAGGACCCAAGGACCAAATCGGTGGCCCGAAGGCCCAAATAGAGGAATTTTACCAGCTGCTACAATGCCAAACAGTACATGCTATAGTTCCCACTACAGTACTTCTACAGTTATGCTATAGTCACATTCAGAACCTAAGTCAACTAAGAGATTATATTCATAAATTTTTTGATTCCTGCTCCCATCGGGTTGGGCATCTCATTTGGGGTAGTCATCACATGGCTCATCACATTGATTGTTTACCCTGTTACTCCTATTTTTTTCAATTGGTTATAATAAAAATAAAATCAGGGATGAGTATTTTTAAAATATTAAACACATAAAGGGGGAATCTGAAAACATTAAATAAAAAAATATAAATTACATTTATTTATTAACTTATGAATTTCTAGGCTTTAAACTATGTTATCCATGATCTATTTCCTAAAATATAATCTTACGGGAATTTTTTTTGTTAACTTAATAATGGTTCATAATGAGATAATGAATTTATAAAATCATATCCCATGAGAGTGTCAAACTAGGTGTGCAATAAGGCTCATTGTCATATACCAAATCACTTTGAGTTACGTCCGAGACACATTGTTGGAGTTGTTACCCCTAGGTACATTTGGGCCAGAACTATGTTCACTTGTAGTATCCATACATGGATGTATTTTATTGATAAAACACTTACTCTATACTTTTGAAAATTTAGGGATGTTTTTTTATACTTAGTCTCATCCCTAAGTATTTTATGAGAGTTTTCTAATCCTAGTCCCAATAATAACTAAACCTTTTCCCTGATACCAACTATAAAAACCTTTCTCTTTATTACACATTAATTCATAATTTATTATATAAAAAGTACACATTATAAAACCCAAAATATCAAGAATTATAGTTTCATTTATAATTAGGTACATATCATAACATCTGAAACAAGTGATACAACAACATTATAGGAATCTTCTTTAACATGCTTGAAAATTTCATGGCTTTTTAAAACTGCATGCGATAACCAGGGGACAAACATAAAAAAGTGGTGAGATATAAATCCCTATAATGGAATAAATAAGAAATAACATGTATAAGATAATAAAAGTTATAAAATAGGCATACCAAGGAGGAATAAAAGGAACATGAATAATAATACATGATATATAATGATAATAATATCTTTGGAAATGTGGAAAAAACTTAAAACACTACATCATAAACATAGGTCAACGATAAATCTTCCAATACCTAATCATGGAAAACATTCTATAAACGAATTAGGTTCAATCCCTATCCCAACATGATTTATAATTATACCAAACATTACCCAATGCATTGGAGTGTTATATAATTTTGGGAATACCCGTCACATTCATTTCATTCTCATGGTTAAGTGTTCCACATAGATCAAACAAAGAGGTTTCATTCAACATAATATTTTATTCCACAATAAATGAATGTGGAATAGATACATGTAATTACAGAATGAATAAGTATATAAGCATAAAAGGTGAGTACTCTTGATATAAAAATTAGTATGGTACTCACTACACAATTGTTTTGGCATGGAAAATCACAGTAAAATTTTAGCATCATAACAATGTTACCTAACAATTAAAAAAATGGTAGATGATAGTGAAATAGGAATCTCATGATTTATATATAAAATAGGTAGTCATAGGGTCATGTAAAGACATGTCACAAAATTATGAAATGGAAATAGAATACATAAGTTCATATAGACACATGAATAAAGAAAACAAGGTTAGAATCCCATACAGAATTTCAGCATAGTAACGACTTATGTAAGGGTCAAAATGAGGGAGGATAAATGTAACCCCATTAAAATATCATCAAATAGATATTAAGGGAATTATTATAAATGAATAAAAATATAGCCAATTTAAATTAAAAGAACTAATTCCAAAGAACTTGCTTGCATTTTAAAGGAGAGGAAGGTCCCTTACTTGAGTGTGTGACTCCAAAAGCTTTGGAGGGGATTCTTGAGTGCTTGGGGTGCATTGAGAGGAATATAGAGATTGGAGGAAATATTATAGATATGATCCCAAGAGTTTTAATGAAGAGAAATGGAATTTGGGTGGGTTTATATATGAAAAGAGGGGGATTTCTTTATTATTTGGGTTTTAGATTCTACATAATAAAATAACCAAAAACACAAACCATCCCTTGGTTCCTGATCATATTTTCATCAAAATGGGAGTAGTTATCATTATTTTATAAGTCAAATGGCCTAAATTAATAAAATAACTCACTTTATTGTGTGGAGGTGAGTCACAGACTTAAATAAATGATTTTAAAACCTAAAAATATGTTATAAGATTGCGAGGATTCATAATGGCTTTATAAAATAAACAAAATAAGCATAAAACCAAATTATTTAAAATTTAAAAAATTTATTTGGTCATGTATACCTTTTATAGTATTTATTACATCACTTTTGGTTCATTATGATGTCATAATACCCAAAATATATTAATGTGGTATTTAATTTTTACTCAAAAATTTGATTCTCATATAATTATGCAATATTCACCATTAGATAATTTCAATGTTCTAATTTCAAAAATAATATTGATTTTATATAAATAATTTTCTAAATATTTAAATTTTTACTTTTAAAATAAAATCAACATTTATTAGGAAATGTCGGGTTTTTTTGACAATAACAGTTTTCGAACCCTTGTAAAAATTATATTTGACTTTATAAGAATTATATGATAATTTAAATATAATAAAAAATATTTACTAAAATTATTTTATGAAATTATTGTTTATTTCAAAAATCCATAAATTCATTAATTTAATTTTAATATTAACAAAAAATATATATTTTCATTATTGTATAAAAATAAAAAAATTTACAAAGTAAACATTATCAAAAGAAAATATATTAATTATTCTATAAAAATAATGTACATATTCATATTGATAGGGTCTTGATAAATATCCATTTAATGCACCAGTAAACACCCTAAGAGTATGGTGTGTGATGTTAGGGCTTTCTTGGGGTGGTTTGGCGAACATGGATTGGGCCATGATCTCAATGAGCTTAAACTTATCCTATAAATGGTTTCTCTCATGCTTAACTTGTTTGATCTCAGCTTGGGTTTGGTCAAGAGAAAATTCCTGTGAGGATATCTCCCCCAAAAGATCTAATAAATGGGATTCCTAGGATATGATCCTACTGGATGAGGCCATCACTTTTTTGTTCGCGTCAATTGGATTTGTTAAGACCCGATATTTAAACTAACAATGTGATCACTGTTAAAATGAAAATATAATCTTTGGTAATGATACTTAATGGTCATTTAAATCCAATTAAATAAGTTTATGTGTTCTTTATAATCATAATACATAATAATACATATAATTAAAACAAAAGGGTATTTTTATTTATAATAGTTATGGTCGTTACACCATAGGTGAACAAAAAACTTGTACATAGTATTGTGCAAGCTCTTATAGACATTGACAGAGGAAATAAAAATGGTTGACGGAGGATAGTAGATATTATGGTTTTGTTTTAGAAACATAATCCACATGTTTTTCAAGGGGTTTTTGAACCTGAAAAATCATAAGTGTGGCTTAAAAAAATCAATATAATATTGGATTTTCATGGTACACCATCAAAACTGAAGATTAAGTTAGCAACTGGTTTGTTGGAAAATATTTCACTCCAATGGAGGGATATATATTTCCAAGCTAAATATGAGTATGGAATTATGTGTGTGTGTGTGTGGGGGGGGGGGGGGGTTAAAGAATAATTCAATAAACAATTATATCTTCAAACATTCAAAATAGAGGGAATAAAAAAATTTATTCAGTTATATGTAGTGAGTTTCCCTATTAGTTTATGTTCTTATAGATAGATTTTTTGATTTAATTTTTGGTATAGATAGGCTGGTGTGATTTAAAGCCCATGTACCACCCTGACCCCAGATGTTCAGAGTCGTTGTATACTACCATTACATTGGCATAATTAAAAGGAATCAAATCCTGAAGGAATGAAGATTTTAGTAGTATTGGAAAACTAGATACATACATGAGTCTTTTATTACAAATGAATACACTAATTACAACATAATATTTTTCATTCTTGGATAAGAACATTTTTCCATCTATGATATCCTTTCATATCATTATTAGTACAATCCATGGAATTCCTGGTAAAAGAAATAAAACAAGGGTGATCTCAAATGCTCAATAAGGGTAAAGTACAATGGAAGGAATAATTAATCAATGAAAATAGTCAGTATGGATAGGTAATAACTAAATAAACATGCCATGAAATCAATAAACTAAGAATGAAAGTGCTTCCATAGATATGTTGATGAAAAATATGTTGGATTAATAATAATTGAATCAAAATGAAGGCAATTATTAATTATTGGATGTCATGTCTCAGGAACATAAAAACCTATACTATCATGATATATTCTCTAGATTGTTTAAAACAATAAGTATAAACCTGTTTTATTCTAAAAAATAATTTATCTCATGAGAACCTATCAATGAATTGGGGAGCTATATAAAGTATGATCCCCACTCCTTACTTCTTGTCCAAATAATTCCTCAAATCGATAAATAAATTTAAATAATATGAGATTTAAATTATCCATATTGAATAGAGGAAAAAAATTTATCAATAATTCCACTACGGAGGATAAGTAACAGTAATGGTTGTTGACATTGATGGATAGACATACCATTAACAGATCATTAAAATAGTATTGAGGAAAATAATATTCAAACATTGTAAAGTGTCCCATAACATTTTGAAACATTTGAATAATAATCCTCATGAAGGAATAACATTAAATGAAACTTAGAATATCATTATAATAGGTAGATTCATGATATAATAATCCAAAGTGATGTATATACACCATATAAATTATATATATAATTATGGGATAATAAATGATCATAAGAAACTGAATATTTCAAGGGTACTAAAAAAGTAATTAAGGAAGTGAATGTCAATACTATCTTTGGTCAAAGAAATCATAAACAATCCATAGGATGAATAAGGATGGAATCAACATAACATATCCCAATTGAAGTAAAAATAAAGGCTCATTGTTGTTGAATAAATGAAATATAATAAAAATATATTTTAAAATCATTTGTGAGTAAAATATCATTTTTAATTTTCAAAAACATTTTGAAATTTTTTTAAATTTAAAATAACTTTATAAAAAAAATATTTTAAAAATAAAATTTTAAAATTTCAAGGGAATCTTCGAATAAATGAAGGCAAGTAAATATATACAAACCGTACAAGGTAAAAAGAACATTCCTTTTTCAATGTAAAATATTAAATTAATTACTTGTTAAGAAATTGAAAATAAGATTCTTTTGAAACATTTGGTAAAATAAAAATGAAAAAAATTTATTTAATAAATCATTTTGGAAAGGTTAAAAGAATGTTTGAAAACATTTTTAGAAAAATAGTTTTTATAAGAAAATAGGCTCTCCCACTAAAGTGGGAAATGATGTTAAATTTTCTGAAAAATATTTTAAGTACCAAAGAATGAAAAAATAGTAATAATAATGGAAAAATGTCATGAATAAATAATATAGATAAAAAGGATGTTTTTATTTAACAATGGTAATATAATTTCCTTCAATGGAAATTCAAGTGTAAATAATCCTAAATTAATTGAAATGCTGAAGTAAACCTTTGAAAAGACCATGACGTTGACGTGAGAATAAATAAATGAATAGATTGTGTTTTTAAAAAATAAATACACATAAAATAAGTGTAAATAAAACAATATCCAGTAAAAAGTTATTATACACATAATATTAGAATATTATAAATAATGAGGAAGTAATATAACCTAATAAAAAATGAATGAGGTTATTAAATTCTTTAACCACTTATTCACTTTTAACTCCAATCCCCATTGAATAAGTAATTAAAATTGAAAGTAAAAATACCATGAAGATAAAATAATTCATAATATAATATATAAATAGGGTCTTTAGATACACTACACAAAATAAATAAGCGGTTATAATTAAATATGCCTCACAAAAGGAAAAATCGAGACAATAATCCTTTGCCTTGTGTTTCATTTCAGGTGAACATAATTTAAACTCTTTTATATGGGTTTTAAACATGTTAATAACTTATTACATAATAATAATCATATTTATAATATCATATATGATCTTATTATAATATCTTGTTACCTATTGGTTAATAATATTTCATTATTTTCACTACTTTGGGTGTCAATTTCTGGGTTTTTCGAGTATGTGTGGACTTATTACTTATTGTTCCTATTAATTAGATCATGGTTTCATCATATAAAGAATTTAAAACTTTATATAAATATTATATATATTAATTATATATATCTTTATTATAATACATAAATTTTTAAGATAGGAAATGAAATGAACTGTTCATGGAGATGGTAGGCCATACGCACGCATGAACTCTACTTTCATTTATTTTCAGAATTTAAAAGAATGAAACTTAAATGAGATATATATGTATATTAAAATTATAGTATCATATTTATGTCATATATTTCATATAGTTTTATTAAAACCATCCTTTATACATTCCATGTATAGTGTGAACAAATCACATCGCTTTGAGGAGGCGGTAGTCCACACTTCCACAAATGATGTTATCACATTTAAAAAAAAGGAAGGCATGAAGGTATGAGTAATATAAGAATTAAATAAACATAAATACATTATAAATATCATAAATATAATATATAAATATATTTTTCATCTTAATTCCAAAAAATGAAATGTGGTAAAGGAAAAATGAACCATCGTCGTTTCACGAGGCGGTAGTTCATCGTACATGAACGGTATGTTCATTACCAATTAGCTGGAAGTGTGTAAGAGTGTAGGTAGAAACCTTATAATAAAAAAATCTCAGTAAATCTAGGATACTGGTTTCATTATATAATCATGGAATAATAAGAAATTAAGGAGTGGATAATGAAAGTAAAACTAAATAGCTTGAAGAAGGATGTTACCTCTTCTTCAGGAAACTCCTTTTGGTTTTCACCAAAAGGATTAAATGGATGGATTTATACCCATGATGAGGCATCTAGGTTAATGGGAGGGATGTTTATGCAATATTGTTTTAGAACCTGGTCGATCCAAAGTGTCTTGATAGGTGTGAGGAAATAGTAGGGGTGAGTGCCTTTTTATAACGGAGGAGGAGTGACGTTCTTGTAAATTTTGGAAAAGGGAATTACACCCACAATTTTACTATGATAATTGGATACTATAATAGTAAAATTTTTATTTAAGGTATTATAGGGTCAAAATATTTTTATTCAATTGTTTTTGTAGGTGTTTCTATGTCATATTTTCCCTTATGTTTAATGTTTAGTCCCTTATTAAGATGATTTTTCTCTTAATCACTGTAATTAATTTTAATTACATTCACTAATATATTTAGTAAAAAAATAATTTAACCTTATTATAAATTAGAAATTATTATTAATACAAATATGTAATATATTTTTCCAAATTCCAATCAAATAAGTGAAAAAAATTAAGCTAAATGTAATCTCGTAGACGAGATGATAATGCATGTTTTTAAAGTAAGAAAGATGAGAAGTTTTCTAAGTTTTTATATCCAATTTCAATGTGAAATTGATTCTAATGATATAAATTGGATTAATTTATAATAAATTTATCTAATTTTCTTATAAAACTATGAAAAATATAGTTTAACACTATAAATTAATCAGATGGAAAAGCAGTTTTGAACTAAAATTCATTATTTTTCATTATTCATCAAAAAATGGAACTTCTCAGAAAACTACCAAAAATTAACCATAAGATAAATTTTATGTTACTATTTAAAATATAATGTTTATTTTTATATATAAAATTTATAAAATTTTAAAATATTTGATTTAAAATAAGGTTTCTATTAAAAGGCCATAAAAGTTCATTTATAAAAGATATAGCTTTTTAGGTGTAATATTGGGTGTGTTCTTATATTATACCTATAAATTATATTATATGAATATAAAAAATAATATATTGAATATATAATATATATTACATTAATATCACTCACTAATTGTTCTTAATTTAATTTATTAGGATAAAACAATTTTGTAAGCATAAAAATGAAAATATTTGCTTTATTTTCAATTGGTTATTATATTAATTTCTAATTAATTGGTAACTAGTGAATTAAACTATATATTTTCTAAATTTAGCTAATATTATTTATAAACACAATTTA
Organism: Viscum album; assembly: GCA_963277665.1. Lineage (NCBI taxonomy): Eukaryota > Viridiplantae > Streptophyta > Magnoliopsida > Santalales > Viscaceae > Viscum > Viscum album. The sequence goes on from OY728164.1 coordinate 1,894,598,651, forward strand.
ACTTTCATGTAACGCAAGTCATCGAAGAAAGTCGTTGTTGTCTATGATGAAAACTAAATAAGTATTTCTTTCATTTCAAGATATTAAATTTATTTAAAATAATAAATATATTATAATGTCTTGGGATATTATATTCCCTTATGCACTAAGTGTTTCATTTCATACACACTATCAAATAAAATTATCTTACTTTAGAATTTCAGGACATTACATTTTCCCCACCTTAAATAAATTACATCCAATCAATTTTATCTTGATATTGATAACATATTGATTTATATTTCCTATTTCTAAACCCTAAATCACGAGAAGGGTTAGTAAAACATCAAATATAAAAGTGATAATGGGAAGTAAAAAGGTCACATGGCTAACAAATAATTATGTCTCAATGTAAGAGAACATTAGTGGCATGTGCAGATACATACATAGAGGAAAAGAATAAATATTTATAGGGAGTGATTGATGTTATCGATAAAACCAAGTGAATGATTAATGGATAGTTTAGGGCCTCAAATCCATAAATCTATGATGATTTAGAATATCACTGGTTCAATAAAAAGTAATGCATTAGGAAACAACTTTATTTTAAAATAATTTTACTAATGTTGAGGAACTCTTTTATTGCATAAGTATATATGGAAATATACTTAATTTTTATATTTCTACAAAAAAAATTCATCTTTTTTTTGTGTTTCGATTAGTTTCTAATTTATTCATTACATAAAGGAATAGATATCCAAAAATTAACTTTGATACCTAAAGCAATAAAATTTTCTTTTAATGGATCTTAAGGTCCATAAAAGAGTGACAATAATTACTATTGGTCCCAAACTATACTGAAAAGACAATATGGTTGATATATTAATTTCTAATCCTAAAAAGTAACACTATTATTTAATCATTGATATTTATTCATTGAATTGTTTAACTAAAAACAATGACATTTTGTCGAGGACATTGCATAGGTCAATGGTTGGCTCGAAACCCTTATCATCCTTCGGTCATGGGTTTAAGTCCAACAACCTTTCTAGAATTGATGGGTTGTACCTCAAAATACATGTTATCCTTTTTTAAAATCATATTAACATAATATACAAAAAAAATATGATGGACATCCTTGAAATATGGTTAATCACTAAATAGCCTTTTAAATAATCTTTTCAATACAACCCCAATACTTAAATACTCAATCCATTTTATTTTGACATAGGTCTTTCCATGTTCTAAGTCTTAACATAGTCCATTAATTGTCTCAATATATTCAAATCCTTAAAAATTGTTTGTAAAGAAAATGTGAATTATCCTAAGAATATCCACCAGGAGTGTCAAACTAGGGGCGCAATAAGACTTGTTTTCATACTCCAGATTATTCTTGATCTCTATTGCCTAGATCTGGTTTAGATCTATGTTTCCTCGGTGTCGATCAGTGTTCGTTCTTGTGGAAATGATCCGATTTTCAAGTGGTGATTATTCAGTGTCTCTCCAAAGCGACAGATCTGAATTTCTTGGGTTTGCGTGGTTCTTTAGATGCATGTCTTCTGCAGAAGTTCTGGTCCCATCTCTTGCAACAACCGAGGGTCATCTGAGATGTTCTATGGTGGAATCATTGGTGCCAATGGGAGGTGTTCTGGAATGGTGGAGTGCAAGAAAATTCTTGGTCTGGTTGTCTTTTGGTTGTGATTTTCTTTCAATGATTGATGCTGTGGTCTTCCTGCACCTCGCAATGCTTCCCCCTCCAGTTTCGATCAAGTTTCAGATCTTTTCCACCCTAATATGGGGTGATTGTATTCTTTCTTACAGTGATCTTATTGGATTTTCTCTGCCTGGTCTCATCCAAATAAAGGTATTCAAGGTTCAATGAAGGGAACTGCGCTTGGAGGTGGGACAATCTGTAGAATGATCGGTTTCAATTTGCGTGGATTTTTTGGGATCTTTTCCCCTAGTTTCACTGTTGTCGACCCGTGAATGGTGTAGTTTGGTTCTTGAGGTTCTGGGTGGAGGCCGAGGGATGTTACTTGTTTGATGCAGTGTAATATTGACATTTGTTGTGTTTTCTTATGTTTTCCTATTATTTGTTCTCATGCATATTCATGAGAAGCATCTTTCCTTGTGGGGTTTGGTTCTCCTTGTTACATTTCGAACAACAAAGAAATTTTTGCGTGTTGTTGGGTGGGAATCCTTGAAATAGGGAGGGATGTGTTGAAATCCTTCATAAGGTCATGCCTTATCTCCTTGATGGGCGTATGGGTGCCTTGCCATGTCATCTGTTCAGTGATTCTTTAGATTTTTTTACATTACATCAAGTTGAAATTGATGAAGTTCTCTTTATGATTTTTCGGGTGGGAGGATCACAAGATAGAAAGATGTACTCGCACCTTTCATTTGGCTCTCCTCCACATCATTGGTTGGGGAGGTGCTCTGACATGTTGTGCTGCCAGCATAGTGTAACTTCATGCCAGAGGGGGCGACACAATTTCTTGATGGGCCTCTCTTTGCGATGCTTGGCAAGGGGGGAGATGAGGCTTTCTGATGTCCACTTGGATGTTTGTTTATTTTGACTTTTTTGTTGTTTTTAAGGCTTGTTTCCTACTTTTAATGGTTTTCCTCTTTACTATTATAAAAGAGTTTTTTTCTTTCTTAATCAAAGGGGATTTCCCCTCAAACTTCTTCAAAAAAACATTAGGGATATGTTCTATAATATCTGTTTTATTAAATCTATTTATCAAGTTTTATACTACAATTCCTTTGATAAAAATTGTAGTGCCCGACCCCAGAATCCCAAAGAACATTTTTATTACCTTTATATTTTCATGATTATAAGGAATCAAATCCTGAAGTAATGAAGAGTTTAGTAGTCTTGTTAAACTAGGTAAATACATGAGTGTTTTATTACAATTGAATACAATAATTACAATATAGTTTTTTATGTAACATACATAACAACTATATAATACTCATGATATAATTACATTTTTGGAAATATAATATATCTTTTTCTTTATTACCCTTTCACACTCTGAAAAAGTCATTACAATGTTCGTGGACATCTGAACTACTGCCTCCTCAAAGAAATTTGATTCCTTTTACATCACCAAAGATATATATAAAAGTATACAAGATTAAATAATATGTCATATATGATATAATTAAAATTATTTTAAGATAAATTGTTACAAACGTTCTTTCCATAATGATCATTGAAAAATGGGAACATTACTCATGTGAATGTATGACATACCATCCATATAATGGTAATTTTGGTTCATTTTTTATTTCCATATTTCTTGATTAGTTTTAAAAGTGTAATTGATGTATAAATATTATAATTATTTAATTATTATTATTCTGTATATGTATATATAATGAACCCTTGGACCATAGTTGACCTACCAAAGTTGTTTTTGACACATAAATAGAATATTTTTATAACACCAGATGTAAAATTAACTATGTAATTAGTTGTATAAAACAATGTAATAAGTGAAATAAAAGTAATAAAAAAACATAAAAAAGTTTCTCAAACAAGTATATAATTAAGATATGTTTATTATTAGGAAAGATAAAGGCACACGTGGCCAGTCAGACTCAGGGTGAGAGATTTCATCTCAATCTCCTTTCATTGAGGCATTTTCCATATTGTGCACCTTTATTATTTTATAAGGTGTATATACATACCATTTTTCATTATATATCCATATTTAATAAATTATCATGTTATTTAATGTTTTATTAATTATTATTATTTCATAGGGATTATGATTTAAATGTTGAAAGTGGTATGGGATGCTTTGAATGTTTAAAGATGTAATCATTTCCTCAAGTCAATATTATTTCTATTATTTTACATATTTATATAGATACAAATGTAATATAAAAGAAATTTTATTTATATTGTTCATATTTGGATTCCATTACAAAACATCATATTTTTAAATGAAAAGGAAACTCCTCTATTCCTTTTGGGTATTTTATTAATGAAAATTTGTTTTGAAAATGGATTTATTATCTCTATACGATGGATTGTTTTCTTGTGATTTCAAAAGAAATTATATAAGTGAAATGTTGAAAATTTAAATATTTTATGTGATATGATTATATAATGGTACATATACATTTCAATAACCATACAGATCACTTCCATACCCAATTAATTGAAGGGTTATCATAAACCCACCTGTTATGGGTTTTATGGTGATCATGTGATTATAAAAATTATGTAATTGGATTTTATCAAAGGAATGTATTTAATACATATTTAGGTAAAAATTATTATTTAATGTTAATGTATTCTAGAGTTTTTAATTTTCTTAAATGGAATAATGGTCTCATTATTTTTATATCACTTAATGAGCTTTTTATTCTCATCCCACGATTGTTAATGTTTTTTATAAGACATAACAATGAGTTAGGGATTGGAATAATTCTTGATTAAAGTCATGAGAAGTTTTTATAATTGAGATCATGATTTATTTTATAAGTTTTATATTAGGAAAAATTTCATACTGTTTGGATGTTTCCACATTGTATTTTATGGTTTTTTATATATGAGTTATGGATTAATCCTCTAAAACTCTAAACCTGAAAAGATCCTCAATGTGAGAGAAAGAAAAATTATTACCTTAACTCAATATTATGTAATTATTTTATGGATGGGACCCTATAATAATGAATGATAAGGTTGATTAAGAGGTAAGATTATAAGATCAAGGGAGTTTTGGGGAAACACACACAAGAATCTAACATCTCCATCGAATGGGTAATGTATTATTATATGGATCCATCAAGCATGCTACTTTAGTGTTCATTCATTTAATTATGTATCATAATGCATGATTAAATACCTTAGACATTTCATGAAACCCTTCCATGAATAAAATAAACTCCCATTCATTTCATATAATGAAACTATTCATTTACGATATCTAATGTGGAAGATAAATTAAACGATAAAAATTATCATTTATCCACCAAAAAAATTGAAGAAACTGTAATGGTATCATTTATTATGTCTTATGATATGATCAGTTATACACTCTGATTTTTCATGGTAAGTGGAACCAAAGGATTCCCTTTATCATATAATATTTCATAACCAAATTGTACCACATGTATAATTGATTTGGATAATATATCCTTAAGAATATTGATATTATTATCAGTTGTTTTTGATTATTTGTATATCACATTAAATATTGGTGGGTATTCTTATACAAGGTGTGTTATCAGTATCCCAAATTATTTTTCCCTAACGATTATATTAACATTAAGGGGCCGATCCACAGGGAAAAAGAAGTTATTTTTGTCTTGCTTATCTAGTTTGTATTTTTGTCTTAGTAAAGTGTACTGTATTTAGAGTCAATTTTTAATGTTTGGATAGAAAGGAAATTGAATTTAAATTTCATTAGAAAATTACTCAATAGATAAAGGAAAATACAGAAAATTGGTTTTGATTCAAATATGGAGGGAAAAGCGTTGTGGCTGTGGATTCTAAAGAGGTTATTTATTAAATAAATTTCTTATGAGGTTGTGTTGTTCATAATAAACCAACACTCTAGGTTTCAAATAGTAACAAAGTTTCCTTGTTCTGGTAAACTTATGTATTGAGTTGAGGAAATTAACTCCTTGGTCCAGTAGTCAATGTTTTACTATTCTTTATTTAGATTAGTTCATTTTTGAGTCAATGAATACTTCCAATGATCATGAAAGTATTCATCGTTATTCTTCTTTTGAGTCCCTGTAAATTCTTCCCTTGGTCTGGCTCATAATTTTTAGTGATAAAATGGGTTGATTAAAGAAGAATAAGAAGAGGTCAACAAAACAAACAAATTCATAACAACTAATCTAAATTAAAACTCATTCATCTCCCATAATCCCAACACACTGGGTAGTTAGTTACACATAGAAGAGAAGATAAAAATAGAACCCTCGATACCTAATGTGATCATTGTAAAAACATCAAGGAGAGATTGGCTCTTTGGTAGAATGGTAGAATGGTGAAGTAGTTTAATGGTGGTAGCACAACAATAGATCTTTTCTTCTTTGTACCTTCACCCCCACTCCATCCACCTCGCAAACTGGAGGCCAATGCCTATATTTATAGAAAATAAAAGTACAAGATGTGTGGCAAAAGTACAAGGCATATACTTTTGTCAACACACTTTCTTCATTTTTTTCTCCACCAGTAGGTGTCCAAACACACCATATTTTACTTTGAACATGGATCCTCCTAGTAGGTGGATGTACACGACATTTAGTTCTGCCATACACGGTGTGTACTCTCTTTTATCGGCCACCAAACGCTTCTAGAAGGGACGACATGGTGTATAGATTATGTGCACGACGTGTAAATGTCTGCTGACCACATGGGCATGTAGACTTCTTCTTAACCCCCAAACGCTTCTAGAAGACCATACACAATGTGTAGTTTTAGTACAGGTTGTGTATATGCTTCTGGTAACTTGGGAATGTATTTGTTCTAGCCAATCTATGTCTATGTCTGAATGTACACGGTGTGTATATATGTACATGCCGTGTAGTTGTAAATTTTTCTCAGTTTTCCCTTGTTTTTTGTGTTTGGACATTAATCACCATAAAATGAACAAGATCACCAAAATCAAATTTTTTTCCACTATATAGTAGGTATTTTCTAAAGACATGTTCTTATTTTCAATAAAGTATGTGGAAATGTAAACACAAATTGGGTGCATAAAACTCCCCCATACCTAGTCATTTTATTGCCATTGAGAAAATCTCAACGTCTAATTAAAAGAGTAAATATTTTAAATGGAAGGAATTTAGTTAATCATAAATGTAAATGATACAAGCAAAAATTATAAAATGGTACAAAACAGTTTCAATTCATAAGATTCTAATCATTCCCCATATACAATTAACTACTTTCATCCTCTTTTAAACACACATTTCAACCCTTCAAAAATAATCCATCCACTTGATGATCTACCTCACCAATAATATACTCAACACTCAAGATATGTAAATTAAATGTTTTGCTCAATCAAAGATATATACACTCTATCCATAGGTTTGCAATAAATCTAGTTCTCTACTTTAGAAAATTAATTTACTAAAATCATGAGGGCTTTTCAATAAGGATAAGATGTCTCTGTGGATAAGGGTTGGTTGGTAAAGATGTGAAAAATAACTCTGAGGCTTAAAAAATGAGGCTAAATTCTTTAAATAGCAGTGCATGATATTCAAAGTTAAGATAAGTGTAAAAAAATCTTCAACAAGCTCTGTAAAATGATCTCATCACCACCACCTCCTTTAGTTAGGTAGGATTCACAAACCAATAAGTGAGTATAGGGTTCCTTTTTCTGTATAATTTTTTTAACAAAACAAAGGGGACCTTTTAGAAGTCTCAAAAATATTGGTTTGGAACACTTTTTTCCCCAAATGATCAATAGGCTCTCCCCCGTACTTAATTTCATGACGATTCACAAAAGTATTCCATTTGTTTCCAATCCCTTCTTTTAAGATCAAGTGAATAATTATGAATTATTATAAAAGAATTAGGGTAGTAAGGGAAATATCCTTGTAATTTGGCTTCCTATAAAGGTTGTTCATGGTTTCTAGGGGCTTCAAAAAGATCTGATGTAGGGTAGGTATCAAGATAAAGGGGTTTAAACAATCTAATGCCTCAATAATTTTAATTTAATTCAAAAATTCTTCATGTTTTGAAAAGAAAAGTTGAAAATTCTGGTAGTTATATATATATTAAGAATATCTCAAGAAAGGGGTTTAGTAGAAAGAATATCATGAAGGGTTTAAAATAACTCTTAGGAGTGGAAAAAACAAATAAAGAGACAATCATGTCATGACTTGCATATAAATTAGCCTAAACAATGTATTTATCCAAGGATTACAAGTTGCAATTTAAACTATATTAGCATTCATTTTTAATTACTTAATAACCAAAATAAGCATTCAACTTTTAAAAATTTCACACTTTTAGATTTATTATTTAAAAATATGATTAACCAAAATTTCTTCACGTTTTCAAAAATATATTTCAATAATGATGTCTCTAGATGATTGTAAAGGCAAAGAATGAGGTGGTCGAGAGATGCTCCCACAAACTTAATATCTCACATGTTCCAGAAAGTGCCACATAATGGTGGATAAGGGAATGGGGGGACACAATAGGGGACCAAAATGAGGGGAAGTAAAGAAAGAAGTAAATCGATATAGAAAAATAAAACAGCAGAATATGGGAAAAATAATACTCCCCTCATGTTTAGGTGAAGAAATACGGGAAGTGGTGGATAAGTACAACCCAAAGTGTGCTAGAATACCTGTGATGGTTTTGGATAGAGAACATTGAAAGTATACAATGCAAAAATAGAAACAAGATATCACAAAAAATATATAATGGAAAACATGTTTCAAAAACAGGTTTGGGGGTCGCCTTAGAAGAGGCATCATCTTTTATAGAAATAGTAGGGAGAGAAGGAACATGAGCCTTGAAAACCAGAGGCATGGAATCTACACCCAAAAGAGAATCCATAGTAGTCAGAGCTATAAGAGTTAGACTCAGAATATGAGGCTCGATAGTGATCCATTGACTAATAGTAGTGGTGGCAGCAGCTGGGCCTGTAGTGGAGATGAGAACTGAATATGTGGCCAGTGTGATAAACAGAGGTGGATATATGGAAGAAGGTCCAAGATATAAGGTAGGTGCAGGTGGTGGGGGTAATGAAATACCATGATGCTGAAGAAGAATCCCCAACATCTGCTCGAGTCGGTCCTGACGTCGACCGAGATGAACCAAGTGCTGCTCCACCGCAACTAGGTGGAGGGAAAATGAGAGATTGACTGAGGGTGCCGAGGTAGGGGGATGTAGAGGTAATAGAATAAGGAAGGACAGAATAAGGTGGTGGGGTGGGGAATCCGGAAGGGGTGGGGATGGAGGAGAAGGTGCATCATTGGGGGCAAGAGGGTCGACAGTTAGATGAGGTGGTGCCTAGGCAAGGACGTAAGCACTCTTACTTCCGAACTAATCCCAATCGAATAATCTTGAGAAAGTCCATCCACTGGGGGGAAACTAACCTATCATGGGGAAGAGAAGGCTAAAAAACCCCGAAGTGGTGGGCAAGGCGGGTGGCATAAAACCCACCGTTCAGGTTTCCCTGATGGCTGATAAACATGGTGTGGAAATTGGAGGCAGCAAGGTATGGGAGGTCTGGGTAGTCCTGTAGGATGACATAGGTGAGGAGATCCATGTCAAATCCAGTCATGACTCCCCATATCCTCATGGTGGGGGAAAAGTATGGCACTAAAGCACCAGTGGGTGAAGTAGAGGATAGGGTCACCAATAAGGGTACTCTTTTGAGATGTGGGGGTGTATCGTTGGTCAGGCCCAACGATATCCCACCACATGGAAATGAGTTCAGAGAATTCGGGGCAGGGAAGGGTAGAGAAATAGGGTGGGGTGATGGGATGAGGATAGAAACCACAACCTCGGCCAAAATCGGTCATAGTAAGGGAGAAAGGTCATCCACCTAGCCGAAATCGGACCATTGGGACTACATCACCCGACGTCTCTCGGTACTCAGGCCCATCGAACTCGAAGAGAGTAGCAAAATCCAAAAATAAATCTCTGAAAATAGGAGTTCTAACATGGATGATCGTGAGTAATGATGTGTTCCCTAGGAGATCCTCCAACTCTCCCCATACACCCAGCTATTGAGGGACAATACTGTCGAGATAATAGCTGCTCAATGGGATCGGGTGGTGAGAGAAACGATGGACTCTGTCATGCTACAAGTTTGGGAATAGGAATACCATGAATGGGTAGGGAACACCTGTAGGGGTTGGACCAGGTGGTACAACAGTAGGGGCTGACTCTGGGGGCGGAGCAGCGACAGTAGATGGAAGCCCGTTGGATGGGGTAGCTGATGATGGATCAGCTGTGACTGAGGAGGGATCATTGGCCTACACACTGTGTACCACATTTTTATTTTAAATATTTATATATATAGATATATAATTATTATATTAAAATATATAATAATTAATATTAATAATTAAAATAAAAGATATATGTATATATACAGCTAATTTATCAAAAATAAAACTATAAATGTAATTAATCATGAAATACACGTCGTGCGTTCTAAATTTGGAAAAATAGAAGTATGACCTTTGGTCCGGTGCTTGGGGTGAGATTCGAACCAGCGATCAGCCATTTGGAACAGAATCCCTCAACCACTGGAGGAAAGTTTGTAGTATTTCTCCTATTTATTATTGAAATATATTTAATGTATAAGGCATATACTATATGGGAGGAAGGAAATGCATGACATGTGGTTTTTAATTATATAAAAATAGATAAAGCATAGAGATTAGCCATGTTCGAACCCAGGTCTTTAGGATCCTAGGTCGAGACTCTTCCAATCAGCCAACTTCACCCACATGTATTTCATTATGTTGAAAATACTTTTAGTTTAGAAATGAGAACAAGGCACACACATCGTATAATGAAAGACACACTGTGTGGTTTTATTAAAAGGACAAATTATGGAAATGGGGCAGTTGTCATGATTCTAACCCGGGACTTTTGGAACTGGGTTACGACCCTGGACAACCAATCCATCCCCATAATGGGTTTTTGTATAAGAATATATATACAGATATATATATATATATATATGAAAACCCCCAAAGACATTGTGTAGGAAAACACAAAGATAAAAAGGAGGAACCCCATGTCGAAGGTTGGTTGGGAGGGACTCAAACCGATGATTGCTCAAATAACCTCTAGTGACCTTTCCCTCAACACTGAAAATATCCCTATTTATTACTAAGGTAAATTATATAATTATAATAGTTAGAAGATAAATGAATAGTTATAAATACATACCATGTGGATAAGTGGTACACGGTGTGTATCCGATGGGTTTCCTCCCAGGAAGTGCCTTTGTTTTAGGTTGTTGGCTTGAACAACTTACCTATCCATACCAGATATGTATGGTGGACAATGTTCCCATCGTGTTCTCCATGTGATAGTAAATCTTCAACCACTATCCATTCACCTTTAATGGTTGACCATCCTCTCCAAAAATTTCCACCGCTCCAAGATGGAATACCCGTATGACTCAGAATGGTCCCGACCATCTTGAATTTAACTTCCTTGGTAATAATCGATGATGAGAGTAAAAAAGCAGTGCCTAATCACCAGGTTGGAATGTTTTTTATGAAATCTTCCGGTCATTAATTTCTCTCATCTTCTCTTTATACATCTTGGTGTTCTCATACTCCTCTAATCGGATTTCATCATGTTTAGACAGTTGGAACTTACGCTTCTCTTCAGCTGCCTTTAGATCAAAATTCAGGGCCTTGACGGTCCTGTAGGATTTGTGCTCTATCTCTACTGGTAAATGGAATGGCTTTCCATAGATGAGGTGGAATGATGACATCCCCAGTGGTGTTTTTAGTGAAGTAGAATATGCCCACAAATCATTTTCTAACTTCTTAGACCAGTATTTCCTTGAAGTGTTCACTGTTTTTGTTTTTCAGAATCTGCTTGCACCCACAGTTGGAGAGCACCACTTGTCCACTAGTCTGAGCATGATTTGGCATCCCCATAAGATGCTTAATTTCATACTTTGACATTACTCCTTTCATCAATGTGTTTTCAAAGTGGGTCCCTCTATCACTGATTAGTACACGGGGAACACTGAACCTGCTGAAAATATTTTTCTTTAAACAGCCTATGACTACCTTGGCCATGTTGTGGGCTATAGAAGTAGATTCTACACATTTTGAGATGTAGTCGATGTAGACCTGGATGTAAGTCTTCCCTAAAGATGGGGGAAATGGTCCCATGAAATCTATGCCTCAAACGTCAAAGATCTCGACCCCCATAATGGGGTGCTGGGGCATTTCAGCACAACATCCCACATTACCTGTTCTCTAGCATCAATCGCAACAGGAAAAAAAGGCTTGGGCATCTCGATGCGTGGTGGGCCAGAAAAACCCAGACTACAAGATTTTTTCTATAGTACGGTCATGCCCATCATTTCCCCCAACTAGAGAGGCATGAAAGAATTCCAGGACTCCATGAACACCAGTTTCCAGGATGCAATGACGGATCACCCCATCTCCACAAGATAAAAAAGAAGGGGATCTTCCTAGAAGTACCTATTGAAATTAGAGAGAAATTTCTTCCTTTTTTGGAAGGAGAGGTCAGGGTGAACGACACCTATAACAAGAAAATTAGCAATATCATCATACCAAGGTCCAGGTGTTTCATTGACTAAAAAATGGTGCTCATCAGGGAAATCCTCTATGATCTATCGATCTTCCTTTATCTCCAAATGAGGTAGCTCCAGGAAGGAGAGATGATTAGTAACAGTGTTCTCACTCCCTTTCTTATCTCAGATCTCCAGATCAAATTCATGTAGGAGGAGTTCCCATCAGATCAGTCATGGATTCACATATTTCTTTTTTAGCAGGTACTTTAGTGCTGTATGGTCAGTGTAAACACTAACTTAAGATAACACTAAGTAAGAACAGAACTTGTTAAACAAGAAAACCAATGCCAACATCTCATTTTATATGGTGGTGTAGTTCATCTGTACCTTATTGAGCATCCTGCTGGCATAATATATAGGTTAGAAAATTTGGTCAAGCCACTGGCCCAGGACTTTTCCTACTACGTAGTCACTGGCATCACACATCACTTCAAACATTACTAGAGCTTCCACTAGGAACTACTTCCGCTGTTTCAAAACCTATAGAAGTGAATCCTCCTGCTCCCGTGATAGTGCTGCACTAAGTATGACATGAAATATTTGATTTTCTCCCAAATATCAGTACTTCAAAGAAGATGTAAGAGGATTTAGTTATTTTTCAGGTGCCTTTAGAATCAATGGTACAAGTGGTTTCACCTTTTCCTGCTTTAGAATATCGGGTATAACTACATTTTGCCGGTAGTGACTGCCTTAGCATTCTAGGAATTTCAAGTCCTTGAGTGCTTTTTCTGGTTTAATGTTTGAAATAACCAAGTTATATAAGGTAAAAGAACATACCATATCATCCATTTCTCCGCTCTACTATTCATCCATGGTGGTCACTATATAACAACCCTCATTTTCTGAAAATGATGCATGCTTGATGACTTTGAGGACATTTTAGGAGACTCTATCATATCCTACCCAAAAAATTAGCTCCCACTGGTTCACGTTGATCAGTAGCTTCCCAGTGGCCAAGAAAGGCCTTCCCAAAATTAGAGGTGCCTCTTAGTCTCCCTCCATGTCGAGGATGATGAAATATACATGGAAGGTTATCCTACCCACATTGACCAACACGTCCTCTAGTAACCCCTTAGAATATTTGATGGACCGGTTAACAAGCTGAAGGTCTACATGGGTAGGCTTCAGATCGTTGAGCCCTAGCTTCTTAAAAACTCTAAGGGGCATGAGGTTGAAACTGGCCCCTAAGTGACAGAGGTATTTCCCAAACTCACATGGTCCAATAGTACATTGGAATAGTTATGCTACATGGATCCTAGAGTTTGGGAGGAATCATATGTTGGACGACCACTGAACACTCATTAGTTAGGGAAATGGCTCCTAGATCCTCCATCTTTCTTTTGTGGGAGAGGATATCCTTCATGAATTCCACATAAGTGGGAATCTGCATCAGTGCATCTGCAAATGGAACATTGATGTGTAGCTTTTTGAACACGTCCATGAATTTTACAAACTTGTGGTCCAAAATTATCTGCTTCATCCTCTACGGGAAGGGTAAAGCAGGCTCAAAGGTTTTGAAAAACTCTTTTTCTTTATTCTGTGAAGCCTCCTTTCATGGGATTTTAGATGAGGAGGGGTCCGTAACTATACCTTCTTCATCAATAGGGGGTGTAGGTTCACTTGGCTGTGCTGGTTAGTTCATTTGTAGCTCTCTTCCACTCCGTAGTGTGACGACATGGGCCTCCTCCCTTGGGTTATTTTTAGGGTTTCCCAGTAATGTACCGAGTTTCCTCCCTAAGAGTTGGTTTTCTAGCAGGCCAATTTGGTTCTCCAAGCCTTGAATTGATGCCTCATAATTCTGGAATCTGGTCTCAATAGTGGATATAGATTTTTTCATGAGATCCTCTAACCTTGAGGTATTCTCCTGTTGGGGTGGCTGTTAAGTTGGTGGAGGTGGTGGCTACCGATGCTGCTGCTGCGGGCGAGGGTTTTAATACCCTTGATGCCAATAAGATCCCTATGGGGGTTGTTGTTTCCTCAGGTAGTGGTTCTGATAAGGAGTCTGACCATATCCAACTATTCACTAGGGTAGAGGATTCTACAGTTGTAGGACTTTCCTGTGTTTTGTTGATCACTCTATGCTGAGTTCTTGTACTACTGGTACCGGTTTGGCCCTTGGTTTTGGGAAACATAGCTCACCTCGCTTTTCAATGGGCCGCTAGTAGGTCCCGAGCATTCTCCCATGATGTAGTTATCACCCATTCGCTGCATTCCAGATGGTTTGTCGCATGTACTTGGGACGCACCCTTCAGATTGAGTGCATCAAACTTTTTAGACACAACGTCTAATTAGACAACAAGCATAGTTTTGGAATCAATATTATGCATAACTAGTTTCTATGTGCCACGCTTAGAATGCCACTGAAAGATATTGGAAAACATGTCTTCCAGTAGTTTGAAAAGATCTTCAGGGGACTTCCTCATTATTGTACCACCAGCAGCAGCATCCACCATGGACTTTGTATTCGTTTTTAGACCTCCGTAAAAGGATTGGAACTAAATCCAAAGTGGGCGACTGTGGTGTGGGAATTTACAAAAAAATCTCTTTGAAGCGCTCCCATGATTCATACAATGAATCCGAGTCGTGCTGCTGGAAGTTGTGTATTTAGTTCCACAGAGTCACCATCTTCGAGGGTTGGAAGTATTTATACCGGAACACCTAGGATAGCTCCTCCCAGGTGATGATAGATCATTGCAGAAAACCTTTAATCTAGTCTTTCGCCTTATCCCTTAGAGATAATGGAAAAAGGTGAATACAGATGGAATCCGTGGACACTTCATGATAGCGGAACGTGTCGTAGACCTCCAGAAAATTGGAGAGATGGGCATTGGGGTCCTCATTGGGCTGACCAATGAACTAAACATTATTTTGGATTAACTGCATATTGGCTGGATTTATCTTGAAGTGTTGGGCCTAGACCAGTGGTCGGACGATGCCCGTAATAACTCCGTGAATAGATGGCAGACCGTACTCAATGAGAGTATGGCGTGGAGGTGACTATCGAGGGAGTGGATCCGGCATGCATTTTTGTTCACGAGGGGCGAATTGTGGACCCCAAACTGGTTGTAAAAATGTCATCTCCTCTGGTTGGAACTATTAGAGCAGCTACCAGCTATACCCTGGAGAAAGTAGATCTTGTTGGTTCCAGTTTTCATCAGGACTAAACAGTTTTCCATCTCCTTAGACATCAGCTAGATTTCCTTCTTTGTTTCGCACCATGGGATTTTTTTGGTTGTGCTTGGCCATGAGTGCTTGTTGTCACCTAAAGTGCATCCATTCAATCTGTAGGTCAATTGGGAAAAACCCTGATGACTCAGCATTCTCGGAATGAGTGAGGTAGCCACTCAAACACATATAGACCTACACAATACAAAACACACCAAGCATAAATGAGGATGAAGAAAGATAAACAAAAGTGGGATTATAAAAGAGATTTTTGGGAATTTATTATTTTTATTTTCACTAAAATTTGATACAAACTCAATTAAAACAAGGAAAAAATTAACTTTTCGGTTTCCCCGACAAAGACACCAAAATTTGGTGGGTCGTTTTATCGAAGGTGTGTTATCGGTGTCCCAAATTATTTTACCCTAAAATGTATATTACCAGTAAGGGGTCAATCCATAGGGAAAAAGTAGTTATTTTTTTCTTCCTTATCTAGTTTGTATTTTTTTCTTAGTAAATTGTACAGTATTTAGAGTATATTTTTATGGTTTTGATAGAAAGGTAATTGAATTTAAATTTCATTAGAAAACTACTTATCGGATAAAGGAAAATACAGAAAATTGGTTTTGATTCAAATATGGAGGGAAATGAATTGGGGATGTGTATTCTTAAGAGGTTGTTTATTAAATAAATTTCATACAAGGTTGTGTTGTTCATAATAACCCAACACTATGGGTTTCAAATTGTAACAAATTTTCTTTGGTTTGGTAAACTTATGTCCTGAGATGAGGAAACTGAGTCCTTCGTATGGTAGTCAGTGTTTCATAGTTCTTTATTTGGCTTAGTCTATTTCTGAGTCGATGAATACTTCCAATAATCATGAGAGTTTTCATCGTTATTATTTTTTTGAGTCCTTTCAAATTCTTCCCTTGGTCTGGCTCAGATTTTTTAGTGAATAATGAGTTGATTAAATAAGAATAAGAATAGGTTAACATAACCAACACATTCATAACAACTAATCTAAATTATGACTCTTTCATCTCCCACAACCCCAACACATTGGGTAGTTAGTTACACATATAAGAGAAGATAAAAACAGAACCCTCGATACCTAATGTGATCATCTTAGAAACTTCTTGGAGGGATTAGTTCTTTGGTAGAATGGTAGAATGGCTAAGTAGTTGAATGGTGGTAGCATAGAAGCAGAGCTTCTCTCCTTCAGACCTTCACCCCCTCTTCCCCCTCCCCCTTGTGAACCAGATGCCATTGCATCTATTTATAGAAAATAAAATTACACATCGTGTGGAAAATGTACACAACGAGTACATTTTTCAACGCGATTTTGTCATTTTTTTCTCTACCATTAACTGGATTAACACGATGTATTTGACTTGGAACATGGCGCTGCCTGGTAGGTGGATGTACAAGGCATGTAGTGCCACCATACACAACGTTTACTCTCTTTTATTATCCACCAATCACTTCTAGAAGGGGAAACACGACGTTTAGATTATGTACATGGTGTGTAAACGTCAGCTAGCCACATGGGCGTGTAGACTTCTTCTCAACCACCCATCGATTATAGAAGGCTATACACGATGTGTAGTTTTAGTACATGACATGTATATGGTTATGGTAACTTGGGCATGTACTTGTCCTAGAAAATCCATGTATGAGTCTGAATGCACACAATGTGTATATATGTACACGCCATGTAGTTGTAAATTTTTCTCAGTTTTCCCTCGGTTTGTGTGTTTGGCTAGAAATCACCTGAAAATGAACACGATCACAAAAATTAAAGTATTTTTCCACTATGTAGTAGGTATTTTCTGAAGACATCTTCTTATTTTCAATAATGTATACGGAAATGTATACACCAATCAGGTGCATAAAATATAGACTTATATATTATGGATTTGGTCATGGAAACCATTGGTGTTGTCCTATTGAGTACTACTCACACTCTACATGATAAATTGGTGCATGTATAGGCCTTATGATTAGGGTTTCATGTTAATGAAATGGACCTACGATTGATGAATGAGAAAAATAGATGGTTGGAGTGGGAAATAGGATCAATTGGGGCCACAAACCAAATTTTTGGTTTTTTAATACCCTAATATATTAAGATGAAATAATATATTTGATAGTGTATAAGATAGTCAAAATAGAGCTTAAATGAACAACAAAATATTATTATTTAAATGTGATTGTTATAATCTAGTAGTGAAATTAGTGTGTATGAATCTTAATTACTCAATTATGAAATAAATATATATATTCTAATAAATAAAAATTTATTTTTAAATTGTTATAAAATAATATCATATTCTTGAGTAAAGTCATTTCATTATTTAGAAATACATTTTCATCAAAAACGAGGTTTATTTATTTTTATGAGTAAATATTATAATTAATTTCTGAAAGTTTTTGAATATTTATTTAAAAAAATGAATTTCCATTTTAAATCACCATATAAAAATTATTTAATGGTGAATTTTTTTAGAATGTTCCAAAGAAGTTAATTTTTATGAATAGTAAAAAATATAATTTTTTATATAAAATACAGTATCTTTTGTGATATCATTAAGAAATAGTTATGATATTATTTTTAAAAAAGTTCTGAAATGAATCATGTAGGATATTATTAACTAAATATCATACAAAAATAATTAAAAACATTCTAATTATAATTTATATCATGATAAAATGAAAATCACTTTTAGTGCTAACATAATGTTTGTGCAACACTGGAAAAGTAAAATTTGGAGTGTTGTAGATAATAATTGAGAAAAAGAAAGTATATTAATGGAAATTATATTAAATATAATTTATAAATGATGATTTTTATATATAATTTATAATTCTAGAGTTATATAACAAAAATTTTATCCAAATTATTGTCCAATGCTTACGTAAGGCTTGAAAATTTATAATAAAAAAAATTAAAAAAGTCTTATTGACATAGATATGAGTAAATACACATTATGAGTGATTTTAAATTATTATATTGATCTTAATTAAATTTTTTAATTATGTAAATTTATTTTCAATTTTTTATATGAAATAATTTACTTAAATATTTATACAACACAAACATAGTGCTTGTGCAAGTAGAAGAAAAAGAAAAAAATTGATTTTAAAAACTATAAAAATAAAACTATAAGAACCATTAAATGAATAAGAACTTAAATAAGTATTATTTAATGAATATATATTAACCATAATCATAAAAGGGTAAAATTCATGACATTTTGGAGCCACTTGGATAGTATTATGATCTTTATAATATTTTAATTAATGAAAAGACAAATATGTCAAACTCTTGTTTTTAATGACTACAATATTTTTAATATATGGTTATTAAATTGATATGTTATATTATAAATCGTATTTCAAAATATAAAATATTTATCTTCATCATGGTAGTTTGTTTTTAATTTCTTAGTGAATAAATAATTACCTTAAATGCTTACACATAGTTTTTACAATAATTATTCAATTAATGGAAAAATAAAATAAGTGATATTAAAAATATTAAAATAAATATAATTTGAGATATTTAAGATAGAAAATGAATTATTTAGATTCCCCTGACATTTTTTGATAAAATAAAATATTTGCTTCATGTTTTAGTTGTTTTATTGATGTTTTTAAATTCAATGTAATGAATAGTATCATAATTCACAATAATTTTATTTTTAAGGATTATTATTTATAAAATTATTTAAAAATAATAAAAACATTTAATATAAATTATGGGGATAATATGTAATTTAAATTTTCGTACATTGTGAATTTAGATTCTATTTTGAAGCATTAGGCTCTAGACCAGTCTTTTTATATTTCTATCTTTTCAGAAATTTGAAAAGTTCCCGTAACTTATATTATAAAAGGACATGAACTACCTCATTAATTTCATATAATTGAGCCTTATAACTCATCCATATACAATAATATTATCTTATAAACTTTAATATCCACATTATGGAGGTTCTGGTCTTCCCAATAGACCAACCCTAAAGCTCTTTTGAAGAGATCTAAGAGTCCTTTAGAAGAAGAGGTAATCGCTCTAACCGGTCAATTTATTTTTATACTCTCAATTTATCCTCAAAAGTATTACATTTTTCATAAAATAATAAATCCCATATCTTCAAAATTCTAAAAATGTATTATTATTTTGAAAAAACTATTATATACCCTCTTTTCGATCACATAAAAAGTGAAAGAATTGCTCATGTATATGTACGACTTACCATCACCACGTATCCATACTATTTAATTTTCACCACCATATTTTATGTAGGTGTGTTGTTATAGATATAATGTTAATATATTATATTTAAAATATAATTTTTCTTCTATAATGATCATATTGTGTCTATATTCTTACAATCTAATGTTTTGGGAAATGATAACGTCGCTCATGCTTACTTATAGACTACCATCTCCACAATGCGATGCAATTTTCATCATTTATATGTCACATGGATGGAAATAAGAATATATTGTATAAAAATATATTATATATATTACATAATAATTATTTTTTAAAAGTGTATTATTATTTACCTTTCTTTTATTTGATCAATTGAAAGGTGGAAACAATGTTCATGAATACGTAGGATCTACCGTCTCCATGAATAATGGAATTCATTTTTTAGTATATATATTTTATGAATTATTATAAATAATTATATGAATAATTATTATGTTTATACCATTATTAAATGTTTTTAAATTATTTTATCGAGATCAAATTATAAGGGATTAGATTTTTGAATGAAAACATACATGAAATACAAAGCAGTTACCACCCAAAAAAGTGATTTTAACAATGAATTTATATCAAATAGAAGAAAAAATATTAAATTTAAGTCATATATGGTATGATATATATGAGTATGGTTACATTATATATGTATAAAAAATAAATATTTATTATACAGGAGTTTCAAACACTTACAATGGAAACCAAACCTAAGGTAAGGGGCTTCAGTTCAATATTCTCTCTTTGAGTAATATTTTGATGTTATGAACCTATATTATTTTATGAGATGTATATAAAAAAATATTAACATGTTATATAATTAATTAATTTATAATCATGAAATTTAAAGTTTTGTTAAATTTAATTATTTCATGTGGAATATGATTTAACTAATTATAAAGTGGTTAGGGTTTTCTGGTCTAGGTTTTATTTTATTGAGATTTATGTCATATTTTCATGTTATTTTTGTAATTAGATATATATAATTACCAATGATGTATTTTATGATTATTATAAAGAAAATTATTGGGATTTAAACAACCATTTTATGTTCTCTATTTCATGTGTTTTTCTGTTGAAAAGTTACCAAAGCGGTATGCAATTTTTTTTCTCAATTTAACTTCTTCAACACATATATTACATTTGGTAGATGTCTTATTATATAGTTTTATAAAATGAAATTTTATTTTTTATATCATTAATATAATTTTTTAATGATATTATAAGTTTATTTTAATATTATGGGGATTATGATTCATTGTTACCAATGTGGTATGATATCTAGTTCACAATATCATCATTATTCAAGCTTGTTATGTTTATGTTCGCATTGGGTAATATATCTCTTCCATGCACATGATTTATATATATATATATTTTAATTTTTTTAATAATCTTATTTTATTTTTAAATTTCATTTTCCCAATGTTATATCTTATTACAAACTGTTTTAAAAGAAATATTCCTTCTAGTTTCCAAATGTTTTACTTTGTGACATTTTCAACAAAAATACTAAAGAAATATTTTTGAAATTATACGGAATGAGAAGATTTTACTACCATCATAACTCCTTAATTCTTTCAATCTTCATTTATGTGATTATAAGGTTATTTTTAATGAAAATTTTTTCCTTTATAATTTCCTGGCTTTTAAAAGAAATGATTCCCAAATGGAAATGATATATTCTTCATGAATTAATTCAAGTGATATTTCTAAATCACTTTCCATATAATATAAAATTATTTGATGTTAATTATTATTTACTAAGAATATTATCAATGGATACCATTCTTAATATTTCTATAGGTATTTTATGTATACAATGGTATGATATTTATAAAACCTGTTTCTTTTCAATGGGTTATGTTATGGAGAAATGTTTTTGAAACCCATTTATTTCCATGTGTTTTGATATGATGAATGATTTATGTTATTATAGAACACATAATTATGGTTTTCATTATGTGACGTGTGGGAACTATATCTCTCTATAAAGAATTGGGTAATGATTTGTATCTCATAAGATAAAGAGGAATGGAATGGGAAATGAACTCAGTTTGGTAATGGAATTTGTCTTCTATGATGGTCTTGGGAGTGATCCTTGACTACTATGATGGTTTAGAGAGTGAACCCATACCACTATGAGAAAAGGGATATCAGTGGGGAAGGTGGTGTGTCCCTCCCAATATTTTTATACACCCATGTATTTTCCATGTTTATATATATACCACAATTTAAAATTTTATCTCTATTTTATATTCTCATGGATCAGATTATTTACTTTTTTTATAACTCGAATCTTATGAAATGTAATGATTTATGTCATAGATCAAGATTAAAATCATTAATTTGTAGGCTAAGGATGTTAAATGATAATATTTTGTCCTTATTACCCTTTTCTCATATTTTTCTTATATGATCATTGATATCTCACTTATTTAGCCTTACTAAGCATTTAATCTCAACCTTCTTATGTTTATTTTTCCCAAGATACAAAGAAAGATGTTAAAAGAATTATGTCAAGAATTATTTCACATGGGTGAGGTTGATTAACTTTTATGAAATAGGAAAACATGGGTATAGTGGCTGGTACAACAAATATTTATGGGCTAGATGTTTATAAATCCAAGTCGTTAAGTGTTAATCATAATTTTGTAAAAATCTAAACCTAAAATGTCTGACGGTATACAAGTGATCCAATATTTACTTTTGATATTGTAAGGTTTGTATGGAAATTAAAAAAATTGGGTCACATTTATCAATATAAAAATCCAGAAATGTAATGTTTAAATTTTTAGCATCGTATCTGAAAGTGTGGGTTCGTGGCTGTTACATTTGGTTTCATAGTAGAGTTTAGATAACTTTGGAGGTCAGGATGTTTTCAAGAGATGTTATCTTAATAATTATAGATACCATCACATGTATATAAGACCATATGTTTAGAGTCTTAGATACCACCTTTGAGGTTTTATGTTTTGAAATTCTAAGGTGACCAATGATATTTTTAGAGAGATATATTTTTGAGATAATTATGTATTACTAAAATTTGGGATGAAAAAATGACCAATATGAGATAAAATTTTAGGTTAAAACATGTTTTAGATTTGAACATATTATGGTATTTTTTGGAGGATATTTCTCAGATTTTTAGGGATTTTATAAGAATTATATTTTTAGAAAAAAATATTTCCCACTAGTCGGGTGACAACTATTCCTATCTGAAAAAGACCACATGAATTAAATCCACAATCGAAGGGAGACAAGGGTACAATGACTACCCCTAGCCTTTGTGATGTTTAGCTTAGTGTGGCATTATTTTTCAAACTATACTAATTTTGAGAACCTTATTTGATTAATGTAAATATAATATTATGAGATTTTATTTATGGAATAAAGGATGAATTATATTTTGGAAGAATATATTATTTTAGTGCGGTTTTATGGGGATTCTGTTCATTTATGAGAATAATAATTCTATCTTGGTGATTATATTAATAGATCATATCCATTTTTTGGTAAGAAATTTGTAAGAGTGATTAATGTTATTTAGAGACCAATATTAGATTTATCCTAAAAGACTATGAGATAAAATAATTCATATTTATAGATTTCAATATTAATTTTCAAAATTTGTGGAAAATATAAGGAAATTTACTTATCAAATGATCTAAGTTGAACTTTGGGTACTACTGTTGAATTTTGGAGATTACTATATTTTGGGAATTATATTAAGAATCATTTTTGTTTTGGGTAATGATTAAATATAGGCGTAACATATTTTTATTATTGTGTTTACAATGTCATTCATGAAAACATTATTTTAGTGCTTCAAGGAAGAAAACATCATCTAGGAAAACTCATCTTTTAGAAGAAAAAAAGATGATATTCTGGTGGAAATTGATTAATGGATTAAACTATACTTTTTAGTAAAGTATATTTCTTTTCATTCTTACTCTACGTAGAAAAATAATTCATTAAATCATGGAAAATTATTTTCAAATAAAAATTTTATTCATTTTATTTAAATATTGATAAATAAATGGATATTTAACACATTGTAGATTTATGGTATTGTGATAGTTAAATTCCTCATGACCATATTCTTCATCACTCTCTATCAGTCCTTGGGTGTTATTTTTATTTTTCATATCCATTTTTTCACATTATAGCAATTTTTTCCTAAATGGAAACCTAGTATGTGTTACTATAGATGATCTTTGTACATCCATTTCTCTTTTTAAGTGTAACTTTTCATTGATCCTTTTTTACTATGTGGGACTTCAATAAAGGTAGTTTGAATAGTCAAACCACTAACTACCGAGACCAAGACCAAATTATGGAGTCACTATTTTTTAAGGGGGTGAAGGATTTAATACCCTAATATTTTAAAGGGAAGGACTACATTTGATAGTATATAATATATACAACACTGAGATTAAACAAAAAATGAAATATTATAATTTAAATGTGACCATTATGACCTAAACATTAAATTGGTATGTATGAATAATAATTAATGATTTATGAAATAAATATACCGACCCTACTAAATTAAAATTTATTGGTAAATGATTATTTAATCACAATATTTTTTTAGTAAAGTAATTTTATTCTTCAGAAATACATTTTCTTCAAAAAAATGATACTTATTTATTTTTATGAGTAATTATTAAAATTAATTTCTAGATATTTTAGAAAAATTATTTAAAAAATGAATTTAAATTTTGAAATGATAGTATAAAAATTATTCTATTGTTAACTTTTTATAATTTTCAGAAAAATTTAAAAATAATTTGAATAGTAAAATTTTAGTTTTTCTATATAAAATACGGTATCTTTTATTATAAAATTAAAAACTAATTATGGTATTAAGATTTATGAAAATTATTGAATAAATAATATATGATATAATAATATGAATATCATAAAAAAATAAATCATAACATGCAAATTATAATTTATATCATGATAAATATTAAAATCATTTTCAGTGTTAAATTAGTTCTTACACAGTACTTGAAATGAAAAATATAGTGTCTTATAGATAATTATTTAGAGTTAGAAATTATTTTCCTGACCGTATTGTTAATGAAATGTTTTTAAATTATTATTTAGAAAAATAATTTATAATTTTGGAGTAATATAACTATAATCTTATGCAAATGATTGTGAAATTCTTCAGGAAGGACAAAAAGGTTAAAATAACAAATTAAATAAGTTATCTTGACATAGATATAAGTAAATCTACGAGATGAGTGAATATAAATAATTATATTCCAAATAATTAGTTTATTTTAATTATAATAATTTATTTTTAATTTTTTATATGAAATATCTACCTTAAATACTTATGAAATATTGACGTTGTGCTTGTAAAAGCAGAAGAAAAATCAATAAAATGATCAAAAACTATAATGTAAATTGATAAGAACCATTAAATTAATCAAACACAAGATTAAATATATTTGATGAGTATATATTGATCATAATCATCCATGTTTCAAAATTTTGACATTTTTAATCAAATTGGATATGATTATGACCATTATAATAATTTATTTAATAAAAAGTCAAATATGTCACATTCTAGTTTTAATAAATAAAATATTTTTAATATGTCATTATCCAGTAGATATTTTTTATTATAAAAAATATTTTGAAATCTAATTTTTTTTATCATGATCAGGATACATTATTTTTAAATTTTAGTGATGAAATAACGACCTTAAATTCTTACACAACACTGATACCATAATTAATCAATTAATGGAAAAATCAAATAAATAATATTAAAAATATTAAAATAAATATAATTTTGGTTGTTTAAAATATTTAAATAATTATATAGATTTTATTTTCATTTTTAGGATATAATAAAATACTTTTTGAAATTTTATTTGTTGTATTATTGTTTTTAAAGGCAATGTAATAAATTGTATCAAAATTGAAATTAATGATATTTTATAAGATTATTATTCTATTAGATTATTTAGAAATAATAAAATATTAATTAATAAAAATGGGGATAATAAATGGTATAAAATTTTATCCTCTATGAATTTAGAAGCTATTAGGAAGAATTTTATCAAGAATAGTCTTATCATATCTTAATCTTTTGATAAATTCAAAAAAGTAACCCTAACTTCCATTATAAAAGAACATCCACTCCCTAATTTATTTACACTAAATTAATCCCTATATCTTGACAATAATCATTTATATTATCTTCTAGACTTACCTAAAAACATTATAGAGTCGATTTTATTCCCAAAATATCAACCCTAGAGCCCTTTGGAGGAGATATAAAGGAGTTGTTTCGAAGAATAGGAAATCGCTTTAACCAGTCATTTTATTTTTCTTCTTTTTTTATGAATATAATATATGATATTTATCATAAAATTGTAACTTAATTATATTATATATTATTAAATGTTATTATGATTATAAATACTCCTTTATATACCCTCTTTCCCATCATAAAAAAGTGAAAGTATGCATCGTGCGTACATACGACTAGCCGTCACTAGGAATTGATACAATTTATTTATCACCAGTATATTTTATGGATGTGTATTATAATGTATATAATGTTGATATATTATATATATGATATAATTATACTTATTTAATTAAAATAACATTTCAAAATTCTAATCATATAACCTTTTAGGAAACGATAACTTTTCTCATGTGTACGTACGAGATACCATCTCCACGATGCGATACGATTATCTTTTTCATTTATATTTCAAATGTATGGTAAAAGGGATAGAATTTAAGAGTATAAAAGATATATATAAGAAAATAATAATTATGGAAAGGGGTATTGTCATTTACCAATCTTTCATTCTATGATTTGAAAAGTGGAAACAACGTTCTTGTGTACGTATGACCTAATATATTGATGAACGATGTAATTAAATTTTCATTAAATATATTTTATGAATGGTTATAAATATGTATATATTTATTATATATTATTTTTATACAATTATTAAAATTATGGAAATTATGGTATCAGTATCAAAGTATAAGGACCAAGATTTTTGAATTGAAACATACATGAAAAATGAAGTAGTTACCACCTGAAAATAGTTATATTAATAATAAATGGAAGAGGAAATATTTTAGTTAAATAATATCTAGTATGATATATATTATTATGGTTATTTAATATAGGTAAACTAAATCAATATTTATTATACAAGATGTTCAAACACATATAATGGAAATCAAACCCAAGGTAAGGGACTTTGTCTCAGTTTTCTTTCATTGAGGCATATTCTGATGTTATGTACCAATGTTATTTTATGAGGTGTATATAACAAAAATTTTATATTTTATTTAATGAATTTTTATATTATCATGATATTTAATGTTTTTTAAATGTTTATTCTTTCATGTGGTATATTATTTAACAGATTAGAAAGTTGTCTCGGTTTTCGGGTCTCACTTTTACTTCTTCAAGATTTATACCATATTCAACCCTCATTTTTATAATGTGGTATAAATACATCCCATTTATGTATTTTATGATGATTATAATAAAATTTATTGGTATTTAGATATCAATTTGATAATTTATTATTCATATGTTACCAATGTAGTATTTGACTTTTGTCTCAATTTATCTTATTTGAGACATAGGTTTCATTAAGTACATATATTATTATATTTGGTAAATATAAAACCCATTTAAATTTTAAATCATTAATCTCATTATTTTTATGATATTATAAGTTTATTTTATTATTATGGGGATTATTAATCAATGTTTCCAATGTGGTATGAGTTTTATTTCACTATCTCATCACTATTCCGGACTGTTATGTTTAAGTCCCCACAAGGGAATGTTTCTCTTCCATGTCCAAATTTTTTAATAATGTTTTCGAAAATATTTTAATAATATACTATTATTTTTAGAATTAATTTTCACTATTGTCCGAATTTTTTACAAGCTATTTTACATGAAATATTCCTTTTACCTCCCAAATGAAGTACTTTTTGACTTTTACAAAAAAATAAAGGAATGTTTTCAAATTATACGACATGAGAGGATTTTACTACCATCATAATGAATTATTGAAATAAAAATTCCATTACATTATTATAAGGTTATTTTAAAAGAATTTTTTTTCATGAATTTTAAAATTAGTGATTTTAAAATGGAAATGTTATTTTCCTCATGAATTATTTGAAGTGATATTTCTAAATCATTTTCCATATAATATAAAATTATTTGATACTACTTATGGTTTACTAATAATATGATACAAGGATATCATCCTACCTCATTAAAAGGGTTTATATGTTTATTATGGTATTATATTTATGAAACTTGTTCCTTTTCCATGGGTTATGTTTTGATGAAATGTTTATGAACCCCATTTATTTACACAGGTTCTTATTTGATGAATGATTTATGATCTTATGGACACATATGTATGGTTTTTATTATGTGAAGGGTGGGACCTATATCTCCCTATAATGAATTGGTTAATGATTTATATCTCATGAGATAGGGAGGACTGTAATGGGGGAGTGAACTTAGTTCAGAAAGGAACTTTGTCTACTATGATTATATTGGGAGTGAACCTTGACTACTATAAAGGTTTGGGGATTGAATCCATTTCTCAATGAGCAAAGGGATACTAGTGGGGATGGTGGCATGTCCTATACAGGACGTATAACTGCCTATGGATTTCAATGCATATGTTTATGCCATAATTTAATATTTTATTCTTATGTTAAGTCCTACTGGATCATATTATTTAATTACTTTATGAATAAAATCATATATAATGTCAATATTTATGCCATCACATAATATTAAGATCCTTGATTTTCCTATTAATGATTTCAAATGATAATCTCATGTTCTCATACCATTTTTCTCATGTTTTTCGTATATAATCATTGACATCTCACTTATTTATCCTTATTGATCATTTGAACTCACCATTGTTATATTTATTTTCCCCATGTTATGAGGAAATATTTTAAATTAATCATTTGATGAAGGTTCCCACATGGATGATATTTATAACCTATTATGAAATTACAAAATCTGGTAATAGTGTGAAATAATGTTATTCATTATGGGACAATTGTTTATGAACCCAAGTTGTTAAGTGTTTTTACTAATTTTCTAAAACACTAAACCTAATTTTTTTAGGGTATGTAAGTGATCCAATAATCCTTTTGATATTTTAAAATTTGGATGGAATGAAAAAAATTGGGTCACATTTATCGGTATGAAATCCAGCGATGTAATGTTTATATTTTTAACATTGAATCATGAAGTATGGTTTCAAGTATCTTAGAGTTGGTATTAGAATAGGTTATAAATAACTTATTAGGTAAGGATGTTTTTATGAGAGGTTATATTAATAGTTATATATTCCATAATAGGTATACAATACCATAAGTTCAGAGTCTTATAGACCCCTTTTTAGGTTTTATTTCATTACATTTTAAGGTAACTAATGATATTTTTGGAGACATTCATTTTTGAGGTAATAAAGTGTTATTACATTTTGTGATGAAAAATTAATGGTATGAGAAAACCATTATGGTTAGAAAACATTTTAGTTTTGAATATATTATGGTTATTTTTGAGTATTTTTCTTACATTTCTAGGGAAGTTATATGAATTAAAATTTTAGAAAATTGGACAACCCACAGGTCAAGTGACAACTCATCACATCCGGAAAGTCTGCGAGACTTTTACACACAAACAAAGGAAGATAAGGGTGCATCATATACAACTATAATATGTGATTTTCAGGTTAGTATGACATTATTTTTATAACTATGTTTACTTTGGGAACCTTATTTGATATAGGTATATAAAATCTTCTGGGATTTTCTTTGATGAAAAAAGGTTGAATTATATTTTGGAATCATATATGATTTTAGTGTTGTTTTGTGGTGATTCTTTTCATTTATGAAATAATTATTATATCTTGGTGATTATATGATTAGATAATATAAATTTTTTAGTATGATACTATAAGAGTGATTGATGTTATTTGTAGATAAATATTAGATTTATCTTAAAAGACTACATGATAAAATCATAATTATTTTTGGGTTTTAATCTTAGTTAGTAATATTTTGATGAATTTTAAGTATATTTATTTATCAAATTATCTAAGTTAAACTTTTGGGGTACTACTATTGAATTTTTGCGATTAAAGTATTTTTTGTAATTATATTAATAACCATTTTCTGGGTAATGATTAAATATTGGTGTAATAAATTGTTATTCTTTTGTGGATTATGTGAATTTTTAAAATTTTATTTTAGTTCTTTAAGAAAATAATTCATCTCAGATAACTCATAGTTTGGAGAAAAAGATGATATTGTGATGACAATTGATTAAAGGATGAAACTCCTCTTGTTATTTAAGTATATTTCCTTTTTTCATACTCTATATAGTGAAATAATTCCCCAAATATAGGAAAATTATTTTGGAATAAAAATTTTTACATTTATGTTTCTTATTGAGAAACCAATGGACTTTTAACCCATCATGGATTCTTTGTATTATGATAGTTAAATTCTTCATAACCATATTCTCTATCACACTCTACTAGTCCTTGAGTATTACTTTTCTCTTTTATATCAATTTTTTCACTTTGAAAGAATTTTTTACTACATATAAACCAAATATGTGTTACTACAAATGAACTTCGTATATCCATTTCTCCCTTTTTAAGTGGAAGTTCTCATTGACCCTTTTTACGATGCATGATTTCAATAAAGGTGGTTTTAATAGTCACACCATTGGGTATAGTGACTAATTAAAAATTTCATGGATACTATTTTTCTAGGGGGGGTAACCTTAATATTTTAAAAGGAAAAACTTTGTTTGATAGTGTACAAGTTAAAAAAAATGGAGCTTAAATGAACAATGAAATATTTTTATTTTAATGTGACCATTATAATATAGAAGTTATGTTGGTAGGTATAAATTGGCCTCAATGATTTATAAAAAAAATATTTAGATCTTAAACAATAAAAATTTATTTTTAAATTATTATAAAATATTAATATATATTTTTTTAAATTCATTTTATTCCTCAAAAATTCATTTTCTTAAAAAATGAGTTTTCTTTCTTTTTAGGAATAAATATTATAATTAATTTCTCAATTTTTTAGAAAATGTATTTAAAAAACCGAATTTTAATTTTTAAATCATAGTATAAAAATTAATCTATGATGAAATTGTGAGAATTTGCAGATAAAGTTAATTTTTTTGAGAATAGTAAAAATACAGTTTTTCATATATAATATGGTATCTTTTCCAATATAATCAAGAAATATTTATTATATTAATATTTATTAAAATTATATAATGACACATGTATGATATTATAACATAAATAAAATAAATAAATAATTCCTAGCATGAAAATTATAATTTTATAGCATGATATATATGAAAACCATTTTTAGTGCTGACGTAGTTCTTGCACAATACTGGAAAATTAAAATTTGGTTTCTTATAGATAATAATTTCTAGGTAGAAAGTATTTTCATCAAAAATTTATTAAATAATATATATAAGTTTTGAGTTTTAATTATAATTTTTAATTTCAGAGTTATATAATGAGAATCTTATCCAAAAGACTATGCAATGCTTAATTAATGATAGAAAAGTCAAATAAGAATTTAAACATGTCTTCTTGACATGGATATGATTAAATAAAAATTATGAATGAATATAAATCATTATATTGATTGCTATTAATTTATTTTAGTGATATAAATTTATTTTTATTTTTCTTATATGAAATAATTTACTTAAATTCTTATGCAACACTAACATAGTTCTTGTGCAAGAAGATGAAAAATTCATTTTAATCCTTTGTATATAAATAAATATGTATTGAATTTTTTTTTTTAAAAAATAAATTATAGGTAACTACCTCCATAAAATAATTTTTATTAGTATGGACATGGAAGGGAAATTTCATTGATAAAAAAAGTAAATAATGTATACTTTAAAAACATTTTTCTCAATCATTTTAAGTAACAAAGAATGGAAAATGGTAATAATATATAAAAATTATAGGAATAAATAGATGATAATAAAATATATGGCGTTTAAGGGATAATATCCATATAATTTCCCATATTTAAAATTTTACATAGACTATCCCGAGAAGAAATGAGATTGTAAAATAAACCATTACTGCATTGGAAAATTTTGA
The DNA here is from genome assembly GCA_963277665.1 of Viscum album. Classification (NCBI taxonomy): domain Eukaryota; kingdom Viridiplantae; phylum Streptophyta; class Magnoliopsida; order Santalales; family Viscaceae; genus Viscum; species Viscum album. The sequence continues at coordinate 1,894,630,576 of OY728164.1, forward strand.
ATCATAACCTCCATGAAATAAATAACAAGAAAAGAAACTTTAAATGCATTTAATTTGAATGTATTAATGATATATCATATCAAATGGTAAATATATACATCATATGTAATAAATATGTAGTGAGTAGGGAACATTTCTCAAATAAACACTAGTGGGATGAGAAACCATTACATCAAGTCTTGTCTTTCTTTATACACATTAAAATATAATGTTAAATAATTTTTTTATTATAGATATATTACAGAACTATATTAATACATAATATACTATGTATAATTCCTTTATAATTCCCAATTATCATTTTTTTATTAAAATGAATATTTGGGTGAAAACTATTTTATTTTTCATGCATGCTTAGGTTCAGTGGTTTTTTTCATGGTTTCACCATCTCCATAATCTTAATCATGAAATAATTATAATATTTATTCATAATATACACTATTATAATCATTCTTATAAACATGTGATGAAAAATTATCTACACCACTTTGTGAAAAAGGTCATCAGTATGTATGCACGAGTGATTTTTTCACTTTTTGATGGATGAAATTAAATAAAGGTAAATAAAAATTAACAGTAGTCCATAAATTCAAATGAGTGTTGTATCCACTTTTTTATGGATGTTAAAAATGATAAAAAATAATAAATCACTATTAAATAATAATTATTATATCATAAATATCATATATATTTATTAAATCTATCCTTATTACCATCTATGTAAAGAGAAAATGAATAATGAATCACATCTCTTTATGGAGGTGGTAGTCCACATATACACATGGGTGATGTTATTATTTTCCAATAGATGGAAAAGTAAGAAGGTAGAAAATATATTATAATTATGGAAGCATAATTATTTCACAAATACCATATATAATTATTAAATCCATCATAATTACCAACCACTAAAGATAATGATGAAAAATTAACCATAACGCTATATGTATGCAGTAGTCCACATGTACACACAAGCGATACATTAATTTCCAATTTTATAGAAGTGAGATAAATAAAGGTTAATACATAATGATAATAAAATCTAATTATATGTGAAATAATGATGTTATTATATTGTAATGGTTAGGATAATATTTAAGTAGGTAAAATAAGTAGTAAAATTAATGAGATTGGTTGAAACAATGATCCCATATTTTTGGGACCTCATTTGGATCTCTTCTCAAGGACTATAGGGATAATTTTTTGAGGTGTCTATAACCTCAATAACATTGCTATGAATGTTTAGAACAGTTTTTACGATTTTTTGAGATAAGTTTCTATAGTCCCAAGACCTATTTAGGCACTCGAACAATGTTTCAGTTCGAGTGACAATGAGCCTTAAGTGTGCCTCCCCAAATACAAAAGGATTCTAACCAGTAGCAAGGAAGTTATGAGGTGATAGTGGGGAGACTATATCCTCTAGTTATGATAAAATAATGGTCTATATAAATATATAAATTGAATAAAATACAAATCATACCCTAGAATAGTAACCCGCCCATAGCGGAAGCACAAGTAATAGTAGCAATTGTAAAGACTCGAAATTTCCATGTAATTTTTTTCCTAAATACATGGGAATTTTACTAGCCGGAAAAAATTGGCGGTGCTTGATTACGAGGGCCGGTGTGCCCAGAATCAATTTCTGATGTTTTCTTCAGGTACGTTCAGTAAACGTACGTGTGGGTTTTTATAACTTTTGAACCGGTGCTCGAAATTGAAATCTGAAGGCACCATTGAACTCGCAGCACCGATATTCACTTAAAGAGACTTTCACCTTGACGTCAGTTGGTCGAGAGTAGAAGATAGATTTTGGGTTTTTGTGGAATGTAATAAAATAGAGTGAGTTTTCACTTTATTTTATTAGAGCCTCCATGTGGGTGTTTGGTGGTTAAAACCTCTTCATTGGAGTTAGATGTAAGACCACCACACCTAAACCTCCCATGAGAGGTTATGGTGGTGGGGCCCACCTGAACATAACCTCCTGCGAGAGGTTATGGCGTGGGGACCACAGGGATCTTAACCCCTATTGATAGAGGAGAGTAAAACCTCTCAACTCTCCCTCATTAATGGGGGAGATCCTGTTCACCTCCCCTAATTAATTCGTTGTGCCAACCACTTGAATTAATTAAGTGGAGCCTATCTAATTAATTTATTTCTCCATTTGAATTTTGATCCAACATCTAAAATAATAGATAATCTATTATTATTTTTTCTTGGAATCACTCATTCAGTGGGGGCCTTTGAGTGGAGATCTTGGGAGAATTAGTGTTATCCAATAAAGAACCAAATCTCCCAAAGAAGAACGAAGAAGGAAGAACGCTGAACTTCTTCGACTTCTTCCTCGAAGCTTCAATCGTCGAGAGATTTATTAGATAACCGAATTTTGCAACTTCGTCCATCAATAGGGGGTTAGAACACCTGGTCACATGCCTCCTGGATGCCGGCCCGCATGTCAGTGCACCTCCCGGCCGCCGGCCCTCCTGGCCGCGCGTCTCTCTGCTGCCAGTCTGCCTGGCCGCGCGCCTCCCGGCCATCGGCCTACCTGGCCGTGCGCCTCCTAGCCGACAAACTACGGACGCTCGCCTCCCGGCCGCACCGGCCAACGTTGGCTATGCCTTGCCTGAACAGACCGCCTGCGGGCCTCCACGCGCGCCCTGCGCGCCTCCCCGAGCCATCCCCCTTGCGGCCTTCCGGCCGAGCCGGAAACCCTACTCCATCACAGCCTCTAGGGTGAGCCGGAGTCCCGACCCCCTTGTGGTGCCCTGGCCAAACCGGTCCCAACCATTCCCTCCGGACCGAGCCGCACCGGGCTACACTCCCACGGTGCACCGGGCCGAACCAGCCCCGAGCCCTGGCCGGACCGCTCTCGCGGCCTGCTGGGCTGGGCCAAGCAGGTTGGGCCAAACCCGATGGGAGGTCCTGCCCAACGGGCCAGGCCAGACCCCTCGGGTTAGCACAGGTCGACTGGAATAGGGTCATCCTAGATGAAGTCGGGTCGGGTAGGTCCGACTGGGTCAGACCAGACCCGGGCCCACTACCGACCCTTTACTTTCTTTGGCCATATCTTTGGCACCCAACGTTCGTTTGAAAATCCGTCAGTGGTGCTGGAAATCTTGGAGCATAGATATCCCTTTGAGTATACCCCACTAGAGTTTAGGGTTTATTTGAGATACAGTCAGGTTGGATCGTACACGAATCCAACCGGGCCCCCAGGACTAAAAGGAAGATAACTCACATACCGGGCGTCTGATTGATGCACCGTCTATTGCGTTGAGAACCCTATGACGTGGAAGACCATTGAGATATTTTTCTTTGGGAGTTCATGGTAGTTGATGTATCAACACTCGAATTTAGGAGTGGATCCTCCCGGAATCAAGCATGCTTCATGCGGAACCCTGTGGCTGGCTGTGCATTGACGACTGTTCCTGGATCCTGTGTGGGTTCGACAGCACTGACGACTGTTCCTGGATCCTGTGTGGGTTTGAAATCATTTAAGACTTTTCTTAGATCCCATACGGGTTTGAAAAATTTGACTACTGTTCCTGGATTCTGTGTGGGTTCGATAGTTCTTACTTCTGTTCCTGGATCCTGTGTGGGTTCGACAGTTTGGATTTATATTCTGAGATCTTGTGTGGGTTTGACATGATAGATGATTCAGTGGCTATATCTGATCATCTCTATATCTCTACAAAATTTGTATACCCGTGTGAGTTGAGTTAGTAACTGTGTGTTTTCCTCATGATTGAGATGGATTACTGGATAACTTAGGTATATGTATGCACATATACCTAAGTGGGATTATCTATTGATTTAATACTTTTTTATTTATCCCTGTTGGATTTTGTGAGACCTTGAGGGTCTCGGGGTCCCCATTGAGTATCATTATACTCACCCCTACATGGGATATGCCTTCACCTTATTGTGTTTGATGCAGACGATGAACAACGATTATTGAGGCTGAGTATACGAGGACTGGATGGTACCCGGAGGTGGACCTCACAACGAGTCGGTACCCAGAGGAGACTAACGGATGTGGAGTGATGAGGAGGCTATCTATACCGACCCTTCAGGTAGGTTCTATGTTAGACGATCCAGGAGATGCTTTTCACCTTTGAGCTATTTTTTTCCTTTTCAGTTGTACTTGTACTTTAAGTTTGGCTTGTATTTTTGGCCCCTTTAATTTTCAGCACTCTCTTGTTATACAATTTTACTTAGTGTTTTCTATCCACCTGTGTACTCTGTTGTGTGTTCTTTCATTTATAAAGGAAATGCCTTCCCAGTTTAGGGATTTACACCTTTGGTGCTAGTCGCCATCCCCTGATCTATGGAAGGCGGGATGGGGGTAGTCACGACACGGACCCCGAAGGACGGGTCGTGACAAATTGGTATCAGAGGGGTCGGTTCTACTATAGAACTTAAGACTCTGATCTTTTCTATGAAGCAATAGTGCTAAGGGGACTGAGTGTGGTTTTCAGTTTAGGGAGTCCAGTGTTGGTGCATCGGCTGACGTATCCATACACCAGGACCCCGACTTCTGATTTCCTACCCAGTTCATGAAAACACTAATTGAATGTGTGTTTTGAAGAGTTTTCTTAGTGATCTCTTTGAGTCATCTCACCAGGTATAACTTATTGACCGTGGCACACTTGTTTCTTTACAGGATGCCTCCACCCAGATCGCCAGCCAGGGTTCCAGGCTTTGTACGAGATGGCAGCCCACCGAGCGACAAGGCCTTGGTGTAGAGCCCTATCCTAGTGGAGGCACAAGTAGTACCACTACCCGTTGGGCCACCAATGCCACCATCACCAGCAGCAGAGAGTGCATGTCACCAGAGCGCATTACACGAGTTCCAGCGCTAGAGGCCGCCTAGGTACAGGGGTGAGACGGACCCACAGGTAGCTGAGGATTGGCTGGAGGTTGTGGTGAGAGTCTTCAGACTGGTAGGGACACCAGAAATCCTTATGGTGATCCTTTCTGCGAGTCTCCTTCAGGAAGCAGCAGGCAGATGGTGGAGCCTGATGCTCCAGGTGCATAACAAGGCGATACTACTCTAGGCGGACTTCGAGAGCCTGTTTCGGGTAGAGTTTTTCTGAGCCACCCTACGTGCGGTGCAGATGCATGAGCTATTGTATCTGTAGCAGGGTAGCATGATGGTGTCATAGTACTCAGGGAGGTTCACCGACCTCTCACGCTACTCTACAAATATAGTGTGGGACCCATTATTCTTGTCCAGGACCTTTGAGTAGGGTCTCAAGTGAGAGATCAGGGCTTCGATGATCTCCCTCAGCATCCCGACGTAGGCGGGGGTGTTGGAGCGGGCCCTCTTAGTAGAGACTTTCCTTTCTGAGAAGAAAACAATAGCGAGACCCTCCACCGGGCATCACGTAGCAGAGTCTTCTGCAGCTGGCAGCAGACAGATGTCACAAAGGTCTAAGCGGACCAGACCATCCAGTGGACAACCTCAGGACTCGAGTTTATTTGTGCAAGGCACATGAGACAGAGCCGGTCATTTAAGGAACATATAGTGTTTCACATGGGGCAGGCAGGGTCACATGGCTCGTGACAGTCCATCCCACCATACGGATGATGAGGAGACATTTGAGGGACCTTCCAGGCAGAGGCAGAGGTTCGATCGTGGTGATCTGCAGGGATTAAGCGGACGTGGCAAAGGATCTAGTCGGGCAGCTGGTGGTGGACAACATTATGAGGTGTTACCACCTCCACCACTAGGAGGTCCACCCGGACAATAGGGAGTAGGTGGAAATGAGAGAGCTCGGCTCCAGGCTGCAAAGGCTTATGATCACGGCACTCCAGAGATGATTTGAGGGACGATCTGTGTCTAATCCCCCTTGGCTGTAGTTCATATAGACACATGTTCCAGTCACTCTGTCATTTCCACCACCCTCATTCGGAGCTCAGTGATTCGGACAGAGCCATTGGCTGGATCCTTATATCTAAAGACTCTTACGAGAGAAAAATAGACGATCATGCATTGGTGTCGGAATTGTCTTCTTACTCTCGAAGGTGAGAGATTTAGCTGGGATCTCCTCGTAGCGGCGTCGAGGCCTTATGATGTCATCTTGGGTATGGACTGGTTATCTACAGTCCATGCTCAGATCGACTATACTAGGCGCAAAGTGCAGTGTGTCTGCACGGATGGGACCAGGTTCACCTTCACCGGTGAGATGGGAACCTTTGCAGTGCATTATGGACTTACTCAGAGGAGGGTGCAGCTGATCACTCATCACTTGGCCTTCCTTACCCTCGAAGCAGTTGATGTGGAGAGTCTGAGCTATCATGTAGTGGTGGACCAGTATGCCGATGTTTTCCCTGAAGATGTTTCAGGTCTACCTTCTTACAGATAGGTAGACTTTTACATTGACTTGTACCCCTGGATGACACCGATATCTACACCAACATATCGGATGGCTCCTGTTGAGATTCGTGAGCTGTGGGTATAACTGGAGGACTTGTATGGGAAGGGATTCATCCGGCCTAGAGTTTCTCATTGGGAAGCCTTGATACTGTTCATCAAGAAGGCGGATAGAATCTTGAGGCTTTGTGTCGACTACCATCGCCTGAACCAGGTGTCCGTGAAGAACAAGTACCCACTCTTGAGGATTGACGACCTCTTTGATCAGCTGAAGGGAGCACGGTGGTTCTTAAAGATAGAACTTAGGTCAGGATATCACAAGCTCATAGTTCGAGACAAGGATGTGCATAATACGGCCTTTAGATGTTGGTACGACCACTACGAGTACTTGGTTATGACTTTCGGTGTAACCAACGCTCCAACATTGTTCATGAGACTCATGAACATGATCTTCCAACCATAACTCGATCTCTTTGTCTTAGTCTTCATCGACGACATATTTATCTACTCGACTACTAAGGAGGAGCATGCCTACCATTTTTGGGTAGTACTAGACACACTCTGAGAGAACAAGATTTATGGTAATCTTTCAAAATTCCACTTTTGGATGCGAGAGGTTCACTTCTTGGGACACGTCATCTCAGAGGCTGGAGTTGCAGTGGATCCAACGAAGATTGAGGCGGTACTTTGTTGGGATCCACCCAGGAGTGTGACGGAGGTTCATAGTTTCCTAGGTTTGGTTGGATATTATCAGAGGTTCGTACCAGACTTCTGCAGAGTTGTAGAATCACTATCAGCCTTGACGAAGAAGGGGAAACCCTTTGTATGGTTGGAGAGATGCCAACAGAGCTTTCAAGAGCGGAGGCAGAGGCTAACTAGTGCCTCCACATTAAGGCTTCCAGGGAAGGGCGTAGGGTATGCAGTCTACTGTGACACATCTAGGACCGGACATAGGTGTGTCCTGATGTAGGAGCAATCAATGATCACATATGGTTCTCGGAATCTGAGGCAGCATGAGTAGAACTACGCTACCCATGACCTGGAGTTATCAGTAGTGGTCATTACCTTAGAAATGTGGTGACACTATCTGATGGGAGAGAATTTTATAGTCTACTCTGACCACCATAGTCTCAGTTATATATTCTCTCAGAAGGACCTAAACCTGAGACAACGAAGTTGGCTTGAGTTCCTCCAAGACTATGACTTTGAGATATTTCATACTCCTGGGAATGGGAACATTGTAGCAGATGAAATCAGTAGGAGATCTGGTATACATCTTCTAGGAGAGGAGACATAGCAGCTGACTGCTTTACAGATATCCTTTGTGGACAAAGACAGAGCATCTTTCCTTCAGTCTCTTATAATCACTCTTCCACTTCATCAGTGAGTCAGGGAGGCACATCGTGGAGACACTAACTATGAGACACGACGTGCTCAGATATCCACAGGGCAGGCACCTGATTGATTTTATGAAGGTGGGGAGAACGTCATCCTCTTCCGAGGACATACTATGGTGCCAGTTTCACTTTAGTAGGAAGTGTTGAGGGAGTTCCACACATCCCCACTAGCGGTACAACCAAGAGTGGCGAAGATGTACCAGGACCTTCGACGAAAACACTGGTGGCCATGTATGAAGAAGGCAGTAGCAGAGTTTGTATCTCTATGCCTCACTTGTCAGCAAGTGAAGGCAGAGCATCAGGTACCAGCATGCTTGGTTCAGCCTTTAGAGGTCCCAAAGTGAAAGTGGGATGGGATATCCATGGACTTCGTGACGAGTCTTCCACTTACCTCCAGGGGACATGACTCTATCTAGGTGATCGTCGACTGACTCACCAAGTCATCCCACTTCCTACCGATCAGAGATCAGGGTTCAGTAGAGATCTTGGGATGCCCCTATATACATGAGATTGTGCGGCTACATGGATTACCTTCTTCTGTTGTCTCCGATCGTGACACACGATTTACTTCTCGACTATATAAGGGGTTGCAGGAGGATTTCGGGATGCTGATTCATTTGAGCACCGACTTCCATCCTCAAACAGATGGATAGACCGAGCGGACCATTCAGAACCTCGAGGACATGCTATGTTCTTTTGTCCTCGATTTCGGTCATAGCTGGGAGGATCAATTACATTTAGTGGAGTATTCATACAACAACAGCTATAAATCCACCATTTGGATGACACCTTTTGAGGCCTTATATGGTCGACCTTGCAGATCGCCACTGTGCTGGACTAACCCAGGGGAGTCGGCACTAGTGGGACCCGCGATGGTATGAGCTACCACAAAGAAGGTTAAGATCATCCAGGAGCGGATGAAGATTGCATAGAGTAGGAAAAAGTCATATGATAACAAGAGACAGTAACCTTTGGAGTTCTAGGATGGAGACAACATCTTTCTACGGGTCTCACCTCAATGAGGTTTACGAAGATTTGGCTGAGGCGGCAAGTTATCTATGAGATTTATCAGACCTTTCCAGGTCCTTGGTAGAGTAGGAGAGGTGTCTTACTACTTAGCTCTTCCACCTCAGTTGCACCGGGTGCATGACTTCTTCCACATATCCCAGCTGAGGAGATATGTGCACTACCCTTCTCACATCATTGACCATGGAGACCTAGACGTCAATGATGGAGCGAATTTTACGGAGGTTCCAGTGGAGATTTAGGATCGACATGAGCGAGTCCTTCGTGGATGGTCGATACCTATAGTGCGCGTTTTTTGGAAGCATAGGTACCTCTAGGAGAGAACATGGGAGAAGGAGGCTCAGATGCGTGCTTAATACCTCCATTTGTTACCTTAGATTGAGTTGTAGCTTACAGGGACATAAATCCCTGTGGTGCGGAGAATGTAATGACCAGGAATTTATAAGGAATTTTTTTCATAAATACATGAGAATTTTATGAGTCCGCGAAAATTTACGGCGCTTGATTCTGAGGCCCGGTGTGCCCAGAATCAATTTCTGAAGTTTTGTTCAGCTACGTTCAGTAAACGTACGAGTGGGTTTTTATAACTTTTGAACCAGTGATCATAATTGAAATATGAGGGCACTGTTGAACTCACAACACCGATATTCTCTTACGGAGACTTTCACATTGACGACAGTTTGTCTAGAGTAGATGATAGATTTTCGGTTTTTGTGGACAGTAATAAAATAAAGTGATTTTTCACTTTATTGTATTAGAGCCTCCATGTGGGTGTTTGGTGGTTAAAACCTCCTCATGGGAGTTGGAGGTGGTACCACCACACCTAAACCTCCCATGAGAGGGTATGGTGGTGGATCCCACCCGAACATAACCTCCCACAAGAGGTTACGGTGTGGGGGCCACACGGGGCATAACCCCTATTGACGGAGGAGAGTAAAACCTCTCAACTCTCCCTCATTAATGAGGGAGAGCCTCTTCACCTCCCCTAACTAATTCGTTATGCCAACCCCTTGAATTAAATAAGGGGAGCCTATCTAATTAATTTATTTCTCCATTTTTATTTCATGCCAACATCTGAAATAATAGATAATCTATTATTTTTTTTGGTTGGAATCTCTCATTAAGTGGGGGATTTTGAGAGGAAGGCTTGGGAGAATTAGTGTTCTCCAACGAAGAACCCCATCTCCCAAAGAAGAACGAAGAATGAAGAACGTCGACCTTCTTTGAATTCTTCCACGAAGCTTCAACCTTTGAGAGACATCTTCGACGACTGACTTCTGCAACTCCATCAATGAACAATGATCGATGATCAAAGGTAGGGGGTTGTTTTGTGTAATTATTCTTTCATTTTCTCTTCTTCGAATGAATGGAATTGTTGTGGTGGATTGTAAGAATAATTGAAGTTCAACTTTCTTCCTCTTGATGAACCAATTTATACCACCCTAAACACGGAGGGTGCGGGCCAATCCAACATGGCCCGACCCCTCCGCCGATCTTGTTTATGATTGAACTTCGGCTTGGAGATGAAGCAACGAGGTGACTGAAGCGGCGATGAAAAAGGCCGCGCTACCCGTGGCCTTCGCGAACTGCGACGCCCCCACGATGCTCTTGTGCTCTGGGCCGAACCACAACCCTCATGCTGAGCCACCCCATCTGCATCGCCGACAACCCGTGCCCCCCAGCTCCCAGCCGCTGCCAGCCTCCCAGCCTCCCGGCCGCCCGCCGACAAGCCTGGACGAGCCGCCGGCCTGCATGGACACACGCCTTTAGGCCACTGGCCCGCTTGGCCACGCGCCTCCCAGCCACTGGCCCACCTAGCCGTGCAGCTCCTAGCCACATGCCCGCCTAGACACGCTAATCCCAACTACTAACCCACCTGGACGTGTGCATTTTGGCCGCCGGACCGCCTGGCCGTGTGCCTCCCGGCTGCGCCAGCTCGTGATGGCTGCTCCTTGTCCAAACCATCCCCCTTATGGCCTATGCACGCGCCCCGTGTGCCTCCTCGAGCTGGCCCCATTGCGGCCTTCCCGCCGAGCCGGTGACCCAACTCCCTCGTGGCCTCTTAGCTGAACTGGCATCTCGGCGCCCTCACGGCCTCCTCGCTGACATGGCTTCCTTGTCCACCTTGTAGTGCCCTGGACGAATAGGTCCCGACCATTCCCTTTTGACCGAGCCGTGACGGGCCGTGCTCCAGTGGTGCCCCATGCCAAACTGGCCCTGAGCCCGGGCCGGACCGATCTCGCAGCTGGCTGGGCTGGGCCCAGCAGGCCTGGCCAAACCCAATGGGCTCGGCCGAACCCATCGGTTTATCATGGGTCGACCCAAACTGGGTTGTTCTAGACTAAGTCTAGTCGGGTCGGTCTGACTCGGTCAGACTGGACCCGGGCCCACTACCGGACCCTTACTTTCTTTGGCCATATCTTTGGCACCGGACATCCGTTTGACGATCCTTCCATGGATCTGGAAATCTTGGAGCATAGTCGTCCCTATGTGTATACCGCATTGGAGTTCGGGGTTTAGTTGAGATACGGTTTGGTTGGATCGTACACGAATCCAACCGGGCCCCCGGGACTAAAAGGGTAATAACTCACAGACCGGGCATCCGATTGACGCACCCTATTTTGCGTTGAGACCCCAATGATGTGGTAGACCTTTGAGATACTTCTTTTTGGGAATTTGTGGAAGTTGATGTATCGACACTCGGTTGGAGGATCAGATCCTCCCGGAATCATGCACGCTTCGTGCGGAACCCTGTGGCTGGCTGTGCACTGATGACTGTTCTTGGATCTTGTGTAGGTTCGACAGCACTAACGACTGTTCCTGGATCCTGTGTGGGTTCGATAGCACTGATGACTGTTTATGGATCCCGTACGGGTTCAACAGCTCTGACTATTGTTCCTGGATCCTATGTGGGTTCGACAGTTCTGATTTCTGTTCCTGGATTCTGTATGGGTTTGACATAATAACTATTCCTAGATCCTGTGTGGGTTCAACAGTTCTGATTTATGTTCCTGGATCCTATGTGGGTTTGACAGAATAGATTATTCATTGGCTACATCTGATCATCTCTATCTCTCTACAAAAGTTGTATACCTGTGTGAGCACTGTTAGAAACTTTGTGTTTTCCTCATGATTGAGATGGATTACTTGATAACATAGGCATATGTATGGGCATATAACTAAGTGGGGTTATCTGTTGATTTCAAAATTTGTGGTTTATCCTTGTTGGATTTTGTGATACCATGAGGGTCTCGGAGTCCCTACGGAGTATCATTATACTCTCCCCTGCACAGGCTATGAATACACCTTGTTGTGTTGGATGCAGACGACAGACAACGCTGACCAAGGATGAGTATACGAGGAATGGACGATACCCAGAGGTGGACCTCACGACGAGTCGGTACCCAGAGGAGACTGATGGATGTGGAGTGCTGAGGAGGCTATCTGTACCTACCATTTTGGTAGGATCCGTGGTGGACCATCCCGAAGCTGCTTTTCACCATTCATCCATTTTCTTCATTTTAAGTTCTACTTATACTTTCAGTTGGGCTTGTATTTCCGGACCCTTTACTTTTCAGCACTCTCTTGTTATATAGTCTTACTTAGTGTTTTCTGTCCAGCTGTCTACTCTTTTGTGCGTGTTTTTAGTTTTAAAGGAAATTCCTTCCCAGTTTAGGGATTTACACCATTGCTGCTAGTCGCTAGCCCCTGGCCTATGGAAGGAAGGCTTGGGGTAGTCACGACATAGGCCCCGGGGGACGGGTCATGACAAACTGGTATCAGAGGGGTCGGTTCTACCATATAAAATAGGACTCTGATCTTTTCTGTGAAGTAATAGTGCAAAGGGTACTGAATGTGGTTTTCAGTTTTGGGAGTCCAGTGTTGGTGCGACGACCGACGTATCCATACACCAGGACCCTGACTTCTGATTTCCAACTCAGTGCATGAAATCACTGATTGTGTGTGTGTTTTGAAGAGTTTTCTTAGTGATATTATTGTGTTAGCTCACCAGGTATAACTTATTGATCGTGGCACACCTGTTTTTTACAGGATTCCTCCATGCATACAGCCAACCAGGGTTCCAGGCTTTGTACGAGATGGAAGCCCACCGAGCGATAAGGCCTCAATGCAGGGCCCTATCAAAGCGAAGGCACCAGCGGTACCACTACCCGTTGGGCCACCGATGCCACTAGCCCCAGTAGTAGAGAGTGCACATCGCATACCACGTTTCATGAGTTCCAGCACCAAAGGCCGCCCAGTTAAAGGGGAGAGATGGACTCGTATGCAGCTAAGGATTGGCTAGAGGCTGTGATGAGAGTCTTCAGACTGGTAGGGACACCGACAGATCTTATGGTGATCCTTCTCATGAGTCTCCTTCAGGAAGTAGTAGGTAGATGGTGGAGCCTGATGCTCCAGGTGCATGACGAGGCGACACTAGTCTGGGAAGACTTCGAGAGCCTGTTTCAGGAAGAGTTTTTCCCAGCCACCCTACATGCGATGCAGATATAGGAGCTACTGCATATATAGTAGGGTAGCATGACGGTAGAACAATACTCAGCAAGGTTCACCGACCTATTGTGCTACTCCATATATATGGTACATGACCCATTATTTAGGGCCTGAACCTTCGTGTAGGGGATCAGGCGAGAGATATAGGCTTTGTTGATCTCCCTAAATATCCTGATGCAGGCAGGGGTTTTGAAGCGAGCCCTCTAAGAAGACAGTTTCCTTGCTGAGCAGACACTAGCAGCGAGACCCGCCACCGAGCATCACGTAGAGGAGTCTTCTGCAGCTGACAGCAGACATATGTCACAGAGGTCCAAGTAGACAAGACCATCTTGTGGATGACCTAAAGACTTGGGTTCAGTTGTGCAAGGCACACAAGACATATCCAGTTATTCGAGTAACATGCAGTGTTTCACATGCGGCGGGCATGGTCACATGGATAGTGACTGTCCGAACCACCGTACGGATGATCAACAGACAATTGAGGGACCTCCTAGGCAGAGGCAGAGGTTTGATTGAGGCGATACATAGGGCGCATGCAGACATGGCATAGGAGCTGGTCGTGCAGCTGGTGGTGGACGACATTACGAGGTGTTACCACCACCACCACCAGGAGGTCCACCCCGACTGCAGGGAGAAGGTGGACATGGGAGAGCTCAGATCCTAGCAGCTGAGGATTATAATCACGGTGCTCCAGAGATGATTAAAGGTACGATATGTGTCTACTCCACATTTACTTCAGTTCTTATAGACAGAGGTGTCAGTCACTATTTAATTACAACCGCCCTTGTTCTAAGCTCGGAGATTCTGATGGAGTCGTTGGCTTGATCCTTATAGCTAGAGAATCCTATGGGAGAAGACTCGATGATAACACACTGGTGTCGACTGTGTGAGATTACTCTAGGAGGCGACAACTTCGGCTGGGATCTCCTCGTAACGGCATCGAGGCCTTACGATGTGATCTTGGGTATGGAATGGTTATCTACAGTCCATGCTATGATCGACTGTATTAGGTGCAAAGTGCGGTGTGTCTGCACAGATGGGACTAGGTTCACCTTCACCGGCGAGAAGGGATACTTTTCAGCGCAATACGGACTTAGTCAAAGGAGGGTGGTGGCGATCACTCATCAGTTGTCCTAACTTACCCTCAGAGCTGTTGATTTGGAGAGTCCGAGCTATCCTGTAGTGGTGGAATTGTACGCGAATGTTTTCCCTGAAGATGTTCCAGGTATACCTCCTCACAGAAGGGTGTACATTTTCATTGACCTATACCCCAGGATGACCCCAATATCTACACCAACATATCGGATGGCTCCCACTAAGCTTTGTGAGATACGAGTACAGTTGGAGGACTTGAAGGTGAAGGGATTCATCCGGCCCAGTGTTTCTCCCTGGGCAGCCCCAATACTGTTCTCCAAGAAGGAGAATGGAATCTTGAGCCTTTTTTTGACTACCGTCACCTGAACCAGGTGATCGTGAAGAACAAGTACCCACTCTTGAGGATTGATGACCTATTTGATCAGTTGAAGGAATCACGGTGGTTCTCGAAGATAGACCTCAGGTCAGGCTATCACCAGCTTAGAGTTTGAGACGAGGATGTGCAGAAGACAACCTTTAGATGTCGGTACATCCACAACAAGTTCTTGGTTATGATTTTCAGCGTAACCAATGCCCCAAAAGTTTTCATGGGACTCATGAACAAAATATTCCATCAAAACATCGATCATTTTTTCGTAGTCTTCATCAATGACATTCTAATGTACTTGACTACAGAGGAGGAGAATGTTTACCATTTGCGGGTAGTACTAGACACACCCAGAGAGCAGCGGATTTACGATAAGCTCTCAATGTGCCAGTTCTGGATTTGAGAGGTTCACTTCTTGGGACACATCATCTCGGAGGCTGGAGTTGCAGTTGATCCAGTGAAGATTGAGGCAGTACTTGCTTTGGAGCCACCCGGGAGTGTGACAGAGGTTCGAAGTTTCTTGGGTTAGGATGGATATTATCAGAGGTTCATACCTGACTTCTCTAGAGTTGTATCACCACTATCAGCGTTGAAAAAGAAGGGAAACCCCTTTGTATGGTTGGAGAGATTCCATTAGAGCTTTCATAATCTGAGGCAGAGGATGACTAGTTCACCTATATTGAGGCTTCTAGAGGAGGGCGTAGGGTATGTAGTCTAATGCGATGCATCAGGGACCAAACTCGGGTGTGTCCTGATGTAGGATCGAGAAGTGATTGCATATGGATCTCAGCAGCTGAGACAACATGAGAAGAACTGCACTACCCATGACCTGGAGTTAGTAGCAGTGGTCTTCACCGTGAATATATGAAGACACTATCTAATGGGCATGCGTTTTACAGTCTACTCTGACCACCAGAGTCTTCGGTATATCTTCTCTCAAAAGGACCTAAACCCGAGACAATGATGTTGGCTTGAGTTCCTCAAGGACTATGACTTATATATAGTCAATACTCTTGGGAAGGGGAACATTGTAGAAGATGCACTCATTAGGAGATCTAGTATACAGCTGCTAGAAGAGGTGATAGAGCAGCTGGCTACTTTACAGATATCCTTTGTGGACTGAGATGGAGCATCTTTCCTTCGGTCTCTTATAGTCACTCCTCTACTTCTTCAGCAAGTCAAGGAGGCACAACATGGAGACGCTGACTACGAGACATGACGTGCTCAGATATCCATAGGGTTGGCACCTGATGGATTCTATTAATGTGGGGAGTATGTCATCCTCTTTAAAGGACGTACTAATGTGCCAATTTCACTTCATGAGGAAGTGTTTAGGTAGTTCCACACATCCCCTCTAGTGTTACATCCAAGAGTGGTGAAGATGTACCAGGACCTTTGATGACAACACTGGTGGCCAGGTATGAAGAAGGTAGTACATGAGTTTGTATCTTGATGCCTCACTTGTCAGCAAGTGAAGGCAGAGCATCAGGTACCAACATGCTTGGTTCAACCTTTAGAGGTCCTAGAGTGGAAGTGGGATGGAATATCCATGGACTTCATGATGGGTCTTCCACGTACATTTAGGGGACATGACTCTATCTGGGTGATCGTCGACCGAATCACCAAGTCAGCCCACTTCCTACTGATCAGAGAGCATGGTTCGGTAGAGAGATTATGACACCTCTACAAGTAGAAGATTGTGCCGATAAATGGAGTTCCTTCTTATATTGTCTCCGATCATGACACACGATTTACTTCCCGGCTAGGGAAGAGGTTATAGGAGGCTTTCGAGACGCAGCTTTGTCTAAGCACCGCCTTCCATCCTCAAATAGGTGTTTAGACTGAGAGGACCATTTATACCCTCTAGTATATGCTACGTGCTTCTTTCCTTGACTTCAGTCATAGATGGGAGGATCCCTTACCTTTGGTGGTGTTTTCATACAAAAAAATCTGTCACTCCACCATCTGGATGGCACTTTTTGAGGCCTTGTATGGTCGACCTTACAGACCGCCACTATGCTGGACAGACCTAGGGGAGTCGGCACTAGTGGGACTATAGATTGTACGGGCTACCAAAGAGAAGGTAAAGATCATCCAAGAGCGGATGAAGACTGCATCGAGTAGGAAGAAGTTTTATGCTAACAGGAGACATAGACCTCTTGAGTTTGAGGATGGCGACCACATATTTCTACGGGTCTCACCTCGATGAGGTTTATGGAGATTTGGCTGAGGTGACAAGTTATCTCTGAGATTATTCAGAACTTTCCAAGTCCTTAGCAGAGTAGACAAGGTGGCTCACCGCTTAGCTCTTCCACCTCAGTTGCACCGGGTGTATGACGTCTTCCACGTATCCCAGCTATGAAGATACGAGCACGACCCTTATCACATCATTGACCATGGAGAGATAAAAGTCGATGATGGGGTGACTTTTACAGAGGTTCCAGTGAAGATTGAGTATCGACAGGAGTGGGTACTCAATGGATGGTCGATACCTCCGGTGCACGTTCGTTGGAAGCACGAGAACCGCCCGGAGAGAACATGGAAGTGAGAGGCTCAGATGCGTGCTCAGTACCCCCATTTTTTCTCTTAGTTCATGTTGTATCTTATGGGGAAGTAAAGCCCTAAGGTGGGGAAAATTTAAAGCCCCTGAATTTCAATGGAATATTTTTCTTATATACATGGGAATTGTATGATTCCATGAAAATTCACGGCACTTGATTATGAGTCCTGATGTTCCCAAAATCAATTTCTGATGTTTTTTTCGGGTACGTTCATTAAAAGTACGAGTGGGTTTTTATAACTTTTGAACGGGTGCTCAGAATTGAAATCTGAGGGCACCGTTGAACTCGTAGCACCGATATTTACTTAAGGAGACTTTCACCTCGATGACAGTTGGTCGAGAGTAGAAGATAGATTTTCAGTTTTCGTGGGAAGTAATAAAATAAAGTGACTTTTCACTTTATTTTATTAGATCCTCCATGCGGGTGTTTCGTGGTTAAAACCTCCTCATGGGATTTGGATGTGGGACCACCAAACCTTAATCTCCCATGAGAGGTTATGGTGGTGGAGCCCATGCCAACATAACCTCCCGCGAGAGGTTACGGTGTGGGGACCACATGGGGATTAACCCCCTATTGATGGAGGAGAGTAAAACCTATCAACTCTCCCTCATTAATGGGGGAGAGGCTATTCACCTCCCCTAATTAATTCCTTGTGCCAAACCCTTGAATTAATTAAGGGGATCCGATCTAATTAATTTATTTCTCCAATTGAATTTCATGCCAACATCTAAAATAATAGACAATCTATTATTTTTTTTACATGGAATCTCTCATTAGGTGGGGGAATTTGAGAGGATAGCTTGGGATAATTAGTTCTCCAATGAAGAACCCCATCTCCCAATGAAGAACGAAGAATGAAGAATGCTTAACTTCTTCGACTTCTTCCTCGAAGCATCAATTGTCGAGAGACGTCTTCGACAACCGACTTCTCCAACTCCATCAATGAAAAATGATCGACGATCAAAGGTAGGGGTTGTTTTGTGTAATTATTCTTTCCTTTTCACTTCTTCGAATGAAAGGAATTGTTGTAGTGAAGTTTAAGAATAATTGAAGTTCAACATTCTTACTCTTGATGAACCAATTGATACCACCCTAAATGAAGAGGGTGCGGGCCAAACGAACTTGCCTGACCCCTCCACCGATCTTGTTTATGATTGAACTTAGGCTTGGCGATGAAGCAACGAGTCGATGGAAGCGGTGATGACAAATGTCACGCAACCCGCGGGCTCTGCGAACTGCGCCGCCCCCATGACGCTCCGGTGCTCCAGGCCGAACGACGACCCTCCAGCCATGCCACACCAGCTGCACCACCGCCAGACCCTGCCTCCTAGCTCGTGGTCACTACCAGCCTCCTGGCCTCCCAGCCGCTCGCCGGCCTGCCAGGCCGTGTGCCTCTCGACCGTCGGCCAGCATGGTCGCGTGCCTCCCGGCCGCCGGTCCACCTAGCCACGCGCCTTCTGATTGACGGCCCGCCTGGCCTCGTGCCTCTCGGCCACAGAACAGCCTGACCGTGTACCTCCCGGCTGCGCCGGCTTGCTATAGTCGTGCCCTACCCAAACCGGCCGCTTGATAGCCTCCTCATATGCCCTGCACACCTCCCTAAGCCGCCCACTTGTGACCTTCCGGCCAAGACGGTGACCCGGCTCCCGCGCGGCCTCCCGGCTGAGCCGGCGTCCCGACCCCCTTGCGGCCTCCCGGCCGAGCTAGCATCCCATCTCCCCTCATGCTGCCCTAGATGATCTGGTCCCGACCACGCCCTCCAGACCCTGCCGCGCCGGCCCGCGCTCCCGCGATGCACTGGGCTGAACCGGCCCCAAGCCCGGGCTAGACTGCTCTCGCGGCCTGCTGTGGTGGGCCCAGTGGGTCGGGCCACACCCCACGGGCTAACTCGCCCAACTGGCCAGGCCGGACCCATCGGGTCAGCACAAGTTTACTCGAACCGGGTCGTCCGAGACTAAGTCAGGTCGGGTCGGTCCGACTGGGTCGGTCCGGACCCGGGCCCACTACCTACTCTTTACATGCTTTGGCCATATCATTGGAACCAAACGTCTGTTTGATGATCCTTCAGTGGCGCTAGAAATATTGGAGCGTAACTGTCCCTTTGAGTATAACCTAATGGAGTTTGAGGTTTAGTTGAGATACAGTCATGTTGGATCGTACACGTATCTAACCGGGCCCCCAGGACTAAAAGGCTAATAACTCACAGACCAGGCATTCGATTGATGCTTCGTCTGTTGTGTTGAGACCCCTATGATGTGGCGGACCTTTGAGATACATCTTTTTGGGACTTATTGGAAGTTGATGTATCGACATGTGTCTTGAGGAGAGGATCCTCCCGGAATCAAGCATGCTTCGTGCAGAACCTTGTGGCTGGCTGTGCACTGAGGACTGTTCCTAGATCTTGTGTGGGTTCGACAGCACTAACGACTGTTCCTGGATCTTGTGTAGGTTCAACCACATTGATGATTATTACTAGATCCCATACGGTTTCGACGTCTCTGACTATTGTTCCTGATCCTATGTGGGTTCGACAGTTCTGACTTCTATTCCCGGATTCTGTGTGGGTTCGACAGAATAACTGTTCATGGATCCTATGTGGGTTCGGCAGTTATGATTTCTGTTCCTGGATCCGGTGTGGGTTCGGCATAATAGATGATTTAGTGGCTATATCTGATCATATCTATATCTCTACAAAAGTTGAATACCTATGTGAGCTGATTCATTAACTTTGTGTTTTCCTCATGATTGTGATGGATTACTTGATAACTTAGGTATATGTTTGGGAATAAACCTAAGTGGGGTTATCTGTTGATTTCATACTTTGTGGTTTATCCTGGTTAGATTTTGTGAGACCTTGAGGGTCTCGGAGTCCCTAATGAGTATCATTATACTCACCCCTACACGGGCTATGCCCGCACCTCGTTGTGTGGGAAGCAGACGACAGACAGTGCTGACCAAGGATGAGTGTACATGGACTGGACGGTATCCAGAGGTGGACATCACAACGAGTTGGTACCCAGAGGAGACTGAAGGACATAGAGTGCTGAGGAGGATATCTATACCTACCCTTCAGGTAGGATCCACGATGGATGATCCATGAGGTGCTTTTCACCTTTCAGCTATTTTTTCCTTTTCAGCTATACTTGTACTTTCTGTTGGGCTTGTCTTTCCAGAACCTTTACTTTTCAGCACTCTCTTGTTATATAGTTTTACTTAGTGTTTTCTATCCAGATCTGTACTCTATTGTGTGTGTTTTTAGTTATAAAGGCAATGCCTTCCCAATTTAGGGATTTCCACCTTTGGTGCTAGTCGCCAGCCCCTGGCCTATGGAAGGCGGGTTTTGGGTAGTCACGGCACGAGCCCTAGGGGACCAGTCATGATAGCAATAACATATGAAAAAACCAACAAGAACAACAGAATAAATAAACAATCCAACATACCATTTATATCTACTCAAACAGAACATGCATACAAGAAGGTCATACAATACAATAAGTAGAGGGGTCACCAAGGGCCGACCTTAGTGAGTGTATATATATAAAATTTCGATGAAAAAAGAAAACAAAAGGAAATCTCCAGTTGATGCAGGAACCTAAAGGTCCCCTTCCATCCTTCTCATACTAAACAGTAGAACTATGGTCTAACTCCAAAGCCCAAACCACAACATGATCTCAAATACCTCATATCTACTTTCATCATGAAGGGCCTATATAGGGTATGGGAAAGAATCTCAGTAGCACACCACTAAAATGCGCTTATCCTAAATTAGTGATTAAAGAGGTGTGTTTAAATAATAAAAATAGGAAGCACATGAATTTAATAGACACAAGCCTCCCTCATGCTCAATAGCCACCCATAGTCTTCCACCTGTTTTATCCAATGCTAGAATATTATAAAGGAGATGATCCTTAGCCTAAGTACAAGGCATCCCCTAGGGTAAACTAGACTAGATTAACCCTCTGGTTCGAACTATAGAAAAATAACCCATCACTATGGGCCAACCGACACCTCCTATCTATATCAAGTCACCGAAATCCCGAAGGCACACAAAAATAATAAGATACTGGTCCCTAAGACCTCATCTCAGAAGAAGACCTATTGGCCATTGTCCCAAAGTCTGAGGCACAAAATTTTCTTCCCTCTATGTAATGTCACTATTAGCATAAAAGATGACGTGATGAGGAGTTGTGATGTTCTACCTCCCAATTAAGTCTTGTCTGATCAGCATCAAGAATGATTATCCTCAACTCCTAATAGACAACCTCAACACTGTCACCCGATGGTTCCACATCATCCCTAAGGATTTCATTGACATGATCCTCCAAACAACTCCTTGTGCCACATCTACCAGATGCCTCTACCTATATGAGTTTTCAATACCACCTCAATATCTAAGTGCTACTATGTGCACACGACTCTAAACAACGCATTAGACAACATGGGTGAGGGGAAATCAGAAAATAAGAACCTAACTCACATCAATTTTTCACCTCGTGCCCCTATAACCATGTCACTAAAATATATTGACATCACCAATCAATATCACATGGGCCTTTCCCGTAACATAATAGATTTACCACCTCAATCCAATGACCAAGTCTCCCAAACATGGATCAACATCACCCAAAATTAATGAGGCCAAACCTATCCTGATGATCATATCTCCTCAAATTGAATGGTTTATTCCATATCAATCCTCAGGCTGTGCCTATCATGTTCCCACAAAACACAATAAATCATACCAATTGCATAATATAATAAAATTTAATAAAACTAATTCAATTTGATAAATAGAAACACCCTGACCTAATATTCCCAATGTACAAGCCTCTAACTATGATTAATCCATTTATATAATTGACGAGAATACCCATAGGCATCTCTAATAGGTTAAATTAATTAAAGGAAACCATTTAATTTATAGGGTTGTGCTTGGAAAACCCAATGGAATAGTCAAATTCACACCCCATAACACTATCAAAATATCAAAGAAATATGTGCACCACCTACCTCATGTTACTAAAAGTTTGTACATTTAATATTAGCCTCTAATTCAAAATAATTTTTATGAAATATTCATTTTTGGAAAAAGCCTTGAAAATTGGGTAAAACCACTCATACTAATTTAGTGTACCTTATAGATAGGGAAATGAATGAAAGATGAAAGAGGATTCAAAGCATTACTATTATAGATCCAACATCATAGATGGATCAAATAATGGAGGTTGGATGAGAATTCTATCTCACACCCTAGATGAGGAAGAAATGGGAGAGGGAGCTCCCTACCATGCCAGACCAAGGGAGAGAAAGAAGAGGAATCAAATAAATATATGAGGATGGAAAAAATCATTTCACACTTTTAATGGGATACATGGGAAGGTCAAATGGTTTTACACACTATTTAGTAACCATGAAACTCTTTTTTAAGATCCAAATCTCGCATGGTTAGCTCACAAAATTAGGTCAAACAATGCTTATCCAGTGTGTGGCCACTGGTTATGTGGCACTAAGCACGTGTCTTGTGGAACATTTTCCCAAAGGGTGCAAAAGCCATACATATGCCTCTACTAAAAAATGTTGAGGTCCTCACTTGACCATGTACCCCCTCCTATATCATTATCCAAACCATGTATATTGCATCTGGAGTGCCACACCATTTATCATAGGAGGTCGCATGATTTATCAAAATCATGAACCCCGATTTGTGGACTTTGAAAACATGGGATTTCAGCCTCCGATGAACTCAAAACTCAACTTAAACCCCACTACACATTTAAATCCTCAAACCATGTTTAAAAACAAGGTCTTGGGTTAGGGAAACTCTTAGAATTAAGTTCCATTGATCAACAAAAGGGTTGTCAATCCCAACAAACTCCAAAAATTCAAAACTGGTGGGGAATTCAAACCACTCCAAAAAACATGGTACGTTATAGTTTCTCAAGTTTCATTGAAAAATAGAAGAGAGGTTGTGTCCATTTATAGTGGTAAAAAGGGAACACTTGGAATTACTAATAATATTTAAATATAATAAACTCTTCATTTGATTATGGAAGAAATTAGAAAATATTTAGAATATATGGTTTTTTAATGTTTAAATTCAATCAAAAAAATAAATTTATATAGGTCTATGTGTCATGTTAAACCTTATGTTTTTTAACCCCATCGTTAAATAATTTAAACCTTAATAGTGCTGAGAAATTTCACAATACTAAAGGGTTATAAATTTAAATATAAGGTAAAACATGAAAAAATGGTCAATGGATAAAATTTTAGAATAAATACCACCCCCTTGTACCCTTTCATGATTTTTATGTTTTCAAAATAATTTAATAATATTTTATTCAACATAAAATACCATTAAAATGATTATAAGACCAATCACATATTTTGAATTTAAGGACATTAAGATAGTTATGGAATTTGCATAGAAAATATTTCACATTCACTTATAAATTATTATCAAACATGAAATTCAGGTGATACTATAATTAATCCAAAAAATATATTAGGTTTTTTTGCTTTTAAAATCACTTACTATTATATTTCTACTACTTGCACAAACACTTTGTCATTGTTGTCTAAATATATAAGGTAATTATTCCATCACTAAAATAAAAAATAAAATACAACCATAATAAATAAATAAGATATGATAAAAAAACTTATTATATTAATTCATTTTATCTTTTTATCCCTATGTGAACATATTAGAGAAAGTAGAAGCAGGAGTGAAATTTTGGAATTTCCCTTTGCTTAAAATAATATAAAGGTATTTATTAAGAAAAATGGGGAAAATGACATATTTTAAAATATATGAACGTATAGGTAGAATTAAATTCATGAAATTAAATAATTTAAAGTTCTCAGTTTATTTTGAGGCCTTATATCACCATTTTAACCTCATTTTACCTATTTGTCCCTCTCCTAGGTGAAGATATTTACCGAAGTTAATATTTATAATGATAAAAAATAAAAGGAAACTATTTAGAAACTTTAAACATAATTTTTAAAAATATGAAATCCAATTATAAATATTAAATTTATAGAAGTTGAAGAAATCAATTTTAATAAAGATGTCTAAATAAAAATGATTTTTTCTAGAAAAGTATGTTTTTAAGCCAGAAAAAGAACTTACAAGAAAATAAAGTATAATAATAATTATTATATAATTTAAAAAATTATTTATATATAAAAAGTGACTTATTTTACTTTAATATCAAATTAAAAACTTAATCATCATTTTAAATTACATAATTAAATGAAAATAAATGGCAGTTTTACAAAAAAAGTATTTTCACTATTAATTTTAAAATAAATATTTTTTTGAAAAAAAAATCACCCCAAGGTAATATTGGAATTACTATTTCAAGAATTATATTATTTTTCAAAAATAAATTTTCTAATAATGTTACAAATTAATTATAATTTATCATCAAAAAATGGAATAAAAATAATTTTTAAAGAAAACATATATTTTTGAAACCTAAAATGACATTAAACAAACATAGTACTTATTTATTATGAATAAATAAATAAAATTGAAATGATTATAAAATTTCTATATATATTTAAAAACATGTTTAATCTTATTCATACCCATCAATTATAAAACTATGTTATAATATATCACGATTCATTTTTAGCTTGACGGTGTGTGTTAAGAAAGCTATCAAACACTTACAATTTATTAAATGAAAAATATATTTAAATATTTTAGGGTGTTACACTACATGTGTTCGATAAATTGATTATAAAGTGGGTTTTAATTATTTAAAATGTTAATTATAAGTTATAAAATGATTTCTTATATAAGTTATTTGTGGTATTCTACTGGAATGGATTCATATTTTATGGTTACATTGTTATTATTATCAAATGATTTGTAATATAGATCTTATATGAATCTTATTTTAAACCTTGAAAGTGGATAATCAGGGCTTTGGAGAATTTTAGTTATGTAATAACCTTATATCATATGGTGTGTGTATAGAGTATAGTAGTGTAATGTTTCTTACTAGTTATTTTAAATTATGATATAAATAATTACAATAGAATTTTTATGAGTTGTGTATTTATAATTTTGGTACTATGCACCCATGACAGCTTCTAGTTGCACACAAGTAGGGAGAGCATGACCATGGCCCAGGAAAATTATATTAAGGATTATTTTTTTCACTAATACATCCTATTTATCAATAAATTCAAGAGAGTTAGCTTTAGGTTTTTTATTTTATGGACCCTGGGTCTTTCAGAGAAATTATTTCTATATCATATATTACTAGATTATTCTAGATACAACATTATCATCTATTTACTAGTTAGGGTGGACCATGGGATTTATAATTTTGGATCCGGAAGATAAATACCACATTTGATAATATCGAGGAATCCTCTAATTTGAGGGTAAATTTTTCTAAATATAATCTTTGTGGACCAGAGAAGCACTTGTGGATTAACTTTAAAATGAGTGGATATCGTGTAAGGATTTTTAGGGTTTTTCATTGATCAATTATTTCCTAAAATTTGATGTTATTATAAGGATCAAGAGTGTATTCATATTTATCCGGGTGATATGTTTGTGATTGATTATACCATATACTTTACAAAAATTCTTTGTTTTCACCTATGTTTTTAGGTAATGATATTACCAAAATAAATCATTATAAGGATAGTTTGAGCCATGAAATGAAATCTTAGGTGACTATCTTATACCTTACATTGATTAACAAAGTGGTTGGAAAAGGCCTCATCTCTAAGATAAACTTGTATTGGAGTGTTATGTCAAGGAACTATGGTCCTATTATTATCTCTAAGAGTGGTTTTTCTGGTAATAGGAACGAGGTATTTGATGGTTTACACTTGGGAACACTTGGGAATAGTTAGGGTTGACTTAAATCTCTTACCTATCAAGGGATGAATCCCCCTATGTGTGAAAAATGTTGTACGGTGGGCCATACTCAATGATAGTGCCACTGATTACCTATTATGTTCAATTCGTATGGGTTTATGGAGTATCTCAAATCATTTTTTGGTGTTATTGTTTGTATGGTAGTGGGAATGGTGGTGAAAAGGCTCAATTATTTGGAACTTATTTAGTTAAGTCATTATAGGATAGTGTTTTGGGATCTTCCATCCAACCCATATATAGATGTGGTCATAGTACCTAGGATTGGAAAATACAGTAGGATAATGCTCAATTGAGTTGTAACGGTTCTTGCGGTCAAGGTAGAGGTTTACACTTATTCTTGTTCTATGTTTTTGATTCGACATAATTAAATCATGGATAGGGTCCACAAAATATTCATATTATGATTTTAGTGAAATCACCCATAACATCTATTTAATTATATATTGGTTTATGAAATTTATTCACTTCTTCTTAGTTGGTGGATAATTTGGGCTTCGTTATGAAATTTCAATGTAGGATAATGACAATTGATACAACATTAGGGGTGACTTATGAGGGTATTCAGAGGTGTCCAGGATGTGATGTTATGAAATTTGGTTATGATCATCTATGGAATTTCATTATGTTATATATGTTTAGTTTCTATGTGATCATGGGATATATTGGAAGAATCTCTATAAAGAACACACCAATTTCTATTATCGATAATTTTCTTTCACATATGCTTAGGGTGATTATTATAGCATTATTAGAGAATCTTATTTACAAGGAGGAAATTTAGAACTATATCATCAGTTTTCAGGGAATATTAGAACCCAAATTATAAGAATATCTCTAAATAATTTGGTTGAGATAAGGAAGGTGGTATTTTCTCCAATCATCAAATAGTTCCAAAATTTCCTCCCAAGGAATTATGAGTCTTTACACCCAAGAGAAAGGTTGATTTTACCATCAATATTTTGATAAGTGCATATCCTATAATTATTTTACCATATAGGATGGATTCTTATAATAAATCACATCCAATTCAGATATTATTACAATATTATTAATACAAATATCCATAAATCACACCACAAAAATCTAGAGGTCATGTGTCTTTGGGAGATTAGATATATAATACATAAACATAGAAATAAACCATATTATATTTATTTTGATATCCATAATTCACTCCCAAACATCTTTGTAATAGAATTACCAAATATGATACTTAAAGGAAATACATAAATGAAAATTATGATATTTAAATCATAATATAAGAATAATATGAGTATAATAAATATAATTAAGTATAACATATAAGCTAAGAAGCATTATATGATGTTATAAAATAAGAGGATAATATATAAATTCATGGAATAATGTAATAATATAAATGATAAATTAAATCATTTCATCATAAAAATAGTATACAAGTATAAATAATTTTATCACAATATAATCTAAGGCTCACTACCATTAAATAATAACCTAATGTTATGGTCTAACAGTCTTTAAACTATAAATTTTATATCAAGAGATGTAATAATTAACCAACAAATGGGGGGGATATATAATTTTGGGCCCATTTGTCATGTCATAATATGTACATGTATATATGTACCCCAAGAAAAGAAATCGTACAAAAGAATAACCTTGATAAAACCCATGAGAAGGGAATGGGTTACATAATCCTATAATAATGAATAATCAAATGAATCATCTAAAATATACCCAATGAAAATAATTATTTAATATTTTTAGATGATTATAATTGAAAAAAGAGGCACATGATATCAATATAGAGCTAATGTGAAGGAAAATTCATAATAATGGTTTAAATAAGTAGGTAAATAAATGAAACTCTTAAATGACGTTTTATGAAATGGGTAAAGAGTCTTTAAATAATGTAATAAAAATGTGTTTTACTTAAAAAAATGAACCAAAATATCTTTCCATAATACAATGAGTATTTTTTAAAACAAAATAAGATAAAATCCTTTAAAAATGGTGTTACATGTAAAGGAGTAATGAATATAAAATTTCCATTTAATTAGTTTTTCTTTAATGAAAATATTGATAATGGAACTTGAAAAACATGAATATCCCATGAATAAAAATGGAATGTAAACTTAGTATATTTACAAGGAACGTATATAATTAATACAAAAAAGTTCCTCTGATGAAGAGAGGTAGAAAAATAGGTAACGATTGAAAATATATATGCAAAATGAAAAATAGGATGGTTTGGAAATTCCCTTACCTCATGTCCCAAATTAGATGGATCCTATTTTCATATCCTAAATTGAGGAGTTAAATAGTTTAATTGAATGATAAAAAAAGTATTTTTTTTCTTATAATAAAGGACAATTATTATCTTATTTCATCCATTTATTACATTATTTCTCCATATTTCATAAACTTGAGGTTGTTTTATCGAGTAGTTCAACAATTATTTTGTATGTTAATAATGGTCAAATGTGTTATAAAATAGTTACTTGATCAATATAAGTGTATAAATATGATGTATTTATCATTTGGTAGCACAAAAGTTCTAAATCTCAATAGATGTTTGAAAACAGCTTTAAATCATGAAATGGGTCTCGATATTCTTGTTTTAGGGGGATAACATAGACATGAACATTGATTGTTAATATATTTTATATAAATATAATTTATATTTGCATAATTATAATCATGTCGTAAATATTAAATAAATTCCTGAAATAAAATTTTAAATCAGTCCATGTATGGAAGTAATATATGCTTTATAACGACATCCATATAGATAGTTAAAACCATCCATGAGGGGATGAGCATTAGAAATATTGAATTGTATGTAGTAGTTACAGAATAAACTAAAATTTTAAACTCCAAATGAGTAACACATTACTCTCAAACACCAACAATAGTCATTCAAAGACGAAAAATCAATAAACAGAAGTAAAAAACATCACAAAATGATAAAAATAATTTAACATGGTTTATAGAAATTCATAATCCCTAGGAAACAAATACTTCACTATAATAGTAATTAATATATTCTAATACAATGACTAACTCAAAAACATAAGTTAACATAAGATTTGGATTAATACAAAACCATTCACTCTCTATCTCAACACAAATGACCCCAACACCGATTTATACGAACTAACATGTTTTAATTATAGTTCCACCAAAAACCAAAATCCATGGAGATAATTAAAATTAGATCCAATCTTCCTAGGTATCCCTCCACTCAATCATAGGAAATAATAGCCTCAATTAGTCATTCTAGTGAACAATGTATTCTTTCGGAAACTTTATGAGTTTAATTGTATGTATCATCCTGAAGATCCATTTGTATTAGTAGGATTTAATTTTATGAAATTACTTTGTGTATCTATGTACCAACCTTTTTTCAATGATTCGAAAACCTATCTTCTACCTTCAATGCCTACATCATCTAGATTCACCACCACCACTACTAATGATTCTGGACTTTTGTTTTATTAACAACATTTTATATGGTACTAGTATAATTCTTTAAAAGTTACTCCTTTTGGATTATTTATTAATTAACTAAAAGATAACTTCAATCAATAATAAAAAAAATCTACCATGTGATTATTATTTCCAAAATTCAACACCAATTCATCTTTTTTAAAGTATTATATTTTGCAACTCTATTATCCAGTTCCCATTTTCTAGTCCATCAAATCTTTTGTGATCTTAAGAAATCAAAGTTATACAATACCAACTAATGTGAAAAATATATTCAGAATTTAACAATATATAACTTTATTCAGTACACTATCATGTTTTTTATTTCCTTAAACCTTCCATATTTCCAATAACTAATCATATATAAGCTTTAGGATAAATAGGTTTTTCAGTTGAATATGCTTCATCCTCAAGTGTAATTATCGATTATTATCTAATTGAATCATGATTTGTTTATCATAGTACAAAATTCGAACATCTTCACTTATAGAAAACCATCCAACCAAACCAAATGACTCCATGATTTTTAAATTTCAATGTACCCATATTTTATGGTTGATAGTGAAATATCCATTTGTAACTGAGACATCTAACTCAAAGTAGTTCCTCCAAAAGTAAACACACAACTAGTAGTGCTCCTTCATGAATATACATCTCCCAAAAAGTCTACAACACCAAAAAATTTAATGAGATCATCTATTTCAAAATTTATTTCTATACCTACTAAAAAATTGAGATATTAGAAGATCCAATTGAAGACCTCTCATTGTTCCTTTCTATGATCTACCATAAATTGGGTGAGTAGACCTATTTCCTAAGTGATATCCAGACATATAAAATCCATGGAGTATATCATAATTCCCATAGTTAATGCATATAGAAACTTCACTCTTTAAATAGCCTCCCAATCCATTTTAGGTTCCCTCTATATAAAATGATTGAAGGGTTGGGCTTGGGGATTACTCACAAGATTTGAATCACTATGATGAAAATTCCATCATTATACAACCTTAAATAAAAAAATGATATGAATTCATCTGGATAAAATTCCATTCCATTATGAAGTCATTAAACTATTTATTCCATTAGATTAGTGATTTTTGGGCTCATTCATGCTTCAGTTTTGTGTGTGTACTAGGCATCCATTCCATTTTAGTATGAAAACTTTTGGTTTTTCCATGTAGATTTATTCCTCTAAATATCCATGAATTAATGATATCTTTATATCATGTTTTTCAATTAACAAACCTTCCATGGAAACCAGGATAAACACCATTAATATAGTTATGTATTTAATAACATGAGATAAAATTTCACCAAAATACACTAATTTTTATTACTGGAAACACTTTATAATGAGTTTCACCTTGCACTGAACTCTACATTCTTCTCCCTTTAAATGAAAAAACCATTTGTTATATAGTTTCCTATTACCTCTCAGAAGTTTTTATTGATCCCATGTATGAATAACATGCAAGTAATCAAAATATTATTTTATTTTTAACTCCAAAAGAAATTATTAAATTATAATTCTCATATCAATAAGTATTTTGACCCCCCCACCATCTACGAGAATTCGAAAGTTCATTTTGGAATCAATACTCTACACTTTCCCTCTGACCTAGGTATAACACCACAATTCTTAAGGTTTAGGTCAATCTAGAAACTTCACTTCCAAACTCTAACTGAAGATTCCAATATCCTTGAGAATTCGAGTACATTGGACCCTAATAAATCTAAAACATGATATGTTCTTTCCATTTCAAAAAATGGGTATAAATCTAAGACTTAAACTTATACACTCCTTGAATCTCCCAACACCACCGAAATTTATATAGATCAACCTAAAATATCAATATTATTTCCTTATTCCTAAATAATCTTTCTCTTGGTTTTGATCTTTCCACAATATCTCCTTATGTAAGATAAAATTTTGAACTTTGATACCCTTTCACTGACTATTATCCCAGAGTCTAAAACCAATGTTTTCATCACTACCGATAGTAAAGAAACATATTTGGTACTTATCATCCAAAATATCTATATCCCCAGAATTTACATGGGAATAAATGATACATCTGAAAACATTTAGCTATGTGAATTACACCTTATTTTCATACCATATATCTACAAAAATTTGTTATTCTATAGGTTTAAAAGGGTTGTGATTCATGAGATAAGACACATAATTTACATATTTGACCCAAAATTCTTTTAGAATACTAGAACATAACCTCATCCACCTAAATCTTGTATTTATTATCTGATTATTCCATTCTTCAACACCATTATAGTTAAGTTTTCTAGGTCCAATCTTTTCCATACGAACCACATTCATCCAATAAAACTTCTAGAACTCTATTCCTCTGTACTCATATATATTCTCAAAAAAAAATTCATTTAAGATCCATTATTACCTCAACTTCAACCATGGATCTCCATTTGATTAAATTTTGGATAATAGAGGACTTCTATTTAAGGAAAAACTCCCACAACAACCGTGTAGAATCATTGATGAACGTAATCTACTATTGTGAACCACTTTAAGATAAAGCCAATGATGGTCCCCATACACCAGTATGAGACAGATTGAGCATCTGATTCCTTAGAATATTTCATTATATGTTAAAGAACACCTTTTTCTACTATCCTTGGATAAAAACATTACATTTACCATACACTAATATATCAATATTAAAAAATAATATATCATCCAATATCAATAAACCCTTCTTAATAATGTTATTGAGACCATCAGGACACATATTCATTATAAAGACACCAACTCTAGTAACCCGAAGCCAGCATTTGCCTTATTACATTATCATAAGACACAAGGGATCACATCACCAAGGTCCGATAAATTTATTAGTAATTAATAACTAAATAAATACAGGATTCCCATATTACATTGGAAATAAGAAAACATAGTATAAGAAAAATTCTCGCATTATTGACATTATTCATAATATAACCCTTCATATCACGAGGAATGAGAAAAATAAAGGGTGAGCTCAAATTATAAGAAAGGGTTATGTGAGGAGAAATATTTCATGAGTAAATAAGGTATAATATATAAGGAAGGGTAAATTACTGAAAACACATTTCATATAATCAATAACTTGATAAAAAATACCACCATGGATAATACCAATTCAGTAATCTCATGGATAATAATAAATGAATTCAAAATTATGGAAATACATAATTTTGGATGTCATGATCTCAGATATAATGATATTTTTACCATGAAGGACTTATTCCAAGATACTTTATTTAATGGGTACGTATACAACAAAAACCCATTTAATAAACTTGGAAAAATAGTTTGTCTATTGAGGCCTATCGAACTAGAGAGGGGGTATTTATACCCAAACCCCACCGATAATTGCATGTCCAATTAATTAATAATATATTTAATAATCAATTTAATTCATAAACACTATGCCTTATCAATAATATCTATATTATTTAATGAATATATAATATTAATATTTCCCCAGAAAATCAAATTACTATTAGAGTAGAAAAACATATGTAGAAATTGTATATGGATCAAGAAATAAGAATATAGATGATACGAATAATATATAAATTAATGATAAATGTAAATTTTAATGAAAACTGATCATAATAAATTGAATATATCAAGATAATTTTAATAGCCAAAAATTTAATAAGAGATAAAAGATAACCATCAATTAATCAGAAATATAGGTTTTTTAATAAAACTATTTAGTTTGGATAAATAAATAAATTGGAATAAATAAATTTAAATAAGATTTAATTAAAAAAATTTATTTTACAAACCATTTATTTTTTTGGAATAATATATAGAGTAGAAAATGATTATGGTCATTGTAAAATCCATTAACACCATAAATGTTAAAAAGAAATATTCTTTTTGACCTTTTGTAAAGAAAGTTGAACATAGACCTTTGAAAAAAAATATAATTATTCCTTTATAACATTATAAAATTAAATTATAAGATTAAATTTACTTAATTAACATTTGAATAAATAATAAGTACTTTTGTATTTGTTTTGAAAAATATGGATACAAAAGAAAAATATACCTGATCAAAAGATAAATAAGATCAACTTTTCTTTTAAACATTTATTTTTTTGATTCAATTTCCAAAGATATAAGAATATAGAAGAAAAAATGGAAAAAAATAAAATAACTATAGGTAAGAAAATATATGGATTTTATGAAATATTTATTTTAATATTCCTTAAATTAAAATAAGAGCAATCCAAAATAAACAAAATTGAAAAAATAAATTTTTTCATCTTTGGTAACATTTAATCTCTATAATTTTGAAAGTGTCAAATAGATATAAAAATATAAAAATCATTAAAAAATTTATATTCATATTAAATACATAAATGTCATATTATATAAAGAACATAAAAGTAAATAGGGCTGTAATACCAAATATGTTTCGATGGAGTGGAAATTGAGAGAAAATCCTTTACCTCATATTGACTTTCCTCGTAAGTGATTTTAACCACCAATATAATAAATTTATATTTATTATACTTACAAAAAATAACCATATATAGAACTAAAATACCATATATGATTCAGTTATAAAATTTCAATACCTATTAATTAACAAATCTGTATTAAAATCACTATTTCAGAGCATTAATTGTCTCACATTTCATGAAATATTTTTTTTGGTATTCTCAATACTTATATATTTATCATGGTTCCATAATATCAATAATTTTTATATTGATATAAATATCATATATATTAAAAATTTATATATTTAGAGTCATCCATAAAATATAGTGACATAAAAATGAATCACACCATTCATAGAGACGGTTGGCTCTATGTACGTATGAATACTCTTTTCACATTTCAATTGATGGAATGAAAGAAAATTAAATAATTATTTAACTTTATAGTATTATTTTTATATCATATATTTATATTATATATTCATTAAATCTATCCTTAATACCATCTAATAAAATTATAAATGAACAAATAATCACATCGCTTTGTGGATGTGGTAGTTCACACTTACGATTGGGTGGTGTTACCAATTTAAAAAGGATTAAAAATCCTGATGGTAAATATTATATTATAATTAAATAAGAATAATTATATCATAAATATAATATATATATATATAATAGTTCTATATTATATCCATTGATGTAATGGGGTGATGAAAAATGAATTACATAGTTGTGTGGAGATGATAAGTAGTACGTACACATGAGTGTTGTTTTATGCCTTCCATAGGATGGAAAAGAGAAAAAAATGATTTTATAATAATCATAAAAACATATAATTATATCTATTATACAATAATAATTATTTTATTATGGGTAAAAAATATTTTTAGGATGCATAAGAATAAAAAAAATCGAAAGTATTCAGTTAAGAGTTATACCTATTTGTTGAGAAACCTCATTTGAAATATTCCCTAAAAGGATGGTATTTTGGAAATAAAAGAATATCTAGGAAATGGTAATGGAATATGGGGAGGTATTTTGGTATTTATTTTCTGATATAGAAGTCACATAAAGTGTGTAGAAGAGAGTAAATGCAATATCCTTTTATTGGGGAGGGAAACGACCCAGATAGAATTACTTAAAAGATTAAAAAAGTATATACATATAATAATCTGGTTTATTTGAAAAAAATCACCCCAAATTAAAATATAATATGTAATAATATTTAAATAAACTGATCCAATCATATTTGAGAAAGTATTTAATACATTTTAATCCTTTTATTCTAGTTAAACCACTCTTAATCCATTTAATCCTTAACTGTGATAATTCACCTTTTTTACCAAGATAACTTAATTATTTGACTAATAATGAAAGGGTATTTATAAAATAATGTAGAAATGTTGATTCCAAATTTTTAATCCACTCTATTATATTTTATTTCTATAAATGGAATGAAATGCCTTTAATATAATAATGAAAAATGCATCAAAAACAGTTTTTTAGGAAAATACCCAACTTAAAAGTAAAAACCATTTCTCATTGAGATAAATTATCAAATTGATTCTGACAAATTTTTTGGTTAAATAATAATAAAATTAAAGTTTTTAAACTTTTTTAAAATTAAAAAAAGTGAATTACAGCTTCTAAATATACTCTTTATTGCAAGGTCTCAAAAAAATGTATTTAATTTTAATTCAATAGAACTTATCATTCAGAAAAGTGAATATTGGGTTCCCAAATTCAAAATAATTTTTTAAAATAAGTTATTTAACGAATTAAAAATTTATTTTGACTTAAAAAAATTATTAAATTGGGTAAATACAAATATTAATTTGATTTTATTGTTTTACACCATAGTTTTATCCCTGTTTTACCTCTTTTTTTGAGGTTACAAGTCTTTACCATGACCACTATTCACGATGACCAAAAATTAAGTTGTACCTATTAAATAATATTAATTATTGTTATTTTAAATATGAAATATATTTTTACAAATTTAATTCCATAATTTATTAAATTTAATTTAAAATTTAATCCAAAAAGTGTGATGAAAAAAATCTTTTAAGAAAATTCACTTTTCAAGAAAAATATAATCATACATTAACTCTATGACTAGTTATCATCATTATATTTATTTAAATTCATATAAATAGATATATAATCTATAAAATTCATTAAAATATATCCTCTTTATGGGTAATTTAAAATAATTAAAATGTGAAAACATTAGGCACTTTAAAACAGTTTTTTGAAAAATGTGTTTTTAGGTACACAAATTCACTTATATAAAAATCATGTAAAATGATGGTCATAATAAAATTAATTAGATAATTATAAATAAAATGTATCTAATATCACATTAATATATAATACAACCTATAATTGGAAATTTCAATAACATCATTTAATGGAATGAAATGATAGTTTTACCGAAATCATTATGTACCATTATTTACTAAAAAATAAATCTTTTAATAAAAACCAAAAAACATTTTAATTATGTAATTTATTAATGATTATTTAAATAATGATAAAACTATATGATAGTAATATTTCAAAATGTTTTTTTTGATTTTTTTAAACTTGGTGTTGTGTGTGAAGAAAACCACTAAAAGAATTAGGATTTTTTAAAGAGAAATATATCATTAAATCTCTGGGTTTTAAATTTTACCCCTTATGAAAATTTCTCCCTCAAAATTAAATCATATAGATATAAAATGAGGATAATTATACCCCATAAAATCCTTAGTTACCCATTTGGATTCCATAATTTTATGATTTCACCACAAAACATTGACCAGGTGAGTGGTCTTATTTCATAGAACTTTTTCTCTACAATCCAGAATCATAATTGGTTATTCATGATAAGTTATATCCTTCTAAAGTGGCATGAAATTTGATTTTATTACATGTGAAGGACCATGTATTTACATTCTCAAGAGATAAATATATAACACATCGTGAACTAGAGAGATATTCAGTGGAAGTACCAATTAATAAGATACCATCCTAATATAATCAAGAATCTCAAAGCGACTAATATATCTAGAAATTATATTTCACTTCTTTAAAAATATCATAACACTATTCTATGAGATATCCATATGAATAGCTTATCACAAACTTCTAATTACATATCTTGTCGACAATTTTTGGTATAATAGTTTTATTTACTTTGAGTTTCTTTTACGATCTATTGAATTGATGTTACCATCTATTCCATTTCCTAAGCTATATCAAGTCCCAATAGATTTATTTTTCCAACTTAATCCCAACACATTGGATAATCTTTTATAATAAGTCATCTAATTTATTGAGTGAAAAATATTTTTTATGAAAATTCTACCAAAGGAAGGTATTGATCCCAACCACATTTAAAATCCATTGATAAATCATCAATATCCATTATTGAGTATGAATATTCATCTCAGAATCGCCATCATGGTAAGGATGATAAGCAGTAATAAAACTCAACTCTGTATCT
Organism: Viscum album; assembly: GCA_963277665.1. Taxonomy (NCBI): domain Eukaryota; kingdom Viridiplantae; phylum Streptophyta; class Magnoliopsida; order Santalales; family Viscaceae; genus Viscum; species Viscum album. The sequence continues at coordinate 1,894,668,243 of OY728164.1, forward strand.
AGGGCTTACTTAAATCATCTCCTAAACTTCAAGGTAAACCTCAGACCCCGATCAGATACGATTGCAATTGGTACTACATCCAATCTCACAACACCCTTAATTTATAATTCAGTAATCTAATAATGATATTAATCTTCTGTAGTAGTGATAAAATGTGATGATTTCATAAGGGAATTAACTATAAACCAAAAATCATCATTCCCTTTAGATGTTTTAGTAATTCCATTAATAAAATCCATGGTAAAATTTTCTCATTTCCATTATAGTAAGGGTAATGGTTTTAATATATCCATAAACTTCAATCTCTCAACCTTGACTTACTGAAACACCATGTGTTGAGATATATATTCTACATTATCCCTTTTCATTTCATCCCTCTATAAATAATGTTTTAGATCTCTATGCATCTTCTCACTTCTGAGATTAATGTAGAATGTTGAACTATGAGCTTTATCCAACAAATCCTTCAATTATGGTATTGAAAAGAAATTTACTTAGAACCCAGACCATATAATTCTAGAATGAATTGGTCTGAACTCAATAAAATTCCTCAACTTATTATATAGTTCCGTTTCTTCCTTCTATACCATCTTAATCCTCTTATGAATGGATTGTTTAACATTCATTTAAGAATGATAACAGTTGTCCCCTTTACTCAAGGTCTCAAAATATAACATCTGAAAACAAATAAATATTTAATCTATTTAAATTATCATTATGAAAAAACTAGCATGGTATTTCCAACTCATATAATTATCCACTTTGTTTTCCTTCCTCTAGTGGAGCAGTCATAATACCAGATCAAATCAAACCATCTTCTCTAGCTGATGTTCAATTATTTCTATGTAAATATATATTTCATGATTTTATGATCATTATATAGATCAAAAAATTCAATATATAGTTAGTTCCTCCATACCTTAAATACAAAAATTACCTCTTTATGTTCAAAATCACAAGTCATACAATTTAACTCATGATTTTTTAATTAGATAGGGGCATAATCTATCCCCAAACCATTACGCATGAGGAATCATTGCAATTCCTTATTTGATGCATCAATATATATAAAAAACCCTTATCTACTGTAGGGTAGTTTAGTAATATGTTCACAAACAACCCTTCTATTAATTTCATTAAAATTACCCTATCATTCATCTATTCATAATAACTTAATGCCCCTCCAATTCAAATTAGATATTGTATTAAATAGTTGTGAGAGATATCTTACAAAGATTTGGTAATATCCTACCAACCCAATAAAACTAAATATCTTTGTTATTGTAGTTGTTCTATTACACTTCATAAATACATTAATATTTCAAGGGTCCACTAATATACCCTCTCATAAAATTATTTTAACCAATAATAAGTCTTTTTGAATCCAAAATTTTCACTTTGTAAATTTGGTATATAGCTTCTTCTTCCTCAGGGTCTTCAACAAAATTATCAAATATCCTTCATCACATTTCTTTTTCTTTGAATATATAAGAAAATAATATACAAAAAATACCAAAAACTATTTATGTTAATCTATTAATACTCTATTAATTGTATATATGAAGATAGATGGAGAATTGGTATGTCTAAAGGGCATACTATAAATTTATAATGATGGAACATTTTACAGAATTTTCTCTTATATATATCCTCATTCATGGACCATTGTTGATGATATCTAGTTTAAAGATAAATATTGGAAAAATATTAAGATCCTCATAATTGATCAGAAATATTATCAAAACAGGGTAGATGCAACTTTTTCTTAAGAGTGATTTTATTAAGTTACCGATAATCAATGAAAATATTCATGAACTTTTATTTCTTCTAAATAAAATGAATAACTGTAACCTGGAGTGAAGTAGTAGGTCAAATGAATACCTTATATACATATTCTCGAGATCATATTATTCAATTCCTAAAACTAATTAAAATCAATTTTATAAGGATTATTTGAAATAATTGTGGTACAATGTACGAGTTCTATTGAGAAATCAACTTCATGATTTGGGGGAAGACTAGAAATCTATTATGGAAAGAGAATAAAAAAATCATGTATTAAAGGAATATCATCAATTTTTATTTTATCCTTGACCATATGAGATGAAATTTTCTCATGAGTTTGTTGGAATACCTATATGATCGAAATAATTTCATTGGGAGTTCAAGTTCATCCTTATACCGAAATAATATCATACGTTGATTCATAATATCAAATATAACTTCCCAATAATAAGAATATTTTTTGAGGAACTTATTTTTTATATCAATGGATTAGTATTTAAATTAAAATATAGATGTTTTATTGAATGATGTGATCCCAAATAGGTGAATCATGATGTAGAATAATAAGTTACTCTATACAGGAAACGTTATTTATGCTATCCTGATTTAGGTACCCTTATATGGATTTGATCAACTCAGTTACAACACCTACTATATTGGTTTTCCTCATAATGAAATCCTTACACTGATTACGGGTGCTGATTTTCTTTCTTATATTTGGTTTCAACACTAAATAATGACACAAACCGAGTAAACTCATACTCATCATGAATATAGATCCATAAAATAAAAATACCTCTAATGATAAAATATCTCAAATACCATATAGGATTATCATAATTATAATGTTATCTATGTTCTTTTAAAATATTATTTCCAAGATTTCTACTAAAATATCTCCAAAACCAACTATAGAAACCCCATGTCTTTCAACTTAGAGTTAGTGTGTACTTCATAACATTATAATTAATTACTAGGGATCACATCACTAAGGATCGATTAGTTTAGTAGTCTTTATGAACCAAATTATACATAATTATTATATTACATTGGAAATACAAAATACATAGCATAATAAATATTCTTGCATCCTCGATATTATTTAGAACATACTTCTTTATATCATGGGGAAGGAAAAAAAATAATGGGTGACCACATATTCTCAGTAAGGGTTATGTACGAGGGAGGACATCACGATTAAATAAGGAATAATAAATATGGAAAGGTAAATAATTGAAAATGATTTCCATTTAATTAAAAACTTGAATATGAAATTAATCATTGTATAATATCATTTCAGTAATCCCATGGATAATAATAACTGTATTCTTAAATAGAAAAATAATTAATGTTAGATGTCATGATATTTGACATCATGACATCTTTTCCATCATGGAATTATGTAAAGAAAATTTAATTAATTGGTAAGTATAAACAAAAAACCCATTTAATAAATTTAGCCAATGGGTTTGTCTCATGAGACATGTCGATGTATTGAGGACCTATCTAAAACCAAGCCACACTCATTACTTCATTTTAGAGGCATTCCTCATATATTTAATGATAAATTTAATTCATAAAAGATATTATTTAACAATAAATATCTGTATTGAGTAAAGTATATTAAATATTAGTAATTACCTAATCAATCAAATTACATTCATTATAAAATAGTATATGTAGTACTGGTATACAATTTTTCAATCAGAATATCCATGATACAATGAATATTGGTATTTAATGGAAAATTTAAGCTTCAATAAAAAATTATCATAATAAATTTATTGTTTTAAGGTAATGTTAATGACCAAAAATTAAATAAGACATAATTTAGGACCATTAATTCATCTTAAATGTAGGTTTCAAAATAAAAAATGATTTTTAGAGAAATAAATAAAATGGAATATAAAATTTTAAATAATCATTCATTAGTGATTTTTTATCCATTAAAATATTTTTAAAGAATATAAATTGCATAAAAAGGTTATGGTAAAAGGAAAACCCATTAAACTAGTATATTTTAAAAAGAAAAATTCCTTTTAACGTCTTTTAATGAAATTAGAAAATGATCCTTTTAGAAAACCATTATTATTTCATTAAAATTACAAAGAGAGGAAAATTTGTAGGAAAACATTAACAATAATTAAATTTTTCTAGGTTAATAAAATATATGGAGTATTTGAAGGATATATTATAATGTCCCTTTTATTAAAAAGATAAATCCAAAAAATTATATTATAAAACAAATTCTTACCTCTTTGGTAACTTTTAAAATGTATTCCCTTGAGAGTGTATTCATTAAATGAAAATTTAATCATAATTAATAAGTTTATATATACATAAAATGGATAGTATATACACCATATAAAATTAAATAGGTTCATAATAAATAATATAAATTAATGGAGTAGAAATTAAGACGAAATCTCTTACCTAAAGTATTATTTTCCTTATAAGTGATTTTAAATGCTTAAACAATAAATTAGAAATTATTATAATCAAATAAAATAACCATATAGATAACTATAATATCATATATGATATACTTATAACTTTTCAATACCAGTTTATTGACATGTCTCTATTAAAATCATGTTTTTAGAACATTAACTATATCATTTTTCATATAAGTTTTGGTTAAGTAGTTTTGATCATTGAGTATTTCAAATGGTTCTATAATCTATAGAATTTTATATATCATATAAATTTCATATTTATTCAATATATATATATATTTAGAGTCACCCATAGAAAATATAGATAGAAAAATGAATTACACCATTCATGGAGATGGTAGGTCGTACATACAGATGAACGTTGTTTTAACATTCTGAAGAATGGATGAAAAGAAAAGAAAATAGTAATTCATATTTTTAGGATCATTTTAATATAATTTATATCTTATATAGTCATTAAATATATCCTTATGAAAATACAAGTAATGTGGAAACTAAAAATGTGTCACATCGCTTTGTGGATGTGGCCATCCACACGTATGCACAAGCAACATTACCATTTTGAAATGAATTGAAAGGTAAGAAGATAGATATGATATTATAATTACATAAGAATAATTATGTAATACATATTATATATATTCATTAGTTAAAACTTTATAACACAACATTTAAAGGGGTAATGAAAAATGAATTACACAATTGTGAAGAGATGGTAAATAGTATGTACACATAAGCAATGTTTTCACTTACCATAGGATGAAAAAGAGATGGAAAATTGTTTTCCCATAATAATACAAACACATTATTATATTTATGATATTAGTGTATGTATATTATTCTATGTAAAATATATTTCGAGTAATTATATGAATAAATAAAATTGAAAGTATTTAGATAAGAGTTATACCTCTTCAGTGAGAAACCACTTTTGGGTTACACCTCAAGCCTTGAAAGGATTGTATTTTGGAAATATAAGTAGATATAAGGAATGAAGAACACACCTATGATGGTATTATGGTTTCTATTTTCTTATCTATAAGCCTTATGATGTTTGTATATGCGGGGAAAGTTGGTATCCATTTATAGGGGAGGGAAAAGACATAGTTGGGATTAATTAAAATATTAAATAATATATATATATAATAGTCATGTCATGTGGAACTAAGGAAACCCAAATTACAATATAATAGGTGCTAGAGTCAAAATAAACTCAACTAATCACATTTTTTATTTGTTGGATGCATCTTAAGCCTTGTATTATAGTTAGACAACTTTAAAACCATTTAACCTTAACCGTGAAAATTTTACTTCTAACCATGATAACTTAATTATAAGACTTAAAAATAAAATGAACCTTCTAGAAAACTTTGGACATGTTGATTCAAAATTTTTAAACTATTTTATTGTATTTAATTTCTATATTTCAAAAAATCTACAATTAATATAATAATTAAATGTTCATGAAAACTTGTTTTTTAGGAAAAAAACTGATTTAAGAGTAAAAATAATTTCAACTTTAAATAAAGTAAAAAATAGATTTCCATTAATATTTTCAGTTGAATAATAATAAATTAAATGTTTTTAAAATTTTGGAGTGTAAGAACCTGGTTTTTCACTCAGGTATGGATCCTTTAAATTTTGGTCTAATTCTTTATTTTAGACCTATTTTGGATTTCCTAACGAGTTAGTGAAGGTCCCGAGGGTGTCTTGGGCTTTTTCGAAACTCTGAGCCCATATTTTTAGGAAAATAGGCATGGCTCATGATTTATATTAAATAGTGTAAGATGTTTGCATTGTTATAGAAAACTGTGAGGGTGACATGCTTTTGGACAAAGCCTTACCATATAGTTGGTGCATAGTTTACCTAACTATGTGACCAAACCATGTGAATGCCCCTTTTATCTAGGTACATGTGCATGGTTTGTTATACCGTGTGTACAAACCATGCATAGGATAATTTTTGGGTAAAATGACCAGTTTTCCATTAATGATCTAATTAAGCCTCCTCCTTCCTCCAAATCTAGGTTTATACAGGATTGAACTATTTTTTATTCCCTTTTAGATCTATTTGAAGGCCCTAGGTAGAAATTGAAATATCTTCCTCATCCATGTTTTGATCACGCTTCTGCTCATCACATTGGATGTGCAACTGTAAGTACTCAAGTTCATTTGGAACTTTCTTCTTCTCTCATGTTATCGACCTAGTTATCGAGGTGTGTGAATTTCCCCCTTTTTCTCAGATATATTATGTTCTAAGCTGAATCTGAGCCCAATATCAAAGGAGGAGACTTGTATGACCCTATAGTGGGTGGTCTATAACTCTCCCTCAAGTTCGTTGATTTGGAATTGTTGTGTGGGGCCCACCGATTTCATCGTGTGTTATTTATTGAATTTATTTGGAATTATTATAATCATTATAACCATATGATAATTCACTTTCCATATATGTGATTAGTTTTTGGTGGTAACACCTAGAACCCCCAATATCCTTTGTAGGATGATATTCCATAGTTGCGTTTTTAGTGCTTTGGAGCCTTTGAGCTATTGTTCGGATGTCCTTGAGCTTGAATGCACTAATGGTAGGACTCATTATCATAAATTATTATTTTAAAATGTAATGGTTAATGAAAATAACCATTTCACTTCCACTTGATACTCATAAGGTAAGTGCTTCAATAAGATAATTAAATGTGAAAGGAAAAATGGCAAGTATACTATCTATATGAGTTGACTAGATTAAATGTCAATGATTAATATATTGGACGTACATATCACCACTTTCCACATTAATGGAAGGTATCGGAATGCACCTTGATTATTAAATATGCCTTAAATGTAATTAATTATGTTTGATCACTACTTGGCCTTGTCACACTAATGAAATGAAAGGCTTGAACCAAATGGACTTATTGAATAATAATGTCTTAGTTTAAAGTTTTCATGTTACTTGACCTTATTAAACTAATGAAATGAATGCCTTGAACCAACTGACATATTACCTAACGTAGTAATTAATCAAGAGTGGCCTAAAAAAAGCTCGCCTTGGATTATTATCAGGGAATGCCTTGATCACTCAGGATCCCCATTCTGATTCAAGGATGCCTCTTTCTTATATTGAGACCCATCAAGATCACAATCCTTGTATACTATTGGATTCCCTATATGAAACCATTGGATCTGTCACATAGTATTAAAGGATGACTTGGATACACTCCTTGGATCCATCATTGATAGGCATGTTCAATGGTTAATGCCCATAGGGACCAGTCACTACTTAGCCCCATTTTACCTTGTACAATCACCATAGATTTGGTAGGAATATTATTGTGTAATGACTTGGAATATTCTCCTTGGATTACACTCTTACCCTTATCTAGGCTATAATTATTACTGAGTTGGTGAACCTTGAGGTCTACATTTCCTTGGTTATTACGTTGGAACTTCATTATTTAATTTCATTCTAGGTTTTCTTTATCAGAACAAGGAATCATCAATATTTTTAACATGTGACTTATTTATAAATTGGTAATAATCCATTAATGGACTTGTTACCTTTAGATTCCAACTGAGTATTGAAGTAGGAACATTTTCATTTAGTTATATTGTACTACTTTAATTTATATATGTGTTCTTGCACACTGTTACATTTCCATTATGTGGGACGGATGATATAGACACCATTTGTGGTGGCCCATTGTGATTTATCTCACACCTTCTCAAGGCATCATTTGGTACCTAGAGTTGATTAAATGAATACAGATGTTGATAAAGGGAAACGTACGACTTCGAACACATGATTGCATGTTGTTTAGGATAGAGCTTGATAGCAGTCGATAAAACCGGAGCTTGGGATGCTTGGGATAGAATTTTGAAATCATTTATACTTTTATGGAACATTTTATGCTTTTTGTCTTATATCCATGATTTCTAGTTTTATAGTGACTTGAAATATCATCATCTATTGTGGAATAATTGTATGTTATTCTAGTTATTTTAGTTATTTTTAATATTTCCTCTATTTTCAGATGTTCTTTATGTTTACTTATATTGATTCAGCTATTTACCTTTGTTTATATATCCACGCTATAATACACTTTTTTAATAATATAGTAGTCTCCCCATGGACACACCCTAGTCCTTCACTGCTAGTTGGAAGCCTCTCAAATTTGGGGAGATGCACTTGAGGCCATGTGGCCCATCGGGCTTGGGGAACCTATTAAGCGATATCTAGGTCTGGGATATCACAGTGGTATCAGAGATTGTTCCTTTCTTGGTTTACTATTTGAATACAATAGATTGAAAATTAGGAACACTTGGGAACTTGGGTATAAGCCATGATTGGGCATCACAGACCCAGGTTTAGGGAAGAAGAGTAGTTACCCAAACTATAATTATTGTTTTGTTTTTTCCTATTACAGTTTTCATTATTTCACTATTTGTTGACACACATGTCGTGTAGTGCTGTTGGTTTATCTTCTGATTGAGATTATAATTTATCTTTGACAAAATGATACAAGGTAAAGGTGCATTGTTACTTCCATTATATTTGGAACCTAGAATTCACATTTTATGTATATTTCCATGCTATATAGGTACATTTCACTATTTTTATTTCTTGATACACCTGTGATTAATTAGTGATGTTGTTATAGTTATATTATACTTGTATTACTTTTGGTTGCGATTAAGTGATTACCTATCTTAATTAATGAGATTTATGGACCCTCATGGGTTGGGGTGAGTAATTTACTAAGTTGATCTACTATTCTATAAATACATGGGTGTTTCTTTCATTGATGATGTGTATAGGCATTGACTCAATGGGAATGTCTATCCATTATAAAGGGAAACATAACTTATAATATGAAATGGTTTGATGTCCTTATCCCAGTATTCCATGTTTATGAAATGTAAATGAGTGAACCTATAAATTAAATATAAAATGGAATGAAACATACAATTGAACACTTACGAGTATATAACCATCTAAGAGGGATGTTGGGGTATTATTCCTTAGGTAGTGACTTTTCATTCATTTAGCTCTACTAGTGATTCTGTATTTCTACTTAATCTTGTTCTAAGTAAAGTGCATGGAATTAATAGACCAATGCCACCATAACATCCTCATATCATATGCTAGGATGGTGGCAATGACCATGCTCTAGACGTGGTAGGCCTTGTGTCAACACTCTTACATCAAGGAGTGCCATTCAAGGCATCACCTATTGTTAATGATTTGGGAACTGATGCCAAAGTTCATGATACTTTCCAACACCTAATGCATTCCATGCATGGTGCTCCACATATAGAACCTATGATGGAGGATATTACTCACAAGTTTTAGTATCAACATCCTCCTACCTTTTCTGGGGACAAAGGTCCATAGTCTGCTGAGTCTTGGAAGGATGCCACAATGTATAACATTTAGAATCTAGAGATGAATCCAGAGTGGAGGGACATTCTTGCCACATACATGAAGTGAGATTTGTATAAGCATTGGGGGGATGTGATTACACAGGATGATAATCATTAAGGCATGTTTTGGGTTTTTTCTAGACTACCTTCTATGATCAGCTCTTTCCTCAGACGCTAAAAGATAATAATGCCGGAGAGTTTAGGCATCCCAAGTAGGGTTATATTTCTGTAATGTAGTATTCAACGGATTTCAAAAAGTTGTAGAGATTTGCATTGCTTCTAACTAGTGATGGGATTTCACATTCTATATGTTTGAAGGATGGGATCTAGTATGCCATCTGTATGTAGGTGAATGTATTTGTCCTTCATAACTTTTTTGAAATATTAAATCAGGCTATTATCACTTATCATAACCTAAGGCAAGGCAATAGTACTGGGCATAGAGTACTAGTTCTGCATTAGGCCAGAAGGTCTTTTGATGGAAGGAATCATTCTCTCAAGGTTTCTCATTAGGGGAGTGACAACCAGAGTGCCCGTTTGGATAGATCCAAAGTGTGTCATCAGTGTGGACGATAGGGTCACCTGAGGCCTCATTATGATAGATACCTAATGGAGTGTCAAGCTTGCATTCCGATCTGCACCAGATCCTCTTTCAAGAGTGGGTTATTTTGTGACATGTCTGGTGGTAAGTTGGAATAGCACTGGTAGGACTAGATGAGGAGGAGGTTGTTTCCTTTTAAGCAAGACCACTGATCACTCATAGCACCAACATAATAGTTATGATCGAGTTAGTCCATTTGTTGCACAAGGCCGTGGATCAGATCAATTGCATGCACTACAACCAATAACCAAGGATCAGGCTTCCAGACAACTTATAGAATGAGGTACTATTCTTATGTCATCTACCATAGTATATACATTATTTGATATAAGTTATTCACACTTTTTTATATCTATATCTATCGTGGAATGTCTCAGACTGTTGATATAGTTTTACTATGGTGTAATGACACTAGATACACCATTAGGGGTATTAAAGGAGGGTATACACCAGTGTAGGGACTATCCCCTTGAGTTACACAGTTACCATTTTTTATGTAACCTCTTTTTTCTATAGATAACGAGCTTTTATGTCATTCTCGTGATAGATTGGTTGGTTTAGTATCAGGATTTTGTAGACTTCTATCAACTTGGGCTATCATTTACATCACCACAGGGAAGAAATTATCTACATAAGGGTGAGTGGGATATCCGGGATGATAGATCTGGACCAAAGAATCATGGGATTGGTGGAGTGACTGCCTATATTTCAAATCTCTTCATGGAGGATTAGGGTTTATGAGAAGATGATTTACCTCTAGCAGTGGATCATATCAGGAATGTCTTTCTTGATTATTTTTATGGATTACCTTATAAGAGATAGATGAAGAGTTTAAAATTGATCTTATTCAAGGATTAGTTCTATTGTCCATTCCTTCATACAAGATGAAACCTAGAGAGATTTTGGAGCTCAATCAAAAGGTAGAGGATTTAGAGGCCAAAGCTTTTATATGGACCAGTACAACCTCATGGGGTTCTCCCATTCTTTCACCAAGAAGTTGGATGAAACCTTATGTATATTAATGGATTATATAAGTAAAAACTATCTTAAGGTCATGAACTGATATACAATAACTTGAAAAGATGATATCTTCAACTAGATTTGGGGAGATAGGGTTTTCTCTAAGATCAACCTAAGATCGAGTTATCATCATGTGTGAGTAAGGCTGTCAGACATACTGCGTACAACTTTTTATAGTAGGTATGGTATATATGAGTACCTTGTTATGACATTCGGTCTTATAAATGAACCCTTAGTTTTCATGGATCTAAATAATAGGGTTTTTCATCCCTTTCCCAACTCTTTTTTGGGGTCTTTGTAGAAAACATCTTGGTGTATTTTGATACTCGTAACGACCACTCCAAACACCTTGATATCATTCTGAGTACACTGAGATAGCATTAAATTTATACCAATATTTATAAGTACAACTACAAGATTGAAAAATATCACTTCTTAGGTCATATCATATCGTAATTGGGAGTGTATGTTGACCCTAAAATGGTTTGTGCTCTCGTTTCCTAGGAGTATCCCAAGAACATGTTTGACATATGGAGTTTCTTCGGGAGTATGGTTATTACTTACATTTCATATAGGACTTATAAAATCATTATTCACCTATTAATGGACTTAATATGAATGGTTTTAAGTTCTTATGGTTAGAAGCTTGTAAGAAATCCTTTCAGAAGATGAAAGTGAGGTCATTCTTGACACCTATTATGACTCTTCTGGAGCCAGGCATAGGTTATAACATCTTCTGTGAAACCTCAAGAATCGACCTTGGAGCAGTGATAATGTAGGAAGATAGAGTCGTTGTGTATGGATCGCGATGAGTGATTCATCATCAGGGAAATTAATCAACGCCTGGCCTTGACATAACAACTGTTGTCCATGCCTTACATTGCTAGAGACATTATCTTTTGGGTGAGCTCATTATTGCGTACACAGACCAAAAGAGACTCAAATTTATATTTTCTCTGCATGAATTTAACCTTAGACAATGGAGATGGTTCAAATATGTATAATAATTTGATTTCATGTTTTCTTATATTACTAGGAAGGGAAATGTGGATGCAGATTCCCTGAGTTGGAAAACTCAGGGACAAGGAGTACGTGAAACCAATGATGAATGGAAGTTAATGAACCTATTATTTTAGATAAACCAAGTGTTTTATGATAGTAACAAGTATTATTACCTCTCATCCTTGATATTTAACACTTAAATCCTTGATAAGGTGAAGAGTATACATTTTTCAGATCCTGAAGGCTTGGTACTTTGTGAGAGTATATCAGGAGATAACCCACATTCAGATTGGTTTATAGATAGAGACAAAATTATATGTATCCATGGATGTGTTTGGGTCCCTATAGATATGATAGAGGAGTTGATGAAAGCGTTCCATGACTCTCAGTTGGTAGTTCATTTAGCCATCTCAAATATGTATCGAGAAATGTGATACCAGTATTGGTGGCCTAGGATAAAACGTTAGATAACATGATTTATCACTACATGTTCCACCTGTTAGTAGGTAAAGGTAGAGCAGTAGAGACCTATAGGATTGTTACAGTTTCTTCCAGTCCTAGATTAGAAATGAGAAGATATTTCTACAGTCTTTGTAGTCATTTTACCTAGGTCTACTAGAGGTTGTGAGTTATACGGGTTGTCATTGGCAGACTGATAAAGGTATCCCACATCATTCCTATTCGGGATACTTTCTCAGTTGATGGGATGTGAATACTATATGTATGTAAAATTATATGACTCCACAAGGTCCCTTATACTATAATTTTAAATAGGGATGCCCATATCACATCATGGTTCTGGTAGGTATTATAGAAGGCTATGAGAACACAGGTTCATCTATGAATTTATTTTCACCCTCAGACCGATGGATAATCAAAATGGATGATACTAGTCCTAGAGGATATACTTCAAGCATGTTCCATTGATTTCATATGTTCTTTGGAAAAGCAAATCCATATCTTTATGTTTTCCCATAATAACAGCTTCCAGACAACAATTCAGTTGGATCATTTTGATCCCTTATAAGGCAGGTCATTTTGTTCACCCTTGTATTGGTTAGAGGTAGGTGAGAAAACCCTTCTAGGTACTCATCTCATTTAAGGGACTTGAGAGTAGGTTCAGCTGGTCAAAAATCATATGACTACTGCTCAGTCTAGGCAAAAATTTTATGTCAATCACCATTTATAATCTCAAGAGTTTGAGGTTAGGGATCATGTTTTCATCTAAGTATCTCCTAGGATAGGTAATATATGGTTATAGAAACAAGGGACGTTGTTGCCTCATTACATAGTTCTGTTTGAGATCCTAGAGAGAATCATCCTGGTAACCTTTCAGTTGGTACAACCTCATAGGTATCGTGCCATGCACGACATCTTTTATGTTTCATAGTGTAACATCCTAGGTAAATAAAAAATATGAAATATTCATATTTATTTATATTTGTGAATAAAATGTTAATATTACTTTAAAGGGAATGCTATTTTCGATGGAGTACCCAATACGCAAGAATGAGTTTCTCTGAAATCTTACGTTGCACACTAATAATATAATAATATTATTTTAAATGGTAGTTAATTCCTAGCCGTTGTAATGGCAGGAATTAACAAAACTAACTAAAAAATGATTATATATGTTTGTTAAATATTTTTACATTAATCCAATACATGTTAGAGGCTTAAAATTCAAATGAATCCAATTTTAACAACAAATATTCTAATATTATTTAAAAGGTCGATTGACCGCCTTTTGACAGTGAACACTTTTTAAATACACTTTTTAAAAATTTTATATGTTATATTTGAAAAAATAATATTCTTTTTTAGAATAGGGACATCAAAATTTACTTTGTGTAATTTTTTGTTATTTTTCCGATAAAGTTCATTTTTTAATGAATAGTGAAAATGCTGTATTTTAATTCAAAACCTCATTTTAATATAATTTATTTATATGGATAGATTATATTTTTTATTGGGTTTAAAGTGTAAATAAAATATATTTTTACCATTTAATTCAATGGTTGTCATTGGAATTAATTTCACTTTGAAATTGGACAAAAACAAGTGTCAATCTTTTGATAAATATTGTTTCTTAAAAACACGCTATTTGTTTTGACAGCGGGAATTAATTATAAATTTAATTAATGAAACTTATATGTTTTGAATTTGGTAAAATGGAAATTATTTTTTATTTTGGAATATCATATTTACTTTGGATAAATTTTTGTTATATTTCTGACCAATGTTCAATTTTAATGAATAGTGAAAATATTGCATTTTACTTCAAAACTTCTTTTTCATATAATTTAATTATATAGTTATATTTTCATATTAATTGGTTTTATATTTTAATTTAATTATGTTTTCATCACTTAATACAATGTTGTTCATTGGAAGTAATTTCACTTTTCAATTGGATGTAAAAACAAGTCAATATTTTGATAACTTTTACTTCTTAAAAACCCATCTTCGGTTGTGACAATGAGAATTATTTTTAAATTAATTACTGAAATTTATGTGTATGTAATTTGGTAAAATAGATTCCATATTTTTAATCAGAAGGTCCCAATTATGTAATTAAGAATATTTTGTTTTTGGACATTATAAATAGTAACGATGGTAAGTATCTTTAATTATCGTGATTAATTAGTAATCAGGTAGTTAAGGGTTATAAAATAATATCATAAAAATATAAAATTACCCCAAAATGTGTCAAAATCCACTTTTTTGAGTCATGTCCGACCACGGGAAGCTTTTTACTAAAATTTAGGGCCCATAGAGTCACATGGGTGTGATAGTGACATTTATAACTTTATTTTTTCAAAAAAAATAGAAATATAACAAATGTTTGTATATCCTAAGTAAAAAAATTTTATTTTTGTTTACATAAATGATATCTTAGACTATCAATAGTCATTGGAAATCTAAAAATATTTCCTACATCATTATAGTTTTTTCATAATTTTTAGACATTAAATAAATAAATTTATTTATGACACCATGATGATGCAGTGATTACCTCATTAATGAACGATTTAAATAAAATGAAAAGATAAGGTAAAATCTAAGACTTAAACTTGTCAAAAACCTATTGTATGGGTGTATTTATTACCCTTATCACCTTATATTAGAAATATATCATTTTGGGGCCTTTAAAATCCGAAAATCATTTTATAATAAAGTAACATTTCAAGACTTTTCAAAAGTGACCCTCCTCCCTCTTATAAAAGGCCCCCACCTCTACCCTCTTACCCACACTATCAAGACCTTGGATCGTCCGACCTATGCTCATATTATCTCTCTACATCCCTCTATTACTCCTAGAAGCATCACTTTGGGAAGAAGTCTTTCAAAGAATCCTTTGGCTCAAATCAAAAAGAGTTACCCGATTTAGAGGTAATGTCTTCTCTCGAGGATCTTTCTTTTATTTTCCTTCTTAACTCACAAATATCTTCTTATTATTTGATACCATAATATAACCAGTATACTCAATATACTAGTATGTTTTTATGATAATTATTCTACCTACACTTACACACACCTCCGTCTAATGGTTAAAGAACATACTGTTTTTGTGGGTGGCGAATTACCGCCCCACGAAATGATGATTATTCAATATTCTTTTAACACATTTCATGGTGGACATTATGATGTCACTATATTTATATATGATATATATGGTATATATATTTTTTATATGCTTCTGAATTTTATTTTTAAATCATATCATTATGCTTTTCATGTTGTGGAGCTGTGATAATTTAATCTAAGGAATTGTGGACTACCGCCCTCTCAAGTGATGTGACTCATTCATGCCAAACAAGGTATTTTTTAAGAATGTAATAAATGAAATTATTTTACCTATATAAAATATATATTATAATAGAATTATAATATATCTATGTCTCATTTAGTTTTAAAGTCAATCAATATGACAAAAAAATTGAAAGTAGCGTTTATGCGTACATACGGCCTACCGTCTCCATGAACGGTACATTTCATTTATTATCTCCAAACATTATGGAATATTATTAAATACATATATAATGGATATATATGATATTTAAATCATTAATAGCATTCCGGAAAAGATGTACTTATAACTACATGAACAATTCTCTTCAAACATGTTCATTGTTGACTCATGTACCGAACATCAACAAAACATATGATATGAACTCACATAATTAACTAATTATTATAACATGATAATATTTGATATTAATTGAATAATAAAAATTAAAGGAAGTCCTTGTGAAATTATAAATTTACCAAAGTTTATTATTCAGGAATATAAAGAAACAAAAAAGACAAATTGGACTTGAGGTAAGAGGGTTTCTTATCTCACTTTAAATTTTGTGAGATTTCCTTTGTTATCCACTTATTTGTTGTATGTGGTGTATTTTGTACTGCCATTTCATATATATTATATTTATTCTATTTATATTCATGGTATTATGTGATTCATTTCGTTTTTATTATCTTTTGGTCACACGACTCGATTGATTACAACGAGGTAAGGGGTTTTTATTTCACTCTTTATTCCCGTGAGATTCATGCTATAGTTGTCACTATCGCCATCGAGTGGTGTATGTACTACCCATTATTATAATCTTTGTGTAATATAATTTTTTTATGGGTATTTACATCAACATTTTATAGTCCTTCTTTCATGGAGTGTACGTTTCGGAAGTTACCCAAATCCGCAAGGGAACCTTTCACCCTCATCTTTTTAAAAGACTTCTTTTTGTTATGTCTTTTAATTTACATCTTCTTAATGTTGGGATATTTTCTTATATATCCTTATTGATGTAAATTTTATGTCCATGTTATGAGGTACCCTCTTTATCTCTCATCAACTCATTTTCTGAATTTTAAAGTGACGCTGTTAGGCTATCGAATTTCTGTAAGGGAACTTCATAACCCAATTTCAATTATTTGCGTTAAACCTCCACTTCTTGATTATGTCATACTATGAATATAGGTGGATGACCTCTGATTTTTTTACACTTAATATCCACTTATATTGTGTGTATTTATATTTTTCACACATAATTATGTAATTGATTTATCCTTAATCTAAGGATACCGTATTTGTATGGGACTTCATCTCAATCTCCTTTCTTTGAGGCATACTTCAATTCATATACAACATTATTTTATTAGTTGTATAATAAACCCTTTTTAATTTTAATTTAATTCAAAAATAATCTTTTAACACAAAGCGTTTTACTAAATGACCAAAGGAACGTTTTTGTCTTACGTATGCGGTGACATCGACTTCTCTACAGCCGTGACCATTATTTGAGTTTCAGCTTCCTCTACAAGCCATAAATTTTTTTAAATGAAAAATAAATACCATGTTTTACTTTTCTTTTATTTTGGTATTTAAAATCGTTTTGATAATGTTTTTATTATATCAATGTGTTTTATTGTTATCTTGTGATTGAAATATGGAAATGTTATATTTCTTTTATACATGTTTTATGTGATACGATTATGTTATGGTTATTGGGAATTGTTTATGAAGTCGGGTGGTTCTGTGATAGACTAAGGGTAGGTGAGCCCGAGATAGATCTCTAATGAATTGGGTAATACGAAGGAGTTAAACGCTAAGGTTTCTCCTAAGATATTTAGGGAATATACAGTGATGGGTATTCCAAATGTAACCATGAGGGTTACTCCCTACGTAAGAATGTTATGAATGTATCAAGTTACCTTTATGTCTTAATATTTCTATAAGTTATTCATAAATCTTATGATTTCATGAGGTATGTTAAAGTGATTATGTTTTGTGAGTAAAGTATGATTTCATTGATTCTTATGTATACATGGACTAATGTTCTCTTTCCGTATTTTTATATCGCTTACTGAGCTTTTTATGCTAATCCCAAGTTTTTGAAATATTTTTCAAAGGACATAAAGTGGAATATGGTCAATGATGGGAATAAGGAAATTTCATTATATCTAAAAAATGAAACTAGGCATGACTATTTTGTTCAAGAGTTTTTATTTTTTAAAAAATGGAAACTGAGTAGATGTGTCTACTTTGTAATCATTGAGATTTAATAGTTATGTCCTAATTCTCTAAAACTCTAAACCTGAAAAGATACTCAATGTGAATTATTAATTTAATTCATTTTTTAAGTCCAGATCCTTATACATAGATTCCCCAGTATCATTCCGACCCATCTCATATCTTTTATCATAAGGAAGTGGAGTTTGATGATGATTCTACCTTTGTAGAGTATCCAGTACACATCGTCGACCAGAGCATGAAGGTTCTCCGAGCCGGTCTGCCCTCCTCATATGGATGATATGGAAGCATGGATACATGAATGATGAGACTTTGGAGAAATAGACTGACATATATCCTCAGTGGACATAATTGTTATCAAACAGTGTTTCTACACCATTGGAATGTGAACTCAGGGATGAGTTATTTTAAGGGGGAAGACTGTAAGAACAATAATTTTCATCTTGGTATAGATCCTTTAAATTTGAGTCTAATTATTTATTTTGGACCTATTTTGGATTTCATAATGAGTTATTTAAGGTATTGAGGGTGTTCGGGGCTTGTTCGGAGCCCAGAACCGAGCTTTTTGGGAAAATAGGCTTTGTGAATGGTTTATAGTAAACAGTGTGGGATGTCTGTATGGTTAAAGAAAACCATGGGGGTGGAATGTTTTTGGATAGAGCCTTACCACACGATTGGAACATGGTTTATTTGACCATGTTACCTGACCTTGCGAGTGGACCATTTCCCTAGGTACCCATGCATGGTTTGCACACGGTTTTCAAGCCGAACAGACAAACCGTGAACATGCTAATTTGTGGGTAAAATGAACATTTTTTCCTTAATGTTCTAATTAAGCCTCATAATTCCTTCTAATATGAGTTTATGTTGGATTGGCCAATTTTTTCTTCTATTTCTGATCTCTTTGAAGGCCGAAGGCAGGGATTGAATGATGTTATTTGTCTAGGATCTGATCGAGCTTTCGTTTATCACATTAGATGCGCAACAGTGAGTACTCGAGTCCATTTGTGCCTTTATTTTTTTCTATTTATCTCGATCCAATTATCAACGTATGAGTGTTTTTCCCCTTTTTCTCAGATATGCTCCATTTTGAGTCGAATCAGAGGAGGAGAGATGTATGACCCAACTGTGGGTGGTCTATAACCCATTCCTGAAGTTCTTTTATTTTGGAATTTTCTTGTGGGGCCCAATGATTTATTCAGGTGTCATTTATTGAATTTATATGCCATTATTATAATAAATATAACCATATGATTATGCTCTTTCCACATACATGACTAATTGTTGGTGTTTATGTGCACAACATCCAACATCCCATGAAGGATAATATTCTATATGTGGGTTTTTAGTGTTTTGAAACTTTTGAGCCATTGTTTGGATGTGCTCGAGCTTAACTACACTAATGGTAGGAATCATAATCATAAATTATTATTGCATCATGTATTGGAAAATGGAATGTACCATGTCACTTCCAATTTACCAGCCTATGGTAAGTTCTTCAAAGTGATAGTAAAATGTGAATGTGAAATTGGAATGTATACTAAGTATATTACTTGACCATATTAAATGTGAATGATTAATAGTTGGAATGTTCGTAGAACCCATTAAAAATTAATGCAAGGTATAATAATGAACCTTAAATATTGAATATTCCTTTAATGGAATTAATAAAGGATAAATTCTACTTGTCCTTGTCACACTAATCAAAGTCATGGCTTGAACCAAATGGACTTGTTGATTAATTATGAGTTGATTAAAAGGTTGCATGATACTTGACAATATCACACTAATGAAGGGATAAGATTGAAAAAAAATAAAATATTACATGTCTTAATAATTAAATAGGAGTGTCCTAACTCTATTTTTCCTTGGATTCCATCGGGGAATACCATGAGTATTTAGGAAACCCATTCGGATTCAAGGATATGACTTTCGTAGGTTGATACCAATATAGATCCTGATCCTTTCTATTCTTGGATGCTTGTTATGACACTATTGGATCCTTCACATAGTATTAAAGGATTCCTTGGATACACTCCTTTGATCCAGCAATGATAGGTAAGTTCCATGGTAAAATCCTATAGGGCCTGTTTAATGCTTAGCCCCATTTTACCTTTGATGATCACCTTGGATTTGGTATGCATGTTATTATGGAATGCTTTGAAATATGGTCATTGGATTACACTCTTACCATTATCCAAGCTAACATTATTACTCTGTTTGCAACACTTGAGGTATACCATGCCTTGGTTATTACCTTGAACTTTATTATTAAATCTCATTGTAGGTTTCCTTGTAATAACATGGTACCTTTAGTATTTTTAATATGTGGATTACTTATAAACTTGTAATAATTAATTAATGGACTGGTTACTTTTAGACACCAACCGAGTGCTAAAGAAGGTACTTGGGTTTTTAGTTACATTTTAATACTTTACATTATATGTGCATGCTTTGACATGGTTATATTTCCATTACATGGGCCGAATGATATAGACACCATTGGTAGTGTCCCACTGAGATTTATCTCACACCCTCTATAGGTGCCCTTTGGTACCCGGAGTAGATTTCATGAATGCATATGTTGATAAGGGGAAGCATACGACTTCAAACACATCATTGCATGCTATTTAAGATGGATCTTGATAGTATATGAACGAGCTAGAGTTGAGGACTCTTGGGATATTATTTTTATTTCCATTATACTTTAGTGGAATATGTTATTTCTTCTATCTTGTATCCATGTTTTCCAGTTTTCTAGTGACATGACATATCATCATCATTTGTTGTATAATTGTATGTTATTATAGTTAGTTCAGTTATTGTTGTTGTTGTCTCTATTTTTGATTGGGAATTTTGTTTACTTCTATTTCATTATCTATTTACCTATGTTTATATTTATCATATATGATACAATTTCGTAATGAGGGAATAATCTCCCAACGAACACACCCAAGGCCCTCGCTGCTAGTTGGTAGCCTCTAGTATTTGGGGAGATGCGCATGAGGCCATGTGGACAACCAGGCTCAGGGAACCCATTAAGTGGTATTAGGGTCCAGGACGTCACATTGAGTCATCTAAAACATAATGAAGTCTTCCAACCATTCCATTAATTGAAAATACTGAAAAATAGTTTTTAGTTTGAATAAAATATAACTTATCATTCAAAAAAGTCAAGCTCAAGTTCCCAAATTCAAAATTGTAGGGCCTATTACTGCATTATTTGGAAACGATGTCTCAATATTTGTTTTGTGTGTTGTTAGTGGATGAAGTTGTGATTATTATGGTACTATTATTGATTCACTTAATTAAATTGGATTCCAATCTTGATTAATTTTGCATTTAAATCTGTGGATTATTGGAAAAATCTTATGCTTAAATACATGTTTAAATAGGTTTGTAAATTTTATTACCAAAATAATTTGTAAGGATTATATTTATTTGTATAAATAAGAATTTAAAAGTTCAATTAAAATGAATACATGAAGAAAAATATTTATTTTTCAAGAGGTACTAAATGAGGTATATGATAATAAAAAGCATATTTGAGAGTCTTGGGTGGTGAGTTTCATGTAGAATGAACTTATTGATGGATAACTCATATAATTGGCCTTATTAAAAGAACATGGCTAACCACACAATCTCAAATCCATATCATCCTCACATTTTGCGAGGAGGACCTCATCCCTGAAAGATGCTTATAGGCCTTCAGAGTGGATGAATTTAAGGTGGGCCACATTAGGCATGCAAGGATAGATAGGTGAGCATGTATATAGATGGTCTAGGGTTCCAATGGGCCAAATAGGGGTGTCATGGACGGAAAGGCCTGTGTGGTTTTAGGTACTAAACCCCACTACCATCTTCACGCACTAAAGAAGTAGATTTATTTATAAATGATCACTCAACTGAAAATGATTTTGATGCGGGACAAAACAATATGGGATAATTTTCATGTATTAAAAGGTTATAGAAATAATTTTGGCCACATAATCAATCAAATATAATCTATTCAATCACTATCATGGGACTTTCTTGAACATCAGTCACTCGATGATTTCCTCTACATCATAGCTCATGGCTAAACCTCAGATGAATTATGTTAAGGTCACCATATCCATTCTATGGTTGATCATCTAAGGTGATGAGACCATGAAGCTAAATTCATGAAATCTCTATCTTTAATGAATGAGAAAACAAGTTATACACGATTTAGTAGAATGAAAAATAATTTCTAGAAGGCCATTCAAATACAATATTAGTTTGAAATTTAAAATATGAGGAGAATTATGTGATCATAATCAAATTCACATGAGGAGAATACATAAAATTTCATAGAAAAGGTTACTTGATTTTCAGTGATAAGTGAAGATTAATATGAAGGAAACTCATGTGTTGTATATTTGATTTACCAAATGAGTCGGTTATATTAAAACAGATACACAACATAAAAACCGGATGCCTTGATGCGACAAGAAACTCAAAAGAGTGGTGGTGCTTGAGGTCTATAAATACTAAGCTACTATGATGACGAGAAGATACTATAATATTGATAAGGATCTCATTTTTCGTGGAAAGATAGATCACCGAGACCAACATTGGTTCATGAATAGATTCTACAATGCAGTCTCTCATCTAGAAGAAGAGATCCTTTGGGAATTCAAATTGTGTTTAGCACTCAAATTTCATTGTGAAGAACATGTTTCTTGAATCAATCCAAGATTGTATGATACCCTTATGTTTATTAATAATTGTTTTCATGAATCTAGAGCTATGATATAGTAGTATTAAGGTACTATTTGAGAAGGATATATACAGTCTTGCACATAAGAATAGTGATCCACACCCATTTGGGTTTGTGTAAAGGAGACGACACGTGATTTTATGCATATGTAATTATAGTGATCCATTGAGAAACAAAAATTGGGAAAGGAATAAAAAAGGTAATGTGTGATATTTTTGATATTTACTTTTTCATAAAACAATATTCACAACCATTTGGGTTTTGTGTATAAGATAGCGGAATACAGATTGTGCAAGCATACATGAAATACATGCATGAATAATCACTTGAGAAAGATCGAATCAAAATAAATGCATGTTGAGATTTCACATTAATAACAATAATTAATTTATATGTGTAAGGGTTTAAAAAGTGATAATTACATGAATTTTATTTCACATGTATGAATATTTTGGAATTTACATATGATATAATTTTCACGAAAAGTGTGCATTGAACTGAGACTGAGGATGAGTAGAATATCAAAAGAGTTAATATATGATTTTTTTAGTATTTTGAGTCTATTCAATAACCTTACTGTATGAAAAATTAATGAAGATATTTTGTGCCCAAATTGTACACTTCAATGTGAGGATGAGTCTTCATTAGAAGGGGAAATAGTTACATCTCAAGCATTTATTGAACTGTGAAAACTGATCATATAATGGTGATCAGAGATATTTGAGCAAGACCACAAAGCTAAAAATGTACTTGAATAGTAAATATAAGAAATTTTGATTCAACAAGCTCATGGAGGAAGATTAATAGTCAAACCTGCAGTGGATCAAGCCTTGATGAACGGTTAACTCTTCTATTTGGTGCGAGGAGTAAGAGAACTCTCCGGATTAGGGCCATAGTAGAAGAAGTATCTTAGTTAGTGTTGGGAGAATGAGAATTACATTTATTTTATTTAGGATTAGGATACTATGGAATCTGGTAACACTATAGGATGAGGTATAAAAAACCCTCAATGTGGATTCAAGAGTTAAGATAAAACGTGATTTTTTATTGACCATTGTAATTGTTAAAAGTATTATAGTAGATAATCCAAGTTGGGGGAAGGGTATAGCCAATATTTTAAGGAGCATACCTATTAGGTAAACCATGTAACTAAAATGTTCTTTTATTTTTCTTATAATTCTTTCATATGAGGAGAGACTATAATAAATCACTAATTGGATTAAGAACATTAAATTGTTGAAGAGGTTGAATTAAAAAGAAAAAAATCATAAAATTAAACCACTTATTCACCCCCTCTCAATGGTTAATCAAATTTTGGGATCTAAAAGTGGTGTAATAGGATAAGTTCCATCTAAAGATATAGGTGAGTATTTATGAAGTGCATTATTTTTGAGACGAGTGAGCTATCTCAGATGGGGAAAAATAAATTTACTCATTATGATACTAATATGAATATTTTTTCCAAGTCATATAAAACTATAAAGAAAAGACAAGAATTAAAGATAATGAATAATATTACTGTAAATGGAGAGACACCACCAATTGTATGTAATCAAAGTGGTATATATTTGAATAATTATTTTGATTATGATTCTTTTGATTAAGCCTGCTCAAGATGTGATGATAAAGTATCACATTGTTATCATTATTTTATATTCAAATAATATATAAAGAAAATAAAAAATATAAGTGGAAAATTTTATTATTGGAAGCCTTAGGGGTTTCTAGGATGAAACATTATTGATGGATGAAGAGGCTCTTGCTGTAGAAGATGAATTGTCAAAAATGGATTTCATATCCAATAATCTCATAAAACTTATGAATGAAAAGGGTGAAAATATTTATTTTTTTCATGAAATATATGAAGAATCCATTAAATAAATTTTAAGAAATATTTGTGAGAAATATTTCATGATATAGTGTTTTTGAAATATTTCAATGCACTTCAAATATTACTCAACGGTTCTAGTTTCCTAATATTATCAATTAAAGGATAAATAAAACAAGGTAAAGGAGGAGAATAACTCATTACATGAGCAAGAAAAATTCTTGAAGAACAAATTATGAAACTATAAGAGGATTGGGAAGAAATGATGAGATTATTTGAAGATAAAAATAACTCCCTCAATATGAAGTTTTTATTGTTAGAGTTGAGATAGAGGAATCCTGAATCGGGAATCAGCACAATATGAAACCTCCTAAATTGATGAAAAAAGATATGTTTCCACACAAGTGTGGATTAAGGATCACGACTCTATGAATATCATGAGACCATCCTAAAACAATTGGAAAAAGCATCCAATAAGAAGTTATCCAAAAACAAATAATATATTTTATACACTAATGCTGTTTTAAGTGAAGGTACAAGTTTAAAACCCAATCCTGGGAAAATATAAACTGTGAAAAATACTTATAAACCCACCACATTAAAGGTTGATAAGTATTGATATAATAAGATATGATCTTCAATGAGTATCCAAAATAGTGATAGTTCCACTAAAAAGTAGAAAGTATCCCAATTTATAAAATATATAAAGACTACCCCAAAAAATATGATAAGAAGGCACATAGGCTATTGTTGGTGTGGGTGGATGTTTGGGAACAAGTAATTAGAATTTTGGAATAAAATAAAAAATAAGGAAAATAATCGAAGGCCTATATTTAGCGGTAGAAAAGGTGAAGAAAATTCAATAAATACAATAAAAATGATAAATACATAGAAAATAAAAGCTTAAAAGTCAAACTGAAGATGTGAAAAAAACAAGAATATCGTTAAAATAACTATCTCCAAGAAGTACAATGAGATATTATTTCATACTTCTAAAGGATAGATAAATATTTGAAGAATATCACTACCACTTAGGAAAACAAAATATTAGTTTGAAGAAGTAAACTAGAAAAAAAGTATGTGGATAGAATGTACATCAAGGTAAAAGATTTGAGTTTTGAGATTTTAGTTGGTGTTGTGAAAGATATGGGAAAAACATACTCTTTCTCATATAACATGTGAATTCTTGGAAACATGAATGAATCAATGGGAACATATGAATCATGTATGAGAACATGTTCCCAAATAAATAATGTTTTGATCAGGAAACCATCCAAGATACCAATTAAGAATACATATAAATGCTTAAAAGATATATGTGGAAGTTGTAATTAAAAGGTCTACACAACAAAGAAATGCATGATAATATTTTTAGAATATATTCTCTAAAATGAGAATTGTGAGTGTATTCCATATAAAAATAGTGGAATGTCACATGAATATCCTGATAATATAGAAATTTTTAGGAAAGTGTGTCTAGTTTTTAGGCCATATCAATTGAATTTGGATAAGAAAAAAGTAGAAACTAAAAAATTCTAAATATAATGGAAAAAAAGTTACTGCAAAAACAGGGATGAAATTTTTTTTTCCGCCCAATGTTTATGAGAAGTTTACATAGATTGGGAGAATATAATGGCCCAATTTGAGATTATGTTTGCATCCTGAATGTCACTCTTGGAGAACAAGAAGGACCCTCATTATTACCTATTATTTAATTTTTCTTCAAGCTAACATTAATGTAATTGAATGAGATGTTTGAGGCATTCACATCTGAAAATCATGAAGATTTTTTATTTTATGAATTTTGATGACTTCCATAAAATGTAAATAAAAGAGTGCATTCGTTAAACGAGATCCACCTTGAGATGAATATGCCCTTTTTCTAAATTTTGGTGAAACGAAAAATTATAGGAATATTTTAAGCCTTAGGTTGTGGTATTCCAATAACACATTAATCAATCATTCTTAATTACATTAAAATTAAAAATTGTGGTGGTCTTGGTTGATGAAAATATTTTACATGGGGTTTATATCTTTTACACTAAAACTTTCTGATGTATTTATGGAAGTGTGCGTATTATTTAACATTTTATTGATAAATTTGTTATCTTATTCTTTATAAAATGATAATTTGAGAATTTATATGAATGAATTTACATGCATGGTTATTTATGGAAAACATGAGTAGCCTTGATCATTTATATCATGTTTTCTACACCGGGTTATCTCCTGTATAATTATAGTTGATTAATTAAAGGATCCTTGTTATGTTAACCAAGTGATATCATCCCTCTATCTGATGTTTTCATGAAATAATATTAAATTAGTGGAGAACATGTTATTAAGAAGAATGATAAGAATGACCCCACTTACCATTTTAATTTTATTTCCAATAAAGTGAAGAATACTTTGAGCTAAAATATTTACATTTTAATTTGTGAGGAGGCATTAAAAAAGAAATAAAAAGGGGGTGATTTTTATGCCCACTATTGTATCTATTTTCAATTATGTGTCAATATGTGTTTGGGAGAGTTGGTGGTGGATGATGTGGTGATGCGTAGATAATTTTTATGGATCCACTTGATAAAATTGGATGTATTTATTGGGAAATTATTCTTGTAAATATGATGATATTTAGAATGATCTTAATTTCAAGGAAAATTTCAATAAGGGCGATACATTTTCTATAATTATGTTTTTAAATATATTTCAAGAATTGAATTCTATG
Source organism: Viscum album (assembly GCA_963277665.1). NCBI lineage: Eukaryota > Viridiplantae > Streptophyta > Magnoliopsida > Santalales > Viscaceae > Viscum > Viscum album. Next base: position 1,894,695,856 of record OY728164.1, read on the forward strand.
ATGAAGTGTTTAGAAGAAGAATTACTAAAAATACATGAAAAATAATATTATTTTTCATGAGTTATTACAGTAGGAATATGATTTTAAGAATATTATTTGAGTTTCTTTGATTTTGAGTTTCATATGGAATGATTTTTTTGGCTAACTCATTTGATTTTCCTTATTCAAAAAACAATGACAAGAACATGGTCTAGGAGCCATCTCTACCCTACGTTAGTGGAGGATGATATCAACTATTCATGGGAGTTCTCTTGTAGGCCCAAATGGTGGTAGATGATAAGGTGGTCCACATTGGTCTCATTGGGATACACAAGTAAGTACATATGCAGATGGGATAGGGAATTTTTGGGCTAGTACAGGTGTAGTTTAGCCGGTGAGGTGTGTGTGGTGTGTTGCGGGCGCCAAACCCCATAAATAGAATGAAGCACAAAAGAAAGAAATTTATTTATAAACAAGTACTAAACTAATTTTGAGTTTTATGTGGGACATGAAAATACTAGATACTATTCATGACATAAAAAAGTTATGAAAATAATGCTGGCCACCCGCTGAATTCAATCTCGGCCATTCAATTGCTACAGATTAATTTTCCTCAACCTCAGCCACATGAGGATTTCCAGTATAACACAGTTCATAGATGAACGTATGATGAATGATGTAGAGGTATACATATATTTTTTAAGGACAAGATTATGGTGTGATGTGACCATGAACCCAAATACATACAATCTATGTCTTCCATTCAGGAGATTAATCGGGGAACAAGCTTTGACTAAATGTAAAATAAGTCTCAAAAGGATATTCAAATATTGGATGAGTTTTAACATTAATAGATGAAGAGAAGAATGTGATCATCATCACATGCTAGTGAAGAAAGAACATGAAGTCTCATAAGAAAATAAAAATTTATTTTTAGCATCAAGTGAATATTAAAATAAAGGAAATCCACAAGTCATATATTTAATTTACCAAATGATCCGGTGATATTAAAATAGTGAGATGGTATAAAAATAGAAATAACTGATGTGTCATGAAACTTAATATATAAGTGGTGATCAAGTTATATATATATATATATATATATGTAGATTCAATGATAAATAAATACTACCAAAATATTAAGAAGTTTCAATTTTTTCTAAAGAAAACCAAATCATTGTGATCAGATTTGTTTCCTTAAGAGATTCCATGTAGCACTATTATTCGTTGAATGATAGATCATACATGAATTCTACTTGTTTTTAATGATAAAATTTCATCATTAATAAATTATTCTATGAATCTATTTAGTATTTTGTTGTTCGACTGTGTATATTTTTATCTATTTGCATGAATCATGAGTCACACTACGCTAGTCTAAAGGTATTATTTGAGAAGACTTCATACACTCTTGTGTAGTAGAATAATGATCCAAGCACATTTTGATATTTTCAAAGGATAAGGTTCATGCTTTTACATATATGAAAATATAATGGTCCACTGTGAATAAAATGAACAAAGGAATAAGAAAGGAATTGTGTGATACTTGCACGTAGAACAAGCCATTTGGGTTTATTCACAAGAGAGTGGAAAGTAGAAAGTGCATGAATACATGAAATATTTTAATTCATAATCACATGAGAAAAAATATATTAGAATAGATTCAATTTTAGGTTTCATATAAAATAAAAACAAAGAATATATATGTGAAACATATTAAAAAGTAAAAATTCCATGCATTGTTTTACCCATGCATGAATATTGAGGAATGCACATGTTTTTTATGCATGAATAGCGTATAGTGAACTTGAGACTGAAGAAATGTAGAAAATCATAGGAGTTCATATATGAGAAGATAATATTCTGAAACAATACAATAACATTATTTCATAAAATAAAATTTATTATATTTTGTACACCACTTTCACACTCCTAAGTGAGGCCGAGTCTTCATTCAATGATGAATGAACTACAACCTAATCACTTACTACAAAGAGGAAATAGACCATATACAGCTGATCAAATATATTATAGGAAGAAAAAATAGATGAAAAGGAACATGAACTATGTACATGATCAAGTGGGTTTCAGAAAACTCATGGGGTGATTAAAAATCATCATATAGTGGATAAATACTTGATGGAATGTGAATTATTTCAACTGAGTCCATGAGTAGGTGAAGTCTCTCAGTTGGAGTCGGAGTAGAATAAGTATCTTAGTTGGAGGTGAGAGTAAGAGAAGTCCCTTATGTGATTTCGGAGTAGGCTACTGTTAATTATGGTAACATTATGGTATGTAGTATAAATAACATCCTGAATAGATCCATCGGTTAAGATATAGTGTTATTCTCTATCGACCATTTTAATTGATAAAAATATTTTAGTAGAGAATCCATGTAGCGGGTATAACCAACATGAAAAATAGTAGGAATGTCAGATAATACTTGTAAATAACATGTGACGTGCTCTTGATTATCATTACTGCATATGAGGTGAGACTATGAGATATTACTGAGTGGATTGATATGATTAACAATTTCAGGAGGATGAAATAAAAATAAAATGATTAATAAAAGTAGACCAATTATTCACCCCCTCTTAATTCTCAACTTAGAATGGGGATCTGAAAACAATAATTTTCTAAAATAGATTATTCAACTCCTTAAACATATATTTGGTCAAATACCACTCATTCAATAGGAAAATAGTGGTGTTAAATAGATTTTAATGTTTTACCCTAAATTTTTAATGTAGGTTTACCTATTTTTTTGAGGAAAAATTCTTTACCATATTCACTATAAATAATGAAAAAAATTAATATTTACCTATTAAATTATATTAACTATTATTTATAACAATATGGAATACATATTATCAAATTAAAATAATAGAAGTTGTATATATTAATCTAAAAATAAATCTGTAATATGTGATTAAAATGGGTTTAAAAAAAAATGAATTTTCAAGAAAAATATGATCTTACTCAAAATATATGACAGATAACCATAATTATATGAATTTTAATTCATATATATATATATATATATGGTACATATATTTTATTTAAATCATTCTTCATTAGATTTTATTTATGTTACATCCCTGGTAAATATATAATAATATTTTTTCATATTTTATTATTATTTATGAATTATAAAGCAATTTTAACTTTAAAGGTACTCTATGTCCAATAGTACACCTCACACACAACAATGAGTTTATCTGAAATCCTGTGTTGCATGAAAGACTGAGTTATACCAAAAAAATAATATATTGTTAATATTATTATATTAAGTGGTAGTTATCACCTAACTGTTATATTGGAAGGATTGAATAGGAATAACTATATTTTATTTACAAATGTTTATAAAATGTTTTACCTTTACCCAATAAAATTTTTAGGCTTAAAATAAGAATAAATCCAATTTAAAGCATACAAAAGTCAATATTTTTTATATGTAGTTTTACCACCTTTTAACGGAGAACCAATTTTAAATATATTTATTGATACTTTAATATTTTTTATGTGAAATTATAAAAATTATTTTTTATAGAAAAATTTTAAAATTTACTTTGGGTGATTTTTTGGTATTTTTCTGAGAACATTCATATTTTGATGAATAGTGAATAAAACTGAAGTTTAGATCAAAACTACATTTTCTCCTATTTATTTATAGAGTTAAATTAGGTTTTTATATAGTTATAAATTATATTTAGTAAAATTTAATTTCATTCAAACTAATCTAGGTAATTGGAAACCATTTCAAATTTTATTTATATATAAAAACATAGCAAAACTTTTGAATATTTTCACTTTAAAAACATATTGTCATATCCCTACAATAAGATTAATTTTAAATAAATTTCTTCTACTTTTGTGTTTGGAATATAGAAAAATGGATCCCATATTTTGAATCAGCATAATTTAAAATTTCAAATAAGGTCAAATTAGTAATTTTCCAAAAATATTAGTTAAAGTAATTAAAAATAATTACAACGATTAAGATAAAAATTAGCATAACAAGGGATTAAACCTTAATCTAAACGTCCATAATGTAACTCCTCGACCCTAGTTACCCAGAATCGGTGCATTATTACATAACATTGGAATGATACAAAGAATCATGTCCCGAAATGCTGATCAGTTTAGTAGCCTTGGAATTACCAGATACATACATAAGTTTTACATTACATCAGGAAATAAAAAAACAACATCGTGTCCCCTTTGAACACTATTATATCCCTTATACTATTCCTATATGTTAATCATAATATAATTCTTTTGATCCTGGAAAAAATAAAACATAATAAAGGGGTGATCTCAGATGCTTATTAAGGATAACAATATAGCAAAAACTATCATAAATAAGAATAAACATTTTAGGCAATGTATAAGACTAGAACACAAGCCTTTTAAATGTAAACTTCAGCATAATATGGAGAAGATAAAATCAAATAATTCCATTTAATTATTTAGATAGATATTATATAGTTTAATAATTAGATGCAATATCCATTGCCACTTTTATAATGATGGAATGCATAATGCCAGACTTCATAACCACATAGTCAAGACCTTCTGCGAAGACTACAAATAATTATTTTCAAAGCCTTATTCCAAGACCCTTGTTTGTATCATGAGCCCTACTGATGCATCGATGAGCTATAGCGGGCTCCACCCATCACTTACTAAGTCCAATGCATTCCTCATATGAAAAGGTATAAACATAACATAAATATTTGTATTAAACTAGCATACGAAATGTCAACACTTTATCCATAAACCATGAATGGTATAAAATTAACACATCCACGGTCAAACATAACTCATTAATTACAATATTGAAGATTGTATTATAATAAATAAACCTCAATTAATAATAATTAAGTATATTGACATTGATGAAAATAACCATCAAAACTATTTGTGCAAAATATCTCCCTTTTTCTTTAAAACATTTAATAGTCTCACTATTTATCAAGAAGCCATTTAAAATAGATTTTTTAATTAACGTTCCCCATACCACATTGAAAATTTTAAAAGGAATTTTAATTTTAAAAAATTAATATCTATAAAAATAAAACCTTAAAACCATTTTAAAAACATGGACATTAATGAGAAATATTTAGAAGAATAAATTTTTAAAACATATAAATTGATATTTTAGTCAGATTTCCGAACCAACTGAGAGAAGCTTGAATAAAAATAATTGAGGTAATATAAACATAATAATATCATGAGAATAAAGGGATTTATGATATACTATGTCAATGTACAGTATATACACCAAATAAAAGTGAATTGGCGTATAACAAAAATAAGTCTTAATGGAATGTAAGATGAGATGAATTCCATTACAAAGACCGTATTGTTAGGTTAAAGATAAATAAATGACATAATTATGTGTGAAAAATATAAATAAACTCAACATTATTGGATATTTAGTGTAAATAAATCATAGGACATTCACACATATTCTTGTAAAAACAACACCAATGACTTGGATGTTTAACTCAATGAATAGAAATCGAGTTAAAATTACTCTTATCAAGTTTATATTGATGAATTGAGAATTTATCAATGGAGTGATTATGTGTATCAAAGTTATATCCACACAATGATAAGTGGAAATTACTACATAATTAAATAAATAGCGATTTCACACATAATATCGGGGTAATGTAATCAATGAAGTTTGTGTAAAACCGAATGAGTGGAAATGGAAATTAGAAATTTCTTTACCGATTTGGTAACTTATGAAAAATACACCCTATGAAAGAAGGATAATCCAATTATGATGTAAATACCCATAAATTAATGTTTATAACAAAAAATAATTCAATCATGGCCAGTATATACACCGCATAAAAGGTAGTAGTAGAAAATATAGCATGATTATCACAGAAATAAAAGTGAGATAAAAACCCCTTACCAAGTTATAATCAATCGAGTCATATGAAAAAAAGTTAATAACCACCAAATGATTCACATAATAACATGAATATAATTAGAATCATGATAATATATTTCAAATGGCAGTACACAATACACCACAAGAAACAAATTAGTGGCGAACAATGGAAATCTCACAGAATTAAAAGCCAGATAAGAAACCCCTTACCACATTGCAATAAATCGAGTCATATTACAAAAAGTTAATAACCAACAAAATTATTCACATAATAACATTAATATAAAGATAATCATGATAATATATATCAAATGAAAGTACACAATACACCGCATGAAACAAATTAGTGGCGAACAATGGAAATCTCATGAAATTAAAAGTGAGATAAGAAATGCCTTACCATGTACATTTCCTTGGTTGAGGGTAATTTAACCTCCTGTTTAATCATTAAATAATTTTTATTAAATTATAAAATAATTATATACATAATTATGATATCATATATGATCATCTAATATTTCTTGTTAATAATATTTTAGTAGTATCATCATTTCAGTTGTCAATTTATCTGTTTTCCTTTACATGATCGGTTAAGTAAGCCATGATTGTTATGGATATGATGATTTTATTCATATACTGAATTATTTTAAGTTCTTAAACCATATTTTTAATAATTAGATTAAAATTATTCTTGAATTATTATTATGGGGAATGAATCTCATCACGTTCATGGAGATAGTAATCCGTACGTACGCACGAGCGACAATATCAATATATTGATGGCAAAATCATATATAATTGAATGTTATATCATATAAACAGAATCATTAAAATTTTATATTTATTATTTAGGTCAATTATACATTATTAGTATACCCATCCAAATAATTAAGTGTTTGAATAACTAACTACACCACGACGTGGAGACGGTAAGCCGTACGTACGCACGTATGATGACTTTTTCATTCATATGATGGATAGAATAATGAATATGGTTGTACCATTTTTATAATAAAATAACTGTATATAGAAGATACAAGTGTTATTATTTTATAATGTAAACAAAAAGAAAGAGTAAGTGGAAGAATAAAAGAACTTGAAAGAGGTGATGAAATATTTACCTCTTCTTCGGGTTATTCCTTTTATTGGATCAAAAGGGCTCCTTAGGATGGAGTTATGACCAAATTAATTCCTCTAGGATGAAGGAAGGAAAGTTGGGAGGGTATTTGGGTAGTTTTTGGCCGAGACATATGGATTTGGAGGTGTGAATTTGAGAGAAGGGGAAGTGGCCTTTTATAAGTGGGTGAGGGTCACTATAGGAAATGCTTAAAATATTATTTTATAATAAAACCATTTTCCATTTATAATATCTAATAAATGATTTATTTAGAGGATAAGTTGGGTATGGGTATAGAAAACCTCTAAACCATTAGGTTTTTGACAAGTTTTGGTCACCATATTAACCTTATCATTTAGATTTAACTCTTAGTTAAATAGTTTGACATTTACGATATCACTTTGTATTTTTATACTATATGGTTAATAAACATAATATAACAAGACAAGAGAATACCAAGTGATTAATTATTAATATATATAACCTTATCTAATTACTTTGACCAAAACATAGGTTTTTAGGAATATTATATCAATTAATAATATAGTAATTGTTTCAAAAACTCAATTATGTCAATTTTGACATTATTTAGTATTTGTTTTTTGTGAAAATAATAACAGCATTATTAATTCAAAAAAAGTTATTTAATAAACCATAAAATGTCATATTAACCTCTAAAATTAGTGTAATTCATAAAAATTCTCAAATTACATTTATTTGGATATTTATAATATCAATTATTTTAATCTTTCATTAATAAGGTAATTACAGCGTTATCATTGTGTCATAAATAAATTAAATTATTCAGTGTCTAAAAATTATAAATAACATACCATTATGTAGTAAATTTTTTTATCTTTCTAATGAATATTTATAGTTGAATTTATTTTATTTATAACCCTATATTAAAAATAGTTTACTTTTTAAACATTGAATTTATTTCTTTTAGCACTTATTTAAATAAAATAATAATAAACGTCCTAATCTAATACAAGTGGACAAAAGGGGATCATATTCTATTCCTAAGGTTTTTTTGGTCTAATTAAACTTATCCAATATAATTAGGACATGTGTTAAGGTAATTATAACATCATTTCTACCCTTAATTACCTTATTTACTTTTAACTGTGGAAAATAAAAGTCCAAAGTTACTATTCACCAAAATTATTTTCATCCTATTGATCCAAATTTTACTTACTGATATGAACCATGTCTCTTGGATTTTTGAAATTAATATCATAGAAGTGGTAAAATTAAGTTTTATGAAAATTTGTAAATGCTCCTAGGTGGTGGGTAAAAGACGGTAAAAAGTTCAATAAACGTTTATACATCTAATGACTCCAATGAATTACATTGATCTTATATTGGTATTATATATATATTTTGACTTAAAATAAATTTAAATAAAATAAATAATTATTTATATAAAATGTTGGTTTTAAACTATAACGCAATGTTTTTGATTATTCTTCAAAAATTGAATGTTTTTAGAAAAATACGAAAAATTTACCCAAAGATAATTTTGATATTCCAAATTCAAAAATTAATTCTATTTTACAAAATTCAAAACATTGAAGTTTCATTAATTAATTTAAAATTAATTCACGTTGTCAAAACCGAAAAGTAGGTTTTTAAAAAATAAAAACTATCAAAAGATTAACACGTGTTTATGTCAAATTTAAATTTGAAATTAGTTATAATGACCTAAATTGTATTAAATGATAAAAATATAATCTAATTATACATAAAAACCATTCAAATTCGTAATTTAACATTATAAATTATTTTGATTAAAAAGGTTGTTTTTAATTAAAATTTAGTATTTTTCAGTATTAATCAAAATATGAAAGTTATCAGAAGAGTAAAAAAAATTATCCAAAATAAATTTTTATGTCCTGATTCTAAATAATAAATTATTTTAATTAAATTGAATACATAAAAGTTTCAAATATTGGTTTTAAATAGGGGTTTCCATTAAAATGTGGTAAAATTGCATTTTTTGAAAAATACTTCTTTTTTTTTCTGGAAAAATGTATTTGTTCTTATATTATGTCCAAGAAGCACATAATATAGATTATAAAATTATATAGAGTATATAAAATTCAAAATTCAGTTAATACTATTCATAAGTACTTTTTGAACGGCTCGTTTGGTACGTCGTGGTGCACTCGAACTCGGTGTTGCGTGTAGCGCAAGCTATTGAATTACTTTAAAGAAAATAAATTACTATGAAATATTGGGGTGTTATATATTTACTCACTTTTGTAAATTTCATCCTTGAAATATTAAAATTGGGCTTGGGAACTTCATTGAATGTCCCACATCGGAAAAAGAGTTAATAAAACTATAACTTTAAAATAAGGAAAGAGAAGTACAAAGGTCACCTGAGATAACCCATATTAGGATTATGTGTTGGAAAACAAGGATATGGCAGATAAATTAAGTGTCAAGTTTTGATGGAGATTTATAGAAAACAAGATCAGGAGAAAGTCAACAACAAGAAAACCCCAAACTTGTAATGGGATAAACAGTCATTAGTTTTCCAGTAGGAAAAGCAAACAGAAAACATTTTTTTAAGTTCCATTTCATAAATCTGAGTAATTTATTCATGAGATTGACTAAGAACATAAAGAGATAAAATTCCTTTTTAAGTAGAGTTCTATCCTTTAATAAATTTCTTCCACTAACTCATGATTTTTTTTCAAACTATGAGTATTGAAGATGACTTGGTCACACCTGAAGCGCTAGAATCAACTTCTAGATAATCACATTATCAAAAAGGATAAACATTGTATTTCACTTGTCTTTAGAGATTAAGCAAAACCAAAATGGTTAGTACAAGATCAGATGATCCCCAAAAAGGATAATATTTTATAGAAAGAAATACTAATCTTAATTTTTAAAATTAAACTAAAAATACCAAAATTTCATTAAATACCATTCAATAAACAAGTTTCCTTAAAATACTTCAATATAATCCATACTAATAATGAATCCCAAAACAAAGAATAGTTTGATTACATAGTCATCCATGTAAAATTGTATCTCTAAATAGCATCAACTACTCTTAAAGTCACATACTTAAAAGTAATTAATCTAATCACATATTCTCTATGGTAGGTTAATCATTTCCATAAATAACCCAAATCACTATAAATACACAATAAATACATATATAAGAATCAACCATTACTCCTAAAAATAAATCCCATTGTATTCTATTTTCCTTAGGCATATAGTCTTTCCAATAGAGCGAATGTCTCCCAAAATAACATTTATCACTTAATCACCAAATCATTTTCCTATACTAAGGATATCGATTTGATAAGACATAAGATCCCAAATAATCTTATTATTGATCAATAAAATCATTTAACTAAAAATAATTAGTCACACTAACCAGGGACTTCACGTAGTCCAGTGGTGAGTGGTAAATCCCAATCACACTCTGGTTGTGTGTTTGATTCCCGCAGCTTTGTCTAACAGGATGGGTTGTCACACGGTCTGTGTGTTGTCTTTTTTCAGAAACAATATTTTATAACATTCCCAAAATGAGATAAATTACCCAAAATAACTATAACATAATTTAACCACAAATGTTATCTCATACCTCACATTTTTCATCCCAAAAATTTATAACATGTAATTGCCTCAAATTCAAGGATCATATGAACCCAAATGGTTCTTTATAACTATATCCATAAAATAAAAGAAAATTCTTCCTCAAATTTCATTTTCACATAAAAAACTACATGGTTACACTTACAAGAGAATAGTATTCCAATGTAATCCAATACTTTAAAACATTTATCCATCCATTTATTTCCAAATAGGTTCTTCCTTGACTTAGAGGTTATCTTATAGAATAGGGCATTGCCTCAGGTAATGAAAAGGTCCCTTACATTTAAGGTAAATGATTAGAATTGGATTATTTGGATTATATTTATTTTCTTCCATAGAACACTTCATTTTTCCTCGATAATTCTTTGCTTTATGTACTTATTTCCCACACATAATTCATTTCTTTATTCCATTGAGACACTTTCCATGGTGACTCCTTCCTCATTTCCTACATGATTGCATGGTCCCCACTACTGCAGCTCTTATCATTCACCGCCTTTATCTTTTTTGTTGAGTCAAGGAGTTGGTTAATATATATGTCGTTGATCATATTTTTGGAAAACTGATTTGGCATGAACATTATATGTTTTACACCTATCAAAATTCCATTTTGTTTCTCATTTCCACCATCGTCCCCACCTTGTACATCATCTTCTATGTTACTATGACTTCCTTGGAATCTAACCATTGACTAACATAAGAAAGCATAGTGTGAGTCATAAAATATTTTAAAGAATATCATAACACCTTATTTTAAATCTAAAAATCTTTAGGATTAATCAATGTTATTTATTCTCATCTTATATTAAAATCCTTCGAATTGGTTTGTAAAGAAAATGTGAATTATCATAAGCATATCCCCCGAGAGTGTCATAAGTAAGAGTTCAGCAAGGCCCATTGTCATGTTCTAGGATACCCCGGGTCAAGCCCGAACTCCTTGTTGGTGTTTTCACTCCTAGAACTACTACAAATATGACCTTTATCAGCACTAGAAAAGTCCATTAACAGTGCTAAAAAAACTATGTTAATTATGGTGAAGATAAAGGGACCCCCCTTTTATCATCACTAAAAGAAGCGGGATAAAGGCCCCTTTTCTATATGCTAAAAAAAGCGCTGATAAAAGGGTCCTTTATCAGCACTTTTTTAGAGCTGATAAAAGTTAAAAATATATTAAATATATATATATATATATATATATTGAAATTTTGAGTTGTTTTAACAGCGTTTGAAGCACCCCTTTAACTGCGCCCACCGCCCACGGTAGCCCACACACGTCCCAGGCCAGCTCCACCCAGCCCCACCCCCCTTTAACAGCACTAGGAAAGTCCCCACACCTGTGCGCACGACCTGCCTCCCCTAGGATTTGAACTCGAGATCTCTTGCCTGCGTGCCTAAGCCTTTACCACTCCACTATATTGCTTTGCTTTTCATTTATTAATATATCCATTTATATATATATATATAGTTATATTTACTCATATATTAATATATATGTATATTTAGTTATATTAATATATATATATCCGTATATAATATATATATATATATTAACATTTATATATTTATAGTCATATTAATATATACATATATATTTAGTCATATAAATATAAATATATATTTAATCAAATTAATATATATATATATATATATCTGAATATTAATATAAATTTATATCTATTAATATATATATTTAGTTAAAAAAATTTATCCATATTTTATTTGTATATTAATATATATTTATAAGATTAGTTTTAAATACATTTATAAAATATGTTTTCTTATGTGTGTTTTTATAAACAAATAAATAAATACATACATACATACATATATACAACAAACACACACACACAGAGATATATATTATATTTATATATGTAGGTATAATTATACATATTTATATATATTTAAAAATATTATATATTAACATGTATATACAGAAGTGCTAGAAATGAGGTCTTGAAAAACCTAACAAATTGTAGAGTCACTAAAAAAGACATGAATTTTTCTCCAGGTGTTTGTTTCAGCTCTATGAACAGTCAAAGTGAAGCTCAAGGAATGAAAAACGTTAAAACAGGTGCATAAGGCTGAAAAAACACAGAGATAATAAGTTATGACTCTTTGAAAAAAAAATTGATAGGGGTCCGGACATGAAAATTTATTTTTGGAGGCCTTCTGGTGGTTTTTTGGGCTTTTTTGGTCTCATATGTTATTGAGCCTACGGTTGAGTAAACCAAATATCTATATCCCTTCGCTTCCTTCGATTTGATATGTGGTAGAGCCCAAATTGAAACCCGAAGCGAAAGTTATGGCCATTTGAAGTTGGACTTTTTTTAGAGTGCTATAACTGATATATCTTTCATTCCTCTGATCTTCTAATGGTTTCGATAAGATATGGTCGTCACTAATTTCATGAGCTTCAATTTTATGGGTTGTGGCACTCAAATGGACAACCGTAGTAGAAGTTATTCCTTTTTTAGTGAGTTTCTCTTTTCTTAAGTTTTTAGGAGATACGTGAGTTGTAAAATTTCGAACGACAATAACTTCTGCTTCGAGTGTCCGTTTTGGATCTACCACATATCAAATAGAACTTTAATAAATGTTACACACTCCAGTGATCATTGAAACCCCTTCCAAAGTTCTTTGAGGTTCATAAAGGACTAAAAACCCTCTAAACAATCATAAGTTTGGCTCAGGGGGTCCGTTTTTCCATAACTTCTACTCCAGGTGTCCGTTTTTCCTCAACCACATGTCAAATAAAATATTACCTCCATACCTACACTACAGTGACCATTGTAACAGCTTCTCATATTTTTCAAGGTACTAAAAGGTCCTTAATCCCTACAAATGATTATAATTTCCGCTCCGGGGTGTCCATTTTGGGTCTATGACATATGAAATCTATATAAAAAATATTTTAAAAAATATTTATTATATTTATATCAATATAAATATAATTATATATCAATATATTATATTTTATGAATTTTTGAAATATAAACATTTATATGTGCTAGGAAAATGCGCACAGATAAAACACCCCTTTATCAGTGCTACTAAAAAAAGCACTGATAATGGGTAGCACCGCAGAAACCCAGTTTTGTGGTAATGTAGGTACATCTATGCCAGAGCCGCCTCTACCTGATCATATCTAGATAGGGATGTATTGCTTGGAAAACTCACAAAATCTCTACAGTACCAAAATTATAGGAAGTTCTTCTATACTAATCCTCAAATTCTATCCTAGGGTAGTGTTCTCTATTCGACGTTTTTCTAAATCTAGTTTCCAAGGTTTGTACTAAACATCCTTTGATACCAACTCTAACGCCCCGAACCCAGTTACCCATAATCAGTGCATTATTACATTAAATTGGTATGATACAAGTAATTATGTCCCAAAAGACAGATGATTTTAGTAGCCTTTTAAGTACTAGATACATAAATAAGTTTTAAATTACATCATGAAATAAAAAAACAACATTGTGTCCATTTTAAACACACTTATATCCCATAGCCTATTCCTACAGGTTAATCATAATATAATTCTTTGCATCCTAGGAAAAATAAAAATAAGAAAGAGGTGATATTAGATGCTTAGTAAGGATACCAATATAGAGGAAACTATCATAAATAAGAATAATCATTTAAGGAAATATATAAGACTGGAACACAAGCCTTTTAAACTTAAAATTCAGCATAATATGGAAAATCTAAAATCAAATAATGCCATTTAATTATTCACATGGATATTATACTAGTCTAATAATCACATGCAATATCAATTTTCACTATCATAATGATGGAATCCATAATGCCAGACTTCATAACCACATAGTCTAGGCCTTATGCCAAGACTACAAATAATATTTTGTCAAGGCCTGGTTCCAAGACACTAGTTTGTCTCATGAGACCTACTGATGCATCGAGGATCTATTGTGGTCTCCACTCATCACTTACTATGTCCAATGCATTCCTCATATGAAAAGTTTTAAACATAACATAAACATTTGTATTAAAACTAGCATACAAAATGTCAATACATTATCCATAAACCATGAATTGTATAAAAATAACACATCCAGAGTCAAACATAACTCATTCATTAAAATATTGAATATTGTATTATAATAAATCAACCTAAATTGAGAATAATGAAGGATATTTACATAGATGAAAATAATCATCAAAACTATTTGAGAGAAATATCCCCGTTTTTCATTAAAACATTTAAAAGTCTCACTATTTTTCAACAAGCCATTTAAAATAGATTATTGAATAAAAGTGTCCCATACCACTTTGAAACTTTTAAAAGGAATTTCATTTTTAAAAAATTAATTTCCATATAAATAAAAACTTAAAACCATTTTAAAACATGTACATTAATGAGAAATATTTAGAAGAATAAATTTTTAAAACATATAAAATGATATTTTATACAGAGTTCCTAACCAAATGAGAAACGCTTGAATACAAATAATTGAGGTAATAAAAAAATTATAATATCATGATAATAAAGGTATTAATGATATACTATGTAAAGTTTAGTATATACACAAAATAAAAGTGAATTGGTGCATAACAACAAGGAAGTCTCAATGGAATGAAAGATGAGATGAATTCCTTTACAAAGACCATATCCTTAGGTTAAGGATAATTAAATGATATAGTTATGTGTGAAAAATATAAATACACTCAATATGAATCGATATTAATTTTAAATAAATCATAGTACATTCACACGTATTCTTTTAAAAACAATACCAATGACTTGGATGTTTAACTCAATGAATAAAAATTGAGTTAAAATTAATCTTATCAAGTTTATATCAACGACCTGAGAATTTATCAATGAAATTATTATGTGTATTAAAAGTATATCCGCATAAAGGTATGTGGAAATTATTACATATCTAAATAAATAGTGATTTCACACATAATATTTGGGTAAAGTAATCAACGAAGTTAGCGTAAAACCTAATGAGTGGAAGTGGAAATTTGAAATTCCCTTACCGATTTGGTAACTTATGAAACATACACCCCATGAAAGAAGGATCATCCAATTATTATGTAAATGACCATAAATTGAAGTATATTATGCCAAAAATACAATCAGGGGTAGTAAATAAACCATACAAAAGATAGTAGTGGCAAATATAGCATGAATGTCACAAGAATAAAAGTGAGATGAATACCTATTTCGACATTGTAATTAATCGAGTCATATGACCAAAAGTTAATAACCACCAAAGTATTCACATAATGACATGAATATAAAGATAATAATTTTAATATATATCAAATGTTTGTACACAATACACTACATGAAAAAAATTAGTGGCGAACAATGGAAATCTCACGAAATTAAAAGTGTGATAAGAGACCCCTTACCACGTTGCAATCAATCGATTCGTATGACAAAAAGTTAATAACCACCAAATGATTTATAGAATACCAAGAATATAAATAGAATCATGATAATATATATCAAATATAAGTACACAATACACCACATGAAAAAAATTAGTGGCGAACAATGGAAATCTCACCAAATTAAAAGCGAGACAAGAAACCCCTTACCTTGTACTTTTCCTTGGTCGAGGGTATGTTAACCTCCTGTATAGTAGTTAAATCATTGTTATTAAATTTTAAAATAACTATATACATAAATATGATATCATGTATGATCCTATATTATTTATTGTTAATAATATTTTAGTAGTATCATCATTTCAGGTGTTAACCGATCCGTTTTCCTTTAGATGCTTGGTTACGTAAGCCATGTTTGTCATGGATAGGATGTATTTTATTCATATTAAAAATGATATTAAGTTCATAAACATTATTTTTATTCATAAAATGAAAATTATTCTTGAATGATTACGATGGGGAATGAATATCATCGCGTTCGTGGAGACAGTAATCTATACGTACGCACGAGCGATAATATCATTATATTGATGGTGAAATTGTATATAATTGACTGTTACATCATATAAATAGAATCATTAAAATTTTTTATTTCTTATTTACATCAATTATACATCATTATTATACCCATCCAAATAATTAAGTGTTTGAATAACAAACTACACCACGACGTGGAGATGGTAAGTCGTACGTATGCACGTATGGTGACGTTTTCATTCATATGATGGATAGAATAATGAATATGGTTGTAAAATTTTTATAATAATATAATATTATATAGAATATACTGAATTTATTATTTTAGAATCAAAACAACAATGAAATAGGATGTCGAAGAAGAAAATAACTTGAATGAGGTGATGAAATATTTACCTGTTCTTCGGGTTCTTCCTTTTGATTTGATCAAAAGGGATCCTTAGTTTGACTTTGTGACAAAAGGAAGGAATCTAGGATTAATGGAGGAAATATGGAAGGATATTTTGGCAGGGTTTGGCCGAGCCAAATGGATTTGGAGGTGTGAATTTGAGAGAAGGGGAAATTCCCTTTTATAAGAGGGGTGAGGGATACTTTTGGAAAAGCTTGAAATATTATTTTATAATAAAATAATATTATATTTATAATGGATCCAAAATGATTTATTTCATGGATAAGGTGGGGATGGGTCGAAAAATTCTCAAACAATAGGTTTTAGAGAGGTTTAGGTCACCATATTATCCTTATCATTTAGATTTAACTCTTAATTTAATAGTTTAACATTTACCATGTCCCTTTTATTTTTATATTATATGGTTAATAAACTTACTATAACAAGAAAAGAGAATTCCAAGTGGTTCTTTATTAAAATATATAACTTTGTCTATGTCCTTTGGCTGAAACATAGATTTTTAGGAATATTATATCAATTAATAATATATTATTTGTTTTAGAAACTCAATTATGTCAATTTTGACACTATTTAGTATTTGGTTTTTGTGAAAATCATGAAAACATGATTACATCAATAAAATTATTTAATCAACCCTAATATTTCATATTAACATATAAAATTTGTGGAATTCATCGAAAGTTTAAAATTACATTTATTTTGATATTTATAATATCAATTATTTTAATCTTTCATTAATAAGGTAATTACTGCATCATCATTGAGTCATAAATAAATTAGATTCTTTAGTGTATAAAAATTATAAATTAAATACCATTATGTATAAAATTGTGTTATTTTTCTAATGAATATTTATAGTTGAATTTATCTTATTTATAACCCTATATTAAAAATGTTTTAGTTATTAAACTTTGAATTTAATTCATTTAACTCTTCTTTAAATAAGATAATAATAAATGTCCTAATCTAATCCAAGTGGACCAAAGGATATCACATTTTATTCCTAAGATTTTTATTAGTCAAATTAAACTTATCCAATATAATTATAACATGTGTTAGGGTAATTATAATATCATTTTTACCATTAATTACCCTATTTACTTTTAACCGTGGTAAATAGAAGTCAAAAGTTACTATTCACCAAAAATTATTTTCATCAAGTCGAACCACATTTTACTTACTGATATCAACCTAGTCTCTTAGATTTTTGAAATTAATCTCATATAAGTGGTAAAATGATGTTTTATTTAAATTTGTAAATGCTCCTAGAAGGTGGGTAAAAGACGGTAAAAAGTTCAATACAAGTTTATACATCTAATTTTATTATAAAATGACTCCAATGAATTACATTGAACATATATACGTATTATATATCTATTTTGACTTAAAATAAATTTAAATAAAATAAATAATTATATAAATAAAAAGTCGGTTGTAAACTATAACGCTGTGTTTTTCTATATTCATCAAAAATTGAATATTTTCCGAAAAATCACAAAAAAATTACCCTAAGATAATTTTTATAATATGAATTCAAATATGAATTATATTTTATCAAATTAAAAAAATAGAATTGGTATTATTTAATTTAAAATTAATTCCCATTGTCAAAACCGAAAAGTGGGGTTTTAAAAATGAAAAACTATCAAAAGATTGACATGTGTTTATGTCAAATTTAAAAGTGAAATTACTAATAATAACCTAAATTGTATTAAATGATAAAAATATAATATAATTATACTTAAAAAACATTAAAATTCATAATTTAACAATGTAAATTATTTTGATTAAAAATGTGTTTGTCAATTATAATTTAGTATTTTTCAGTATTCATCAAAATATGAATGTTATCAGAAAAGTACCAAAAATTTATCCAAAATTAAATTTTATTTCCAAATTCTAATGAATAATTTAATTTCATTATATTGAATACATAAATGTAAAATATTGGTTTTAAAAAGGGTTTTCCATTAAAAGGTTGTAAAATTGCATTTTTGGGAAAATACTTCTTTTATCTGAATGAATGAATTTGTTCTTATATTATGTCTAAGAAACACATAATATGGATTATAAAATTTTATGGAGTATATTAAATTTAAAATTCAGTTAATAATAATAATAACTTATTTTTAATGGCTTGTTTGATAAGTCATGGTGTGCTTGAACCCGATGTTGCGTGTAGCGCAAGCTATTGAATTACATTAAAAAAATAACTTACTATAAAATCTTGGGGTGTTACACATAATTACCTGTATACATGTAAAAAGTAAATTTTATGGAAATATTTAGATCATTGTATCCATTTAATCAAAATTTTCCCATTATTGGAGCCACTTTCGTAAGAAAAATGTTGGTGGAATTCCCTTTTCAGAAATTTAAAAGAATTTCACTCCTCCTCCACTATAAAAGGCAGTCAACCCTCCCCCTTATTCAATCATCTCAAGAACTTTGGATATCAAAAAATATTATTAAAAAATCTCCCAAAATCCATACCCTCAACCTATAATCCTAACATGAGGCAGAAAGCCATCCAAGGATGCCCTTTAGTGTAATCCAAAAGGAGTTACCCGAAAAAGAGGTAACATCCTTCTTCAAGATCTTTATTTTATTTTCATTATCCAACCCAAATATAATTATTACATGATTATAAAATAAAATAATTACCACAAATATTCTTATATATTTTTTATTTTACGTGTTTTAACTACACTCACACACACTTCTATTTAATGGGTAACGAAGTTACAGTTCGTGTACGACAAACTACCACCTCACGAAATGACGATTGTTGGTTTTTTCCTCTTCCATATTTAATGGTTGGGAATTATGATGTATGAAATGATTATATATTCTATGTATGATATTTATAATTTCATTACTATTTCTATGAATTATATATACAACATACCATTTTCTTTCCATTTTGTGGGAATATGATAACATCGTTTGTGGATGTATGGACATCCACCTCCTCAAAGCGATATGATTTTTTCACACACTACAAAGAATGTATTATGGATGAGTTAAAATAAACATATTTGACAAAAATAACATCCATATGATATTAATTACATAATTACCTTTCTATAATTATAATATAACCTTTTCTTTAACACATTTCCACACACTCTGAAAAAGTGATAACAACATTCGCGGACGTGTGAACTACCACCTCCTTGATGGGATGTGATTAATTTTACATAACAAGAAATATATAAATATATATGATTAAATAATATGGTATATATTAAAAAATTTACAATTTTTAAATATAAATTTTACTTACCTTCTTTCTATAATGATTATTGAAAAATAAGAACATTACTCATGTGTACGTACAACCTACCATCTCCATGATTGTAACATTGGTTAATTTATCATAACCATATTACATGATTGGTTTTAAAAGTGTAATTTATGTATAAATATAATAATTATTTCATGGTTATTATTTTTTAAATGTTTATAAAATAACCCCTTATATAATAGTAGGCATACAAATTTCTTTTGACACATAAAACAAATATGGTCAAAACACCCGATGTAGACTTAATTGTTCAAGTAGTTGTATAATAAATTATGATATGTTAAATAAAAGTAATGATAAACTTGAAAAATGTTATAAATCAAGTAAATAATAGAAATACGTTTATTATTCCATAATATTAAGAACCATGTGACAAGCCAGACTCAAGGTAACATATTTTTCCTTAATCTCATTTCATCAAGACATTTCATTATGATATGCACCTTTATTATTTTGTAAAGATTATATATAGATCATTTGACATTACATATCCATATGATATCTATTCACATGTTTTTAAATATCTTTTTAAATTTTATACTATTATGGGGATTATGATTTAAATGTTCAAAGTGGTGTGAGACGATTTGAATGTTTAATGATTAAATCATTTCCCTTCAATATTTTGATATTATTTTACAAATATATTTATATGGATATAAAATTATTATAAAGGAGATTTTATGTATATTTTTATTGTTTCTAAAAATGAATATCTTTATGTTGTTTATATGGAACTATTTGACAAACAATAAAAGAAATTTTCAAATTTTAATGCACACAATGACAATAATATTTCTGCCACTATAGAAATTATTTTATTTTTACATACTTTGAATGATTTATTGTTTTCTTAAATGAAAAAAGTTCTTTATTTTTTTTTGGTATTTTTTTATTGAAAATTGTTTTTTTATTGAAATGGGTATTTTATTTCTAAAATAGGAGTTTTGGATAAAAGTGGTATTTTAATATCTGAAAGTGATTTTCATATGAGATAAAATGAGTT
Source organism: Viscum album (assembly GCA_963277665.1). Classification (NCBI taxonomy): domain Eukaryota; kingdom Viridiplantae; phylum Streptophyta; class Magnoliopsida; order Santalales; family Viscaceae; genus Viscum; species Viscum album. The sequence continues at coordinate 1,894,717,107 of OY728164.1, forward strand.
TTTGAAAGGATGAAATTTTTTACTTAATGTGGTGGTTCCTCAAAATTATAAATTATGGGTGCATCCAGATTGAATTTTGTGATCCCCTTATAGATTAAACAATGGATGATCCCAGATTATTGTCTAATATATTATGTAATGATTATATTCTATAAATAATTTTTTTAAATGTGGGTAATATCATTATTCTAAACTATAAGGGTTTTAACAGTTTTGTAAGGGTTTAATGTTGTGATGTCCCAATGTACATAAATGAATTTTAACTATTCTCTAATGAGTTTTCATGGAGATCATTTGTTTTATAAACATAAAATAAATGGTATTTACTAAAATATTATATTTCTCTATTTACGTAAAATGTTATGTTTTTGAGTAAGGGTTTTCAAGAGTTTTATGTTTTACTAATGAAATATTGGATTCATGTGTTTTATATACCATACTAAATTTTTTATACTAATTGAACAATTTTTTAATTTTTTTTATAGAACTTAAGTGTGATTAATGGATTGGAATAATTCTAGTTGAAAGTCTTGAGGAGTTTTAATAAAACAGATCACAATTTATATAAAAGGATTTATATAATGGAAAAAATGTATATTATTCAGGAGTGTCCACTTTGCATTTTTATAGTTTTTATGTATGAGTTATATCCTAATTATTTAAAAAACCTAACATGAAAATATCCTCAATGTGAAATAATTTAGTTTCTTGATTGAAATCAATATTATATAATGTTTAAGGCTAGGGAATTATAGTTGGAATCAATGGTTAGTGTAGATAACTTTAGAGATTATGGTAATTTTAATAGAATTACCTTAGAGGATATTACCTTATGGTCATGTTATAATGTTATAGAAATTAAAGATTACAATTTTGTTTCATCTAAATCATTTCTTTTTGGAATGGTCTTCTATAAAAAAACATAGAAGTAGTTGTGGGAAGGAACCTAGGGAAAGATATCCTTCCAAATTTGCATCCTATGATGTTCGACATCATAAAAGAATAGTTTGTTTTAGTAATGTATCATTTGAATAAGGTGATAAATGGTGTTGGTATCCATTCTATAGTGGAAAATGATCTACCCTGAAGAAACATGTATTTGGTATATAATTTCTTGAGGAAACATCCCCGATTATTCAATGGATCATCTGAACTAGTAGAATCAAAAGTATGAATCAATGCTCTGGAAAATATATTTGATGTAATTGGATGTTAAAAATGTTAAAAGGTAACCCTGAGTATTTATCATTTTAAAGGAAAAACTGATTAATGGTGATATTTCGATAAGAATAATAGATATAAAGATGATATTGAGTCTATGTAATGGGAAACATTCAAGTAAATTTTCTATGATAAATATTTACCGAAGGTTGTTTGACTTCAAAAGGGAATAAATTTCTTGGAAATGAGGAAAAAATATTAGGATACCATAGAAGAATATGAAGGAAACTTCCCATGATTAGACAAGTATGATTTAGATTTTATTCAGGACAATGATAATTTTTTTTATCTATTTTACTTAGGATTGAAACCAAAACTAAGAAGATATTTGACTGTGAGAAAATTTAAAATCTATGATAAAGGTTTTCATTGTGTTGAAAAGGTTGATATGGATTTTTATGATTCTCTATGTGCCTCGTGATGTTGAAAGTAAGAAGTGGTCAGGATGGTAGATGATGGAAAAACATGAAACACATAAATCTTGAGGTACGAAAATGAAGTTCCAATGTTGTAGTAAGTGCGGTTAAAAGAAACTTAGAGAATGTCTTATGAATATAGGGATGTTTTAATTATGTGGAATTTTTGGCCACATGGCCCATAAATTCAAGAAAAAGAATCAGGAGGAATCAAATAATGTGGTAACTAATAGCCACTTGATGGTAAGATGTTTTAATTATAATGAGAGGGTTCACTATGATAATTAATTTATGAATCTAGCTTCACATGATTTAAATATTCATGATCAGAAATATAAATGTGTAAAAAAGTCATTTTATACTACTATAATTGATTTTGGCCCATAAAATGAAGTGGTGATAGGTATGTTGTGTTTTCATATTATTCAAGTACCATGTTTGATTTTTTGATCTTCTTATTCTTTAATTTCTGAGAAATTTCCCAGAAAAATGGATATTTATCTTCCTAATTGTATGATATAACTCTTGGTAAAAGCCTGAGGTGGAAAAATAAATGCAACCAAGATTTTTAGTACAATTGTGATTTTTATCAGAGGTATGGTATTTCCTTCAAATCTTGTTGAACTGACTATAGTAGAGTTTGATATCATTCTTGATATATATTGCATTTTAGTTCATTATGCTAAGATATATTATAGTGCTATTAAAGTTGTGTTCAATGATTTTGTGCCTTTGATAACTTAACAATAAGATAAGAAATTGATTAGAGATGGTAATGAAAGTTACCTAGCCCATTTGTAGAAAATAAATAAACTATTCAAATTAGTGATGTGGCAGTAATAAATAAATACATGGATGTTTTTCTAGAAGATTTTCCTAGTGCAATTCCTGATTGAGAGTTCACTATTGACTTAGTACAAGATTCTAAGCCTATTTCTAAAATCTTTATCAAATCGCTCAAGTGGAACTTTTAATGTTAAAAAAGAAATTATTGGATTTATTATATAAAAGTTTCATCCTATATAACACTTCACTATGGGGTTATCCTATATTCTTTGTCAAAAATAAAGATAGATCAAGGATACTTTTCATTGATTAGAGATCCATGAATAACATCACTATTAAGAAGAAGTATCCTTTTCCTCATATCGATGTTTTTCTTGATCAGATCCAGCGAGAATAGAATTTTTTGAGGCGAGCAAAAGGTCAGGGTACAATTAGTTTAAAGTAAAGGAATATGAGATTCCAAAGATTGAATTTCAAACATGATATGAGCACTTTAAATTTGTAGTTATGCCTTTTACACTATACAATCCACCTTCTGTATTTATGGATCTTATGAATAGAATTTTTCATGAGTTCTTGTATAATATTTTGGTTGTATTTATTGATGTCATTTTTGTATTTTCTAAAATTAAAGAGGAACAAAAAGACATATAAGGGTTATTTTTCATACCATAAGTGAAAAGAAACTTTTCAGGAAATTTAGAAATTCAGAATTTTGGTTGAAAGAAATATCATTACTTGGTCACATTGCTTCTAAAGATGGAATAAATTTTGATCCTACGAAAATGAAAGCTGTTGAAAAATGGAAAAGACCCAAAAATATCACCGAGATTCATAGTTTTCTTGGAATAGTGGTTTAGAACTGGAGGTTTGTTTAAAAACCTTACTCAATTGTCTAGCCCATTAAGTAAGTTTACGTGAAAAGGAATTAAGTTCATCCATAGTGGGTTACAATTTGAGGTTTGATTAAAAAAAATACTATCTTTTCTAGCAAATTGACTAAGTTTACTTGAAAATGAGTTAATTTAATACAGAAAAAAGAATGTGATGATTGTTTTAGGAGCTGAAAAAAACATTAATAAATGCTAATATTTTGTCCATTCATTCCTGAAATGGTTAATTTTCTATATATATTGATGCTTCATTGAATGGAAATTTTTTTCCAAATGAAGAATGATAAAGAAATTAATTATTATTTACATCAATTAAAACCTCAGGAGTTGGATTACCCTATACATGATTTAGAATTATCTATTGTTGTTTTTTCTTTAAAATTTTGGAGACATCATTTGTATGGAGTAAAGTATGAAATATATTCTGATCATAAATATTTGAAGTATATATTCAATAAGAATGAATTGATCATGAGACCAAGAAGATGGGTAAAAATAAGCACATATTATGATTACTCAATTCCCTATCATCCTGGAAAAGAAAACAAAGTGGCTGATGTATTGAGTTGAAAACGTAATGATATATTAACTATGTCATATTTGGAACATGATCCTTCAATTAATGATTTGACGAATTTAGGACAAGAATTTTTGGATTCCAGGACATCTTAAATTTTTTTCATCAGGTTTTAGTGTAGTAAAATTTCCCAGAAAGAATTAAGGGCTCTTAAAAGATAGATTTTAATTTATATGAAATGGTAAAATCTATTAAGAATGATAAGTTTCTGGATTTAAATATTTGATGAATAAGGTATTTTATGATTTGTAAATATATTTTGTGTGCATTGTGATTCACAGTTGTGGAAATATTTTTTGATTGAAGGTTAATGTTCTATATTTTCCATTCATTTGGGAAACACTAAGATGTATATGTAATTTCATGAGTATTACTAGTGGGATGGGATGAAAAGAGATATTAATAAATTTTCCATGAAGTGTTTCACTTTTCAATAGGTTCAAGTGGAGGGAAAATTACTAAAGAGGATGATACAACCGATTCCAGTTACTGAGTAAAAATAAGAGAATATATCAATGGATTTTGTGGTAGGATTGACAAAGACTTCTCAAGGTAATAATGTGACTTGGGTTATTATTGATCGATTGACTATATTTGAACTTTTTTCTTCCCATTTCAGATATAATTATATTATAACATACTTATAAAATATATCTAAAAGAGATTATCAAATTTAATTGAGTGACTCTCTCCATTGTGTCAAACTATGATTCCATGTTGAATTCCAATTTTTTGAAAGGACTTCTAAAGTCGTTGGGTACTAAATTAAATTTTAGTATGACCTTTCATCCTCAGTCTGATGGACAATATGAGTGGATGCTTCATACATTGAAAGTTATTCTTAGTTCTTTATCAATGGAATACCAGGGATGTTGGTATTGACATATATGTTTCATTTAGTTTTCTTAAAATAACTATTTTCATTATAGTATACAGATGCAAACATTCAATGAATTATGTGGAAAATAGTGTAGGACACTACATTTTTGGGATGATGTAGGAGAAAGGAAGTTTATGGGACCAAAGTCGGTAGAGGAAATAGGAATGAAAGATTAGTTGGTTTCGTGACACATGAGGGTAGCCCAGATTGTATAGAAAAGTTATGCGGATAACCAAAGGAAAGATCTTACTTTCTAGGTAGGTGATCATGTATTTCTAAATGTTTCTCCATGGAAATGTGTTATGCATTTTGGTAAGAAAGTGAAGTTAAGTACTCAGTTAATTAGACCATATTAAATAATAGAAAAAGTGGTATCAGTAACCTACCAAATGGATTTACCTATGATTTATCCCCAGTATACAACATATTTCATGTTTCCATGTTAATAAACTATGTGGAGGATTCATCTCATGTTTTTATCCCTAAAGTAGTTCGGTTGGAAGAGAATCATTCTCATAGGGAACATCCATTTTAGGTTCGAGACCACAGAGAGAAAGTGTTGTGGAATACAGTGATTCATCATGTTAAGGATTTATGAAAAAACCATATGGTTGAAGAGTAAACATGGGAATCTGAAAATTCTATGAAAGAAAACGATCCCCCCTTTTTTTATAAATGAATAAAATTTCAAGGACACAATTTCCCAATGTAGGGAAGGATGAAACATTCCATGTAATTATAGAATAATAATTTTTAATAATGTTTAATTTTTAATAATTAGATAACAATTTTACCTTTAAAGTGATTATATGTATGATAGCATACCTAACATTAAACAATAAGTTTCTCCAAAATGTTATGTTGCATGCAAGACATAGTTATACCAAAAAATAATATATTTTTAATATTTTTATATTAAGTGGTAGTTATCGCATAACCGTTATATCGGTAAAAATGAATAGGAGTAACTATATAATGTTTAGGAATGTTTATAAATTCGTTTCATTTTCCTAATAAATTTTATAGACTTAAAATTAGTATAAATCCCACTTAATGCATAAAAAGATATATATTTTTACAAGGTAGTTTTATTTCCATTTTAGGGAGAACCCATTTTAAATATATTCATTGAATTTTTTATAAAATTTATATTAAATTAGTAACTTAATTTTTTAAAGATAAATATCAAATTTAATTTGGTTTAATTTATGGTTTTTTTCTGAGAACATTCATATTTTGATGAATAGTGAATAACACTAAAATTTAATTGAAAATTGATTTTTATTCCAATTTATTTTTAGAGTTAAATTATGTTTTTATTTGGTTTTAAAGTATAATTAGATAAATTATATATAATTAAAACTAATTTATTATATTTTAATTAATTCAACATTGAAATTAGATTTAAATTTTTTGCAAACGTTTAAACATTTTTACTTTAAAAACACGCTCTCACATCCCAATTACGAGATTAATTTTAAATAAATTTATTTCAATTATATGATTAGAACATGGAAAAATAGATCCCATATTTTTAATAATAATAATTTATAATTTATAATAAGATATACATAATTTTTGAGTAAAAATATTAAAGAAATCTGTTAAAATTAATTACAACGGTTAAGAAGAAAATTTTCTTATGATGGGGTTAAACCTTAATCTTAAATGCCAAAATGACCTAGTAAATTGTAAAAAATACATTTTTGAGAAATTTATACCATATCATTCATTTAATATAATTTATTCTAGTATTGGACAAATTATTATGGGAAAAATGTTGGGAAAATTTCCTTTTCAAAGATTTAGAAGAATTCCACTCATTCTACACTATAAAAAGGCACTCACCTATACCCCTTATTCACACCTATCAAGCCCATTGGATTGCCAAAAATATACTCAAATAATATATCAAAATCCATCCTCTCACCCTAGAATCCTCCTTTAGAGAATACATCTATACAAGTAAGCCCTTTGGTGAAAACCAAAAGGAGTTACCTGAAAAAGAGGTTACATCCTTCCTCACGCTCTTTATTTTATTTTCATTCTCCACCCCCCAAATATGTTTATTAAAAAATTATATAATAACATAATTATAATTAATATACATATATGTTTTAGTTATATGTTTTATACCTTCACCAACACACACTTCCATCTAATGTGTAACGAACTTAACATTGATATAGGACGAACTACATCCTCATGAAATAACAATTGTTAATTCTTTCCTTTACCACCCATCATGGTTGGGAATTATGATAGAAAAATGATTATATATGATATATATTATATTTATAATGTATTTAATATTATATATTTTTTATATATCATACCCTTTAGGTTTCCATTTTGTGACAATATGATAACATTGTTTGTGAAAGTGTGGACTACCGACTCCTCAAAGTGATGTGATTTGTTCACACACAACATGAAATCTATTAATTATGGATTTAAATCAAAAAATATGAAATAAATAACATACAGAATATATCAATGAAATAATTAACTCTATGAAAATATGATATTTCATTTTATTTAACACCTTTTCACACACACTGAAAAAGTGATAAAATTGTTCGCGGACGTGTGGACTACCGCCCGCTCGACATGATGTGATTCATTTTACATAATAATAGTTCTATATATAGGTATATATTATAAAATAACATGTTATATATGATATAATTATCATTCTGGAATGATAAATGTTAATTACATTCTCTCTATAACGATCATTGAAAAATGGGAACGTGGATCTTGCGTACATACGACTTATTATCTCCATTATTGCAACTTTTTTCATTATTTATAAAAAAATTTAAGTATTTATTTGAAACATTTAATTGATTTATAAATATGATAATTATTTCATAATTATTATTCTTGATATATTTATATATTGACCCTTTGACCATAGTTAGCCATCCAATTTCGTTTTTGACACATAAACCAAATATAGTCAAAACACCCAACGTAAACATAATTACTTGATTAGTTGTTTAAGAAATTGTAAAAACTGAAATAAATTTAATGATAAAAACGAAAAAGGTTATGAAGAAAGTAAATAATTAACATAAGTTTATTATTCCAGAAGATAAATACCCACGTGACAAGTCAAAATCAAGGAAATGGATTTTGTCTCAATGTCCTTTCATTGAGATATTTCTTGATTATATACACCTTTATTAATTTATAATGTTTATATATACACCCTTTGATATTACATATCCATATTATATATAATATATTTTTATTTAATTTCTTTTTAAATGTTATAATTTCATGGGGATTATGATTTAAATGTTAAATTTGGTATGAGGCCCTTTGAATGTTCTATGATTTAATCATTTTCTTTTAATATTGTTGATGTTATTTTACATATTTATTTATATGATTATAAAAAGTATTATTAAAAAAATTATTTCTATTTTTAATGTTTTCAAAAAAATAACCTTTTTACTTGTTTTATATGGAACTTTTTGACAAATGAGAAAAGGAATGTTCTATTCTTATTATACATGATAAAAATGACTTTTATTCCACTATGGGAACTATTTTATTTTGGTATCCTTTGGAAAATTTCATGTTTTGTTAAATGAGAAAACGTATTTACTTTTTCGGGGTATTTAGGTATTGAAAATGTTTTTTAAAATTAAATGTGTATTTTGTTATGAAAATGGGATTTAAAAAAAATGGTATTTTAATATATAAAATTCAATTTCATATGAGTTTAAAAGTGTTTTTGAAATGGTGAAATGTTTTATTTCATGTTGTGGTTCTTGGAAATTATAAATGATGGATATGCCTAGATAGCATTGGGTGATCTTGTTATAGCATAAATTATGGGTGTTCCTAGATAGTTCTCCAATTCATTGGGTATTGATTTTATTTTCTAAATAATTTTTTTGGAAGTTGGTCATATGGTTATTAAAATACGTAAGAGTTATGTAAGGGTTTAATGTGATGATTTCCTGAGGTTCCAACACAAATTTCTATGTTCTCTAATGAGTTTTGATGGAGATAACTTATTTTACCAAGGTAAAATTAATGGTATTTATTAAATAATGATATATCCGAGTTTGGGTAAAATATTATGTTTTCAAGTAATCATTTTCAGGAGTTTTACATTTTACCAATGGGCTAATAGTTTCCTTCTGTGTATTTCCCTTACTAAGATTTTTATGGTCATCCCATTTTTTTAATGTTCATCATATGATTTAAGGGAGATTAAAGAATTGTAAGGATTCATGTTGAAAGTCATGAAGAGTTTTTATAAAATAGATCATGATTTAATTTAAAAGTATCGATTATGGAAAAAATGGATACTATTTTAAATTGTACACTTTGAATTTTATGGTTTTTCTTTGTATGAGTTGTATCCTAATTATCTAAAATTGTAAACATGAAAAGATACTTAATGTGAATTTAAGTATTTTCTTGACTAAATATAAAATTATATAACATTTAATAATGGTGATTTATAAATTCAATTAATTATAATTGAAAACCATTATTCACATTAATTTTTTAAGAAAAATGTTTTTAAGTATAAATTTTGACTTATCTCAAATATTGAAAAATAATGAACCTAATGGAATTAAATACATTATTTCAAATAATATAGATCTTACATAACTTTATTACCAAATCTAAAAATTAGTGTGTCTTTTAAATTAATTTATTTAAAGGAAATAAAATATAATTTTACAAAAAATTATAATTTTTAATTATTCCCTAAAAAACAAAACCTTTTAGAATAAAAAAAAATTATATATAAGATATTATTTACATGAGTATTTCAAAAATGAGAAAAATATCTTATAAAATTATTTCAATAAGATTTAAGGTTTCATTTGAAATCAAATTTCATTTTAAAGAATGTTATCAAAGAAATTAGATTTATTTAGAGAGGAATATTTAATAAAATATTAGAGTATTACATTGTCTATTTTGGAAGTTGTCTCTCCACCAAGTATGATAACTTATAAAACCTTATATAATTACAATGTTCCGTTATTAATATCATGAGACCCCATAGTGTATGCTCTTGTGATTTTACACACACCATCCACAATAACAGTATAATAACCCATATCATCTTGCTGAATAGTAGAAATTAGTATATTTTTTAAACCAAGGATATTACATGCACCTACTAAATATAGAAAAAAATTATTCCATTTTTTAATGATCAAATATATATTTCCAAAAAACTAAAAAACCTATTTATCTTCAAAATAAAACATGACAAGGCTTCTAGACACTTGATTTTACATGAATATACTTTCAAAATTTGAATAAAACAACTATTGGAAAACAATAATCTTTGACCCCATATAAGTCATGAATATTAAAACCAATGTGAAGAAATTCCTTTAGGTTATGGTGTTTTTGGATGGAATTTAACTTTTTTCTCCGTAATTAACACACCCCACTCCGAAATACATCTATAAGTGTCCCTTTATTCTATAGAACTGACATGTAGAGTCACCAGGACCAACCAACTTCCCACAAATACTATCTCTTTTATTTCCACTATTTTCCTCTAACTTCTACTAGTGAAGTTTTCTATAACTTCAATAAAAATGAAATTCCAATAACTATTGAAACATTTTCTTTGTGTATTTATTTATTCTTGATAATTTCAATGATCACATTGAATACCATGTCATTATTTCTATTAGAATTTTTCACAATGGTCACCATTGCATACCATGATTCTAGAAGTGATGAAAGAAGAACTAAGGCCCATATTACTTTAAAAAATCTCATACCAAATAACTCTAGATGACTCTAAATCACATTAAAATTATTTATATGATCATCCATTGACTTTCATTCCAATATCCTCATGCTGAAAAGTCCCCACATGTACACCTTCCTAATCAAAGAGGGATTCTCTTACATTTTATAAATATTTCCCTTCAATTATATAGTATTTATCTTCATAGGGATGTATAAGACCACATTATATGATAAAATAATCTATTAAATACCAAAAAATTCCTATGAAGTCTTTCACACTCTATATTTTCCATTGCTTCCAGATTTTTCCCAATTAATAAAATATCAATATTATTTTAAAATAGGTAGTCCTAAACCCAAATATTCTAAAAAATAATGTTTGATGCACTAAAATTATCTATAATTAAAATTCCCTATTTCAATTACATATTATAAAGATAAAAAACTCAATTAATTAGAAAAATGTAAAGTAAAGGTAACTCACACATTCTAGAAGATTCTATTAGGGAATTCCTTCAAAACTCTAAACTAAGATCTGAAACAACTTATTGGATTTAATGAATTGGAAATAAGGAAAATCACTCCTAGAACCAAAAAATGATGAATAATGTTTATAGAAGGTCTATAAAAAATTGACAACACAAAAATTATATCAAAAAATGATAATATACAAAAACACAACAATACACCTAGATCATGAAACATTCCACACTCTTAGTCATTAAAAATAGATATTCAAAGTGGAATAAATAATAAATATAAGTGAAGAACTTAACAAACAAACATAAGGAATTTAACATGGTCTAAAAAAGTTCTAATCCATGGGAAAAAATAACTAGAAGAGTAAAAAAGAGATCATAAAAGAATGAAAAACTCCAAAGAACAGGCTAATATAAATTTTGGATTAATAAAATAGCTTTCACTCTCTATGTCAGTAGCGATGAACCAAACCAAAATTTATATAATAAAACTCATATTAATTCTAGTTATAGTAGTAATCGAAATCTCTGTGGAGAATGATAATAATTTATAATCTTCCTGAAGATCCCTTTACTCGGTTAAAGACAATCACCACATCCAAAGGTCCTTTCACTGAATAGTTATTTTTTTATAAATTCCAAGAGTTTATATTTATATCCCATCTTGATGACCATTAAATATCCATAGTATTGAATTTTATGAAATTTATTTGTTTCTCCATGAACCTATATGAGTTCAAACCTTCCAGAACCACATCCAATAGATTTGGAACTTTCATCATTGAAATTAACGACCACCACTACTGATAGTTCTAGACTTATAGTTCATTACCCACCTTTTATCTCATACTAGTATGATTTTTTGATTGTTACTATATTCGAGAGGGTTCAGTAAATAACTAAAAAATGGGTTCACACACCAAGCCTAAAAATAAACAAATATAAAAATATATTTATGAATATATAATGATATAATTTATATTATAGTAGATTTATATTATTAATTATATTATTAATCTACTATTTTCAAAAATTAGAAAGAGGAAGTGAAATGAATATGGAAAATAATTTGAAAGATGTATTAAATGAAAGACATACTTTATCTCTTTTATGCGGATCCATTATAATTCCCCTAAAGCCTTCATAGATTGGTATTTTGGATAGAACAAAGCCTATAAATAAAATCTAGGAGAGTTGCATAGGGACATTGGAAAAAATCATAATAGATACAAATCCTATAGTTTGAGGAGAAGTTGGGTTGTGTGTTGTGGTATTTATAAGATTTTCGGAGGGGTGTTTTGGTTTAAAATATTATAAATATATTATTTCTCTAAATAATGATCAAACATTTAATTCAATAGTAATGTTAATATGATTTAACATAAAACTATACATTAAAATTATTAAACTATCTTCTTAAAAATCCAAAAATGGTACATATATAGTATTATAAAATTTTATAATTATACAATAATTATATGATATTTTAATATTTACATACATATTTTTGTATTCATGAAAAATAAAAAAAATAAATCTTACAAAATATCAATATAAGGAATCAAATATTTACATTTATTTTATCAAAATAATTTTCTAAATATTTTAAATTTCATTTTGAAATAAAATTATTAATTATAAAAAATAAGAATTTATATGAAATGGTTGATTTTTTTAACTTTAGTAAAATTAATGATGATTTAATAGATTTTTATGATATATTTTTACATATAATTAGTTTTTTATTAATTATTTTTACCCACATTGTTTTTTATGCATGATATTCATACTACATTTTTATAGTTATTTGTTAAAGTACTAAAATAATGTTTTTTTTTAAAATGGGGTGCATGAGACTTATTTATACGATACCTTATATCTAAATAAAAACACATATAATTTAGAAGGAAATTTTATATTGAAATATTCTGGGTAATTACACTTCTTTAGAGTTAGAGATATGAATGTCCAACTCAAGGTCCTAAAAAAAGGGGATTAATTCCCCCAAGCACGTCTCTATGGTGTTATTTTATTATATTTTATATGAAGGGATATAGATTCCAATTCTAATGTGTAGTTAGAAAAGGTTTAACTAAGTTATAATAAAAAATTGATACCTCTTCCATGTATAGATGACCTATTCAATCATATAAGGGGAGTAAAGTTGTTCCTTAATAACAATATGATGTTTGGATATCACTAGTTGTTGGTAAGGCTAGCTAATGTTCCTCATTACACTTTTATGAGTTGATAAAGAATGCATGAGTTTTTAGTGATGTCGGTTGGTTTGATAAATACACAAATGATTTTTATAACCTTGATGAATTGTGTATTCCATCCATATTTGAATTTATTTTTTTTGTATTACTTATCAATGAAATTTTTTTGTACTCCCTGACATAGGACAACCAGGATTGATATAGGAAAATTTTCTTGAGCACACTGAGAGTGAATAGACTATATATCAAGATCTCAATGAATCATACCTATATTAGAGAGGTGCACTTCATTATGAATGTGATATCAAAGGATTTTATATGATCATACCCTGAGATAGTCATGGTTTTATCTTCTTGAGTATGACCCATAATATTTTTGAGATCTATAACATATTGGGGGATTATTAGATACTATAGGATATTTATTATTGAATTATTTACATAATTAGTGTCAATTATAGACTTGACCAAAAAGGGTACATTGTTTTCGTGGTTTTATCCTTATGAGAGAACCCTTTAGGAGCTGAAAGAGTGGCCGAATAACACATTGATCCTAACCTTACACAACTCATGTAAAGATTAAACTTTGTATAGTGAATAAAAAATTTATCTTGGAGAGGGGCTAATGTACTATGAGTGATTAGTTACTTATGTTGTTATATAGATGAGGTCTCATGAGAAAACTACCTGATGAATGATTTAGATTTAGTTGTGATGGAGCATGTATTAAAATATTAGAATCATTACTTATTATTAATTGAGGGCTTGGTCTTTAATGAATATCTATTCCTAAAGCATATACTCTCATAACATTATATAAAACATCATCAAATAATGTGTATTGTGTGTCTTTAGTGCTTTAATTTTAAGATGATGTATACACCTTGGAAAGAAAATATGGTGCATGCTGTTTTGTGTATGAAAACTATGTATTGGGTTGTGTGATATCCAAGTAGCGAGTTATAGTTTATATGAATCGTTAGTGTGATTCATATTAATATAAAATAATATTGGGGTGTTTATGTGCATATAGATGTACCCACACTCCTTGACAGAGGGAATGAGATTTAATTTTCCAATTATGATTACTATGTTATTCAGGAATATACTATGGTAGGTAGTTTTTACTTGATTGGACCTAGGATGATGATGAGGTCCCTTATGTGTGAGATCATGTAGTATTCCCTATGAAATTGGATAAAGAAGTGATATTTGATTCCCACACCTTAAAAGGGGTTGTTCATCAAGGGCTAAATTAGATGAATAATAATATTCATAGGTAGTATTGGTGGCATGAGATAAAGAAGAACATTATAGGGTTTCTTTTTAGACATCTTACTTTCTAATAGGTAAAGATGGAAAATAATTGACTAATAAATATTCTTCCACTATTTTCTATTCCAAAGAGTAAATGGGATTACGTGTTGATTAGTTTCATGATGAGTTTATGGGGGTCAGTCTTAGATAGTGATGTGATATAGGTTATATTAGATCATTGTACAAAGTGGATTAGTTCTTATTGATAAAAGAGACATAGTTTTCTTTTGATCTATACAGGTTACACGTTTGGGTGAAATTAGCATTACATAGTGTTCTTAATAGTATCATATTAGACTAGAATTCCATATTTATGTTTGTTGGTTCCAAAAACATGTCTCACACCACAAAAGGCTTGTTTTATAGAAACTATGTACGTGATTCACCCCGAAGGATCATTCTTCGGATGAGGAGTAGGTTTAGTTTATATTTTGAGTATTTTCTGCAAACAAGTAGTTCTGTATGAAAAATATTGCACGAAAAATTAAATTATGATTTCCACATATAATCCAAATTCCGAATTAATGGATAAGGTGTATACACCCAAAAAAGTGAGTCTTTCATGCAAAACATTTAGTTGAATGAATGAGATGTTGTGTGTGAAAGGAAAAATCAAACACAACATGTTGTGTGGTCAAACCGCATTGGAACATTTATTGGAAACACATAACTCTACTCTACAGTATAATGAAGTTTCAAAACACTAAACACTAATTTAGGCTATCAATAAATCCTCCTTTGGACACTTGAGGACAGATCTACGGAAGACGCAGCGATGTTCTCACTCATGAAAACCTATCTTTCATGTCATCATGAAATCCCAGAATCCCATTGAACCTTAATGGTAGAGAACATGAATGATAGAACTCCAATGGGACCCAACATTTCATATTTTATAGTTGAGATATCCTCACACAACACCTCTTAAGACTGAACAGGTTCACACAAGAGATGAAATATTCTTACAAACATGACCCGTATGGAATAATATATATTTTTTCACACCGACACCTCCCAAATACAAGTGTTTTACTTGTTCTATAGCCCATAGGTCATGTTAATATATTTTCACACAATATAATAATAATGTGTGAAACAACTTTATGGTCACTGGCCCGATAACTTCTATGCTTCAACTGTATCCTAGCTCATTACCCTACATTTATCATAATCATAAGTACCCTAATACCTTTTTCTATTATGCATATGTACCTTAAGATTGGGCCTCCTGATTTCCACTCCTCCAAGTATGTTTCTACAGTATGTTCCATCCAGAGTCACATGATAAGTGAAAATGTAATTCCTAAAGGTAGAATCACTGATGGGAGAAATTACCTTCCCCAATAGATATTCATTTTTCAAGATATTTCTCTGACCTTAACACAGTCCCCCTCAGGGTGTAAGACCCATCCACATATGATCTATTTGTTGTAAACTTCCAAGATCCTCATCTTATTCATATGATGTAAAAATATCTGAAAACTCCTTTCTCACATGAAGTAAAACTATAGCCTTACCCTATGTGATGAACATAGGATGCACCATGTATAATAATCTAGGGATGACACTACACCACCTTCTTCATATGTTGCCCTATAGCTAGAACCTTCTAGTCCCCCTATGTGGGATGTCAGCCTACCTCCGGTACCCCTAAGAAACATTCATGCGTAAGCCCCACACTATCCCTCCTTGACTCTCCTACGACATAAGAATCCTCACTGGACGACATTAATCTATATAGACTGGTCATGTAACACTACCTTAAATAATGTCATCAAACTACATGGTTTTTATTTCAATTTACTAATAGGTTACATATGATGCCTCTGTGAGGTTCAATAATAACTATCTCAGGTGTTAAATTCTACCATAGGGAAATTCCACCAAACCACTTGGTATGAAATCTTCCCACTAAGGGACACACTCAACCACCCAAAATATCCTTTGAATATGTTAAACCAACACTCAACCAATCCCTGAATGATGTTAAACCTATTCCCAACCTGTCACCGTAAGATGTTAAACATGTGACAACCTATCCCCATAAGAATTTAAAATTTCACCCAACCTATTCCCATAAGTCATTAAACCTACCAAAAAAGTTTCCCCATAAGACATTAAATATTCACCCTAACTCTCCCTACAAGATAATGATGCTGCACCCAACCATATCCATGAGATTTCAAACATGTGACTTGATCTAGAATCCTTAACCCATATAATAAACATGTGTTTCTTGAGGTAGAAATACTTAGATGCATTATTCCATTTGCGTCATCCACCTCTTGACCGACAGAGGATGCCTTGGGTTCCAATTATAAGATTCATAGCACTTGTTTTTTCCTCTAATGATGAATCCATTACAGGTGCCCAAACATACCAATATAACCACATTCCCAACATGCCCAATGTTACAACATTCGTTGACCGAAGGTTACTACCTCTCTGAGACAAATGTAGCATAATTTACTTGTGTACACTTCAAAATGGAACTAGGAATTAGATTCATGAACATGTCTTAAATCTATGAGGGAGACCTAGAGAAGAATAAGGGATCAAAGGAGAAATTCATTGAATGAGTAACCAACATCCCATCATCATATTTTGAGCAAGGATCTGCCATTTCCGATTAATGTGATGGAATCTACTCATCTTTGTAAAGTGGAAATGTAGAGAAATAGGAATCATGCATGATATGTTGGCCTTGACAAAAGAATTGGAAAAAAGAAATGGTGAAAGCAACATGATGGTATTCACATTAAACTATATGGACTAGTATCATTTTGGAACTATCATATTTTCATGTCATTATATCCAAATATTCATTTCTAGGACCCACCAAGAAAGCAGTGGTCCCAACATGAAACTCTAAAATTACTTTGGTTAGAAAAGATTGGGAATCCATGATCTATGACATAATCAGTGTGGATCCCCCCTATTTCAGGAATAATGGATGATTTTGGGGAAATGTGAATAATATTTACTATATATATACTAGTGGCTGAATCCATACACCATATAAACGTCATGTTATAGTAAATTTATGACCAAACACTAAAAAATATAGGGGTAGGGAAGACATTGGTGTTGAAATCATGCACAACTCTACTCATACCATGATAGTCATCATGCCTTAAGTTGTTGGGTGTACACACCCCATATCACCCAATGATATTATTTGTACGATGGTGATTGATACCCTTTTTCACCGGTAAAAAAAATAAGGCATAATTACCATGGGGTATTTTTCCCACAAATATCTTTAGGTATTAGTACATCATTGACATCACCACCCACAGGGTTCATACAAGGAGAAAAAAGTCCCCATTCCAATGGGAAACCACTTTGGGAGCCTCTCCCTAGATCACTTTTGTATCTCATTCCACTTTTCTAAAGAGGTAGGGGATGTTCTTGTCATGATCAAACCAGGAGGGCTTCCACTATGATTCTCTAGCACCATCACCAACTACTTCCAAAGGTCGATGAGTGGGTTGAATCTATCCCTCATCTATCAGCCCCAATCCAGAACACCCATCACCAAAACCAAGGTGATACTTAGAACATTTGATGACAAGGTTCTAATTTTTAAGCTACAATGGCCTTTCCCCCACTAGAATACCCCATCAGATCACTGTAATAGGTGATTTGGAATCCATATTCACCTACCTATGATCTAGACCCCAGATGCTACTTTGGAAGGTTGAGTTGACCCTCTCAATCACCGATGCCACCGAAAGCTGTTATGTTCCGTCTCCAGTCAAAGAAAACCAATATAGAGGTCCACCCCAGACCACCACCAACTTATAAAGAGGTCCTCCCCTCACCACAAAAAACAAGAACATAGGTCCTCTCTATGTCAAATACATGCCCCTTCCGAAGAACCATCCCATGGAAGGAGGGAGAACACCCATATCATGGGGGCCGTTCCCACCTCAAAATGCACAACAAAAACTTGGTAAACTCAATAGACTCTCAGTAATCCTCTCTCTGAGATGTCCCATAATGTTAGTGGATGAACCATATGAAGAATAATTTCATCAATGACCTATGCAATTTTGACATGACCGATGAATTGATGTGGGAGTTTTCTACCACACTGCCAATTTTTGGGGAAGAATCCCATCAATTGGGGATTATGATCCCAGAAGACAATTTACACAAGATCCTCAAATCCCCCCATAGATAGATATAGGCGGATGATGTTTTGGACTCCTTTAAATGAATCTCAGTGCAATCATCCCCATCACCATCAGTTTCGATCCTCTCCACCTCCATGCAAGAATTTTGAGAAATGTTATGTTTTGGGTTTATGTCTTTAGATAATGGTGTGAATGTTTCCATGACTTAAAAGAATTATTCCACCCTAACACATGAGGATATGATAAATACATCATCCTACATGGATATGATACTGAATATGGCTCCACCTCCAAGAGAAATTTTGGCATTTAGTAGTTACCTAACCCATGAAGTACCACCTCTCCTAGTAGACTAGAAACAAACAAGGTCTACATCAGTGATTCTACACTTATCTTACCTTGATACAATTGGGTAATGGATTGAACATAAGTAATATCGTCACCTTAATAGTGAGAAAGAGGGAATATGGGAACTACTAGCCTCTAACCATCTATATGTTTGGTTTTAGACACCTATAGCTGTAGATTTTAACTTCTCAGATTCCCTCACTGAGGGATTGGATATATGTTTTCACCGGATTACCTGGGATACATTCCACTACCTCTATTACCATTATCTAGATTACCCAGGAAGCGAAATGAACCTATATTCCATTAACTAACAATGAAATAGGGTATCAATATGAGTGCTCCCAAGAGCACAAAATCCAAAATCATATGAATACCAATACAATATCCATAAAACCTATATTATGGGACATTTTGGAACCACTGGTCATGGAAGATGCATATCTAGACATGTATATCAATTTCATGGGTCAGTATGCTGCCCTCCACTTTATCCCTACCCTACGACAATAACAAGACTGTCTATCAAATTTTTGCATTGAAATTGAAGGTTCTCCTACGAATACCGACATGGAGAATGTGGTAACCACTGACCCACTAGAGGAGTAGAGGAATAGGGATTCTAATGCAGAGCGAGATAGGGAAAACCTGACTCAAGGGGTGACACAATATCAGGAAGACACTTCTGGAGGCATCCACACTCATCGTCAGAGATATGAACTATGCCTCAAAAGTCCCCTAATGAGATTCTATTGCCTTACCATATATACATGGATTATGTAAAGGGACATGCCAAACCCACCGAACCCTCTACACGTTTATCTCCACCTTGCAAAAAAACACATCGCTACCCACTTTAACTGAAAACAACGGATTGATGAGAGATTCCCCAACGTTGTCTCCCGATGGAAGCGACTCACACACTCTCTCAATATTCTGATATCCCATGAACAACTGATTATGATTTAAAAGGAGAATGATAGGAATGATTTAACCACTAACCTCATATCCCTAAACTACTTTTGAATATGTTGCGAGTTCTCTGCAAATGATCAGCATTTTGGTGAAGCATTACAGTGGAATAAACAATAGTGTCAACCATTTCACATGCCATCTTCCACAAGAAGGCCTATAATGGCAGAGACCACTATTTTTCTGCATGCAGAGGTCCCTGAGATGGTACACCAATTGTACCCTTTACTAGATAAACCTCATTGAGTGTGTCCCTAATAGGTGAAGCCTCGCCAAATGTAGCATCACCTAGCATCCATTCCTGTCATGGATACCTCAATAAGAAAATATGATCCTAGACCCCCATCAATGTGAGGATATAAAGATTCATTTTATAGGAATAATGCACCTTAATTATTCATTTAGATATTCACAGGTCCCATGATATTCCATTAAAACACAAGAATAGTGAATACTGATGTTTCCATAGTGTAAGAGACCCCAAGAGGCTGAACTCACTGTAACACCTCAATATTTTATGAGAAATATTCTTTTAATGTCTTTTTTTATATGCTTCACCAATATTATCTTGCGCTATATGCAACACTGTATTAGCTTGTAGTATACACAACACTATTCTTGGCTTGTGATGCACCCAATTTCAAGTTCTTTCGAATAAAATTCATTTCACACAACACCAAGTATAGATTTTGATCAATGTATAACTAAACTATATTTTGAGTATGTTATACGCAACACCAAAAGAAGCTTTCTCTACATGAAACCCTGACATGGCTTGCATTACACGCAAGAGCCACCTTCCCCAATAGCATGTGTTCTACCCAATACCGAGTTTCCCAAAACAATGATATATTGTTATAATATTATTATGAACTAGACGTTATGAAAATTAGTTACTAAATTTTCAACTTTATGACATTATAATTCACATTAAACAATTTATAGAACATGGTATGAGGACAAAATATTTTTTTTGGCTAAAATAAGTATTTTTTAAAAAATGCAGTTTTTCCGCCTTTTGATGGCACACCAACTTTAAATCTAGTTTTTTACATGTTTATAAGTTCAATTTGACAAAATAAAATTCTTCTTTGGAATCAGGATATAAAAATTTACTTTGGATAAATCTTTCATATTATTCTGATAACATTAATATTTTAATGAATAGTAAAAACACGCTATATTTTAATTAAAAACAACTTTTTTCATCATAATAATTTATATGGATAAATTATAATATTGAATGTTTTTAAGTATAAATATAATATATTTTTACCATTTAATATAATGTATGTCATTAGCATTGATTTTACATTGAATTCATAGGTAAAATCATTTCAATCTTTTGCAATGTTTTATCTTTTAAAACTCGTTTTCCTAACAACGAGATTAATTTTAAATTAATTTCTGTAAATTCTGGGATTTGAATTTGGAAAAATGGATTCTATATTTGGAATCATTAGGTCTTAATTATGTTAATAGTCTACCTTTTATTTTTGGGCACTATTAATAGTGACTACGGTAAATTTTATTTACCATAGTTAAAGGTAATTCACGTAATTAATGGTAAATAAAATATTATAAAAATACCCTAACAATTTTCTCAATATAATTGGATGATTATATTTCGTCCTAAGACATATTTGGGTCGAAATGGAATCCATTGGAACCCACTTGGATGTGATTAAGACCATTAATGTATTTTATTTTAAAGAACGTGAAATATGTCTCCCTCAAACTTTAATAATGAAATTTTTAATAATATAAGGTTATACAGAATTTATATTAGATTATAAATACTTATTTGAAATAAAAAAATGTTTTTATTTGTTATGGTAATTTATTTGTAATTTTTAAGAGATATTTAATTACCATAATAGATTATACATTAATGATGCAGACATTATTTATTTAGTGAAAAATCAGTAATATAGTTTTTATTAAAATAATAATTACCAATAAAAGGTCCAAAAAACCTAACCAAACCTTTTTGGTCGTATACATATAAACCATAACCATCCAATGGTCTAATATGTGACCATTTTTAGCTTTATAAAAGCGATTATGACACTTATATTATATTATTTTAAATGATGTCAAAATTTCACCTTCAAAATTTAATAAATATAACAATTTACATGTTGTGATTTTAAGATGATAAATTCGAGTAAAATTATTATTTTGAAATATATTAGATTTATAATCATCATTGTATTTAATTTTTAATTTTTATGCCACTAATAAGTATATTAAATTATTATAAAAAAATGATGTAGTAATTGTTTTATTAGGATAAATATCAAATAAATGGTTTTATAAATATTAAAATAAATATTATATGAACTAATTAATGTTATACACAAATTTTCTAGATGAATATGACATGTTAGGAATATATTAAACATTTTGGTTCTAATATATCCTCTATGTGGATTTTATTTAAATTCAAATAAATGAATAGTGTCAAAATTAACACTATTGATATTTTATAAAAATAACATATTATAAAATTGTTTATAAGGTTATACAGTATATAAATTAGATTATAAATAATCATTTGAAAGATAAAATGTTTTTCTTTGTTATGGAAATTTATTTTTAATTTTTAAGAGATATTTAATTACATTAATAGCTTATACATTAATGATGCCGAAATTATTTGTTTAGTAAAAAATCTGTAATATAGTTATTATTAAAATAATAATTACCATTAAATGGCACAAACAAACTGAAAAAAACTTATTTTTAGTATACATATAAACCATAACCATCCAATGATCAAAGTTTTAACCATTTGTATGTTTATAAAAGTGATTATGATACTTATATTATTTTATTTTAAATGAAGTTAATGTTGTCACCTTCATGATTTAATAAATATAACAATTTACATGTTGTGATTTTAAGATGATAAATTCTATTAAATATATTCTTTTGAAATATATTAGATTTATAATAATCATAGTATTTTATTTTTAATTTTTATTCCTCTAATAAGTATATTAAATGATTATACAAAAATGATGTTGTAATTTGTTTATTAAGAGAAATATCAAATAAATTATTTTATAAATATTAAAATAAATATTATATGAACTAATTAATGTTCTCAAAAAATTTTCTAGAGGAATATGACATTTTAGGAATCTATTAAACATTTTTTTAGAATATATCCTCTGTGTGTATTTTATTTCAATTCAAATAATTTAATAGTATCAAAATTAACACTATTGTTATTGTATAAAAACAACAGATTATTAAATTGTTTAAAAATCGCAAATATATTTAAAAATTATAAATTGAAATTAATATAGTCTCAAATGTCATAAAGTACCCATTTATGAATAATTCACAACAGATAAGTAATTATTTTTAACAATTTAAAATTTAGAATATTATTACCACAAATAAAATTAAATAGATTAAATAAGGATAAATCATGTTGATAAGGTTCAAAATAAATTACCAACATGTCTAAATATTATTTTTTAATTATATTACAACACTATATCATCTAATATTTTTATTTGAGTCATTTTTGGAGGTTTTTAAGTGGGGTCTGAGTTTATTATAAATTAATATTTTAAAGGTTTCCAAAAGTGCCCCTATATTCTCTAATAAAAGGGCACCTCCTCCCTCTCCTCCTCACACAACTTTGAGACTTCATGCTCAGCCAACCCCTACCCATTTATCTTCTACACATCCCTATAAACATAATAGTTGTCCTGGTCTTCTTCAAATACCAACTTTAGTGCCATAAGAGGAGGTTTAGAAGTGGTGCATCAAAGAAGAAAAGTCTCGGAAACATACGGAAGAAATTGGACATAAGGTAAGGGATAATTTTTCATTCTCATTTTATTTGAGATTTTTTATTCACAAGTATTAAATGGTGTTATATTTATCATCCATGTCCATGTTTTATAAAAAATGTTTTCATAATGTTTTTACTATTCTTCAATGTATGTTTAAAGTTATGTTTACCTCTTTTTGACTTTTACCACATGGTATGGAAGAAATCTTTCTTTTGTTTACCATACAAGGTACTTTTTTACTTTTCCAGAAAAAGTATGAAAAAAATGTTTTTTTATGTTATACGACATGAATGGATTTTTATGGTTTCATAATGCCTTATTTCCATGAATCTTCCTTTACAAAATTTCATGATAATTTTCAACAAAATTCTTTTCTTTTAAAATTGCACGACATTTTGAGAAAACAAAATGATTTTGAGTAAGAAAGGATATTTTCCTCAAGAATAAATTTTGAGTGTTTATGAAAAACTATTTACCATCTAATATTACATTATTGAGTGTTATTATGTTTCAAGAATAATGCCTTTATTATTTTCATGGTTTGATTTTTCTTATGATGAAATGTATCCATTTGTTATATATGGATTATGTTAAGATGGGATGTTGTTTATAAAACCCATTTTATTATTTTGGTTATGATGTATTTTTTATGATTGTGTTGTGGAACACGTAATAATGATTTCAATATGAGATGGGTGGGACCTATATCTCCCTCCAATGAATTGGGTAATGATTTATATCTCATGAGATAGACATGGATGAAATGGCAAGTAAACCCGGTTCAATAAGGGACTTTTTCCACTATGATGGTCTTGAAAACAATGCCTCGGATACTATAGAAATCATATCATGTGATTAATGGTTTTCCACAATTAAATTTTTTATTTGCATGTTATTTTATCATGATTTGTGTTAAATTATGATCCATTCCTTACGTACTGCCATGTTTTATGTCATTGCTCAGGATTTTGATGTTTAAACATTATGTTCATGTTTTTAAATTCAAATGTATATGGTTTGTTTTATTTTCTCCATGCTTACCCTTACCTAGAATTTGAGCTCACCCTTTATATTTTTTCTTTCCCCCAGGATTGAAATAAATGTTTTTGGTAAGAAAATAAAAAGGGAAGATCTTTATAGGAGATGTTGAAGATCTTTTCACCATGATTAGAAGATTATCTTCCAAGTTTCCAAATACACTAAACTATTAAGGTCCTTGGGTGTCATTTTTTGTTATGTATTAAGTATTCTGAAAAATTAATGTAATGTCCATGTACGTCAAGCTTTGGGTCTCTACACTCACTGGCTGTGCCAACCATTGCTCATATCACCAGATCATCGGGCACACAATCAATAAAATATTTGTATTCAAAGATTGAATCCAGGACCAAGTAGATTGAGTGTTATTCAAATTGGATTCCCTCCAACAATAGGAAAAATATCTCTCCACTGACCATGAGAGTGATAGTGGAGACTCCAGCGAGTGTCAACATGTTCCCATATATGGGATATAGAAGTACGATGACTGGTGAACTCGTAAGATAGTTTCTCATGCCCATGGTATTATCTCTTCCTACATGAGAAAGGTATAACCTTATATAATTATAATTCCACCTTAATACTATATTAATACATCTATAACAAAGCCTCCCATGTCTTGGAAAAATATATTTTCAGGAAGAAGGGAAATCAGAGTCTTCTGCTGGTGGCAAATCCATCTCCCACCTTGGTGACTTCATGCCTCCCATGTTGGGAGATGCACCCATGGTCCACCCAGCCATGGACTATTCCATTGATAATGAGTAAGAGTAAAGCACAATTAATTCTATTGAGTTGGTGGAATTCTTTAAAATTCATACAAGTGTGGAATTCCATGAAAAATCATTGGGTGCCTTCGGTTGGTGTTATTTAAGGAGACGTAGATAACACACCTTTATAAAAAATGACGAGGCTATCTCTTCAAACCAAAATTTTCATGTTACTAAGAACTGAAAAGAAAATACTTGATAGAGATAATTATGAATAGACCTACTACTACACTCCATCATATACACCCCTAGGGGTGACTTTATTAGTTGACTGCACAACTCACCCATGGGAATACCACGATCACCTAGATCCTGCTAGGGCCCAATCTTAACCAACCAACACTCATCTAGTAGTCATTCAGATTAAACGAGTTATCCAGCAGTAAAAAATTTCTAGTACTAGATAGGGTACATTTCCATATCCAATATCATCTGCTACACCTTTTATAATGAATGACCCTTCATAAGAAAAAATATTCCCCTAGCACAAAAGTATGATGTGCTAGAGAACCTCATAAAAATAACCATGAGTATTTTGATTATCGAGGCACATTGAATGCCAATAGAAATGCATGGGGCCCTTGATGAAGCTTTGAGAATACCCATCTAGTTCACGAAGGAGGAATCTTTTACTATGGCCTACTACATAGAAGAGGCTGAGAAAGAGTAATGTTGAGAAATCATCTCATTTTTTAGATAAGAAAGGGGTGTCATAACTCAAGGGAACATATTCCCACTGTGTATCATAGGGTAATTTAATGGAATATAAATAGCCCACTTCCTAGTAGATACCATCTCCATGACCAAACTCATCCCAACATAGATGCTCCACAAGATCGTACTTACATAAGAATATATTAATCACTCCAACATGACCATTTAAGGATCTGGTATGAGTGAGTAGAGAATGCATGATTTTTTTGGTAGAAGACTCAATTTAGTGTTCTGGTATCATGCATAAATTTATGGTAGATTCATAGGATACTACCTAAAATGTACTTCTAAGAGGACCCTAGCTTTATTTTCATGCAGAAATCCCATTTTCATACCAACAGTGACTCAAATAATCACTTGATGGTCGAGTAGGGGAACTCAAGGGTAATTCACCCACATTTGAATATTGTGAGGCCTATTATCTAGATATTAGATACTAAAAATGGGAAGAAAGTAAGGTACACAAATATGAGGTTGAGTGCATCATTTCCCATAATGATAAAACAACCACAATAGCTAGTCAATGTGTAGACTTGAAGGATAAATTGGGTTTCCCAATTCAACAGTTTGAGCTGGTGAATCCAGAACCATTGGTTGTTTTTTCATTTCCATAAAAAGAATATTTCTCATAGATTTTCCCATACTCTTATATAAAACAGACCCATTGATACTAAAAGAACCTAATCATATGAAATACTGAGATTTTCTCCCCATGTTCACTGATCCAAGACATTCCCACAAAATAAAAAAAGTATGGATAACTCGAAAAAGTCCGACTCATCACCATTTATTGAATGAAATGTGTGGACCTCCTAGCAAAAAACTGGATAAAGTTTTCTCAATAGCTTTGGCCCCCACAGTCATAATATTTTAGAACTCCAATGAAAGGATTTTGTATGAAAAATAGTAGATTTTGATTCTATCCCTCAATTAGTTGGTCTAGAAGTGTCACCTCCTCCCTCCGATCTCTTTGTTTCAGAAGATGAAAAGGATTTGGAAGATTTCCCTACTCCATTAAAAGAGGTATTCTCTTCCACTATTAATGAGTTAACCTTGGAATACCTTATTATTGTGAAATATATGAAACTAACACTGATTTACAAAACCATATCCTTATAGGAGAACCAAAAATATGCGGCCTTCTTAAAATATCACCACATCATGTTCTCCTAGCTCTATGATGGGATTCCAATGCTAGATCCTATGGTTTCTTTTCATTGCCTTTCTCTCCCAAGGAGTCAGCATGGGTTCAAACAGTCTCCCAAAAAGATACTCCTATTTCACAGTTCTATGTTTGAGGCCTAAGTTGAAACTTTTATCAACAAAAACTTTGGCAGGGAGGCCTAATAACCCAATTTCCTATCTAACGTTATCCAACTTAGTAAGAATAATGTAAAGATTGGAGTCTACATCTTCATTTAGGACCTCAACCTCCATTGTATGAATGATGGTTTTACCTTTCTATCGATAAAGATATTGATTGATGGTAATATGGGTTCCTAGACCATTTCTTCATGGATGGATACTTCAGATATAATTATATCTAGATAGACCATGATGATGAAAATTCCACCAACTTCAGGTTTACCCAAGGAACTTTTTGATATCAGGTGACACCTTTCATCTTTAAGAACACTACAATCACTTACTAGTGATCGAGACACCACATCTTTAAGACAATTTATAAGAGATTGGTGTAATGTTATGTTGACGATCTAGTAGATAAATCCGGCCAGTGTTAGAACCATCACAATGATCATAAATTTTTTTCAGCTTTCTCCTCTCCCAACATTTGAAGTTGAACTCCTTGAAGTGTACATTTGGGTTTCTATAGAAAATTTCTCGTATTTGTTTTATGATATCAAGGAATCGATATTTACCTACAGAGAATTGAGGCCTTCAATTCATTTCTTCCCCTGAGTAATATTTAGGAGTTTCGGGGCCTCAATGAACACTTAACCTATATACTCAGATTTATTTAAAATATTTCCAGCAATTCTAATAACTTCTCGAGGATCATGAAGAAAACATGATTTACTTATGAGATGAAGAGTGAGAGACTGCCTTTGAGGATATCAAGCCGTACCTACTACAAACTCGGGTTCTGATACAACCCATATTAAGAAGGCCTTTATTCCACCAAATGAACTCCATGGAAAACTCCATTGGAACCCTTTTATTCCATGAAAACCATTGGGGATGGGAATAAAACTACATTATCTCAGATTCATGCTCCTCGAAATGGTGACTGGGTACTGCCTTCGAGAAGAGTTTCCTCACACTGGTTTCTACAATGAAGAATCTGAAACATTATTTGTAGAATCTTGGGAGATAGATGGTGTCCTGAGTAGACCCACTAAAGTATATCCTCAGTCACCCCCTGATGATAGGAGGATTGACATAATTTGAGGTGATCCTCCAACATTTCGACATCAAGTTTGTCACAAATTATGACACCAAAGTCAAGACATTGGATGACTTCTTGGATGCACAATGATCCTATGAAGAACTACCCTTGGATGTTTATTTCCCAAATGAGGCTATTACTTTAGTGGATCAGGTTGTAACATGTTGGTAGAAGAATTTCTATGTTTCCTCCCAGAGTCCGATCAGTAAAAGGATAAACAATACCAAACATAACTGTATAGACTTGGGAATCATTTTCATCACTTCATCAGAAGCCATATTTCCTTAATCAATCCACTTTTCATAAGGCTGCATCAATAGTGAGGTAGAGTATTGGACTATCATTACTGGCCTTGAGTTTTCCATTGATATTGATGTCTCAAGTTTACACATGAAGTGGGACTTTGAGTTAGTCATTAACCAGATCAAGGGTGATTGTGTAATTAGAAAGAAAGAGAATGAACTTTTTTTGGAACACACCCATGAAATTATTACCTATCTCCCTTACCAGATGAAGGAGACCCATGTTCATTTGTTTTATAATTGTCAATATGATGCATTAACATTTCAGTCACATCTCTTATAGAACCTGGCCAGGAAGACCTAGTCATTCATGTGGCACAATAGAGGCTCATTATACCTACAACTTTAGATTATTTAAGCAAATAAATAAATCATATCGATACCAGAACATCTATTTTTGGGCCCTAAAATCATCAATATGTGATGAGATGCTTGATTGGATGACTAACTTTGTCGAGTATCTTCATCATGTAATTCCCCCATCAGATCAAGCTGATTGTGAGTGAATCCACTAACACAGAATGAAATTTACCCTACATAGTGGGATTGACTTTGAGAAAAACCTCTACAAGCATGGGTTTAATTGAATTATCTTTCATTGAATCCATGGATATTAGATATAGTTCCCATAAAGTATGATTCAAGCTCTCCCACCAAATATTGAGGTTGAATTACTTCTAGTCCACCATGGTTCATGACTTTATTGAGTTCTTTAAGAGGTGTCATGTTGGTTAGATACACACTAACTTTGTTCATCAACCACCAGAGCTTACACACGCCACCAAATATTTGTGGCCCATTTTAGTATGGGGACTTGCCATTGTGGGTCCATATCCACCACCATGTTGAAATTTTAGGTTTATTTTGAACGTGATAGACCAAATTTATAAATTTTTATAAGAGGTTCCCCTCAAAGAATTGAAAACCTAGCCAGTGATTGAGTTTATAAGCCCCACATCATCCATCAATTTAGAGTGCCTCATGCTATTCTCATAGAAAATGACACCAAATTACAACCTTCTAAGCTGAATAAATTATACACCAAGTAAAACATCAGGTTCAACCATACTTCTTACTACTAGGAATAGGAAAATAGGATGATTAACATCTTCTAGAGGACCCTATACATCATCATATAGAATATGGTAGGAAAAAAGTGTTTTCCCTAAATGATCTCTTATTCCCATTTGGGATTATCATAATACAACTCAATATTCCATAGAGGTGACCCCATACTCCTCTATGTATGTAACATAGGTATTTTTACCCTTTGAGGTTTATTTATCATCACTAAGAATGGATATATACAACCATAAGATTCTAGTATAAATGAAATAATCCCATCTATCTAATTTTTAATACCTCATTAAATGTAGTATTCATGACTTGTATAAATTGGAGAGGCACCAGAATAGGATAGTGAGAGAATTGAAAAAGAAGATTAACCTCTTCCTTTTTCTCCAGGGTGATGTGTTACTAGCTCTCAGAATGCCAATGATACTTGTAATGAAGTTGTCAAAGATGGAGCCCAAATGAGAAGGAAATTATATTATTCATTTGGTCTATTCCATTGAGGAATACTCTTTAATCATCATAGAGAGAGTGCATATGAAACCTACCACCAACATCATGTTTGTCTTGTAGTACATCATCTGAATGTTATGGTCTAAAATATATGAAATTAAACTGGATTTTATGGTCCAAACTCTACAACGATAAATTAAGAGTCATGTTCAAAGCTGTGTAACCTTAAACTAAAGATACTAGGGTCCTTGCATTATGAACATGAACTAGTTACATCCCATATAGTCTGATCTCAACATCCTTAAACTAGTATCCTTTATATAAAAAGTTGTATGAATTTACACTACAAATCCCAAAATCCTTAGTAAAAAATTTAATCTATTTCCTTTAATAATATAAATTTGGGATGCCTCATATACAAAGTATGATATGATTTTTTTTCCTCACTAGATAGGACACCCCTCTTCGGGTGTAAATCTCCAACCACACTTCATTGAAGAACTTCCTTTTACATTATTCCTATCCCCATGGGATATGTAATGAATATGAGGCCCCCTGTCTTTGAAAAAAACCTCTAGTTCATCATAAACCCATCCCTAAAGTGGGGGGGGGGAGGTGAAATTATATTCACCAATTTTTTT
Organism: Viscum album; assembly: GCA_963277665.1. Taxonomy (NCBI): domain Eukaryota; kingdom Viridiplantae; phylum Streptophyta; class Magnoliopsida; order Santalales; family Viscaceae; genus Viscum; species Viscum album. The sequence continues at coordinate 1,894,748,310 of OY728164.1, forward strand.
CCCTTTGGCCCCACTTGTGACCCAAGAATTATGTCCATAAAATATGTGCAAGTTGTTGCAAAGAAGTTATGTAGCATGTTGGATTGCATCAACCTGCTTTATTGTTGGGTTTTACCTCTTCCATGAAATGTAAATACCCTTAAAAAACACCATCACAATCCTACTATTAAAAGGTTAAACTATTTTACAAAATACTCTTGGACATAGATGTAGGAGAATGAATGGTGTATATAGCATCCTTCTGTATGGAATCTAAAATACAAAACATATGCCCTATACTCATAGGAGGGGATGAAACTACCTATTCTTGGTGATTCACTTATACCATACCTTATTTCTCAGAACTACATGTGGCTTGATTCCTATTCTCATGGGATACGTAGTGAGGCAGAGACCTCCTATCTTTGGCCACAGTCACAAACGCATTACAATGTCTCCTTTTACCTACGTCACAATCAATCATAAATTCCCCTAGGCCTACTCTTCATGTGTTATCCCCAAGCATATTCCTTGACCCAATAGTGAGTTGAGATGCCCTTGTGACCTAACATGGTGAAGAAGAATGGGAGGATCAATGCAGAATACCCACACCCATCCTTAGATCATGGCGTTAAACTATATCCTTACCTGGTAGAGTATCAAGATGCCTCATATGATAAATATGAGATGAAAAAAAACCATAGACCTCCCAAAGTAATGTTAAACTATATCCTTACCTCATATAAATTCAGAATGCCATATATCACATGTATTAGATGATTCAGTGTCCTCACCAAAGATGACACCCCGCTCTGGTGTTCATCTACCACCATAAAACATTCTAAAACTATGTTTAGTTTGACTCACATTCCCATTTTATACATAGATACACATAAAAATTCTATATTTAGGAACAAATTTAGCACTAACATATTTTGGGTTCTCATCCTAGTCAAAACCATATGACCTCAAACTATCTGCAATGGGTTCCAGGATTACTTCTCACGGTACAAATCCACATTTTCTCTTTTAGGTCAGGTTTTAACTCATATTCAACAACCAAACATCCTTTAATTACATAAAACCTTTATAGTCTACACAATATGATCTTAAAATATGTGCATCATTCTTCTTTTTCCCCACATTCTCACAGTTTTTTTTCACCTTGGTGTTTTAACAGGACATATTTTTCATCAAATAATTTCCCAAGAGGATTTCCCCTTAGGAATCAGTCTTCCATGAAACCATGTCTTAGAACTATGTGTGTCCTTATTCTCATTCTCATGGGATACAAATTGATTCTAGGATCATATATCTGAGGTTCATTCCCCTTTATTGACTCATAACAAGGTATTGTTTTCCCTAACATCATGATGTCGACTTGGGTATGACTTTTTAGATTTGGTGTGGATGACTGTCTCTGTATCCCTCATTTCATGTCGTGTTACCACCCTTTCTTGCCACACAAACCACCTTTGGACTCTCACACCCTTTATTACAAGATCTAAAACTTTAAACTAGTAGTGACCAAATTATTCAAGGATATGCAACCTTAAACCATCAGCATCCCCTATAGTCCAAGCTCTAAAACCTTAAACTAGATACAAACATAGTTTGAGTTGTGTGAATTTAAACTAAAAAGCATAATCTCAATATAATAAAAACTTAAACTATATCCTTACCCCAGTATAAAACCAATACACGTCGTATGAAAATTATAGGATGAACAAAAAATCTACCCCATAAAAAATCATGATGCCTTAGAATAAGTGATGGTTCGATATCCTAATAGGAGAGGACATCACCACTCAATTGTTAGTCTCCTACCACACCACCTCCCAAAACTACATGTGGATTGATTGCTATTATCATAGCATATGTAGTTATGGCTAGATATATCATCTTGGGACATGCCCTACCATTTAATCATTTCGGGGTCTTTCCCCTTTGGGAAAGGATTGATTCTCCACCATCAGCACATTCATCAATCATATTTTAGATCATGATAGAATAACTTCATAGGAAATCACTATTACATTTGGGATATTCTGAACATTGCCTTCCATGATTTATGATTTATATGATTTGGATAATCATAAAAACCCCAATTTGAACAGGCTCCCTAAGGAAAATAGTTCCTAGCTACAATGGCCCACCTATCTTCCTAGGACCATCCCTTGAAATATCCTTAGTAAGAAATATCAACTACCATGTTTTTAACTTAGTCCATGGTCCATCCTGCATTTGTTGGACCCATAAGTGAATGGTGAATATATAGAACTTGTGTTCCAAACATGGTCTATAGTGATTCTATACCCATTATTCATTCCCTTTTTATAGTCTAGGTGTTTAAAGTCATGATTTTCCCTCATGGTATTTCATGGTCACTTTTCTTCCTTGTTGTATTCACCCTTAAAAATAATAGGAATTCCTTCAAAAAACTTTTTTTCTTGCATCAATAATGCCTCACACAAGCTTAGGAGGTGGGATGGAGTTTTCATCTATAAAGGTTGAGACACATTAGTGCCCTATCATCCAACCTCTACGACCTTGAACTAGGTTGTTGGGTCCAATCATAATGACCATAAACTATGTGAATATTTTCTTTTAGATGTTTTCTATGAAATCACATGGACTCATAATCCAATCATTTCATTTTAGAAAAATTTTATTAAAAAACATGCATATTTCTTTGAGACACACGTACCATGGTCAATAAATTATGACCTTAAACTATTTGCAATTGGTCCAAACACTATGACCTTAAATTAGGATCCCAATCCCAAGAATCACCACATTAAACTATGTGATAGCCATCTTGGGAATGTGTTATGTGGCACCAGGACCCCATGATCCCTCAATTCATGTCAGGTCACCTACCTTCCCTACTATGTACTCCTTTGAGACATTCTCCCATATTGTCCAACCATTGTGACCTTAAACTATTTTCAATCAGTCTTAACAGTATGTCTTGAATCTAGGAGACCAGGTACATGAATCGGGTCCTTATACTGTGTACAAGATTTCTCTAAGATGTTTTATGCGGAAGGGCCTCGTAGGATCCCCATTTGCATCGAGTTACCCCCCTTTGCAACACATGGTCCCATTGAGACACATAACACTATGGTCCTAGTATCTTAACATAAAACTACATCTGACTCGCCCCATATTCCTTTTCATGATACATAGACTCCTATGTAAACTATTTTAATATGTTATAAACCCGCCCATATCATAATAAATTTCGATGGGGGAAGCCCATTAGGTCCAATAATTATGACCTCAAAATATTTTCAGCATCATGGTCCATACATTATGACCTCAAAACATTTCATTGGTCTAAGATACATGACCTTAAATTTTGATTCATGCTCTCAGCATTATAACCCAAAAATATTTTCAACTTCTTTGTCTAATTGGCATGAATTTAAACTAGAAACAGAAAGAGGCACAAATTCTTGTCAGGTTGAGAACCCATAAGGAAAACCTAAGCAAGAGTCCGACTTCCCTAGCTAGGTCCCTCCTACAAATTGGGAAAACATTATGGGACAAGTGGAAAGAGGTATAAATCCAGTAGGGACCCACTATGTACCCCGAAGAAAACCTAGATTTTCTCATTGAGCCCATTAGTTCAAGAAAAATTAAGAGCCGAATATTGAGCTCCCTTTTCCTTATGATCCCTTATAAAGGGTACCCCCATTATGTTAACCTGTTATTCCCCCACCGCATTGGACATACATGTTTTATTTATATAATTTCACACAGGCTAGTTACAAGATGATAAACTATACGACTCAACATCCCAATTAAACAACATTGAACTGTGTGATACACCGCCCACATCGTATGATGAAAAACAAAATGTAAATCATCCTCACTATGAAATTAAAACTATATTTTTCACTTTCCTAATTAAACAATGTAAAAAAATGAAGAATATTATTACCTCACCTAAAAATCCTATATTCCACCTTTAGTTATAGTTACCTATCTTGTTGTTAATATTATTTGACCATCGGTCGACATCTAAGATGACACTCCCCTTGGAAGATGATTTTGACCTTTGTTCAGACTGATACTCCTACACAATGCACTCAAATCCACAAAGCTATAATTCTAAGAGTGTTGAACTCCATTAAAATATTCCATCAATTCATCACCATGATTTCTGCCAACCTTGACTTGGATCCCCATTTTCTTCCATGTTTGAATTCCCCCCTTGACAATATGTTTCCTGGTTGCAATGATCCATATACCATCATGGGAACACACCCCAAATTACTTCATAAGACATTTTGAGATAGTTCCTATGTTTTAAACATGGTCAACAATCAACCCTCATTTTTTTATCACCATCCTTGGAAAATTGATAATGGATTATATGTTTTGAACATGGTCAATAATTATCCTTCATTATCATGCCAATCCCTTGGTTCCATGTGTTGGGTGTCTCGATTCATGCTCTTCACCCAGTTTTTTGGGTTGAATTCAATTCCCTTAGCATTATCCCATTCATGCAGCAGGACACATTGAGAAAGAAAGTCGAATATGTAGAGAATCCCACATTCCTACAAAAAAAAAATCTCAGTAAGGACACTCTCAATGGTTAATAAACGAGTTCAAACCCTAAGTTTTTTACCATTGTATTACACAATCATATATAAATGAGATGTCACATGATCATACATTGTTTTTCAAACCAAGAATGACATACATGGTCTTAAGGATTTAGTGTTGGTTTTCTCTTTAATGTAACTAAAGAACAATCATGAAGTGTGTAAAAAAGGTGATAATGAATATGTTGAGTCTAAAAAAAATTAAAAATAATATGAGCGTCATCCACACAAAAATACCTCCCTTTGGTTCCAGTGAAAATAATGATCCATATGGATTCATATTGACAATTGAGTGCTCCAACCTAGCATGAATCTGGCACCTGGACTACAAAACCATGTGTATCGTAATGAGACAAAGTTCTTCCTCATCATCAACAAGGTGAATATTTTTGTTCCTGATTCTCACATGACCCTACTCATATTAGCACTAAGCAATCTAGGATACCAAATCATCTTCTCACGTTTCCTCCACCACAATTTTATCCCTCAATTAATTGATGATATACACTTAGGAATTTATGATGGATTCTTTCTCATTCACTTTCAATTATAGTAATTAATGTCATAGTTCAGAATCCTAGAGGTTTTTGATGCCATTTCATTTCTACGGATTCTAGGACGTGTCAAATTATTGAATTTTTGCATGCACCCACTCAGTAAGGAAGTAGCATACTAGCTCAAGGAGGGTGTGAGAGTCCACCACTCCTATTACCATGTTTCATAGCTAGTGGTATATGGATACCGTATGAATCAATATGTGTGGATTTGGAGTGTGGGTAATAGTGTTCCGTATGATCCTCCTTACCATAAACTCGATGATACGACTATCCTTAGAAACGTCAAAAATAAAGAGTTAAAAATCCTCGGGTGGCACAGATTAATTCTCTAGGAAGGCCAAGAGAACAATGAAAATATGGTCTTGTTCTAGGATCCTCTAATATTGGTTGGGACCCTAGTCAAGAGGGAGTAAATATTGATCTGAATATTAATTGGAAACAATATTTACTCATACCTTGAGCTCCACCTCCATAGAAATATCATCTACATTCATAATAGAATTACATCATGGAATTGAGGATAGACCATCTTGAATGAAAAGATTTAGAGGAGTTAGAAAAACCATTGGTGGAGGTTCCCCAAGTTTCCAAACCAATTCTATTGTTTGAGAATGCACCCTCTCAATAAATGTGCTTAAAAAATGAAAGTTATTTTGACAAGTGAAAATAAATTAGACAAAAGTATCTCATGTAAGAAAGATAGAATCATGGAGGGAATGCATTTTGGAATAATCCAGTCTCACATTTTTGACATGTAATTCCTACAAAAGGGTCCCTCGAAAAGGGTTGGTACTATAATAGTTGACAATAAGATCCTCACTGCTGGTTGGGTGTAAAATACATAAAATCAAAAAAACATGTTGATGAAATAGACTTGAAGTTATGTTAAAGTTTTAAAAGATCCAAGATGATTGATATTCAATCATACATTGAGGTATGGGAATATAAATGACGAGTCATGCTGGATGGGTTTCCTCACTAGTTATAGACGCCTTTATCAAAATGTGAGTGTGGGTTCCCCTATATAAGAGTGATTGGACTTGAGTCTCAGAAACCACCATTCTAACCTACTCATAATACCATCTAGCTTAGGTGGTGTCAGGCATGGAAACTGAGGTATTTCCACTAATACAAATTGGTGTGTACCCTCATCCCTCTGATAAGGACCCCTAGTCCCTCCTTTTATGGCTCCGACATAATATTTTATTCTAGTTATACCCATTGAAAGAAACAAAGAAGGGACAAAAGAGATAGGAAGGTCAAAAGACTAATCTCACCAAACTGAATAGAATCCCAGTTAATTCATTATCCTTAGGGGTGTCTCCTTTGTTCCCATGGGATGTCTTTGGGTATGTGTTCGATCCTATGGATTCCTCATCACTGGTGCCCTACATGTCGGCAGTGAGGGTGGATGCCTCCTAGGTCAATTATTTAGTGGATTTTCCCCTTAGTATCACCACCAAAATTACTCATACAATATCTGTAGTAATATTATGATACCTATGTTGGTATGATAAGGAATCCATTTCATAATGATACTCAAATCTCTATTAAAAGTTCTGCTTGGTAGTGATCTTTACAAGCCCAATCTCTGGAAGATAAATTTTATCTAGAGTTAGCCTCCTCCAAAACTATTCCATCATCAGATTCATTAGAATAATTATCAATGATTCCCAAATCACTAGAAATTAATCATAAGTGGTTGATGACAACATATACCAAATATTTCTTCCTAGGGACTACCTAGTCCTAATGATCTCATCTTGATATTTCTCTTCCTGCTCTCACATTTGTTTCAGAGGGAGGCCCTCCCCTTTAAAAAAAGGGGGTGTAGAATAACCTTGATTTCCTCCACTGAATCCTTACATGGATCCTTTTATACTTGATGAGAACCTTAATATGTATCTTCTTTTCCACTATACTACTCTTACATCTCTCTTTATGGGGAAATTATCCTCACATGTTGACGAACGATCATGCCTAGATATGCTGCTACCCAAATCATTGAATAGATCTAAGAGATATCAATGTTGGAATTAGTGGGTGGTATCATGATGAATTCCCTAATGAAATCTCTTGTGAACATATTCCACAACTAACAATATATACACGTGTGTCTTTCCTTGAAGAACCCCATGTACAATTGATTTTTAGACTATTGGATGCATTCAAACTACTAGGAATAATGAGATAGAGTATACAATTTAAAATAAGTGTTACCAACCATCTTGTAAACCAATAGTCAACCTTAGTAGGCCTATATATACTATTGATATTGTATCATCCCATGCAGATTATCAACCATCTCACCAAATGGAGTCAACAATGGGTGAAATTTGATTTTCATAGAGTTTCCAACACTGACTAGGACCCAGACTTTATTGAGAGTTATCATCCAAACCCCAATGATGTTGATTAATGAGGGCCGTAGGCTAGAGTTTGGAGGAGTAATGGAATTCATAAATTAAGAGACTATAAAATCCACTACAATCCACCCATGGAGGTACTAGAATGAACCATAGTTCCATATAAGAAAACATTATCTTTATATGTGGCCCAATTAGCTATAGAGATGAGCTATCATCAATATGAAAAGGTTCAACTAGATACTATATTGTATATTTTCTACCTTTATGAGTGTACAAGGATGCAATTCCATGCATTTTCCCCTCATTTGAAGTAGAAACCTACTAAGGACAGTGGAAAGAAATGCATTGTACTAAACCATTAGATGAAATACATCCTTAATACTATATCCCAATCCTGATAGCATAATTATTTCAAGAATAGCCAGTATGATCAAAGTTTCATCCTTTGTTTCACTACTGTACACTATTTTATCTGACCAAATAAATTCACTACTGGAATTTTCAAGAACATCCACATCTGGTTTTTCAATTCAATGTCTAGATAAAATGTGGTATAATCCTTCATTGCCTAGGTAAACTCGTCTAAGAGTTTATGTGACGCAACAAGGGGTCATCTTCTTAACTTCACACACATTCAACACCAGGTGGAGTTGATAATACTAAAATACCATCATCGGGGTTCCACTGATGTAGTGAAAGTTCGACATGCTGATCATCATCTCCCCATGATAGTGGTAGAAGGTGTTTGTGTCTAGGAACCAATAATTAAAAAGCTATAGAAATAGATCTTATTAATGATAGTAGTGAAACTAGTACATCCAAACTACTTCTAAATCCTTATGTGACATAGCTCAAACCCATACTTCTAACAAGTGAAGAAAACCTAGTATGTTTGTTCCTAGTAATTAGTGAAGTTTCCATATGACCATAGGTACCTGCTGTTTCTATTGTTCCAGGTGTTAGTATGGATGATACTATGATAATGGTATGGGAAAACATAATTCTCTGGCAGTTCCTTGACAACCTTCCTTTTCCATCCACTCTGAACATATATGTTTGTGTCTTCATATTCACGAGTTGGATGGACCATAGTAGTTATGTTTAAGTGGGTATGCTTGTCATGATGAGTGAACAAAAAATGTGGCGTGTTCACTTCAATGGATGGGATAACCATGTCATCCATCAACTATAAATTATAGAGGTACATGCTCTTGGATATTAGATATTCCTTGTAGTATTCATTAAATAATCTTATGAGAACCCTATTATTGGGAATCAGTCTCCTAGCTTGAGGAATTTTTAGATTCCCTACAATTTTAGCCCTTTGGGTAACAATAACAACTTCAATCACAACTTGGACATCAGGTTCAACCATTTCTCAAACATATGGGTATTTAAAAATTGGGTCATGTAATATTTTTTTTAAATCATGAATACACATTGGGGCACACAACTTGTGAGGTGTCCTCACAAAATTCAGACTAATGCACAGAAACTGTTTCAAAAAAAGTAGAAGTTTCCTAAATGTCAATAATGAAAGATCATAATTTTGTATAAAGGTGAAAAGTTACATTAATTATAGATGTATTATCATGAAAAGAAGTTAGTTTAACATAATAAATTCCCATGTCTATATTTATTGGCATAGTCCCGGTCCGACGGCTTTGGTGGGCATGAAACACAGTTACATGACCCACGATAGGAGTTTCAAAAATGTGTGAAACTCAGCCATCCATATTGGTGTTTCAATCAAAAACTAAACTTTCGGTCCCCCATTATCTATGATTACTGTGGAGATTTTGGTGGAGCAAAAAATGTCTCTCACACCATTAATGGATTGTTCTGTAGAAATAAAATATTTGACCCACCATGAAGGTGAATTATACGGCTAAGGAGTAGGTTGCACAAAAATTTGGAGTGTTTCTTGAAAAAATAAATTTTATAAAGAAAATAATTGATCACCAAAGGAAAAGCTATGTTCTATAGGTAATCCTAATTCCTAAGCCATGGAAAAGGTTTATGTGTAAAAAAGTTGTGAATTTTGTGAAAAACAATCACTTGGGTGACCAAGAATTTGCATGCGAAAAGAAAAATCAAACTTCACATGTTTCATGACCAAACGCCATTGGAAAAGGGATAGGAAGTGTACCACTCTATTATGTGATAAATTGAATTATCATGACACTGGCCACCTATTTCACCTATATATAGAACCCTCACCCAACACTTGAGAGGGAAAATATATAGAAAATGAATAAACACTCTTTCTCACACAAACCTCTTTTCAATGAATTCACACTACCCAATAATCCCGTAGACCATTAATGATAATGATCGTGTATGAATTCCCTCCCATGGGACCTAACATGTTGTGGACTAGAGTTGAGATATCCACACAAAACATCCGGTAAGTATGATTGGGTTTGTACATGGACCAGTCCATTCACACAAATATAAACTATAACATTTAATTATGAGTGTTTTCATTCCTATTTGTCAATAGGGTGTGTAGGATGCCTTCATTGGGTTCAATCCTGACAACACTAAGTGTGAATATTCTCCCAGAGGACACTCCATAAAACCTCAATGTGTGAAATGTTACCATTTGGGGATACACTTAACCACCCTACCTATCCACAAAAGACACTAAACCTACCACCAACCTATCCATATATGGGGTTAAACCAGTGCCCACCCTATCCCTACATGACATTAAACCAATGCCCAACATGTCCTTATATGACATTAAACCTACAGACAACCTATCCATGCAAAACATTAAACATGTGCACAATCTTTCCCCACCACATGTTAAACTAATGCCCAACCTATCACTACAAGTCATTGAACCTATAACCAACTTTCTCTATAAGACATTAAACATGTGACCAGATCCATAATCCCTACCCCATATAATAAACACGATATGCATGAGGTAAAAATCCATAGATGCATTACACCTTTGGCATCATCCACCTTGTGAAAAACACAAGAATTCTAGGGTTCTATACCTATGATTCCTAACACATGAGATTCCCCCCCAAATAGGAAGAATTTATAGGTTGCTAACCCACCCAATGTATTGAAATGAATATTTTTTTACTTATTACTACCTCCTATGACCAAATGTTGAATCCCTATCAAGATCAATGATACATAATTAACTATTTTCCACATTTTGATGGTTGTGGGAATTATTTTCGTAAACATGACATAAATCTACGAGGATGGTTGGACTAAGAAAATGATCTCTTATAAGGAATCCAGGGAATGAGGAACTAACATCCCATTGTACCACATTGATCAAGGAGATGAAATCAACGATTAAAGTGATGGTAGTTTCCAGCCTTTGCAAAGAAAGAATATAGGGAATCAGGAATCATGTTATATGCACTGCTCTTGGTGAAAGAATAAGAAAAAATGTCCTAGATTTATCAAGGGTTGTAGGAGGCCTTATACAGTCTCAATCATTTGAAAAATAACATACCGTCCTCATAATAATGATTATTATGAGTGTACCATTCATATTCAAGAGGGAATGTTGTGAGTATACATAATATATTTTAGTGGTATGTAGAAGATTCATCCTACTTTAAGAATGTTTACCATTAATAATATTTATAGGTATATATTTAGATAGAACCTTTTGATTCCATAAATGGATAGTTATGTTGGTCAACTATACACTATCTAGAAACAAGTGAGTCTTCCATTATTAGTCTTAGCATTGTATATGATAAAATATTGAATATTTTGTTGACCAAGAATAAATTAGATACCACTCAAAGAATGAAGCAATAATATGTATAATGGAAACATAATCCTCTATAATTTTATATGGGATCATGTGTATTCTTGAGAGTGACATATCATTTCACACATGAGTTGATTCTGATGAATGGTAACTCAAAAACCAGTGTTATGGGTCCATTTTTGGATATCAATAGTATTTTCATAGTATAATATTAATTAACCCTTCATTAGAAATTCAATTAAATTAATTATGTATTCTATATATTGTAGGCCTATAGATATTACCCTAACCATTATTGTATAATAAAGATAAATGATAAAAAGATGTCAGATAACGAATCATTGAAGGAATAACCAATTTGTATAGTAGATCATAGTGAGAAGACCCCACAAGGGAAGATGGTACTCTTGGAACCTATGAAGTGACAAAAAAGAGCATCCAAGTAGATATGTGGGGGAGAGAAGAAGATATGTAAAGGAAGTGGTTAGAGAATTTTTTAGTGATGCTTAATGACACATCTTGAGGGTGAGCTATCATTTGGTGTAAAGTTTTACAAATCCACACATGTTAAGGTATTGAATTATTTATGTTTTTGAAAAAAATATGTATATTTAGTTGTTTTTGGCTAATGGAGGAGTTAGTGTAGTTCAGGTGGCGATATTTGAGAAGTTGGTCTTAGTATAATAAATATTTCAAAGGTAACAGATGGAAGTAAGTACCTGATGTCCTAATTCCATGTACTTGGTGGCTTCAAGCTGATGAGTGGGCATGTCTGGGTGGGACACTAATCACTATGTGTCTCTACGGAAGGTATCCAGTGAGGGTACCATGTAATTGGTGAGGGTTTCAGGTACTGATGAGGGTAATGAGTACCCGATGACTGGGAATTAGGTACCTGGTGGTCCGATGTGTTTTTTTTAAATTTAAATTATTTAATTAATATGTTAAATATATTATAAAATAATACACCATTTTATTTATCCAAAAAGTTTAAATACCCCCTCAAGTATCCCTTGTGAAGCCTTCTCTCCCAAGCTTGGTTCTCCTTCCCATATGAAAAAATCATTCTACCTTCTAAATCAATGAATCTCTAGAGTCATTTCTATAGCACTATTACAAATATTCTCAGTGTTTCATTATCATTGACTAAAAATTGAAACTTGAAAATTTAAAATTTAGGATTTTATCCAAGAGTTTTTTATTTACTATGATTGAGGGTGATTCACTTGATAATCGATGATGATTAGTGTTCTGTAAAGATGTCATTGTTCCCTATAATATTTAGTACTAGTTTATATGAGTTTCATGTATGTTGTGATGTGCGAGTCTTGATGGGCCAGAAAAAATGTATTATTATAAATCTAAATTGGGTTTTTATAATAATAATGAGTAATATGATGATGACTAGGGCCATGAGAGGACTTAAGGTTGTTATTTGATGATTCCATGGACATTGAAGGCCATTAGCCTAAAATATAAGGATGTGAATATTTTTTTGTAACCTAAGAGGTGTGTTACTTCAATTAATTATTTTGCAGGGGACCTTGATATATTCCTTCATATATCCTTTGAGAAATGGATGTGTATTTATATTAAAATCCAACAGATTTAGACATATTATGGAACTTTGGGTTGCATTATAGCTATTTGGATTGCTAAGAATGTGCAATAGAGTGATATTTGTCATCCTTTTAATTAAAATGTTCCAGGTAGGTTATACCATGGTTTTTGGATTTGAATGGCATTGATCATGTTTGATAACTAACTTTACATTAATTATAAAATGAAATTATATATAATGATAATCTATGTTGATTTTGATTTGGATGTTATAAAAATAAAAAATGAAATAGTATTGGATTGGAACTTTAGGCCATTCCTTGTCCATAATATGTATGAGTTATGTTTTACAAGTAATATGATGTGCTTAATATGATTACTATTGAAACAATGGTTTTCATGGTTGAATGTTATACCTTTTATATGGTTGATATTTTATAGGATTTTAATGTTATTCAAATCCAATGTAGATAAGTTATTGATGTCTAATGATATGACCTTATATTTCTGATCTCAGTTTTGGAATTAAAGAATTTAGGTGATCCAAAAATTAGAGAAAAAATATTAGAAAATTTTATATGAATATTAAATAAATATATTTAAAATACACTCCTTACTACTATAATGGTTTAGTGTATTTGAATACTAGACACATGATCTTTTTAATTCACGAATGATCTTAAAAATATCCTGAACCTTTCTTCTCACATAGTACTCTTATTAGATATACCATACTAAAAACCATTCTACATAATATATAAAATTAAATATAAAAAAAGGTGAGCTAAAATGCTTAGTAAGGGTAAAAAAATGAGATATTAATTAGTGATTATATGTAGGAATATCATTAGATTAATTTTCTGAGAACATGAGAATAAAATTTGAAATTCATACCCAATAAATCATAGATTATAATCAAGACATATGTCTTTGGAAGATCATAAGACCTGAATCCTATAAGAATCAAAGATCATGTTCCATGAGATTATATTATAATCATAAAAACATGACCTAGAGAGTGACTTAAAAAATTTGATATAATCATAATTATAGTAATATTTTTCAAATTCTAACCACCAAGGAATTCATCATATGTTAGTCTTGGGACGACCACACATGTATCTTCTTCAGGCTTGGGAAAACCTCCAGCATACCCACTTTCAAGCTTAGGATAACCTCATGTGTACCCTTGTTTTGGTTTTGGGAAAAACCTTATATGCATATTTCTATCCCATATACATTAATCATTACTGAATTAATTGTGGAGATATGATGGACAGACAAGTAACATAATCATATTACATTCATATGTTTGATACAAGGTCAAGAGTATCTTTATCATTTCATTATAGCTCAACCCATGGAAAAGAAAACATGATTAATAAATATCTCATTATCATAATTATAAACCATCCAAAGAATGAATAAATTTTTCATCATCGGATCATATCCCCAATGAATCATAAGTAAATAAATTGATGTTGTCATGAATGAAAATAAAATTAAAATATCAAAGAATGTTTTCCATGATGAAAATAACCTTTTCATTTCGAAATTACTTATTTGAAATATAAAAACCCAAAAAATATTAGGGAAAAAATTTTCATTGAAAAAAATCATGGAAACTTGTAATGGAAGTGTCAATTCAAATATAAGTTATCATGATAAGAAATGTAATTCTTGTGGAATACATTAAAACAAATATTTCTCTTTCACCTATGGTAAAAAGTACCTCATTTGGAAAATGAGAAAATATGTTTTTTAAATCTTCTCAACTAAATTCAATCATAGGAAAAAAAATAAGATTAATATATAATTTTATAAAATTAAAAAATTCTATTTTTTACATTAGAGAAAATATTCCAGACCGAATAGAAAACAATTTCAGTTTTATTTAAAATATTATATTAAGAATTTTGTGTACTTAAAGAGAAAAAAAAAATAAAGTATAACTTGTGATTTTAATTAATAAACATTGGAAACTAAAATTAATATTATTTTTTAGATATATCTCATATGAACTAATTATCAAAAAAATTATACATAAAAAATACTGGTGAAAAGGTAGATTGTAAGATAAAACCCTTATTACATTAGTAGCTTTTGGGTCATAAGCCCAAGGAATTATATAAATTAAAATGAAAATTTTAACAACATGAAATTAAATATATTCATGATAAAATATATCAAAGTTGTAATAGATAATCCTTTTAAAATAATATATGTGTATAATATAACTAATGTCCCAAACAAGAAACTTTTAGATGACAAACCCTTACCACTTTGGCAACTTTCAAATAAAACCCAGTTGGCAAAAATAATTTAATTTATAACACTAAATATCTTGAATTAACAATTATCCATGATATGAAAGTTTAAATAGTATGTATATACACCTCAAAAACATAAATAGGTTCATAAAATCAAACATATCTCAGGGAAACAATATTGAGACAAAAAACCATTACCTCAAGTACAAATTGAGTCATAAGTAATCTAAAATCATGTATAATAAATTTAAAATTAATTATAATTTAATAATTTAATCATAATAATAATTATAATACCATAAATTGTTTAATTATAACATATTATCCAATGTTTATTAATAATTATTATTAAATTCATAGTTTCAGGTGATGACTCTTTCATTTTTCATGCATGTTTCGACTTGATCGGCATGGTCCTTGAACTTTTACCATAACGTAATCATATAAAGATTTATAATAATGATATAAATATCATATATATTCATTATATATACATTTATAACAATTCATACATAGTAGTGATGTAAAATTAATTTCATCACTTCGTGGATTTGGTAGTCTATATGTATGCACGAGTGATGTTTCCACTTTTTGATTGATGGAACCAAAAAAATGTAAATAAAAATTCATATTTTAAAAACAATTATAATATTATAAGTTTCATATATTTTCTTAAAATTCATTATAATAATAATAATTGTGATGTTGTGATGGAAAATGATTCACATTACTATATAGAGGAGGTAGTCCACATGTAATCACAAGTGACACATTCTTTTCTAATTTGATAGAAAGTTGAAGATGGTTTAACCATAATAATAAAAATATATTATAGTGATTATACTGGAGTAATTATTTTTGTATGGTTACAATATATTTATAGGAAGAAGAAGAAGAAATAATCATTGAAAGAGATGGGTAAGATGATTACATCTTCTATGAGAAACCACCTTTGTCTTACACCTTAATCCTTTTATAGGATGGTATTGGGGGAATAAAAAAAGATAGAACATTTAGTGACGGAATATAAGAAGGTATTATTTTATCTCTTTGATAATGTATAGTTTTAAAAATATATAATAAATGATAAGACGAGGTGTGATTGTATAAGTTAGGGAAAGGGAGTACTTGTAATTACTTAAAAGATTTAAATATAACATATATCATTATCATTTCATGTGGAACAAAATATACATAATTTAAATTTTTGGAAATTATAATATCAAATTACCTCCAAAAAATAATATTTAGATATGTTTAATTTGAATTTTCAACATTATCTATTAGGTTAACCCCCTCATTAACCTTTTTTACCATAAATATGGACACACATTGTTTTTCCTTTAAGGATAATTAAATTACTTATATGGTAAGAAGTGGATTAAAAATGGACCATCATGATTTTACTCTTTCATGTTTTTTGGTATTTTTTAAAAAAATTAATAAAATATTAGTTAACATAAAATATAATTAAAGACAATTTTTGATACTATTCATTTAATTTTACTTCAACGACATTAAGAAAAAAATGTAAATATAATATTAAAAAAATTAATTTAATTTATACTTAGAATTACATATTAAATTCATGTAATAACATAATTTATCAAAAAATTTAAATTTTATTGTTTTTAAAATCAATTACCTAGATTTTTCTTCTACTGGCAGAAGCATTGTATCGATTTTTCTAAAGTTGTTAAGATAATTATATCACCAATAAAAATTTATCAAAAAAATATATAGTTTATGTTCGTAATAACCTTTTGTATTCATTCATAACTTCTTTTTATCCCCATGACTTTAACAACCTGAACTTTTGAATAATATTTGTTTCATGAATTTATGTGTTATTTTATTTTGTACCCAAAAAAATCTATTTCCTTTTATAAATTAGGTGAGTATAATTAAAATGATATTATTTGGTTTCAGCTATTATATGATTGTTGGTCAATATGATTGTTGGAAACTATACTCTTAATGTTATGATTATTGTTTTTAAATACAAATGAACATGGGTAATTAATAAATAAAAAAGATTTGATGACATCATTCAGTAGACTCTGGCCATACGAAGCCCATATAACAGAGTTTGGGAAGGAGGTAACATCACTGGGCTTTGATCTAAACCAAGCCAAAGCCGAGTTTCATTTTATTAATCTTGAACATAATCAACTTCGGGAGAAGTTCAAGCTCATATAAATCACCACTCAGGCAATGTTGCCCGAGCCGCCCCAAGATCCTATCACCATTGCATACCGTACTCTTTAGTCTTACATAGTTTTTATAAGAGGATATTTAATGAGGCCTGAGTTACTTTGTGTAATACTTTTGTATAAATATTTTTTCTTCTTCTTATTATGGTAAAATTTGTGAATTTAAAATGTTAAAATAAATATAGGATGAACTTATAGATGTTCCATGTTGTTTATGAATATTGGAAAAAGGGTATTTTAAAATATTTTTTATACTTTAAATAATTAATAATGGGAAATGAGTTAAAAAACAATGTTCTATAGTTGTGATCAGTAACAAATTCAGATTTTAATAAAACCAACTTATTTTTAGTGAATAATAAATTATGAAAAGTAACATTACCATTATAAATAGTAATGCGACAAATGGAATAATAACCTCAATTAGGAATGTGTAAATATAATTTAGGCATCTTGATTGGAAATGTGATATAACAGCATAAGTAAATAACTGTTTCAGAAATTATTAGTTAAGTATTAGTGTTTTTTCAGGTAAATAGTGTTTTTACTAAAAAATTAAATATCTCATAATTAGATTTTTTTCATAAAAAGGAGTTAATTTTTGAATTATGATCATCAATATTAAGTTAGGTTGAATTTATGAGATTTTTATAAAATGTTTTATTTTTTAGTGTATAGTAAACAATACAGTTTTGAGCTTATATGTGTTTAATTACATCATAAACCATGTAATAATGATGTAATAATTATGGTCTAACTGTGTAATGTCAAATATACTATGAGGTGTCCCAATTATCCCACACCATGGAAAAATACAATGGGTTAGCCCATGGTTTTTCAAATACAACTAATGAGGTGTCCCTTGGAAATTAATAAAATATTCTCTCACTTCTGCTATAAATACCAACCCATTCAATCATTCCTTTAATTTTAAATTCCACATCAATGAATATATAGTATTTTTACCTCCCAAGGAGTCCTCCAAAGGTTCCCTCATTCCCCCATGGTCCCAACCTTCAAGTTTTTGAAGTTACTCTTTACGGTAAGGGATCCTTTCACCCTCATTTTTAGTCAACACTTATTCTATGTTATGTGTTTGAATTTCCATTTTCATATTTTGGGGTATGATATTATGTATCCCTATTACCTTAATTTTTATTTTTATATGTTCGAGATACAATTTTTTCTCTCATCAATTCATTTTATGACATTTTAAGGGACGACATTAGCCTGCAAAATATTCGAAAAAGAAATCACATCTTCTCTTTTATCTCATGTTTCCATTTCATGCGGTATGTACTTAAAATATCCATACCATTATATTATTTCTATTTTATTATGTCCCTATACTATAATATGAGTTATTCATGAGTTATTTACTCTTGTGCCCTCCCATTTTAATGTTTTATAAAAAAATGTTACTTAGCCATTATGCTGCAAAAGTTTCATCTCAAAAATTAATTTTTTTTCAAAAAATTAATTCATTTTATTTTGTGAATACCAAAACCTATTTCTTCCCTAAGGGTATTAGTATATATAAAAAATTATATATTTAATTAAGTTAATGACATACATGAAACTTGAATTCCTTTTCTATGGGTTTAAAATGACATAAATATCATGTTTTAAGAACTTTTAAAAAAGACATGATTTTGATATGAAACCCATTTTTTATTCTGTTTGGGTTTTTTATGGAATATTTGATTATGATATATGTGGTTAAAATTAAATTAAATACATATTAATGGTGCACTATGATATTTCTCTAATGTATTGAGTAAAGAAATTAATCTATTGAGATGACAAGTTTTTTGATACCATGGTGAATAACCTTGGTAATTTTTATGGAACCTTGGGGATGGACCTTGGTGATATGCCTATAAGTGTATAAATTACATGTTGTAGCCACAATTTCAATTTAATATTCAAGTTATTATTAATATGATATTCCTATTTATCATTACATTATTATATTCCTCATGTTCTTATTGATATTTCTCAAGATCACATGTAAACTATTTCACTTGTTTTCCATACTCAGCCTTCTAGTCACCTTTTCCTTTAATTTATGTCTACATGTTTTGAGACGCAGTATGTGTACTTAGTATGAATATTTCATGAATATTTTCAAGGTTATTAAATTGATGTTATATATTTTCAGGTATTACGTACCTTTTTTCCACGACACTAAACTTTAAAGATCCTTTATTTGTAATGTAATGAAAAGTTATGTAATAAGAAGGTGGGATTTCATAGTTGGTATCAAACGATATGTAAGTTATTTGTTGAAATTAGGATATGAAAAATTTAGGAAGAACCATATAGAAAAGTTTAAATATAGTAAAAGTTCTTAGTATTTTTAGAGAATATTAAGTAATTGGTTTTTGAACAAATAAATCCCAGTCTAGATATGAACAAGTGGGTGTGGCTCTCACACAAATGTATCTTGGGGTAAAACCCGAAAACACTGCTTTGAGCTAGACACAATTGGGAACTGGTGCACAATAAAGGGCCATGCTGTAGTCCTGGTTTGACACTCTTGGGAAATATTTTTGGTTAATCAAAATATTTTTATGAATAATTATGATGTATTTCTAGATAAATGTAATTCTTGTTAAAGAATAATTTATTTAAGCATGAAGTTTTAAGACATAAAAATATTTTATAGTAAAAATATTTGTAAGTTAAATAGGTTTCTCACTATGGTTTTATTATTTTAAAGAATGGAGGGATATAGGAGGAATAGTGAGAATAGTGACTGCAATAGACCACACATTGATGACCCTCCAATAGATGTTGTAATGTAAACTTTCATGAGAATGATGAACCAAATAACTCAAGTTATGGGAAATAACTTGAATCATTATAAGAGATATATTTCACCAAGAAGGTAACAAAATCTTATTGAGTCCTTTATCTGTCCATGACCACCAACCTTTACTAGATCAAAAAACTCATTGATTTCTAAATAGTGGATCATCTTTATTGATATGATCTTTTCTGTGCTCCTTTTTTCAGAATAATAGAACGTCACCCTGGTAGTTTATCACTTAGAGGGAGAAGTTGGTAAGTAGTGGGAACTGATTAAAAACATAAGGCAAAGAGTGGAGGTTGAAGCAATAGAGTAGGATGAGTTCAGAGGGATCTTCTTCAATAAATATTTACCTCATTATATGAGAACAAAAAATGGAGAAGTAGTTTCTTGAGCTAAAATAGAAGGAGAATTAATCTATAGGATGCTGTGAGATAAAATTCAAAAGACTTTCCTCTACACCTCAAGAATTGTTATGAATCCCAATGTGAAGGTTGATAGGTTCTTTTGTGGACTAAGACCTCATCTGTAGATTAATCAAGCCAACCGATACTATGATATCTATGAGGAGATCGTGCAGAGTGCTATGAAAGTCGAATTGGATTTCTATGAGACACAATGGTCTCATAAATCCAATGACAAGAAGAGATCAATGGATCCCATATTAGGGATGAACTTTGATTAGGGAAGAGGAGGAAATAAAGTGCAATGTCCCATGTGTATTAAATGGGAGAATAAGCATTTAGGGAAATATTTGCTCAAGAGTAGAAAGTGCTACAATTGTCGAAGAGAAGTCCATATCTCTCAGAATTGTCATAGTGAGGTGAAGCCTCAACTTCCCAACACTAATGACAAAGGAAAGATAGCGCAGGACCTACCTGAAGTCCTATACTATAAGTGTGAACAACTTGGGTACTTTTCCAATCAATGTCCATATTCAGGGGAAGTGGATCTGAATCACCATTGGCCTCATCAAAGGCCAAGTGATCAAGGTAATGCTTTTAGTATCACGAGAAGTGATTTTAATTCTCTAAATGATGTGGTGGAAGGTACTATTTTTATTCTCTCAAATCTATAAAATACTTTGTTTTATTTTGGTTCCACACATTCGATTACTACTTGAAAAATACCCTATACCAATGGTTTGGAGAACCGTTGCCAAGTAAGCTGTATGGATAGGCCTATACCAACAGTTTTCCCAAAATCATTGGTATAGACCTATACCAACGGTTTTAAAATCCGTTGGTATAAGAAATATGAAAATATATAACAACGGTTCCATAAAACTGTTGGTATATGTAATTCAAAAAATAGTCATTTGGTTGGTTTTGATCCCAGCACCTCCCATTTGTGATTGAATGAAATAACCACTAATCTAACTTACTTTTGTGAACATAATTTCATAAATATATATATGTATTATCAAAAGTATTTTAAATATTGATTTTTTTAATTTCCATTGTAATAAGATTCCATTAAAAATACATGTACCTATACCAACGGTTATCAAAATCATTGGTATACCGTTGGTATAGGTTCTTTGATTTTGGGAACTATACCAACGATTTTGGACAAACCATTGGTATAGGGGGGACCTATACCAATGTTTTTTGCTAAACCATTGGTATATGGTCTCTATAGTGGACCTATACCAACGGTTTTGGCCAAACCATTGGTATAGGTCTAAATTAGTGAACTATACCAACGGTTTACCCAAAACCGTTGGCATAGCTCCAAATTAATGACCTATACCAATGGTTTTGGGAAAACCATTGGTATAGGTCCATATAAGTGACATATACCAACGGGTTTGGCCAAACCGTTGGTATGGGTCCAAATTAGTGAACTAGACCAACATTTTTCCCAAAACCATTGGTATCGATCATATTTCCAGTAGTGCATTATTTTCTTTATGTTTGAAAAGTATATAGAATAAACCATTGAATTTCTAAAAGTAGAGTTATCAGTCAAGACTCTTGGTGATATTATCCAAGAATCAACATTATTTTGAAACTCTAGTATTTAATTTATAGAGAACAATCTTATCGAAAATCTAGTAGTCATTCCCATGTTGGAATTCGACATTTTACTAGGGATGGACTGGATCACAATGTATAATGCTAAGATAAAATGCAGAAGCAAGGAAATATCAATAGTATTAAATGGAAAACCTACAATTATCTTCCACGGAGAGATTTCTCAACCTGATCTTTTTCTAAAATAACCTTATATTGCCTACTATATGGAGTTGATCTGTGAAGAATAAGAAAGAAATGAGAGTGTAATTATAGAAAATGTCTCTATAATTAAGGAATACATTTTCATATTTCTAGAGGAGTTACCTAGAACTCCCCTATAAAGAGAGGTAGAGTTCTCTAATAAAATCATTCCCAGATCTGATCTGATATCAAAGACCCCGTATTGGATGGAAGATGTGGTGCTGGAGAAATTAAATAAACAACATCATGTTCTTTTGGATAATGAGTTTATCCAACCGATTGTGTCTCTTTGGGGTGAACTTGTTCTATTTGTGAAGAAGAAGGATTTATCAATGTAGGTATGCATTGATTATAGAGAATTGAATGAGATCAAAGTAAAGAACAAATACCATATTCCAAGAATTGATGACTTATTTGACCAAATTCTTGGTGCACAATTTTTCTCTAAGACGGATCTTTGATCTAGTTATCATTAATTGAGGGTGAATAAATAAGATATTCCAAAAACTTCCTTTCGATAAAGATATGGGCCTTGTGAGTTTTCTGTTATGCCCTTTTTCTTGACTAATACTCCTAATATTTTTATGGATATGATGAATAGAGTCTTTAAAGACTACCTTGATAAAATTTTGGTAGTTTTTATTAATGATATTCAGATATATTCCAAAAGACATGAGGATCATGAGGATCATCTAAGGGTTATTTTGCAAACTATACAGAAGGATAGGCCTTTTGGGTAGTTTATCTAATGTGAATTTTGGTTACAATAAGTTACTTTCTTGGGGAACATTATAACAAATGAGGGAATCATAGTTGACCCTATAAAGAAAAAGGTTCTAGAGGAGTTTCCTTAGCATACAAGAATAACTATTATTCATAGTTTCCCTAGATTAGTGGCATGTTATAGGAGGTTTGTGAAAAAAACATCCTTTATAATACATTAACCAAGTTAACTAGAAAATGGGTCAAGTTCATCTGGACAAAGGAGTGTGAGGGATGTTTCCAATTGCTGAAGAAGATATTGGTTACTGCACCCATGTTAACTCTGCCCTCAAGAAGATAAGGATTCATTATTTTTAGCAATACATCTATGAAAGGTATTGGGTGCCTCTACATGATAAATGATAAGGTGATTATTTATTCATCTCGACAGTTGAAGACTCATGAGAAGAACTATCCTACACAAGATTTTGATTTAGATGCTATCATTTTTTCTCGGAAGATATGGAGGAACTATCTTTTTATGGAGAAATGGGATATATTAGTAGAACATCAATGTTTGAAGTATATTTTTTCCCTAAAGGAATTTAACATGAAAAAAATGAGACAGAAAAAAATTCTTAAAGACCATGATTGTTCAATTCATTGTCATCCCAAAATAGAAAACAAAGTTTCTGATGAATTAAGTAAGAAAGTATCAGTTGTTCTGTCCATGATGGGGATTAAAAGGGATTTCTTGATCTAAGACCTAGTGAAAATGGACTGGGGAATTATGAGGGTTGGAACATCATCAACCCTATCCAAAATTATTTCTCAACTACCATTATTAGAGAATATCAAGAAATCTCAGAATGAAGATCCTTTGTTACAATATAAGTTTGAGACTATGGAGGGTGGGAAGTTTCCTGAGTTCAACATTGGTTAAGGAGTAATGAAATTTTGTATAATATAATACATTCCATCTATTCCAAAAATAATGATGGAGCTGATGGATTAAGCTTATAAATCTACTTTCTCCATACATCCTAGTAGCATGAAAATGTATAGGGACCTTCATGACCATTAATGGTGAGATAATATGAAAAGGGAGATTGTTAAGTAAAATACAAGGTTCCTGGTATGTCAGTAAGTGAAGATAGAGCGACAACTTCCTAAAGGGGTATTACAACCACTACCCATACCAGCATGGAAGTGGGACAAAATCAGTACGGACATTGTCAATAGTCTCCTGAAAACATCCAAAGGAAACTATGTGAAATGGGTTATGGTGGACCATCTCACCAAGACCTCCCATTTTATCCCTATTTGGGTATATTTCTCTCTTAATCAAGTTTCCAAGATTTACATGATGGAAGTGGTAAGGATGTATGGAGATCCATTTTCTATCATATCTGATCATGATCCATGGTTCACATCAAAATTTTGGAGAAGTATTCAACATTCTATAAGTAAAAAATTGAATTTTAGTACGGACTATCACCCCTAAACTGATGTCCAATCTGAAAAGACTATTCAAAAACTTGAGGACATGTTGAGAACATGAACAATGGAATTTAATGGTGGATGGGATTGACATCTCCCATTAGTTTAGATCTCTTACAATAATAGTTTCCATTCAAGCATTCAAATGGAACCCTATGATGATCTATATGGGATGTGATGTAGAACTCCTACTTCTTGGGATGAAGCATGTGAGAAAAAGATTCTTGGGACTGATCTTGTGTAAGAGATGGAAAAAAAGGTTCATTCCATCCAACAACAAATTAAGGATGCTTAGATTCAGCAAAAGAACTATGCGGAAAACAATCAATGGGATGTGGATTATGATTTTTGTGACAAATTCTATCTCCAAATATCACCTTGGAGTAGTTTCATGGGGTTTGGGAAGAATGGTAAGCTTATCCCTAGGTACATTGGCCCATATGAAATCCTTGATCATGTAAGAGTAGTGGCCTATTAGATTGCACTTCCTCCAAATCTATCACAAGTTTATGATGCCTTCCACATATCCCTATTGAAGAAATAAATACATGAACCTTCACATGTAGTAAATCTAGAGGTGGTACAACTGGAACATGACCTCTATTATGAGGAGAAACTGGTGGAGATCATGGATCATAGAGACAACGTTCTATGCAACAGGACTACCCACCTTGTTATTTTGTTCTAGAGGAACCAAAAATATGAAAAATCCACGTGGGAACCTGAGGAGTCTATGAGGTAGAAGTACCCACACCTATAATCTTCTGAGGTTACGAGTTGAAATTTTGGGGAAAAAATTTATTAATGGGGGAAGAATGTAATGACCTGATCTTTTGAATAATATTTGTTTCCTGAATTTGTGTGTTATTTTTTTCACTCAATAAAACTATATCCTTTTATTACTTAAGTGAGTACAATTAAAACGAGACCATTGGGTTTCGACTATTATATGAGTGTTGGTCAATGTGATCATAGGAAACTATACTGTTAAAATTGTGATTATTATTTATAAGTACATACGATCATGGTTAATTAATATATAAAGAAGATATGATGGCCTCATCTAGATGACTCAGGCCACACAAAGCCCATCTTTCCGAGCTTGGGAAGGAGGTAGCATCACTGGGCTTTACTCTGGACCAATCCTAAGCTGAGCTTTAACATACTAAGCTTGAACGTAATCGCCTTTTGGATTAGTTCAAGCTGATTGAAATCACCACTCGGGCAATGTTGTCCGAGCCGACCCAAGATTCTATCACCATTGCACACCTTACTCTAAGGTCCTATGTAGGTGTAATAAGGGGCCACGTAACACGGCCTTAGTTACCTTGTGTACTCCTTTTTTATAAATAAAACTGTTATTTATTATTATGGTAATTTTTTTGAATTTCAAATGTCAAAATAAATACATGATGAATTAATAAAAGTTCCATATTATTGATGAATATGGGAAAAATGGTATTTTAAAATATTTTTTTAGAATTTAAATAATGAATAATGTATAATGAATTTCAAAAAATGGTATTCTAAAATTCTGATTAGTAAGAAATTTAGATTCTAATAAAATCAAATTAATTTTTGATGAATATTAAATTATGAATATTTATATTACCCTTATGAATATTAATATTACCAATGTAATAGTAACCTCCCTTAAGAAAGCATGATTAAAATTTAGGCATCTTGGATGGTAATGTGATATAATAGCCTAAGTATGTAAGTGTTTCAGAAATTATTGGTTAAGTATTAGTATTTTTTAGAGTAAATAGTGGTTTCATTTAACAATTAAATATCTCATAATTAGAAAATTATTCTAATAAAGTGGAGTTCATTTTTGAATTCTGAGCATCAATATTAGGTTAGGGTGAATTTATGATATTTTTATAAAATCTTTTTTTTTCAGTGTATAATAAAAATACAGTTTTGGAGTTTCTATGTGTTTAATGAATTCATTAATTATGTAATAATGATGTAATATTTATGGTTGACTTCTGCATATTAATATATTTTATGAGGTGTCCTAATTTTCCAACACCATGGGAAAAAACCATGGGCAAGCCTATGGTTTTGCAAATACAACTAATGAGGTGTCCTTTGGAAATTAATAAACTATTCCCTCACTTTTACTATAAATACCAACCCATTCTGTCATTACATTCATTAGAAATTCCTTATAAACGAATATATGGTCTTTTTTTACTTCCCAAGGAGTCCTCCTAAGGTTCCCTTAAGACCCCCATGGTCCCAACCATCGAGTTTTTGAAGTTACTCTTCAAGGTAAGGGAACCTTTCACCCTCCTTTTTAGTCAACACTTATTTTATGTTATGTATTTGAATTTCAATTTTTATATGTTAGGGTATGATATTATATATCCATATTAATTTCCCTTTGATTTTAATATGATTTTATTCCATTTTTCCTCTCATTAATTCATTTTCTGAATTTTTAAGTGATGCCGTTAGGCAGCCAAATTTTGGAAAAAGAAATCACATTTTCTCTTTTCTCTCAAGTTTCTTTTTCATGTGGTATGTCATTCAAATATCAATACCATGATATTATTTATATTTTATTATATCACTATAATATAATATCATTTATTTTTGAGTGGTTTTCAATTATAATTTTTCTTTTTAATTTTTTTTAAAACCACATTACATAGCAATTATTCTCCAGACTTTTTGTCTCAAAACTTATCTATTTTTTCTTTCAAGAAATTCATTCATTTTATTTTGTGAATAACCAAAACTATTTCTTCTATATGGGTATTTATATAGATGTAAAAAATTATCTACTTCATTCTGGTAATGAAATTCCTGAAACCCACATCCTTTTTCATGGGTTTGAAATAACATAAAAATCATATTTTTAAGAACGTTTTAAAACGTCACGATTATGATATAAACTGATTTATTTTATTCTATTTTGGTTATTTATGAAATGTTTGATTATGATCTATGTGAATCAAATGAAAATAATGAAATTTTTTGGGTGTTTATTCATAGTACTGTAATGTATTGGGTAAAAAAATTATTCTCTAGAGATGGAAAGTTTTATCATAACTTTGTGAATAGCCTTTAAATTTATATGACACCTTAGGGATGGACCTTGGTGATATGATTTTGAATGTATAAATTAAATGTTGTAGAAACTTTTCCTCATTATTATTCATGTTATTATTATAATGATATTCCTCTTTATCATTCATTTACTATATTCCACATGTTCTTATTGATATCTCTTAAGCCCACGTGTAAACTGTTTCACTTGTTTCCCTTACTAGTCATTTTTCTCACCCTTTCCTTTGATGTATGTCTCTAGGTTATGAGATGTTGTAATTGTACTTTGGATGAACTTTTAAAGAATCTTTTCAAGTGGATTATAATAATGTTATATGTTTTCATGTATTATATACATTTTCTCCAAAACACTATACATTAAACAACCTCAGTTAGTAATGTAATGAAAAGTTATATAATAAGAAGGCGGGATGTCATAATGACAACATATAATTGAAATTAAAATAGAAACGTGACATTTTGTATTTATCCTTTACATAAAATTATATAAATGTAACATTCAGAGTAATGTGGAAATTAATTTCCATATTTTAGTATACATGTTTTATTTGGGTGTATAAAACTCATCCAATACGATAAAGTCAAGTAATGAGGATATTTTTTGGCTTTATATTATTTTTTTAACATTGTTTTACCCATATAAGGGTGAAAAATATTTACCATGTTTACTAGAAATATAAAAAAATAGAAATATTTAATAAATTTGAACCTCATGATTCAAAATATTTAATATATTTTCAATATTTAATTTTTAAATGTTCTGAAACTAATTTTAATATAAATGCATAAAGCACAATGAAAAATAGTTTTTAGAAAAATGTTTTTATCCATAAAAATGAACTTATACAAAAAAGTACAATGATGATTCAAATTAAATTAATTATATTTTATATTATGTTAGTTAAATATATATTTCAACAGGAAATGATTATTTTAAATATGTTTATTTAATGATATTAAATGAAAATATTTCCAAAAATCAAAAACTTTCAGGATTCACTTATAAATAAATCATTTTAGAAAAATACAAAAAATTCACCCTAATCTAATATTATGTTGATATATTTAAAAAATAGATTTATTTACCAATTTTAAATTTCTAATAAATGGATAAATTAACTATAATGTGCATGGAAAAAATTAAATCAAGAGGAATAAAATTACTTTACTAAAAAATTGGGTACCTATTTATTATAAATTAATCAATAAACTCTAATTAAATAAAACATTTATAGATATGTTTCATAATTTGGTTATTCCTATTCATACCAAAATTTTATTTCCTAGGTAATAATATATCACAGTTAACTTTGAGATCAGTGTTGCGTGTCAAACAAAGCTATCAAACACATAATTTTTTTAAAGTGTAATATATCCTAAAATATCTTGGTCATTCATTCTACAACCTTTAGTAAATTCAAAAATTTAAATTTAAATTATCAATTACTAGAATTATTGTATCCTGGTAGTGTAATAAAATATGATATAGATTATATCATGATAAATTATTTCCATGTCACTAGTAGGAAACTCATTATTTCATAATTATATTTTTTAAGACCACGTATATATTAGTATAATGGTCTTATATTTTAAAAAACCCATATAATTGAATGAAAATTTATAAATAATGCTTAATAGATTTATCTTCCTCTTAATTCAGTTGAGGAAATAACTTACCATCTAGGTAGAGAATATGAGATAACATTTTTTGATTACTTATTTCACTACTATAAGCATAATTTCATCCTTGAGGGTGATTCGAGCAGTTTTCCATTCATTATTCTTCTAATATTCCACCTGATAAATATTTTGGATGATTTATATTCATGCATAATGCCTTATAAATGAAATTTTACAGATTAAAAGGTCTATAAAATAATATCAATTCATTCCTCATATCTCTAGATATTTACCAAAAATGAAATGGTTTGCACAAGTTATAAAATATGAATAAATCAACATAAACCAATCTACAAAATATCCATAATAACACTAGAATTAACCTTAAATCATTTTATAAATAACTAACCTCAAAACACTTCAAAATATTACCGACAAAGATTGAAATACCAATATTAGATTGATTTGATCATATATTCTTCCATGATCCAATTAATAATTATATCTTAATTACATCAATCACTCATAATTTCATATATGAAAAATGTATATTCCCTAAGTATATACTCTATAAGGTGTACTAATTGTTTCCATAAATACCTCGAATCATCATAATGACACAATAAAATCATATGTTCTTCCAAAAATTAACTCTTTACAAACTGTCCAATATATTCTATAAATCCAAAAAATAAATAATCTTCATTGTAAATCACTCTATCATGAAATCACTAATCAATTACAAGGTCACTAATACTATCCAATTACTATCAAATCATTATCCTAAATAAAATTAATATATCATCATCTTGAATATATTAAGGGTTATCTATCCTTGAATACTATTTTTTACAAATATATAACCTTACCACTAAATCACTTTTCTAGGTTATCAGTACCATTTAACACATGTTTTCAAATAATTGAAGAAAATATATTATAGAATAATAAATAAATGTTTCTTCATTCTAAAAACTGGAATATCCTTTATAAAATACATCTAAAACATAATTCTAGAATTGCAATACATAAACACTTCAATCATTCCACGTCCTTCTTAAGTGACTAAACATAAATTCACTTCTTATTCCTTAATAATTCCTTTCATATATCATTTGTAGTCTGTTCATCATTAGTAGTAAAACCATTACTCAAACCACCTTATTGATCCTCTTTTGGATCTTTTTTCCCTAGGACATTGATTTTCATAATGACCATACATAACAAATTTAAACCATTCAAACATAGACGATACCTTAGGGAAACCAATATTTATATCAAATATATTAACTGAATTTTTCATTTTCACCTATAAGTTAAAAATTTACGTCCTTTTTTATATTAATAAAACATTTTATGGTTTATTTGATAAAATCTCTTGAGTTATTATTTTCACATTTCAAGAACATAAAAAATTTAAACTTCTTTCCAATATGGCCTTCAGGAAAACCCATTATTATCTAACTTGATTCATTAAAAAACTAACCTTTCATAAAATTGTTAATAAAAAATCAAGACAGACGATTATATATTTTTATAACCTATCAAATTATATTTCCCATTTCATTTGGTTTCTCATGATAAAAATCAATTAATCATATATCAAATTAAGTTTAAAAAAGATTACTATAGGTTTTACCCATTGACATAAAATAGAAATCATAGGGTGAGGAACAATAATCACACTTTGAAGTCATATAATCATGAAAAATCAATCATATTAGGTATTAATCATGGAACATTATTTTCAATGTATGAAACCTTCTATTTAATCTAGACCATTCTTGGTCTTTATCTATTGAAATACTTTACAATGGTTTATAAATTAAATGAGAATTAACCCATTAATATCCCCCAAATGTGTCTACCCAAGTGTATTGTCTTAGGGACACTTATTGTGAACCAGTGAATAACCAATATTCTTATATAATTGATATTACCCATAGGTGAATATGTTCCATGACCACATCCAGTTGAAATTACCCATTGAGGTATGCATTTTCATGGAAAACCACTCAATCTCTAGTTTATCTATACTTTTGGATATTATCCTATACTTATACTCATATCTAGGGATTTCAACAAAGTTTTCTAATCCTAATATATAATAAAAATAAACCCAACTCTCATTACAACTAAGGTGATCTGAAAATTACATACAAAAATTCTACTTCTTTTCAGATGAATATTCAACACATCTCTTAATAATACACATACCCAAAACAACATGGTATAATCTATTTTAATAGTTGATAAATAATTATATAATATAATTAAAGATATTTAAAATCTACCATAATGTTTTTTCCACATATTACACCTCTTACATATACCTTACTTAAAACCATTCTTCATTACCCAGGTAAAATAAAAATATGAAAGTGTGAGATAAAAATCTCAGTAAGGGTAAATATGGGAGATATTAATCAATAATAATATGTAAGAATAACAAGATCATAAGGTTATGATAATATGATATTAACATTTTAAATTAATATCCTATAATCTATATATTATAATCACGACCTAAGGCTTTGGAAAACCATAATATATATATTATATAAGAATCAGAAATCATTATCCCTATGTTCATATCATAAGTACGTAAAAATTTCATAGATATTGTCTTAAAAATTGTGGAATAATATTTATCATAGAAATATTATGTCAAGGCTACCGACCGAGACATTCATCGAATGTTAGTCTTGAGATAACCACCCAAGTACTTGCATTAATCTTTGGATAACCTACCATTTACCCTCTTTCATTGTTGAGATAAAATCCTACCTAACATCATTCAATATTGATATAACCCCCCATGTAACCTTTTAGACCATAAAAATTAATCATTACCCAATGTATTTGAGGGCTATAACAGACATCAGATTATCATAATCTAATCATATGTATTTCATAAGAACATGAATGTATTTTTCATTTCGCCCAAGACTTGCTAATGTAAAAAATGGGTTTCATCAATATCAAATCATCACAATCATAAAATATGTGTAGAATGAATAAATATTAAATCATTGGATCGTATCCCATAGTAAATAAAAAGTAACATCAATGGATGTTTTTATAGATGAAAATTCCCTTAAATGATCACTATAATTTTTTAAGGAAAATAACCTTTTTAGTTTGAAATCAATTATTTAAAATATATTAATATATATAATATTATGAAAAAAATTTCTTTTAAAATAACCATGAACTTCTTTATTGTAAGCTATAATAAAAGAGTATTCATGTATTATATGTTAAAACAAAGATTCCGTTTACAAATTTAGTAAAAAGCATCTAATATGAAAACCTGACATGAATATTAATTTTAAACATTTTTATTGAATGTAAAATATAGGTAAAAATAAATTGATTAAATTTTTGGGGAATATTAAAAACAAAATTTAAAACATTTAAAGGAAATATGGAAAATTAAGAAAATATTCAAGACTAAATAGAAAACAATGTCACTTTTCCTTAAAAACATACTTTGGAAATTTGATTACATAGAGGATAATGAAAAGAAAACTTATTATTTCAAAAAATAACTATAGTATAAAAAAAATAATTTTTTAGAGATATTGATCTAATAGTTTCATTATCATAAAATTTAATCATATATAATCCTGATAAAAAGTGATATTGTAACATAAATCATTAAAACTTTGTTAACTTTTGAGTTGTAAGTCCCATGAAATAAATAACTTCAAATGAAAATATAAATACCATTAAAATAATTTTATTAATGATAAAAAATATAAAATAAGTATTATATAAAATCTATAAATTAAAATAGGCGTATAACATAACATATGCCCCAAAGAAGACAATTTCATATGATAAACCATTACCACTTTGTTACATTTCAAATCAATCCCCCTTAGATGAAATAATTAGAATCATAAATTTAAATAACATGTATTAGGAATTATAGGATATTAAAAAATTCAATGAGTTATTACATACAACTCATAAACAAAAATATGAGTATAACATCAAACTTGTCTCAATGAAACAATATCGAGATAAAGAACCCATACCTCAAGTATGACTTGTTTTTTAACTGCTCTAAACTAATGTATAATAAATTTTAAATTTAGAATAATTATATATAATAACCATATTTATATTTATAATACCATACATAGTTTACTTATATCATCTTATCATACTCTTATTAACAATTCTTAATTAAAATCACAGTCGTAGGTGATAACTATTTTGTTTTTTCATGCGTGTTTCGGTTTGTAAACTATGATCCTAAATATTGTTCATGGTTATATAATAAGCATAATGTTAATAAATATATAAATATAATATATTTAATGTATACACATATTTATAACCATTTATATAAATTGGCGATAAAAAATTAATTACACCACTTTGTGGAGGCGGTAGTCCGTACATACGTACGAGTGTTTTTTCCACGTTTTGATGGATAAAATAAATAATGGTAAATATCAGTTAACCTTTAATAAACCATAATAATATCATATATATCATATATATTCATTAAAATATATCATTATAACCATTATTAATAAGCACTGAAAGAAATTGAATGACACAAATCAGTGGCGGTGGTAGTCTACACATACTCATGTGCGATACTTTCGGTTATAATTTGATGGAAAGGAGGTGGAATATGGTTTTAACATAAAAATAATAACATATAAATATATTTATGATATTATTTTCACTATTTTATGATAGATAAAATTTATTTTTATGAATTAAAATAAGAAATAAACATTGAAAGAGTCGGGTAAGATAACAACTTCTTATTTGAGAGTCCTTTTTTGGCTAACACCTTACACCTTATTAAGATGGTATTAAGTGAAAAAGATCCCGTTTGAAGTTAATGAAGACAATATGGTATTAGGTTATTTATTTTCCTAGATATAGTGATTAAACATTTTCAATAATGGATAATAGGAGGTTCCCATTTATAATTGAGGGAAAGTACACACTTAAAAGTATATAAAAGATATAAATATAATATATATCATAATAATGTCACATGGAAAATAATGAACATAATTTATATGTAAGTACATTATAAGATATAAGAAAATTCAAATAAATAATTTATACATGATTAAGTTTCATTTTGATCCTTATCTCTTGGTTTAATCACACCATTCATCCCTTTTATCTTTAAGTGTGGTAACACATTTTTTTAGCCTTTAAGGTTTATAACGTTACTTCTAATATGGATATTGGTTCACAAATGGAAAATTTATGATATTAAAGAATATTTAGAGTCACACTTTTCCTATTTTTATATATTTTTTATATTTAAATCATTTATTAAAATTTAGGTTATCATAAAATATAATTACCTTTATTTGGGATACTATTCATTTAAGTTTTCTTAAAAGACATTAATACAATAATGTAATCAGAATAAAAATAAATTTACCATAATTTATATGTTTTAATTACATATTAAATTTTTTGAAATACCATAATTCGTTCAAAACATATTAATTTTTTTATTCTCAAAATCATTTAACTTGATTTTTATACTATTAACAAAATAATTGTATCAATGTTGTGTTATCATTTATGGTAATTATATAATAACTAAAAATAAATCATTTATTCTAAATTAAAACTTTCATTTTCATTGATAACTTCTTTTTAACCCTTTAAAAACATATGATAGGAATTAAAATCAATGAATTGACATTTTGTATTTATCTATTTCTTAAAATAATATAAATGTTATAATCAATGTAATGTCAAAAGAAATTTACATATTTTGGGGTATTTTATTTAAAAACACTCATTATATATGTTAAGGTCATGCTTTAGGGTGTTTTTAGGAATTATCTCTTGGTTTTAGCCATGGTTTACCCTTATTGAGGTGAAAAATATTTACCAGGGTTACTATTCAAAATGACCAATTTTTTTTTAAATTTTCCAAATTTTAACATCATAATTCCAAATATGAAATATGTTTTCCAATACACATTTTTTTGTATTGAAAATTTAAATTTTAATATAAATATGTAAAAAATAATGGAAATATTGTTATTAGAAAAATGTGTTTTTAGGCTTAGAAATGATCTTATTCTTAAAATCAAGTATAATGAAGATTCCCATATAATTAATTTTATTATTTATTATTTATTATTTTAATTTAATATAAAATTTATAAAAATTTGACTTAAAAATTACATCATTTAATGAAAATAAATTACATTTTTACAAAATAGGTATTTTTAACTCTTCTAAAAAACTAATATTTTTAGAAAAAATATCAAAACATTTCTCTAAGATAATGTTAAAATGATAACTTAAAAAATTATATTAATTTACTAAAATAACATTTCCACTTTTTTTTGAAAATAAATATAATTTTGATGCACAAAAATTAGTAGAACCCGATTATGAAGATAATATAATTTTGAACCATAAAATAACATTACTAAAAATTTATTACCAATTTATCATAAATTAATCAACAAATTTTTTTCTATATAATATATTTATACATATTTAAAATAATGTAGTTATTTATATTCATACCCCTAATTTAATAGACTGGTTATAATATACCGTCATTTGTATTATGTTTTTGGTTTTATTTTTGGCATGTTATCTGAAAATTATTTTTATAAATAGAAATATACTCTAAAAAATCAAAGTATTAAAAAAATATACCACTTTGTCATTAACATTTTGTATTGGATTTACTGATATTCCATTTACTTTTTTAATATATTATGATATTGAAAAATATTCCCATTCACTATGAACATTGAATATATGATTGTTTGAAATTTCATTTTCTCTTATAATATATTACGGAGTGGGATGAGATGGTGATTAATTTTTCTTCAAGATTATATATTAGAATGTTATTATCTTTTATTATTTATTCTTGAATAATGGTTTAAATTATGATTTAAATTAATTTATGGTGATTCTAATATGTTTTTTATAAGATTAATTATGAGTATTTGGAATGGCACTATATATAACCTTTGTGTGGTTTGTGATATGTTCCAATAGATACTGATATAGGATGAGAAAGGTATGGTCACTCACTAGGTGGCTAGTTTAGAACCTTATCATGTGATAGATAATGACACTGTTCCTACTTATTTAAAATTATTAATATGTCACATTATATAAGGACTTATATATTGTGAATTTTATTAAAGATACCATTGGTGGGGGCCTACTGAGTTGTACTCAAACCCAAAAAGTGAACTATAATTTTCATACATACTTCATGATCAAGGATATATGTAAATGAAATTCCCTACAATCTATGGATGTAATGGATGTATTGATGGAGTGAGAGATGGGTCTGGTTAAAGCCTTAGACCCAATTTTGGTGTTTTCTCTCTTTTATTTTGTTCTTTGGGATAGTTGGGTGTATTATTGGAGCTTGAGGAAATAATAAATTTTTATATATGATTGTTTGAAATTATAGTTGATTATTATTTGGTTATACTATGTGATATGTTTCTTTATGTTTGGATACCATATGTAATGTTCATATAATGTTATTTCATTCCGATGATGGTATATTATAATTACATTCTCTATTATTTTATCTATCTAATATAGAAAGAATATTTTTCCCACATTTTGTTTAATACTATTCAACATACTTTCACATATATGTAGTCATTCTTGAAGTGATGTCACATCACAAATTGATACTATTTAGGAAATGGGTTAGGTGGACTATACAAAAAATATAAAAAATGGTCTCCTTGATACCATTTTATCAAGGAATTATGAGGACTATAAAAATGTGTCATGAATGAGGACACCATTCCATGAAATATCCACAAAATATGATTAAATTTCTAACATCCACCATTAATGATCAATTAATCCATCCCATCATTAATGTTATGAAAAAAACATTTACATATACTATAGAATCCTGTTATAGTGTTTATTATGATACTCTTCCCCGAAATACCATTATAACATTTCGTGGGTAAATAATATTTGATTCAAGTACTAGTTTCAATGATAAATCCCCAAAATATCCAAAAAAAAAACCCATGTAATCCATATATTGATATATAAATGATACAGGGATGAATAATCCTAACAAAACTAGTATAACCATGCAATATCTAAAAAACTCATCCCAATAGGATTACTTAGGATATATTTTGACCTATTCCATATGTGTGTAAATTGGTATTTAATGTTAACTTATGAAATATAAAATATAAAATGATAATCTCATTATCGATTAAGATAAATTGGTAAATTTATACACTAATTAGGTTAAAATTAACCATAAATAATCATTGGAGTGGAATTCCAAAACAATTCATCACCCATGAATTATGAATTAAATAAGATCAAACTCATGGGTCTAAACCCACAATCAACAAGTAGAGGTCATCCATTATAGAAACCATCATATAGAGGCCTGCTAAAAATTCTTATGCCTAATCCATATTCACCCATTCAAGTGAATCACATAATAAGGGCCTATATAGGTATTTTTTCTAATAAATCCATTGTAAATAAAATAATGAAAATGGGTAGTGTTAAATCGAGTGGATCAATAACCAAACTGAACCTTTAAAATCATACATAGTATGAATCAAAGAAAAAAATAAACAAGTATGTATGTCTATCTAAAATAAATAAATAAATTTATAATAAATTGATAAATATAAAAATAAGAAAAATGGATCAAAATCCATGTTTATGCTGTTAAATTTCCAAAAATAATTATTATTTTATTTGATTTAATTTTCATAACAACTAATGGATTAATTTTATATAAAATTTTGCTATTTTAAATTATGTTTATCAATTTTACTATGCATTATATTCATATTATTAATCTAAATAAATATATATTATCCTTATTAATAATTATGAGAACCGAATGTTGATTTATGTTACGAGGATATATTCCAAAATTAATGTCTCTTTATTATTTTTTAAATATTATGATATCTCCTCTAGATAAATAGTTGAACAATATAAAAAAATATTCTCTATTATAAAAACCAATAATATAATATTCTTAACGTGATAGAATCATGAGGCCAATTACCACAATTACTAATTTATAATTTCAAATCAACAAAAAGTGTAAATCTAAAACCATATTAAATGATATTAGAGAGATGAACCAAAATATATTTGAATATCTATTTGTATGGTTCTATAAAATGAAGAGATCTCAGCCTCATAGTCATGAAATTTAGTGAGTAATATAGAAAATTCTTGACTGTCACACTGATGTATCAAATGGTAAAATTCCATTATTATGTGACCAATATCTCTTAATTTCCCTCAAATTAAATATTCCAAGACAAGAGATCAATCTTGAATATATATATAAATAATATTCAACCATGGACACAACTCGACCGATTAAGCATAGTTTCTTCCACTATAATTTTAATCATTAAAAAAAAATCACTATCAAGAAATATGGTGCCCATTATTTAGTTGAATCAATTAGAATAATATCTCAATTTATTCTACATGTTATTAAAAATAATGTTTAAAGACAAATATTTCAAATGTTGAATTTTCTTCTTCTTAAACTCTTGTAACACCACTTTGAATGATAATCGTACGTTAAAATATATCCTAAAATGTACTACATTGGGTGTTTATTGACCCTCATCCACAAAAATACCATAATGATTACATGTAAATGGAATAATTATAGGTAGATAAATTAAATTCATCCTAAGGAAATATATGTAATATTAATTAATAATTATGTAAAGCTAATACCATACAAACCATCATCATATACACAACACATGAGATTATTTTGATATAAATCTACACGAAGCTAATGATCATAGGAATATATTACACCATTGCGAAGACATATGTGAATAAATGGTTCTTTTTAGAATTTTTATTTCTTTAAAATTAAACTTTTTTAGCTTCTTTAGATCCAATGAACTTTTATATAATTTCTCATTCTCACTTGAATGTAGTAGTAATATATATCACTAGGACATATAATTTTTACATGGAACAACCTCAATATGAGAGTATACTCCTTTCAATGATTGGTTATATTCTCCAATCATGGATTCTACACTATAGTCACTAGTTTTTATATCAACAATCTTCTTGATCCATTAATACAAAAATCTATCATCATAAAGCCACAATATGACATTATTCAGTCCCACTAGAAATAAAAGTTATTTATAAATCATGGCTTTCCCTAAACTAGTTGATGAAAATATTTATCCTAAATATTTTAAGATAAACTAACTAAAATGTGATATATTCTTCAGAAATCTAAATATGTGTCAATTGAAATCAACACTACTGGTCTTTCCCACTTTCTCAGGATTTTCAAAACACCTTCACGAAACCAATTATCACTATTATTAATTGAATTTATTCATGAAAAACTTTAATTATTCTTCTAATATCACTTAGTACATGGGAAAATCAAATTCATCATGTAATAATTTTTTCATTAAAATATAGTATTTTTTAATGACCTTAAAGTAGCATTCCATCAACATTTATCTATATTAGATTTTACCACATGCATGCATTATCATGAACATTTATTCATATATAAAACTCGTTTGCTATGTACTTTATGAAATGAAACTTCATATAAGGTTTATTAAAAAATTTATACCTCATGAGGATAAATTTCAGTCTACAACGTTGCAAGAATTGTTTTTATGTAATACCTTAGTACATGAGACTCAAATGTATCAACATGATATTCACTTCAAATAATATCCTCCAAATTATTAAAAATTTCTTTAACAATGAGAACATAAATTATATATAGGATACAAAACACATTCCTCACACATAATTATTATAAAAAACATGAATAACCACACATTAATTTATAATATTAAAAATCAAGCTGTATCTCTTTCAAAAACCAAATTCTCCTCACCAACAACCTTAATGAACTAGCTTTAAATTGTAACTACCAAATACTATATCATTATTTTATAGTGGATCCAGATGAAAACTTCACATCATAATGTTTGTAATATAAACATCATGTACTCAATCCTCATTCATGTACAATATTTATATTCACGGTTGTTGACTAATTCACACATGGTTTCATTCCACACAACGTGTTCATCTAAAAATTGTATATATGTTAATATAATTGTTCTTTGATCTAAATTTTTTTAGTATTACATGTTCACATAAAGAGATCTTAATATTGATATATAAACATCTATAATTTAATTATATTTAATCACTTCTAAAAATAACTCTTTCATCCCATTTAGTCATTCAATTGAATGCTATTTTTTGAACTCTGAAATTACAATAATGGAAAAAACCATCCCAGATTGTTTCTTTTTGTGTTTTGGGGTTTTGTGGTGTCAATATGAAATTTATATGTGTTTTGGAGGAGAGAGATGTGGTATGACTATCTAAAGGATCACCATATCATAGTTCCAGGCATTTTATATTTTTTTCTAAGCTCATTTGGAGTCGTATGGAATGACACAGGAGAATTATCGGGGATGTAACTAAAGAATATAGATGTTTTTCCTTTTGGTGTACCATGTGGTTTGAAATTCCCAACTTAGTAGTATTTTATAAAAGTTTTTCAATATGAGAAATGATTTAATTATCCATGACATGGAGAAGTTCATGGTGATTCTAGATTTGGTGGGTGTTCTCACTATTAGAATGGGGAGGTACAAAATAATTAGAGTGAAGAAATTGGTGACATACAATAGAGGATTCATCAATGTTCATGAGGAAGGGAAATTTTTTTGGGGATTAACAAGCCATAACCCTACACGTGGTGAGGTGAAATGATGATGGTGTTTTTCCTATTCCATGGAGAAGGATATGGTTTCTTTATGGGAAGCTGAAACAACATCATCAATGTTTTGGAGAAGGGAGTGGTGATAGAAAAATCTATTAATAATGGTTTTTATGGTGTGTAAAGGTCATAGGTTCAATATTGTATAATCAAATATCCTATGATTGGGTGATAATTAACGTTATTGTGTTGAAAATAGTGATATTGTGGAGTCATATTTTTCTTCCTCTATCAATAATTAATATGAACCTACTTTTTTGGATTTTTACCCTCTTCATTAAAACATTAGACAACCATAAACCCAATCATTGCTCTCCGGACATTTCTCTTGATGATTTAAACCTATTAGATCATTAATTATAAAATATATTTGATCTAGTTAAGTCACATCCCATAATTCTACCTTCCCTTACATTTTATCCTTATAGAGGTTTTCTGTAGTGAGTTTCTTTAGTTTTGGGCTTAGGTTTGAGCCAGATTTGATGGTGGGTTATCGTGGCCAAATCCAAGAGAAGCATCCTTTGAGTTCACTGGTTGTTGATAATAGATTCTTTCATTACAATGTGGGTTTTCCATGAAATAATTATATTGATATATGGGTCTTGATAACTATCCCCTATTTTTATAAATCATAAATGTTTCATGCCTATGTTTTCATTTAATAGAAGTTAAAATATTATATAATTAAATACAATACACCTAAATAAAATAACGTGAAAGGGAAGGATATATTTTCACATGTGATTCACTAGGCTCTTTTTATTGGTTAATTATGATTAATTTGTAGTTTCATTTGTTGAGAAATTGTGATTTTTTATTTAATACACTTATTTATTTATGAAACTGAGCTACTAAAATTACCTTTCATAAAATGAATAATCATTTAAGAATGGTAATGAATAATATGTGTGAAGTTGAATTTTTTTGTGCCTTACAATTTAAGTGATATTTTTTTATAATAAATCAATGTAGAAATAGAATCTATCAACGAATTTTTTTTAGGATTTAAATGTGTTTACTCTTATTGGTTATATTGGATGTTGAGATAGTCTGTCTATGGAAAATTTAGAGGGTGGTGATTTTATGGTTGGTGTGCGGAAGTGATAATTCTTAGTAATCAAGGTTGTAGTTTTTCATTATGATATATTTGTTGTGATGGTTATTGATATGTGATAGTTGGGTAATGTTGTCACCTTATGGAATTGGTGGTATGGAGATTTAAGGGTTTGATGGCCATGCATTGTAGGTATGATGCTATAGATTCATGATAATAATGTATTGTGGTTTGTAATGGTAAAACTAGTAACAAGGAATGGGATTATAACAAATAATTTATTACTATACGTGAAATGATTAATGATTTAAATGAAATGAATAATGAATTAATTGAATGATATATGTTTAGAAATAATGTGGGTGGTGACTTGGGTAAGTTTTCATAAAATATTGAAGATTAATGACATAAGTAACATAAATTGGTTGATATTTGGTAATTATAGAATGTTTTAATAATATGTTAAAATGGGAGTATAAGAAAGTTTTTGTGTCAGTTTGAAGTAGTTTTTTTGGATGGTTTGTGGTACATATTGTAATAGCGGTGATGTGTAAATTGATGGAAGTGTGGTGATGGTTTTGGGTTACAGTGGTGGTTGTAATTGTCTAGGTCCTCCAAGATGAGATTGTTTGTGGTGTGTGTATATATATATATCTCTATGTGTGTGTGTGTGTTCTGAACTTCCTTGTGATTTTTATGCATCCCAACTATATAGGACCATCTTACTAAAACATGAATGATTTAGGTTCCTAGTATTTTTCCAATCATCCGGGATAATGAGGATAGAAGGATGGCTACCCATTATTCCATAGTCTCTCTACTAGGTGTGGTATAGTGCATTGGTTCTTCAAATGATGTGATGCGATATGATGGGGTCCTGAACGGTAGGAGGTGGGCACAAGGTTGATGCATTTAATATTCACAATACGATACTATAATAAATATATGATTCATGGATGAGATATAGAAGTGGATATGATATGATAAAGATATTGTGGATGACTATGGTGGAATGATTGTGTTATGGTATGTGGGGCCCGATTCTGGCACATGATGCTGGACCCTAATGAAGGTTTGGTTAGGTAGGGTTGTGATCCAACCCACATCAAATTTTTAAGTGAGCTAGAAGAGAAAATTTGAAAATTGGGTATGAGAGCATAAAATCAATAGTTAAGTGATTATGTGGATATTGTTTTTATATTATAGATATTACGCTATTTTAGTTGGATGTGATGCATGGTGAGTGGGCCTTGTGATGGGGAGAGGTAGTTGAATAGTTAGGTTCCAGTTGATTATATTGTTTATTCATAGGAACATTAATATTCATTTACCAAATATTCATGAGAATTATTGGGTATGATCCTATTGATTATACATATTATTCTCACAAAAAATACATATAAACTATTTTGAGGTTCCCATGGTGATATTATTATATGAGGCAGACAATAGTGAATTAAATATTTCGTTTTTCTGAGGAGTCACTGCCTAATTTTTTTTTGGTATTATAGTTGTGGTTTGAACATTGTATAACAATGGTAATACATTATTGAATTTTTATTGATATTGGTTTTCTTATATTATTGAGTTTCTTTTGTTTCTATATTTCCTAGGTTATATGTGGGTAATGCCTCATGTTTTTATGTTTTATACCGTCAATGATAGTCATGAAGCTGGGGACTATTAGGGTTGGGTTTCATGGTTCGCTTTCATCTAT
Source organism: Viscum album (assembly GCA_963277665.1). NCBI lineage: Eukaryota > Viridiplantae > Streptophyta > Magnoliopsida > Santalales > Viscaceae > Viscum > Viscum album. Next base: position 1,894,792,139 of record OY728164.1, read on the forward strand.
ATGATAGGACTAGGAGGAGTTAACATCCAAAGAGGATCACGTTAGAGTGGTATGAAATATTTTTGTATAGTGATAGGATGAATATTATAGTTAGAACTAGCAAGAATTTCATGGGATGATAGTAAAATGGTACTTATCGAGCATGGTGTGGACATATCACATGGATAATAGATTTGACGTGGTGTTTTTGGTTCCCCCCATGATCCGATTCTAGGATAAAGAGTTTACCAAATTACCAATTGAAATGGTTCAGCTTACAGGGTGAAGACCATATGATAGGTACACTCATAATGCTTGTTTGGGCCTATATATGAATGAGATAATTTTATGAGTTAAATTAATCTAATTAAATTAATTTGATTAAATAAATCCAAAATACCAGGATTATTATTTGTCTTCATTTTTAGTAGATATTCCATCTAGTCAACATTCCCACATGGTTCAAGTTTGTGTTGTTCAAAATATTGGCCTAATCAACAATTGGAGGGTCCTTTTAGCTGAGGAGGATAAGCTATTGAAGAAGATGTTCGGTGAAATCCAGTGTTAGGATGTGGGTATGTATGGAGGATATATAACAAAGAGAAGTAGAACATTTCATAGGATATTTATGTTTCCTTAGTTTGATCTGATCTAGGGTTGGGTATCAATTTCTATTGGATGTCAGTCAAATGTAGGGATCAATGTGACAATGGGGGATCCAAAATCTCAGGGTGTGGAAGGAGGTATGAGTCTCACAAGATGACTTTTAGAGGTATTTTTATGTATAGTTTCTATCATTTATGATGAGGGATATGAAGAGACAATAAATACACTTTCTTAATTAGGGGATCCTGAGTGAGTAGGATATTAGATTTAGGTTTAAGGACCTCATTTTCTTTACTCTTGATATTTTTCCAAGAGGTTTTGTATCCCATTATCTGAAACATAGTCAGACCATTTATAGTGCCTATATACATGGTAGTGGAAAAGAAGTATATGGTGATCAAGAGGATGCATTATCATCCAAGGTCATCTTAATGTGGGATCCATCAGGTTTCCTTGACCTGAAGGGTTGTTAGTTGTGGATTGTAAGTATTATAGTAGTCTAGGTTTCAGCTAGATGGGAGTCAGACTCAATATTTTTCATCATCCTATTTCTATGGGAATAGAATTTCCCATGACCATAATAATATATTTTCCCTCATGTTATTTTTATATGGAGTCTATGGAAAATAGACTTCTTAGTGATAGATCATTCTCAGGGCTCATTATAGTATAATAGATTAAATCACTTATCATATACTACAATTGTCTTTTTCTATAAGTATGTATCAGTTGTATGTGAAACCATATTATATTTATACAAGGGTATATCGATTAGGTAAAGGTTAGCCCTATTATTCCTTATACCCTTAGTGAAATCAGTCTAAGAATTACCTTTGTGGTGGAAATCAACAATGATGTAAATAATCCAAACATGGTTAACTTCATGTTATATATGTGCTATCACTAGAGGGACAAAGAACATCTGAGGTACCATCCATTAATCTTTTACATTGGATAATTATTTTCTTGATTCTAGAGCACAAAACTCTAATTTTAACATCCTCTTTAGTCCATTCCATGAAACTAAAAATGGAAAGGCTTCTAGTGTGACCAAAATTAACTAAACTATTAGAAGGTTGGGTGTGTATTATTGAAGTGTGTCAGGATTATGAGACAATGATGGATAATCATTGATCATTTATGTATTTCCTAATGATTCTGATATAGTTATGTGATATTATTATTTTCATAAATTGGTTTTAAACATTGTGTGTTTTTTTCAATGTCTTTCAATGGATTGGTGTGTTTTGTGATGAAGAGGGCCATTATGTATTGTTTTTTAGAAATATGAAGAATTGAATGGTCTATAGATGTTTGGATATTATTTTGTCTCATTTATTAGACGTCTCATTGGGTTTTTTTTGAGGCACAAGCACTGAACTGTCATAGAGTTTTTAGGAGTTTACCGATGTTTTCCCCTAGGTGGTTATAGTTTTACCACCTAGATAATATATAAAGTTTCTGATTTTCTTTGAAATCAATGCCTCTATGATTTTGATGTATATTTTTTAAATGAAACATTGCGAAATGTGGGGGTTGAGGATTTATGTTGATGACATGATGTTGATGGATTTTATCCTACCCTGTGTGATGTAGTGGGGTTCCGCTATATTATTCCCCGAAAAGGATGATAGTGGTATGAGGTTTTTATAAACTTCCAGTGATTGAATCAGGTGATGAGAAAGAACCAATACCTTATTCTGAGTATATTTTATTTGATCATAAATTAAAAAGGATCAAATTCGTTTTTAAAAGTTTATCTATAGTTTAGGTATCATTATGTGAGGGTTAAGGTAGAATATATCCTGAATATTTCTTTTACATGTCATTATGAGAACTTATAATTTGATATAATGTCACACAATTTTTCTAATACACCATCCATAGTCATGATACTCAAGAATTCTATATTCCATGAGTGGTAGAATCGGTTTTTGGTCTTATTCGTTGAATAAATCTATGTATACTAAAGATTAGAGGGGGAGCATGCTGATTTCCGTAGAAAATTTTGCTTGTTATTTGAAATTAACACTATTATAGGAAGATATCATAGCTATGTTTTGTATTTGGGAGGTGCACTTCCTTGGAAATGTGGTGTCCTAATGGTGAGTGGTAATAGATCTGTTGATGATTTAGGTGGGTGATTATTTGGTAGAACCCAATAATATTGTAGAGGACCATAGTTTCCTCTATCTTGGGAAACATTATTAGAGGTTCATATCTGAATTAACTTGATTATTGGCCCAATTTATATCCTTTAAATATAAGGTATGAACTATCATTTTTAAGGATTAGTATTGGGTATATTTCATCTTCCAAAAGGAGAGGCTGATCAATTCTCCCATCCTTTATTTAACAGAGGAGGGAGTGATGTGTGAGGTTTTCTATGATTCTACTCATATTAGTCTGGATTATTTCTTGATTATACAAAGATCAGTGATATCCTATGTGTCCAAGAAGTTACATCCCCAGGAGGATAACTATGCTACCAATGATATAAATTCAATAGTGATAATTTTTTAACTCTATCTATGGTGGCATTACCAAATTAGTGATCATTTGTTGGTTTATATAGATAATAAGATCCCAAGGTATGTTTTCTCATAGAGAGATCTAAATCTATGATATGGAAGTTGATGTTGAGTCTTCAGAAATATGTATTTTACATTTTATGAACCCTATGGTAGTGGAATGTAACTAAAAATGTGCTTTTATGAAATCAAAAAGAGATATTATTATGGAGTATAGGGATGATTAAATGGTGATGTAAGAGTTTTCAGTGATTCAACTTGTTGTGGAGGAGTTTGGTGGAAGTGGTTTCATGTTTTAGAAGACAGATCAATCCTACATGACGCAATGGGTGGAGGAGTCTCAATGGGGAGAATTGGTAGAAGTGGGGATGTAAAAACATGTCAACCACAGTGATTATATAGAGTTATGGTTGAAGGTTTACTGGAATTAGATGGTATTTAAGGGTATATTTTTGTCGAATTATATTACATGGGGAGGTTCTTTATATGTAATATAACTCAGAAGTGTTAGTGTATCCTGTTTTGGCCTAGATGTATCATTACTTGATCTGTCATATTTCATGGCCCTAGATCAATTGATCATTATTTAATGATATATTAGTAGGTGAATACATCACATGACTTTCCAAAGTCACATGCAGATTTTCGGAGGAGGCATTTATAGTTTTTGGTTAGGGACCATGAATTCTTGAGAGTTCACATTTTCATTATTAGTATAGGTTTGAATATGGTATTAATCTTTCTCCTTTATTTTTCATTCCATTAATGGTGTTTTAGCATGTTTTTGAGGTGGAAAATTTTTTGTAACTCCCTTTGAAGTTGTATAGGATCCATAACATTTTCCACAGGTCATGACTTCTTTAGTATCTTCATGATGATTCCCACAAAATTAATTTATGAGAGATGGTTATTGAGGACGATGATATGTTTTTCTAGAGGCCATTTATAATCTAATATCATTGGGAGAAGGTTTTTTTGGATGAAATCCATTACATGGGTTCGAGTTTTATAGAGGCATAGTGGTATGGAGGACAGAATGTGTGGATGTGAGTCATAGATTCACACTAAGTATCTAGAGTTAATTTTGAGATTTTTTAATTATGTTTGAAATGAATAATTAAGTTGGTTTGTAATGTTTTCTTGTTCTATATCAAATATAAATTTATATTTCTCATACTTTCAATTATTCCTTTTTGGTTTATGGTGTATTCTCATTTTTGAGGCATCTCCCAAAGAGTTATTGGTTTGTAGTATATGTGGTTTTCCTTTTTTTTTTTTTTTGATTCTCGAGGTCAATAATCTTTTGAGAGGTATATAATGTGATGAACCATACCCTCTTAACCCATTCATTAGTGAATTTTGGGAGTTGGGGGTGTTAAGAAGAAGTGTGGAGAAATTGTAGAGGTGAGATATGACTATTGTACATATAAGGGATTTCCACATCATGGTTCTAGGGGTGGTGGTCGATGTAATGATGCTCATTTGGAGCTGTATGATATAGAGCCCATGAATTTTTAGGATTTTACTAAGGGAGATAAACAATTTGGGTTATGGGGAACTATGAAGTCTAAGACACCCATGAAGGGGATAAATTATTATGATGTGTTTCCCTATGAGAAATGGGCAAGAGTTATTTGTTATTATAAATTTAGGGGTGTCATTGGAGTTTGGAGGCATTCCCCAAGTGGGAAAGGAGGAGGTGTGAAACACCTAGTGCGAAGGGTGTAAAGGAATCCAGTAGAGGAGGAAATAAATTTTGTGAGGTTGTAAGGGAATAATTGAGATGGGGATTTCCACAGTATAACCATTGGCATGTGTAGATTAATCAATAAAGTTGTTTTACCTATTATTCAAAGGAGGTTGTTTTGATTTTCTGGGGGAATGAAATAGTTTCCACTATTCCATGGGGTAGGGCATGGAGCTGGTATAATCCATTAAAAATTGGTTTTAAGGCCTATAATATTGAAAGTTTCAAATGTTACAAATTCATATATCATTTTAATAGGGACAATTATGAACATTTGGTGAATAAAATGTTGTAGTAGAGGTATGTTGAAGTTCCTCTAAAAAAAGATGGTCCAAAATGACTTTGGTTTGATTTTTACTCTTTTCCTTCAAACCCAAAACCAACAATTGACCTCCATTTCTCCACAAATTTCTCTCATGAGGGTTTAAATCTATTGGTTTATCTAGATTAAACTTTTTTGGATTAAGGTAAATATTGTCCTCTTCTTATACCTTCATTAATGCTTATCATTTGAATGTCTGATATGTTGAGTTTCATTACTATTGGGTTCAGGTTCGAGTGTGGTTTAGTTGTGGGTTGTTATGGTTAGGTTCCAGAGATGTTTCCATTGAGTTCACTGGTGGTTTACCCTTTATTCTTCAATTATAGTGCAATTTTTACTTGAAACATCAATATCATGTTTGGGAATTCGATAACCCTTCAATATTAATGTAAATCAAGGAAGTTTGATACCTATATTTTATTTTAATAAATAGTAAGATTAAACTAAATTAAAGATAATAAACTACACTTAAATGGAAAAATGATGGGAGTTTTTTATGTTACTTTGCGGTTTCTTATTATTTTATAGTAATGATAAAAGGGATTTTTATTTTTTTGATAAATATTTATTTTCATTAATAAACATGTTTCATGAAAAAACGGTGTAGCTAAAATTAGTATTTATAAAAGGACTGATCATTTAAATAAGGCAATTAATTGAAAGTATGTAGATGAATTTTTTTCCTACCCATTGAAGTGATATTAAGTTAATATTAAGGAAATTTCGAAATGAAATCTATAAATTAATTATTTCTAGGATTTGAATGTGTTAAATAGTATTAGTTTTATTACTTTCTTGCGATTTAATGGCTTTTAGGAATCTGGAGGCTGGTGATTATGTGGTTCTCTTGGAGATGTGTTATGTGTTTGGAAGTGTGGTTTCAATTTATATTGTGGTAGATGGTTTGTGATGATTGAGGATTTGTGATGGTTGGGTAGTAGTGTGGGATTGTAGAATGGGTGGTATATAGATTAATGGGTTAGATAGTCATGCATTGAGGGAATTCCATTATTATTTCCTAGTAACTATAGAATGTGGTTCAAAATTGAAAAAATAATAATAAAGAAATGGATGGTAATGAATATTCATGTACCATACATGAAATGATTAATTATTGAAATAAAAAAATAATTCTTAAAATGATTGATCAATTGATGGAAATAATGTGGGTTATAACATGAGTGGTTTTCATAAAATATGGAACAAAATAATTAAATTAAATTGGTTGATAATCAATGCATTTAAAATTGTTTAATAATGGGTTGAAATGTTAATTTGAAAGGGTTTTGTGGCTATTCCTTGTGTTTTATTGGGATGGTTTTCATTATATATGGAAACCATGGTGATGTGTGCGGTAATGGAAGTGTGGTAATTATTATGGGTTGTGATGAGGGTTGAAATGGCATGGAACCTTTTTAGGGGTTTTTATGGCATATATATATATATATATCTTATTTATTTGTGATTTAATTACATACCACACTAAAGTTATATAACATTATTGATTCCAAACTATTTTGGGTTCTGACTGTTTCTACACACATCCAGGTTATTAAGGATGGATATCTGGCTACCATATCTTCCCCAATACCCCTACTGGGTGTGGTATAGTGGATTGGTTACTTATATGATGTGTTGAAATGTAGTGGGTTTCATTCATTTTTAGAGGAAATAACAAGGATGATTTTATCTATGTTCAAGATACCCTACAGTACATGATATGTGAATTTTGGATGAGACATGGAAGTGTATATGTTATAATGAGGATGATGTGACTAAGGGTGGTGGTATGGATGTGGCTGTGGTATGGATGGATTGATGCCAACACAAGATGATGAACCTTTTTAGAGTTTTGGGTGGGTTGGTTTGTGACCTGGCCCACGTTAGGTGATGGTGGGAGTGAGCATAAGACATTTTTCATTGGGTCATGAGAGTTAGAAATCAATGGGGAAATAGTTTAAAGTATTCTTTTTTATATTATTGATATTATTTTATGACATTTGGACATGATACCTGGTGATTGGACCTTGTTGATTCTAGATGATAGTATAACTAGCATATATTGGTTATTTCTACTATTTATTCACTGGATCATTAATATTCCTCTTTCATATTTTTAAAAAAGATCATAGGTATGATTTGGCCACACCAGAACAACCATCCTTGGTTTGATGCTAAAAACACATTATTTTACAATTTCATTTGATAAAAATGAAATGAACCTATATTTATTTTATTTAATATTCATAATTAAAACATTTTATCTCACAAATAATAACATAATAATGAAATTATAAGTTTTAGTGTATTTGAGGATCAATTATTCAAGAAACTTATTTTTTATTACTTGTAAATTTTTCCTCATAATCAGACCACAATATACTCCCAAATAGAATTTTCATAAATTATATGAATCTATATAAAATTGGGAATAAAATGAAAACAAACTGATAAGATAAAATGATTAGTGACAGATAACATTCATCAACATGTCATCAATGTTTCTATCATCAGCATATAATAAAACATGATCTGGGGATAAATATCTTATTAAAAATAACATAGAACAATTTGACATGTCTAAAATACATGATAGAAGTACACATAATCTCATATAAATAGACATATACTATGGAAGAAGTGTGCGGAATCACTAGATAATAAACATGTGACATGGATAATAACATAAGAATAAGATCATGACATAAGACTGTGGAATAAAAAAAGCATAAAAACTATATATCAGGGAAACCCACTATTTCATTCATAACAAAATTGGCTTTGTATAGCCACCCATAAACCATATAGGGTTTTGAATTAACACCCTTGTACCCTTGGGATTGAGGTTACCACTAATGTACCCTTTTTAGGCTTGGAAATTCCACTCATTTATCCTTCTCGGGCTTAGTATTACAACAAACATTCCCTAATTGGGGTTAGGATAATCCTCCTTCATGACCCAAGGCTTGGGAAAATCCTCTCATATACCATTTATCTTTGGATAATCCCTAATGTACCCTTTGTAATGGGATAATCCTTCCATGTACCCTATTGTGATAATGAGATATAAAAACTAAAAATGCATTAGAGGGATCTATAGGGACCCAACCATAAATTGTCCACACATATGTTTTTCACTTGGAACCAGTCATTCATACTTCAAACACCACTTAATTAACTCATGTAAATGTAGTGGTTTTCATGAAATATTCTCCTCAAAAATTCCATAATCCATATAAAGAAATAAATTGGATATTGGATAAAAAATATCCCCATTTAAACATAATATGTATCAAATATGTTAAAATATACAAAAATTAATATTCATAATCATTGGATAAATCAATAGAAAAATGATAGGAAATAATAATTTTATCAATGGATTCAAAATTACATAAAAATGTTTTATTGAAAATTTAATACTATGAGATTAATAACAATTTTCACAAAAATATATTTAGAAAAATTAAAATAGTTTGATGTTTCAAATAAGAATATTTAAGAAGATGTATAAACAATGAATAATTATTTCTTAATAAAAAAAGCGTTTAAAATCTAATTTGAAATCAATTTTCATAAAAAAAACCTTTACTTTTTAAAAATATAAGAATATTTCATTTTATTTTCCAAATAATTAAGAGTTAAAACCATTTTAAAAAATATAAATTGATCTTAATAAATAAAAATTCTCACACATTGAGAGAAACCCTCAAAGGGTTTTATTTATAAAACATTTTTAACAAACTCATAAAAGATGAAGTTATAGGTCACATTGAAGAGTAATTTTTAAAAATACGAGGAGGAAAAATTGAAAAAAAATCTTTATTTATAGAGGATGTTCAAAAATGAACCCATGAAAAGTATATAATGCTTTCTAGATGACATTTGTAGTTGATTATAAAACATATGATAATTAATGTCAAACCATATGAATATTTTAAAATACCTATTTTTAAAAACTGACATCATAAAAATGGTTAATAAATTATACTTTTTAAAAGAGTTGAAGAGAATTAGGAATATCACATGATATATCACACAATTATGTTCCCAAATTTAAAAGGGAAATGGTATAGGAATGGTAAAATATAGACACGGAATAAAAATCACTATTAAATAGAATGATAATCATTAATAATAATGAAAAAATTATTTTGGGAAGAAATTCATCATGTAAGGATATTTGAATGAAAAATTAATTTCCCACAAATTAGAAGTGAAATTATATTATAATAAAATTTTATGGTGGAATATCACAGGTATGGGAGACATATGTTCAAGAATAAATGTCATAACCTAAAGAATAAATTTTTGAGTTATAAATATACTTTATGAATTACTTTTTTAATAAAAACCCCATGAAATAGAGGACTTGGAATTGAACTTAAAATCTCATGAATAAAATACAATTCATGATATTATAAATTAAATACACATTATATAAACCATTTAATTTAAATTAAGTTCATAAACAAAACATGTCTCATTGAAATGAAATTTAGATGAATCACCCTTAAAAAATTTCCATACTTCTTCTAAAGAACATGAATCTAATCATGAAAAAAATAACCATCTTAATAATATATTTTTAGAATTTTTTTATTTATATAACCTTTTATAATCTTAGTTTATAATTTTCCTATACATATATGTAAGTTATTTATTATCAATTTTCAATATCAGGTGTGTGTAATCATGATCATTTTAATGTAGTTTCAAAATAAAAGCAATTTTCATCATCATTATCCCAGTCTTACCCATAAAAATATAATTCAAGGTACTAGAATTTATGTTTTATAATTAATTATAGTGTTATAATTTCATCATTTTGGATTTTTTGTTAAGATCCTTAAAGATTAAATCAGTGATGAGCATGTTTCTATGATTTTTAAAAAACAGATACTGGTATCCTAATTAATATACTTAATATTAATTTTACAATTAAAGGGAAAAAATAAATAAATTATTTATTAATTTATAAAATATTATATCATTAATTAATATTTCAATTTCATTCATGATATTATTTTGTATAATTGTTCATGTTGGTGGTTAGACCAACCCAAACATGAACACACCATAATTAATTGATGAATATGAAGTGATTCAGTTATAATATTGTTATTATAAATGAATAATGTTATTTTTTATGTTTCAATAAAATTATGAATTATAATATATGTGAATTATGATCATATTTAATGGATAAAAAACAATTAGATAATATGAACAAATTATTATTCCAATCAATATGGTCATTTCAAACTGCTAAATATAAAACCACCTTTTATTGTTCATATTATTAATAGGTGGTATAATTTTGATTAAAATAAACGTAATAATAACATTAAAATAATATTTATCAATTAGATTACAAATCTAGACTATCTATGTAAGGTGGTGAAGGAAATAAAACAATTCACTTTGTGAAGGAGGTAGTTCACATGTTCGCGTGAATGTTGTTCAGATTTTCTTTACGGGGAAAGGGAAAGTTGTCTAATAGTTAGTAACAAAATATTTATGACAATATTATATAAAACCTTTATTAATCATATAAAATTAATAAAAATATTTTTGAAATAGAATAATTAGAAATAAACAACATTTTGAAAAAAATTGTACTTACATTGCGAACTTGAGATTTCTCTTGGAAATATCCCTAGAAATAGAGTTCATTGGATAAGTAATTAGAACTAGGGCCTTATAAAAATAATATACTAGGAGGATATTAATGGAATATTTTCATTAGGAAATAAAAAATGATATGTGTATTAGGAAATAGTGGAAGCAATCACCTTTTATAACGGAAGGAAAATGACATTTTTGTAAATACTCCTTAGTTTGCAGTAATATCCAGAGACTATTCAACGTTAAAAGGCTAAAATGGTGTAATATATTGGAATGTGTGACAAGGTAAGGTCTATAATACCCTCATACATACATTTTGTAGAAAAAATATCTGATTTTAGCCTTTTCACTATGTTTTCTAACTTTTAGCAAAATTAACTTTTACTACTGTAACATCCCAGGTAAATAAAGAATATGACATTTTCATATTTATTAATATTTTTAAATTAATTATTAATTTTACTTTAAAGGGGATGCTATGTTTGATAGTGTACCTGATACACAATAATGGGTTTCTTTGAAATCTTACGTTGCACACAACATTGAGTTATTCATGAAAAATAATAATATAATATTATCTTAAATGGTAGTTAACGCCTAGCTGTTGTATTGGAAGGAATGGACAGAACTAACTAAAATATGAATATACATGTTTTTTAAATGTTCTTACATTTATTCCATAAATTTTAGAGGCTTAAAATAATAAAGAATCCGATTGTAAGCATAAATACTCTAATATTCATTAAAAGGTTGAATTACTGCCTTTTGATGGCGAACCCACTTTAAATCTTGTTTTGGTAACTGTTATATGTTATATTAGACAAAATAAAATTCTTCTTTATAATTTGTACATCAAAATTTACTTTGGGTAAATTTTTGGTATTTTTGTGATAAAATTAATTTTTTTTGATGAATAGTGAAAAATACAGTATTTTAATTCAAAACCGAATTTTAATAATATTTATTTATATAGTTAGATTATCTTTTTAATTGTTTTTAATGTTTAATAGGATTATATTTTTACCATTTAATCAAGTTTTTTTCATCGAAATTAATTTCACTTGGAAATTGGGCATAAACAATTCTCAATCTTTTGATAGATATAGTTTCTTAAAAACATGCTATTTGATTTGAAAATGAAAATTAATATTTAATTAATTAATGAAACTTAAATGTTTTTCTGTTCTGTAATATAGACATCGTTTTTTAATTCAGAATATCAAATATAGATTCAAAAGAATTTTAGGTATTTTTCTTAAAAACTTAAATTTTTGATAAATAGTGTAACCACTAAGTAGTAGTAAAAAACTGACATTTTCATTTAAATGATATTTTACCACTTCTGTGGATTGAATTTTGAAAATCGGACATACATGGATGTTATTAAAATGTTAAATGTGGTTTAATAAGATGAAAATAATTTTTAGGTGAATAGTTACTTTTGACTTTTATTTAACACGGTTAAAGGTAAATAGGGTAATTCAAGGTATAAAAAATATTATAATAATAAAAAATTACCTTAACACTTGTCCTAACCTTATTAGTTGAGTCATTTTCGACCATGGGTATCTTTGGGTCGATTTTGGGACCCCATGGAGCCACTTGGGAGTGATAATGACACTTTATTTTAATTATCTTAATGTAAAGGCAAAAATGACATAAAAAAAATATCCTTTAGTAAATAAATTTTTACATGGGGTTATATAAGTTATATTTTCAACTATAAATATTCATTATAAAGATAAAAATATTTCAAAAATTATGGTATTTATTTTATAATTTTTAGATATCAAATAAATTAAGTAATTTATGACACAATAATGATCCCGTATTTACCTCATCAATAAATTATTCAAATAAATAATATTATAAATATCAAAAAAATATCCAAATATTGTCCAATTTTTATTGGATGATTCTATTTCGAACTTGAGTCTTCTTATCTTCATCTATAATGAGTTTTGGATCTTTAGAAACGAAAGATATGTGTATAATAAAATAATATTTTTAAGCATTCCTAAAGAGTCCCTCCTCCCCCTTATAAAAATCCATCACTTCTAACTCATTCCTCACACCACTCAAGCCCCATGGATCATCCAAACCCTGACCAAATAAGCAATACAGATCCCTATCCTCCTCTTAGAAGCATTATCTTAGGCAGAAGGAATGCCAAGAAGTCTTTTTGGTTCAAACCAAAGGGAGTTACCCAAATTAAATGTAGCGGCTTCTCTTAACTTCTTTTCTTTTATTTTAATTCTACAACCCCAAAACTCTATTTATTACATTATTTTATAATAAAAATAGTATCCCAAATACACTAGGATGTTTTTATGATATGGATTATAACTGCACTTTACACACCTCAATCTAATGGGTAAAGAACATATTGTTTCTGTGGAAGGAAAACTAACGCCTCACGAAACGATGATTGTTCAATTAACTCCTTCCACCTCATATGGTGGCCATTATGACGACACTGTATTTATATATGATATATATTATGCTTATGGTTTCTTTATTCTTATGTATTTTTAATTTATAGCATACGTCTATGGTTTCCATTATAAGTAAACACGGTAATTTCATTTGAGGAAGTGCGGACTACCGCCCCCTCAAAGTGATATGACTAGTTAATTCCATATGTGTGACATATAAAGGATATATTTAATGATTTTATATATGATATTATACTATAATTATAATATAACTATGTATCCTTATGTTTTAATTTCATTAAATTACAAAATATAAATGAAAGTAGCATTCATGCGTGCGTATGACTTACCGCCTCCATGAATGGTGCTTTTCATTTATTATCTACAAATGTTATGTAATATTATAATACATATATATACTGGATATATAAGATATATGTGATATCTAAATCATTAATATAATTTTGGAGATAATGACATTTTGACCACATGGACAAATTCTAATTATAACAATTCATTTTTAACTCAAATTCCGAACATCAAGAAAATGTCTGATATGAACTCAAATAATTATCTAATTGTTATTGCAAGGTAATAAGTGATATAAAAGGAATAATTAACTGGAAAAATGTTCTTAAGTAAGTAGAAATTAACATATGTTTATTATTTAGGAAGAACCCAGAACATATGATTCAAGTTGGATACGAGGTAAGGGATTTCTTATCTCACTTTTAATTCGGTGAGATTTCCATTGTTCACCACTAATTTATTGAATGTGGTGTGTTGTGTACTGAAATTTGATATATATTATCATGATAATATTTATATTCATGTTATTCTACGAATCATTTGATTATTGTTAACTTTTGGTCATACGACTCGATTTATTACAATGTGGTAAGGGATTTTCATCTCACTTTTTATTCCCGGGAGATTCACGCTATATTTTCCACTATTTCCTTTTGTTTGGGGTATGTACTTCCCATGAGTGTATTATTTGATTAATACAATTAAATTTATGGGTATTTACATATTCATTTTATGATCCTTCTTTCATGGGTTGTATGTCTCGTATGTTACCAAATTGGTAAGGGAACCTTTTAACCCAATTTCCATTCCTTGGTTTAATCTTCTAATTCATAAATATGTCATGATATGATTATATGTGGAATCACTATTTATTTATTTTTGTTGTAATTTACACTCCCCTTTGTGTGTATATACTTTTTATACACATGATCACTCCATTTATAAATTCTCATGTCATCGATATGAACATGATAAGAGTAATTTTAACTCAAATTACATTCATTTAGTTAAACATCCAAGTCGTTGGTTTTGTCTTAAAAAGAACATGTGTGAATTTCCAATGATTTATTTACACTGAATATCCAATCATATTGAGTGTATTTAAATTTTTCACACATTATTATATAATTGATTTATCCTTAATCTAAGGATACAGTTTTTATAAGAGATTTCGTCTCAATTTATATTTCATTGAGACATTATTGCATTATACACCAATTCACTTTTATATGGTGTATATACTATCCTTTGGCATATTATATCATGAATAATTTTATTCTCATGATATTATTATGTTCTGATTAAATTTTATTCCTCAATTATTGCATTCAAGCGTCTCTCATTTTATTACAAAATCTTTAACTAAAATATCATTTTTAATGTTTACAAGATTTATTCATAAAAATATTTCTCATTAATATCCCTCTTTTAAAAATGTTTTTTCAGATTTATTTATATGGAAATTAATGTTGTCAAATTAAAATTCATTTAAAATCTTCAATGTGGTATGAGACACTTTGATTCAGAAATCTCTTTATTAAATGTTTTAAATGGTTTTGAAAATGATTTGATAAAGCATTGTTTATTTCAATATCCTGATTTGATATATTGTGATTGGAATGTGGAAATATTGTCTTTTCTTTAAGATTGTGTTATGTGTCATGAATATGATATGGTTATAGGGAACTATTTCATATACGAGTGGATTAGTTATAAACCTAGTGTGGGTGAGCATGAGATAGCTCTCAAATGCATTGGGAAACGTGACAGTGGTAAACGTTAATGTTTCTACTAAGAGATTTAGGGAATATACTGTGATGGTTATTCCAAATGTGACTCCCTATTTAGATGTGATTTATACAATGTAAGTATGTTATGAATTCTATAAGTTGCCTTTATGATTTATTATATGTGGGTATTTTTTATAAATCTTATGATTTCGTAATGTATGTTATGATTGAAAAGAATGGTTTCATTGATTTGTTTTTAATGATGGGATAATGTTTTCCTTCCTTATTTTATAACCCTTACTGAGCTTTTTATGCTCATCCCAAGTTTTTTAAATGTTTTCTATAGGACTTCAAAATGAATAGTGTCAAGGATGGGATCAAGGAAAATTCATGCTATCTAAAACATAGAACTAGACATGTTTCTTTTTAAGAGTTTTTATTTTATAAAAAATAGATACTAAGTAGTAGTGTCTACATATAATTTTCATGTTGATGTGTAATAGTTATGACCTAATTTTGTAAAACTCAAAACCTAAAAATATCGTCAATGTGAATGATTGACATAATTCAAGATTATTTAATGTTTAAGGCCGAGTCCTTATAGATGGTATCAGAGGTCGGTTTAGATAAATTTAGATGTTAGTTTATTCTTTATACATAAGTGAAACAACCTTAATGGTTAGGATTTTAGAATGATTCGTAGTGTTTTTTAATAAAGTTAATGAGTTTAAGATAACATGAATAAGTATATTTTAGTATTTACCCTCCTCATAAGATATTATATGATGATTTTATTGATATACTAACACTTACTATTTTGGTTTTAGTAAATGGATGGATCTAGCATGCACTAAATTAATAGTGTATGTGAAGAAAACTGTGAAGGTTTTATGAATGAGAAACTGAATGAAATGGGAGATGCAATGAGAATTATTGTGGTTATTCTCAACCAACTATCTAGAGTCATGATTGAAAACATGAACCATAGTGATTTTTATAAGTCATGGTATTTTAGAGAAACAAATCCCCATGGAAGATCAACTAATAATAATAAAGGTATGTACGTTAAAAAACCTATGTGTCAAGGATGTGGAAAGAAACACCTAGGAAAATTCTTCAAAGGGATGGGAATATGCTATATATGTAGGAATGAAGGTCAAAAAGCAAGAACCTGATATGAAAAAATGAATCATCCAGTAGACTCTAAGAAAGGGAAAGTAGTTCTTTCTGAGGGATCAATTGAATGTTTTAAATGTGACATGTATGGGCATTATACAAACAGATGTCCTACATAGAAGTTTTGGGAATGGGATCACCGGGATCGTACAAATATATATTTACTAATACCTAAAGACATTCCAATTGAGGATGAAGAAACTGAAAATGACCAATGAAAGGTATGGATTATTTCTCAACATATGTTTTGACATTATTGAATCTTAGGATATGATTCATGATTTTGTTTATTGCAATGAATTATTTCAGAATAAGTTGATAAAGAATGGTTTATGGATCATGAAGAATGTTTAATTAGTAAGAAGTAAACATATAAGGGATCTAAGATTTATGGTGTATTTTAAGATGAAGAACTTCTTAAAAGTATTAAGGCTTTTTTGATGATGAGATTACATTGGAAGAAATTTTATAGTATGTGTAACCCTGATGTTTGATATATGAAAATGTTATTTCAAGGAATAATTATCTTTTGTTTTGATGAGTAAGGGTGTAATTTTATTTTAGGAGAATATATGATTTTATTATGAACATATGGTGATTTTGGTTTTTTATGGAAATGATTAACCTATCATAGAGAATATGGGATTTGGTAAATTACACATCAGTATGAGACATTAAGAGTAGTCTATTTTATTTGTAGATAAATGTTAATATTTATTATAGAGGACTATGAGATTAAATCCTTCTTAGTTTTGGGCTACAATCTTAGTTTGGGTTATTTTGAAGAATTTTATGGACAATTGTATATTGAATAGTCTATGTTGAGCTTAGGGTACTGTTTAATGAATTTTGGAGATTAGGAATAGTATTTTTTTTAGAAAGGTTTATCTTTTTGGGGATTATTTGATCTTTTACTAACCTTTTTGGTTTTGGTTAATGACTAAGGACATGGGAAATATATGGTTCATCTTTTGTGGATCATGTGATTCTTTATAAGTTGATTCTTGAATTTTAGGTGTGACTAAGTCATCCTGAATACTCATCATTTGGAGAAAAAAATGAGTTTTTTGTAGAAACATATTAAAGGATGAAACTCCACTTGAAAAAGTACGTATATTTCCCTACATTATTATTTTAATTTGTAAAAGAATTCCTCATCATAATGAAAATGAACTTAAAATAAAAACATTTTCCATTTACTTTTCCTACTAGGTAATCAAATAACGTTTAAAATATCACAAGTTTGTGATTTTCAAGTGGTTAACTTTCTCCTAATAGTGTTTTCTATCACGCTCCATCAAAACATGACCATTTGTTCTCTCTTCCATAGCCATGTTTTCCTACATGGAATCCTAGTATGGGTTGTCTTGGGTGACCTTTGTATATATCTTTATTTATTTTAATGTGATAGTTTTATTGATTTTTTTTCCTACATGGGGCTTTCAATGATGTTTTCGAGCCCAATTTTAAAACTGTGAGGACACAATTCCCAAAAGGGGGGAAGGATGTAACATCCCAGTTAAATAAAGAATATGATAATTTCATATTTATTAATATTTGTACATTAATTATTAATTTTACATTAAATGGGATGTTATTTTCTATGGAATAGTTGATACACAACCACATGTTTCTTTGAAATATTACGTTGTACCCAACGATGAGTTATACAGAAAAATAATAATATAATATTATTTTAAATGGTAGGTAATGCCTAGAAGTTGTATTGGCAGTAATGGACAGAACTAACTAAAATATTAATATACATGTTTGTTAAATGTTTTTACATTTATCCCATAAATTTTAGAGGCTTCACATAAGAAAGAATCTGATTTTAAGCATAAATACTCTAATATTCATTAAAAGGTCGATTTACCGCCTCCTGATGGAGAAACCTCATAAATCTAGTTTTGGTAACTTTTATATATTCTATTTGAAAACATAAAATTCTTTTTTATAATCGGGACATCAAAATTTACTTTAGATATATTTTGGGTATTTTTTCTGATAAAATTCATTTTTCGATGAATAGTGAAAATTAATGTATTTTAATTCAAAACTGTCTTTTAATCTAATTTATTTATATGGTTAAATTATTTTTTAACTAGTTTTACAGTGTAATTAGATTTTATTTTTACCATTTAATCCAATTTTGGTCATTGGAATTAATTTCCCTTTGAAATTGGGTATAAACAAGTGTCAATATTTTGATAGATATTGTTTCTTAAAAACATGCTATTTGTTTTGACAATGGAAGTTAGTTTTAAATTAATTAATGCTACTTATATGTTTTTAATTTTGTAAAATAGAAATCATTTTTGAATCCAGAATATCAAATATAGCATAGGATGAATTTTTGGTATTTTTCTAAAAAACATTAATTTTTGATGAATGGTGAAACCACTAAGTAGTAGTTAAAAATCAACATTTTCAATTAAATGAAATTTTACCGATTCTGTGGATTGAATTTTGAAAATACGATATACATGGTTGTTATTTGTAAGTAAAATGTGGTTCAATAAGATGAAAATAATGTTTTGGTGAATAGTAACTTTTGACTTTTATTTATCACGGTTAAAGGTAAATAGGGAAATTCAAGGTAAAAAAAATATTTTAATAGTACAAAATTTTCTCAAAACTTGTGCAAACCTTATTGGTTGAGTCATTTTCAACCATGGGCATCTTTGGGTCGATTATGGGACCCCATGGAGCCACTTGAGAGTGATAATGACACATTATATTAATAAATTTAATGTAAAGGAAAAAATGAAATAAACAAATATATTTTAGTAAATAAATTTTTACATGAGGTTATATAAGTTATCTATTAGACTATAAATATTTATTATTAATCTAAAAATATTAACCAAATTATGGTATTTATTTTATAATTTTTAGATATTAAATAAATTAAATTATTTACGACACAATAATGATGCAGTATTTACCTCATCAATAAATGATTTAAATAAATAATGTTACAAATATTAAAACAATATCCAAAAAATTGGCCAATTTTTATTGGATGATTTTATTTCAATCATTATTCTTCTTATCTTCATCTTTAATGAGTTTTTGATCTTTAGAAACCCAAGATAAGTTTATAATAAAATAATATTTGTAAACTTTCCTAAAGAGCCCCTCCTCCCCCTTATAAAAAGCCCTCACTTCTAACTCATTCCTCACACTTCTCAAGCCCCTTTTCTCATCTAAACCATGACCAAATAAGCAATCCAGATCCCACTCCTCCTCCTAGAATCCCTATCTTAGGCATAAGGAACGTCATGAAGTCTTTTTGGTTCAAACCAAAGAGAGTTACCCAAATTAAGGGTAGCGTTTTCTCTTAACTTCTTTTATTTTATTTTACTTCTACAACCCATAAACTCTTCTTATTACTTTCTTTTATAACAACTCTAGTATCTTCAATATACTAGGATTTTTTATGATAAGGATTCGAATTACACTTACACACACCTCCATCTAATGGGTAAAGAACATATTGTTTCTGTGGATGGCAAACTAACACTTCACGAAAGGATAATTGGTCAATTATATCCTACCACCTCATATGGTGGAAATTATGATGACACTGTATTTATATATGATATATATTTTATTTATGTTTTATTTATGATTCTGTATTTTTAATTTATAGCATACCATTATGGTTTCCATTTTGAGTAAACGCGATAATTTCATTTGAGGAATTGCAGACTACCACCCTTTGAAAGTGATATGACCCGTTAATTCCATATGTGGGATGTATAAAGGATAGAGTTAAGGATATTATATATTATATTACACTATAATTATAATATACCTATGTATAATTATGTTTTAATTTTATTAATGTACAAAATAGAAATGAAAGTAGCGTTCATACGTACGTATGGATTAACATCCCCATGAACGGTGCATTTTATTTATTATGTCCAAATTCTATGTACTATTATAAATACATATATATACTGGATATATAAGATATATATGATATCTAAATCATTAATATCATTCTGGAGATAATGAAATTTTGACCACATGGACAAATTGTAATTATAACAAGTTCATTTTTAACTCAAACTCCGAACATCGAGAAAATGTACGATATGAACTCAAATAATTAAAAAATTGTTATAGCAAGGTAATAAGTGATATAAAAGAAATAATAAACATGAAAAATTTTCTTATGGAAGTATAAATTGACATAATTTTATTTTTCAAAAAGAACCCGGAACATTTGAGTCAAGTTGGACACGCGGTAAATGATTTCTTATCTCACTTTTAATTCCATGATATTTCCATTGTTCTCCACTGACTTATTTCATGTGGTGTATTGTGTACTGAAATTTGATATATATTTTCATGATCATATTAATATTCATGTTATTCTATAAATCATTTGGTGGTTGTTAACTTTTGGTCAGACTACTTGATTTATTACAACGTGGTAAGGTATTTTCATCTCACTTTTTATTCCCGTGAGATTCATGCTATATTTACCACTATTTTCTTTTTGTGTGGTGAATGTACATCACATGATTGTATTAATTGTGTAATATAATTAAATTTATGGGTATTTACATTTTCATTTTTTGATACTTCTTTCATGGGTTGCATTTTTCATAAGTTACCAAATTGGTAAGGGAACCTTTTAACCCAATTTCCATTCCTTGGGTCAATCTTTTAATTCTTAATTATGTCATGCTATCATTATTTGTGGAATCACTATTTATTTATTTTTGTTGTAAATTCTACTCCCCTTTTTTTGGATTCACATTTGATACACATAATCACTCCATTGATAAATTATAAAGTTATTGATATTAATTTGATAAGAGTAGTTTTAACCCAATTTCCATTCATTGAGTTAAACATCCAAGTCATTGGTTTTGTCTTAAAAAGTACATATGTGAATTTCCTATGATTTATTTACACTGAATATCCAATCATATTGAGTGTATTTATATTTTTCACACATTATTATACAATTGATTTATCCTTAATCTGAGGATACAGGTTTTATAAGGGATTTCGTCTCAATTTACATTTCATTGAGACATCATTTTCATTATGCACCAATTAGCTTTTATACGGTGTAAGTACTATTATATAATGAATACCTTTATTCTCATGATATTATTAAGTTATTATTAAATATTATACCTCAATTATTGTATTCAAGTGTCTCTCATTTTGTTAAAAACTCTTTAACTAAAATATCATTTTAAATGTTTAAAAGATTTATTCTACTCAATATTTATCATTAATGTCCATGTTTTAAAAATGGATTTAGGATTTATTTTTTACGGTTTTAAAATTATAATTAATTTAATATCTTCAAAGTTGGGTGGGACACTTTCATTGGAAAATATCTTCATTAAATGTTTTAAATGGTTTTGAAAATGATTTGATAAAGCATTGATTATTTCAATATCCTGATTTGATATATTGTGATTGGAATGGGGTAATGTTATCTTTCCTTTATGATTGTGTTATTTGTCATGAATATTCTATTGTTATTATGAATTTTTTACGTATACAGGTGGTTCTGTGATAAACCTATGGCATGTGATCCTGAGATAGCTCTCTAATGCATTGGGTAATGTGACAGAGGTAAACATTAATGTTTCTCTAAAGAGATTTAGGGAATATACTTTGATTGGTATTCCAAATGTGACTCCTTATGTAGCTATGATAACTAAAATGTAAGTATGTTATGAATTCCATAAGTTTCTTTTATTATTTATGATATTTGGGTGTTATTCATAAATCTTATGATTTTGTATGGTATATTATGATTGAAAAGTATGGTTTCATTGATTTGTTTTTAATGAAGGGATAATGTTTTCCATCCTTATTTTATAACACTTACTAAGATTTTTATTCTCATCCCATGTTTTTGAAATGTTTTCCACAGGATGTAAAGATGAATAGGTTCAAGGATGGGATTAAGGAAAATTCATGTTGTCTAAAACATGGAAGTAGACATGTTTCTTATTAAGAGTTTTTATTTTATAAAAAAATGGATACTGAGTAGTAGTGTCTACATGTGATTATCAAGTTGATATGTAATAGTTATGGTATAATACTCTTAAACCCTAAACCTGAAAGGGTCCTCAATGTGAATTCTTGACATAATTCAAGATTATGTAATGTTTAAGGCTGAGTCCTTATAACTACGATACTATCTTTTTATCCCTGGTAGTTAATTTTAATGAAATAATTATGATTGGAATTATTACTTAATTTAAATTCCAATTCCATAATTTAAAATAAGTTTATAAAATAATTTTGTTTTATTTTTGAGAAATTATAATTTATATTTAACAAACATCACATATAAAAACTTTTTATAATAAAATATTATTTTAAGAGTACAATTTATTATTAGATTAAAATAGAAATATTATTTATTTTCTTGAAAAAAACATTTATTTATAAAAAAATTTATGTGGTTATGAATTAATAGATAAAATAAATTTTCACAAATAATATTTAATTTAATGAAAATAATAAAAATAGATTTTTTTTGTAAAATATCAAGAAGAAGGTACAATTTTAATCTTAGAGTTTCTAAATTGGACATAGTATTTTTAAATGAATCATTTTATCCCATAAATTCTTTATGAATATTTTAAAATCTATAATAAGTTTTTAATTTATACTTGATTATTGAAAAAGTGATAAATGCTATGTTTTTAGTAAAAACGTCATTTTTCACTATTTACTTAAAAATAAATTATTTTTGAAAAATTGTAAAAATTCAACTTAAGGTATTTCTTACATCAAGTATTAAAATATGAATTTCATTTTTCAAAATTAAAATAATTAAATTTATAAATTTACATTCTAAAATAACATAAAAAAAGAAAGAAAAGATACATTTATAGAAAAATTTCCTTTTAAAAATTTTCATTTTCTTAATCCAATTTTGAGTGAATTTAGAGTTTCTTAAAAAAACATTTACTAGAGTTTTTATTATTCTTAAATTTTCTTAATAATTTTCATCTAAAATGCTGTAGCTTGTTTTTGTGTGATGTTACATGTGGATCAAGCTATCAATCATCGTATTAATTTTTTCTATATATATATACTCCAAAATCATAGGGAGTTAAAAATACGAATGAGTATAAATGTTATTATCACCCCCACATAGATATATAATAACTTTTTAGGTTTCTAGGGTATATTTTGTGAATGAGTAGGCCATAAAAATATTTGATCTCTTGATTTTTTTGAGTGACTGCCTATGAGTTTTATTTGTATTCTATTTGGTATCTTTATTTTTTCTAATATTATTCATGAATTTTGAAATTATTGTGGATCATGGATTAATTATATTACAGTGGTGAATAGTGGCTTGTTTTTTATTTCCAAGGTAATATGAGGATAATGCTTATTATATGTATATTTTACACCCTCAATAATAATTTCAACCCCAAGGCCAATTGGAGGTGGGCGTATTGGGTTACTCTCATCTTCACTGTAGGCCTTGGAGGAGTTCCGAGTGGGGGTGGGTCATGAAAATTGAACCATTGAATATCTATGAAAACCTTATCTCTAAACATCAAGAATAATATAAATGCTACATCATTTCATTCATATGTTTATTCTAATGTCAAATCTATGAATAGTTCCCTTCATAGGACATATACTAAACTGGACATGGTCAAAATGTTTACACCTTAATTTATGAGACCACCCCTAAAAAACCAAAATTACTCCCATTAACCCTCCCCACTACAAGACCACATGCTACCATGATACCCGACATGGTGTTGCAATTCCTTTCACATATCCATGCACATATTCCATGCATCGACCAATAATAACTCATAAATTCAATATGCATGACCTGTATAGGCCTTTCATCAACTCTTCCATGGATTCTCTCAGTCAGTGCAAGCCTTTAAGATTGGTCGGCTATCCTTGAGATGAATGGATTTTTGGGTTGTCCTTCATTAAGAGTTGGAAATTTTTTCTTGGAACTATTTGTAATAAAATAACCGCAAATTCACAAAAAATCACTCACATTCCTTTATCATCATAGAAAATTTCATGCCTAAAAAATGTGGTTGTAACTCTGACTATGATTCTTCAATCTTCCCATTGGATATCCTTTCAAATTCACATGAATCATTTTATAGAGTGTGATTCTCATAGAGATAAACACTCTAACATCACATTATAACAATATTAGAAATCATTAGACTTAAATACAAAAATTCTATAATAATAAAAAATATTCACACACAATTGGTTGAAAATCATTATAACTTTACCAAAAAATTTAAGTGTTCTTGAATCTCTCAATTTGGATTTGTTTCCAATCAATACAAAACCTTCAAAAAATCACACCAATATACTTTAAATGACAACCTTTTTCTAGGAGAAATAGTTAACACCAAATTTTTTTATAAGGTATCACTTTTAAGAAATTTTCATCGCTTATGGAAAGAAATATTTTCTAAATTACTTAGATCCCCCCATAAATTCTCATTTAATTTTCTCCATTTTTTTACAATATGCATAGATTTGGATTCAATGAAATAGAATAAATCCTATCTCCATTAAAGCCTATATCTTTTATAATGTAGTGTAAAACTTTTCTTCCCCTTTAAAAATATAATTAAAAATCCCAGTGGAGGTTACATCTATAATTATTCATGTAAGAGGAGAAGGTTGAAAAACGAGATTCGTCCTCATTTCAACAGTCCTATTAATTTGAATATATTTTGGTGAATATATCTATAACCTTATCATTAGGGAAATGTATTTTAGTTTGATATATCCACCAGACACCTTTTCTTTGATGGAATGATATTTTATATAACTATTTTTGGATTTATGTGTTGCATTGGGTTCTTGGAGAAACCAATAAAACTATAGTTATGAAATGAGTTTTTAATGGCCTATAAATATCAAATTTTATGTCTTGTTTATGGACTTCCTTCCAATTTTTTTTTGGAAATACATGTTTTGATTCTATATACATTGAATCAGCAGTGTTCAATGTCACTAAATTCTACATTTTATTTTATACATTTAAAAAAAATTCTTAAAGAAAGAAAGACTCATCTAAAGTGGATCTTCTTTGAGTACAATCACATACCCAACCCCCATATGTAAATACAATTTGGTCCATATCTTCTCTACGTATATAAAGAAGTCCATAATTGAGTGTTACTTTCACATATCATTGGATTATTTTTGAATCCAATTAGTGAGACCCTTTAATATCACATTGATACCTTACTCATAGTGTCACTACATATGTTATATCTAGACCTGATACTCTTAGTTGAAGAAGGATACCAATTATTCTTATAAATTATTTTTTGTTAACATCATTTCAAGAATCATCCTTATAAAATTTGACACCAATTGAAATGGTATTTGAAACGTCTTCTGAATCTTCCAGGCCTAATTTTTTCTATATTTCTATATCATATTTTTCTTATAACTGGAATATTTCACTTGGATTCTCCTCTATTTGAAATACTAAAAAGTATATCTTCTCACTTAGCATGGGCATCTAAAAATTATTTTTCATCGTCCCAGTAATTTTTTTTATAGAGATACTCTTGGTCTCTAAAAAGTAACTTGTCGTATATATATATATAATTACTATGGGTGTACCCATGGAAATATCTCCCACGTAAAGGTTACCATCAACTATCCTTTTTATAAATTTTATATCTCTTATAAAACCATCTAATATATAATACCTAGCTATATGGGTCTGTTTTAAGCCGTATAATGATATATTTAACAAATAGAACATTATATCA
Source organism: Viscum album (assembly GCA_963277665.1). Taxonomy (NCBI): domain Eukaryota; kingdom Viridiplantae; phylum Streptophyta; class Magnoliopsida; order Santalales; family Viscaceae; genus Viscum; species Viscum album. The sequence goes on from OY728164.1 coordinate 1,894,818,393, forward strand.
TCACACATTATAAAATAAAAAACTCATATTATTCAATGTAATATTCTTATTCAAGATCACCATTTAGAAAGGAATATTTAATATGCATTTGATAATTATTATAGTATTTGTTTATGAACACTACCAATAACATTCAAGTAGTGTATATAATTTCCATTATTTAAATATATTCTTCAAAATAAATTCCTTACATTTGATAATATCCTTTACACACCATCCATTATTTATTCCTTGATTTATTATTATTTTCATTTAGTTGATTTCTAAAAACCAAAGTACTTATGGCATCCCGCCTTTTTATTACATAACGTTTCATTACATTTTACAAATAGATGATCTTTAAAGTCTAGTGTCATGGAAATTAGAGATATAATACATGAAAAAACATAAACCATTATTCTAATACACTTTCAAGGATTCATTATATGTTCATCATGGGTAAAATTACTTCTTCTCATATCCCATAGACATACATCAAAGTAAAGGGTGACCAGAAGACTCAGTAAGGAAAACAAGTGAAACTGTTGACATGTGATCTTGAGCAATATTAATAAGAACATTATAAAAGTCACAATGGTGTGAGAAATGGAAAAATTGGAATATCATAATAAAAATAACTTGAATAATAACTTTAATATGTGGCTACAACATTTAATTTATACATTCAAGAACATATCACCATGGTTTATCCCCGAGGTGTCATAAAAATTACCAAGGTTATTCACCAAGGTATCGTGAAATTTTTCATCTCTAGAGATCAATTCTTTACCCAAGGAATTGGAGTGATATCAGGGAACACCCTTAATATTTATTTACATTCATGAGAGCCACATATATCATAATCAAAAATTTCATAAATAACCCATAGATAATAAAATAAATGGGTTTCATTTAAAAATCGTCTCATTTTAAGAGTGCTTAAAAATAAGACCATTATTTCATTTATAACCCATGGAAAGGGAGTGAGGGGTATATGTATGTAAATTAAAGAATCAAATATATCTTATTTATATATTAATGAACAACAATAGAAACTAAATAGGTATAGGTATTCACATATATAAAACAAGAGAATTTCTTGAGAGAAAGAGACAGAAGTTTTGAGACAAAATTTATGCAGCATAACGACTATATAACATGGTTTTAGAAAACATTGAAAAGAGATGGGAAAAGGGTCAACCACTAATAAATAATTCATAATACTGTATGGGTACTTAATAAGATCATTTTATGGATATTTTAATGACATACCACATGAAAAGGAAACATGACAGAAAAGAGAAGATGTGATTTCTTTTATGAGAAATTTGGAAACCTTACAACGTCACTTAAAAATTCAGAAAAAAAATTATGAGAGTGAAAAGGGTCTCTCAACAATTAGACATGAAATGGACAGTAATGAGAACATATAATAACATACACTCAAAATAAAAATATGGAAATTATAAGACACAATATAAAGGAAGTCATGACTTAAAAGAGGAGGGTGAAAGGATCCCTTACCTTGATGATTAACTTCAAAAGCTTGAAGGATGGGACCTTGGGAGGCTTGAGGGAACCTTGGGAGGAATCCTTGTAAGGTAAGGAGACCATAAATTCGTTGATGATGTTTTTGGAATGAAATTAATGAGGTAAATGGCTTGGTATTTTTAGAAAAACGAGTGAATACATTATTAATTTCCAAGGGACACCTCATCGGTGCTATTTTGCAAAACCATGGGCTTTCCCTTGGTATTTTACCATGGTATTGGACAATTGAGACACTTAATATATTATAGTACTATTTAAAAGTCTAATAGAAATCCTACATCATTACTACATCATTAATGATGTCATTAAACACCTGAAACTCAAAAACTTCATTTTTCATATTCACCGATAAATCAACTGTTTCAGAAAAAACCCAAACATTCACCCTAACCTAATATCGATGATTAGTATTCCAAAATGAACTCCATTTTATAAAAATAACTTTATAAATATTTTTAATTTAATTTTTAAATAAAATCATTATCTATACCAAAAATACAACTTTAAAACTATAACTCATTTTGTAACACCTTAAAAAAGTGATCAAGGTCCCATAAAAATATCATACACCCATAAGATAATAAAATAATAATTTATGTTTAAATTTTATGAAAATACATTTCCATTTTAAATTATTAAATTAATTATAAGATTGTAAATAAAATATTTATGGCATACAAAAATACCAAAACTTAAACTATGAATTTTCACTTTTAAGAAGTCTAAAATGAATTAATACATTCATGGGTGAAGGTTCTAATTTTTGGTGAAATTACTTTTCATTACTATTCATATGGGTATGTTACTATTCCTACTTTACTATTCACTAAAAACCAAGTTGATCTTATTAGACTCTAAATTTATCACTGATCACCATTGTAGAAGACCATTTTTTGAAAATCATTTAACAATATTAGTTATTTAATGAAGAAAAAAATATTTTAAAATACCCATTTTTTTCTAAATTCATCAATAATACACATCCTATATTTATCCAGATATTTGAAATTCACAAACTTCTCTATAAAATGAAAAAAAAATTATATTAAAGAATTACACAAAGTAGCTAAGGTATCGTTACATAGCCCCTTATAACACCAGCATATGACTTAAGTGTAAGGTGTGCTATGGTGATAAAATCTTCGGGTGGCTCAGACAACATTGCCCGACTGGTGATTTCTATTAGCTTGAACTTCTCCCTTAGGCGATTTTGTTCAAGCTTTATATATTGATGTTCAGCTTGTGCTTGGTTTAGAGAAAAGCCCAGTGATGCTACCTCTTTCCCAAGCTCCGAAAGATGGGCTTCATATGGCTCGAGTCTACTGGATGAGGTCATTCAATATTCTTTCTATATTAATTAACCAAGATAACTATATTTAAAAAAAAACAATGTTAAGATTATAGTTTCCAACAGTCATATTGACCAACGGTCATATAATAGTCAAAACTGAAAGGTCTAATTTTAATTATACCCACTTCATTAATTAAAGGATATAGTTTTGTTGAGTTTAAAATAAAATAACACACAAAATTATGAAAAAAATATAACTAAAAAGTTCAGGGCGTTACATTCTTCCCCCCTTAAGAAATTTCATCCCCAAATTGTTTTCTCGTACCCTCTGATAGGAAAAGGTGTGGGTACTTCTGTCTCATAGACTCCTCTGGTTCCCACGTGGCTTCTTCACATTTGTGGTTCCTCCACAACACCTTAACAAGGTGGGTAGTCTTGTTGCGTGGAACCTTGTCTCTACCATCCAAGATCACAACTAGCTGCTCCTCATAAGAGAGGTCATGTTCCAGTTGTACCACCTCTAGTATTAGTACATGTGAAGGGTTGGGTATGTACTTTCTCAAGAGGGATACATGGAAGACATCATGAAATTGTGAAAGATTTGGAGGGAGTGAAAGTTGATAAGCCACTACTCCCACATGATCAAGGATTTCATAGGGGGATATATACCTAGGGCTGAGCATCCATTTCTTCCCAAACCTCATGACTCTCTTCCAAGGTGAAATCCAAAGAAATACTTTTTCACCAACATCAAACTACAAGTCCCTTTGACGGTTGTCGGCATAGATCTTTTGACGACTCTGAGTAGACATAATGTTTCATTTGATGGCATGGACCTTTTTTGTCATCTCTTGCACAAGATCAGTCCCAAGAAGCTTTCTCTCACCAACTTCATCCCAAAAACTAGGAATTCTACATCGCTTCCCATATAGAGCTTCATATGGTTCCATTTGAATGCTCGAGTGGAATCTTTTGTTGTAGGATAACTCAACTAAAGAGAGATGTTGATACCATACACCTTTAAATTCCATTGAGCAAGTTCTCAGCATGTCCTCGAGTGATTGAATAGTTTTTTTAGATTTGCCATCAGTTTGGGGGTGATAGGATACACTGAAATTCAATTTAAGGCTTAGAGCATATAGAAAACTTCTCCAGAATTGTGATGTGAACCTTGGATCACGACCAGATATGATAAAAATTGGAACTCCATACAGCCTTACCATTTATTTCACGTAAATCCTGTCAAGTTGATCAAGAGAAAAATCTTCCCAAATAGAGACAAAATGGGAAGTCTTGGTGATATAGTCCACAATAACCCATATCGCATTATTTCTTTTGGAAGTTCTTGAGATACTAGTGACGAAGTCCATAGTGATATTATCCCACTTCCATGCTGGTATGGGTAATGGTTGAAATACCCCTTTAGAAATTTGTCGCTATGCCTTCACTTGCTGACATACCAAGAACCTTGAAGTGTAGTCAGCAATCTTCCTTTTGATATTATCCCACAAATAATGATAACAAAGGTCCCTATAAATTTTTGTGCTGCTAGGATGTATAGATAAATTTGATCTATGAGCTTCATCCATCAGCTCCTTTATTTTCAGAATATATGGAACACATAGTATGGTACGAAATTTCAGTACACCTTCTTAATAAGTATTGAACTCAGGAAACATTCCATCCTTCACAGCCTCAAACTTCTTCTGTAATAAAGTATATTCTTTCTGATCTTTCTTAATTATCTCTAGTAGTGACGGTTGATAAATCATTTGGGTTAGGGTTGATGATGTCCCTTCCTTTATAATTACCTTGTCCAGTTTTACTAGGTCATGGATCAAAGGATCCCTTTGAATTCTCATAATGGATAGAACAACTAGGTATTTCCTTCTTAATGCATCAACGAATTTGTTTTCTCTTCCGAAATGATAATGAAATTAACAATCATAGTATTTAAGGAGTTCTAACCATCTCCATTATCTCATGTTCAATTCCTTTTGTGTGAAAATATACTTCAAACTTTGGTGGTCTGTGTAAATATCACATTTATCCCCATAAAGATAGTGCCTCCCTATCTTCCAAGAATAAATGACTACAACCAGCTCCCGATCATGCATACGATAGTTCTGCTCATGAGTCTTCAACTATCAAGATGCATAAGCAATGACCTTTCCATTTTTCATGAGGATGCACCCAAGCCCTTTCAGAGATGCATCGCTAAAAAAACAAATCCTTCTCCACTTGAGGACAGAGTTAACACAGGTGCAGTAACCAATCTCGTTTTCAGCTCTTAGAAACATTACTCCCACTCCTTTTTCCAGATTAACTTGACCCCTTTTCAAGTTAACATGTTTAATGGATTAGAAAGTCGTGAAATGTTTTTGAAAAACCTCCAATAATATCCCGCTAATCTAAGGAAACTAAAAATTTATCTTATTGTTGTAGGTTGAGGCCACTCCACTACAACTTTTTTCTTTTCAGGGTCAACTGTGATTCCTTAATTTGAAAAAATATGCCCCAAGAATGCAACTTTTTCGAACCAGAATTCACATTTACTGAACTTTCCAAAAAGTCTCTCCTTTTGTAGAGTTTTCAAAATAACTCTTAGATGATCCTCATTATCCTCAAGTATTTTTGAATATATCAGAATATCATCAATAAAAACTACTACAAAGTTATCAAGGTAGTCTTTAAAGACTCTATTCATCAAATCCATAAAAATAGAAGGTGCATTAGTCAGTTCAAAAGGCATAACAACAAACTCATAATGCCCATATCTTGATCGGAAGGTAGTTTTTGGAATATTTTCTTTCTTCAACCCCAATTGATGGTAACAAGATCGAAGATCAATCTTATAGAAAAATTGAGCACCACGATGTTGGTCAAATAAGTCATCAATTCTTTGAAGATGGTATTTGGTCTTTACTGTGATCATGTTCAGTTCTCTATAATCAATGCATAGACACATTGATCTATCCTTCTTCTTCACAAAGAGAATAGGTGCTCCCCAAGGAGACACACTTGGTCGGATAAACCCCTTCTACAATAATATATTGCAGTTGTTTCTTTAATTCCTCAAGCTCCATATTTTCCATCCTATACGGGGTCTTTGATATTGGATGAGATTGAGGTATGAGTTCAATAGAGAACTCTACCTCTCATTTTGGGGGATGTTTAGGCAACTCCTCAGGAAATACATCAATGTATTCCTGGATGATGGGTACATTTTCTATCCTCAAACTCTCATTTACTTCTTCTTCTTCACCAATCAATTCCATAAAGAAGGATATAGGAGGCTCTTATAGACAAATATCAGGTTGAGATATCTCCCCTCGGAAGACAATTGTTGGTTTTCCATATAGGACTACTGCGATTTCCTTACTTCTGCATTTTATCTTAGCATTATACATTGAGAGCCAGTCCATCCATAGAATAATGTGGAATTCCAGCATGGGAATGACTAAGATATTTGAGATAATATTATGCTCATCAAAGTAAATAATGGAGATTATAAACACTAATGATTCTTTGATAATCCCACCCGGAGTCTTGATTGATAACTCTACATTTAGAAAGTCAGGGGTAGATTCTAAATTCTTTTCAAACATAGAGGAAATAAAGGAATGCGTAGAACCTGAATAAAAAAAAGTACTTTATATCTTTGAGAGATCAACAAGAGTACCTTCTACCACATCATTTTGAGCTTCATATTTATCTATCATGATAGAAAAAGAACGACCTTTCTCCCTTGGACTTTTCTGAGGGTAATGGTGGTTCCCCTCCACTGCACTCAGATTTGGAAAGCAATTGGAAAAGTTCCCAAGTTGTCCACACTAAAAGAACCAGACATTTGGTAGGGCCTGTACCATCTTTCCCTTGTCGTTAGTGTTTGGAATTTGAGTTTTCACCTCACTATGACAATTCCTCACAATATGGCCATCTCTTCCACCCTTGTAGCATTTCCCTCTCCCGAGTAGCTAGTTCCCCAATTGATTCTTCCCACATTTATTATAGGTGGGAAATTGTACTTTATTGCCTACTCATCCTTGATCAAAGCTCCTCCCTAAGTTTGTCTCCATTTGTCTCTTTTGTCGTTCTATTTATGAGACCACTACGTCTCACCAAACTCCAGTTGAAATTTAATCGCACTTCGCACGATCTCCTCATAGCTGTCATAATATCGGTTGGCTAGATTCTTCCGTAGATGAGGTCTCAGTCCATCGAAGAATCTGTCAACCATTCCATTTGGATCCATGAAAAATCTAGAGTTGTAATGTGAATGCCTTGTGATGTTCATCTCGTAGCTTCCCACAGATTCATTCTCCTTCTACTTCAGCTTGAGAAACTCCTTCCCCATTCTTGTTCTCATGGAACGAGGGAAATACTTACTGAAGAAGATCCTTCTGAACTCTTACCACTCCATAGATTCAACATCCACTCTTTTCCTAGTGTTTTTAATCTACTCCCACCACTGATTAGCTTCTCCTTCTAACCGATAGACAGTCAGGGTGACATTATCTTTCTCTGAACAGAAGAGTACAGAAAAGATATTCTCGATAGAGCTGATCCACTGCTCAACAATCAATGGGTCAGTCGATCCACTAATGGATGGTGGTCTTAGATGCATAAATGACTCAAAAGAATTTTATTCCCTTTACAGTGATATCAATCTCTCTTCTTGATTAATGTTATTTCCCATAACTTGAGTCAGTTGGTTCATCATTCACATATGAATGTTTCCATTCCGGCTTCCATCGGAGGGCCATCAACACATGGTCCATTGCGGTCACCATTTTCATAGTTCCTCCTATTTCCCTAAATTTATAAAAGAATAAAATCTTTGAGAGAAACTTATTTCATTTATGAATCTTTTAACTATAAAGGATTTTATGTCTTAAAACTTCATTCTTAGTCAATTACTTTTATCTATAATTCTTTCATAATGATTCATAAAAAGATTGCGATTAACCAAACATATCTCCCAAGAGTGTGGTAACCAAGAGTGAAACAAGACCTATTATCATTTACTGAGATACACCAGGTCAAGCCTGAAACTCCTTGTCCATGTTTTCACTCCTAGGTACCACTTTTCCATAGCCGCCTCTACCTGCTCGTATCTAGATAGTGATGTATTTTCCTGATAAACCACATACTTAATACTCACAAAAATACTAGGGATTTTTCATATTTTAAAACATTTCTATAGTATTCATCCTAAAGTATTAGTATCCTAATTTACATAAATAACTAACCTATCCTTTGATACCAACTATGACATACTACTTTTTTATTACATAACTTTTCATTACATTTTACAAACAGAGGATCTTTAAAGTCTAGTGTCTTGGAAATCCAGGACATAATACCTGAAAACAACATAAAACTTTCTTCTAATACACTTGTAAGGCTTAATAATATGTTTATACTAGGTACAAATACTGCGGCTCATATCTTGGAGACATACATCAAAGTAAAGGGTGAGCAGAAGGCTCAGTAAGGAAAGCAAGTGAAACAGTTGACATGTGATCTTGAGTAATATTAATATGAACATGATAAAAGTCATAAAGGCATGAAAAATGGAAGAATATGAATATCATAATAAAAATAACTTGAATAATAAAATTAATATATGGATAAAACATTTAATTTTGACTTTCATAAACATATCACCAAGGTTTATCTCCGAGGTGTCATAAATATTACCAAGGTTATTCAGCAAGGTATCTTAAAACTTGTCATCTCAAGAGATTAATTATGTACCCAATGCATTGGAGTGCTATAACGGGACACCCTTAATATTTATTTAAATTAATGTGATCTACATAGATCATAATCAAAAATTTCGTAAATAACCTATAGAGAATAAAATAAATGGGATCCATTTCAAATTTGTGATGTTTTAAGAGTACTTAAAAATAAGATCATTATATCATTTATAACCCACAGAAAGGGAGTGAGGGTTATATGCATGTCAATTACAAAATAAAATATATCATATTTATATATTTATGAACACCCATAGAAATGAAATAGGTCAGGGTTTTCACATAAATAAAACAAGAGAAGTTTTTGAGAGAAAGAGATAGAAGTTTTGAGACGAAATTTCTATTGCATAACGGCTATATAACATGGTTTTAGAAAACTTTGAAAAGAGAAGGGACAAGGGTGACCCAATCATAAATAATTCATAATAATGTATGGGTACTGAATAAGATCATTGTATGGATATTTTAATGACATAACACATGAAAAGGAATCATGAAAGAAAAGATAAGATGCGATTTCTTTTTCGAGAAATTCGGCAGCCTAACAGCGTCACTAAAAAATCAGAAAAAAAATTGATGAGAGAAGAAAGGGTATCTCAACAATTAGAAATGAAATGTATAGTAATGGAAACATATAAGAACATACCCTCAAAATAAATAGTTGGAAACTAGAAGACACGACATAAAGGAAGTCATGACTTAAAAGAGGAGGGTGAAAGGATCCCTTACCTTGAAGAGTAACTTTGAAAGCTTGTAGGTCGGGACCTTGGGAGGCCTGAGGGAACCTTGGGAGGACTCCGTGGAAGGTAAGGAAACCAGAAATTTTTTGGATATGATTTTGGAATGAAATTAATGAGGTAAATGGCTTGGTATTTATAGGAAAAGTTAGTGAATAAATTATTAATTTCCAAGGGACACCTCATCGGTGGTATTTGCAAAACCATGGGCTTGCCCATGGTATTTCCCCATGGTATTGGCCACTTGGTAAAATTAAAGGCATATATCACTATTCATAAGTCGACCGAAAATCCTACATCATTATTACATCATTAATGATGTCATTAAACACCAGAAACCCAAAACTGCATTTTTTACTATTCACCGATAAATCAACTATTTCAGAAAAATACCAAAAATTCACCCTAACCTAATATCAATGATATGAATTAAAAAATGAACTCCATTTTATGAAAATAAGTTTATAAATATTTTTAATTTAATTTAAAAAAAATCATTATTTATTCCAAAAACAAAACATTAGAACTATAACTCATTTTGTAACACCTTAAAAAAGTAATCAAGGTCCCATAAAAATATTTTATACCCATAAGACAATAAAGTAACAATTTATGATTAAATTTTATGAAAATACATTTCAATTTTAAATTATTAAATTAATTATAAAATTGTAAATAAAATATTTATGGCGTAAAAAATACCAAAACATAAACTATGATCGTTTTTTTCACTTTTAAGATGTCTAAAATGTATTTATACAATCATGGGTGAGGATTCTATTTTATTGGTCAAATTACTATTCATCACTATTCATATGGGTATGTTACTATTCCTACATTACTATTCACTAAATACAAAGTTGATCTTATTAGACTTTAAATTTCTCACTAATCACTACTATAGAAGAATATTTTTTGAAAATCATTTCACATTATTAATTATTAAATGAATACAAACATATTTTAAAATACCCCCTTTTTTCTAAATTCATCAATAATACACATCCTATATTTTTCTAGATATTTTAAATTCACAAACTTTTCCATAAGAAGAAATAAAAATTTTCTTTATATAACAGGATTTCACAAAGCAGCTAAGGTCTCGTTACATCGCCCCTTATAACACCAACATAAGACCTAACTATATGGTGTGATATGGTGATTGAATATTGGGGTGGTTATGAAAACATTGCCTGAGTGGTGAATTCTATCAGCTTGAACTTCTCCCTTATGTTATTCCATTCAAACTTTGTACGTTGAAGTTCGGCTTGTGCTTGGTCCATAGCAAAGCCCAGTGATGCTACATCAATCCCAATCTCCGACAGATGGGATTCATATGGCTCGAGTCTACTGGATGAGGCTATTCAATCTTCTTTCTGTATTAATTATCCAAGATAATGGTATTTATAAAAAAACATTAAGATTATAGTTTCCAATGGTCATATTGAACAACGGTCATATAACAGTCGAAACCCAACAATCTCATTTTAATTATATCCACTTCATTAATTAAAGGATATATTTTTTGTTGAGTATAAAATAAAATAACACACCAAATTAGGAAAAAATATAATTAAAAAGTTTAGGTCATTAAAGTACTTGTAATCAAGCTTTTTGTTTTAGGTATTTACATTAACTTCTATGTGGAATTATTCTCAATATAATCATGTTCCTCATTCATATATTTTATCCAACAGTCATGATGGACTAGTTATACTACTATTTTATGTTTAATCTATAAAATAAATGCATTTTGGTTATAAAATATCATTATTCATCTCGTTTTCACTGGAGTCTATTGATTACAAATAATATTTCCAGATTCGATATTTTTCCTCAAATTTTTATGACTATTTTTTTCTCATTTATAGCACCTTCAAATCTATACATGGTTTATTTAGAATCAATATCAACTATGGTTGGTTCCTTCTAAACAACATCATCATTTCCCTACTCTGACATATAATAACATATTTCTTCATATATTTTTTTAAATATTATTCAACTTTTACATGTAGTTTTCCCTGATTTTGAATAACATTAACATTAAAATAATTGAAAATTTTGTTTATCATTTAGTTCCAACATCTATATAAACTTCAATTAGATAATAATCCCATTAATATAACTTATTTTAATTTATCTTATAATTTCCATAGATCTCTTATTTATTTTCATAAGTAAGTACTACTAAAAAATCTAAAGCATTTAATTTTTAGTTTTCTATTATACCACATTTCATATGGTGTACTTTTTTCACTAGCCTTTGTATAATACGTTTATGTATATTTATAATATTTCATATAGCTTCTATCAAAAAATATTTTTCGATGTTGTCTTCAACAAACATAGTCCCCCCATTTCAACTATTCTTCTATTCTTAGTCTCTATGAAACCATTTTAATAAAGAGTATATAGTATTCAATATTGAGTAATTATTATTTATTTCAAAAGATATATTTCAAAATCATTACATGTAAAATCCTTTCAATTACCTAATCACAGATTCATAATGTTGATCCCCAGCTCATTATACTTTTATCATTAAATGATTTTGAACATTTGGCCGCTTCTCACATTTGATTTATAGAAACAATATTATTAAACCAAGTATAACAATTAATTAATGTAATTTAATATACATAAAATTTTGTAAAAAATTTTATTATTGGAATATATAAGTTTGTGTGAATGATCTTAGTTGTTTGATAGACAGAATGTACACTCATTTTTGATAACCTTTTTCAATTTTACCCTTTCTATAGGTTTCATAGATGTCATCACAATATCTCTTTAAATTTGGGATATATCTCACAATATATTTTTTGAAAATTTATACATTCTTCAATGGATGACATGACCAAGACTGCTAATTGAAAATTGGTTTTTTCTTTTTCACTCGTGTAAATTGAATTTGTTAGGATCACCAACTTAAAATAGAATGTAATATATTCTTCCTCTATGAGTAATAAAAATTCAATAATTTTTTTATGATACATTGACATTTCTGGAATACCTCCTCATTTATATCTTTGAAGAGTTGACTGAGTCTAAGTATGTTATGTTCATCCCTTCAACAAATAACACATAATTGTACTATGAATTTTGAGCTTCAATTTTTATTGAGATAAATCCTTTAATTTTAAGGGAAAAATAGTTTCTAAAATTAGTTTCACCCACTTCATGATTCTCAATGTTTCATAGAATTTATTTGCCACCAGTCATATATAAGGGACACCCAGTATCAAGTATCTATGACCTAATTCTCAGCTGGATTCAACTAAAATTTCAAAAATCGTGATTTTTACATCATATTTTGAATTCCATTTACTTTATTATATTATATAATCTATATAATTATACTATTAAAAAATAATTTGCTCCATATCCTTACACATCTACAAATATTTTTTTTATCAAACAAATATACTCCATTTTTGATGATAAGTTGAATTCCTAGCCACACAATTCATTCTTTGAAAATATGTTTTCATTATCTTATATTACCCCCCTAAAGATATATTCTTCTTACACATTTGAGAAATTATGTACTACCATGAGTAGAATTATATGTAAAAACTCCAAAACACTAGTAGTATCCTCTAAACCATAATCCTCCATACTAATAATTATTATTTTCTGAATATTGTTGCTTAAATTTCACTATAAACAACAAAAGGTATTTTCTTCGAGGGAAATGGTATTATTGAGTAATTAATCTTTTAATTTTATGTATAAGATTTTTTATTACCAAAATTATTAGTTTAAAATGATCCAGATTTAGTTTTAAAACCATCTTTGTTAGATGTAGTAGGTTTATTTATTGGTTTATTAGGATCTGAATTATCCTTCCACTTTAGACCCCTAATTTTATCCTCTTATGATGATCCGACCCTGAACATAGCGTCCTTATTTATTTATGTTTTAATATTATTAATATAATTATATCCCTAAAGATGCTATGATTATGTATTAGAAAGTTATTTTTCTTTAAAAGCAATGTTTTATTCAAAATATTTTACTATTTTTTCATATTCATCCACATTTAGGTTCTATTTCATTATCTCATCAATGTGAGCTACTTTTTTTTTTGATATATTAATCATTTACCATAAATATTTTTACTTTTTTTCTCTATCATAGTTTTATCCTTCCAGAGATTTTATTTATACTAAAGAAAAGGTTTTAATTCATTCGTCAACATGAGTTCCATATCTATTCATCTTCATCTTCTTCACAACTTGATGTATCAAAAAAAAAATTCACCTTTGGTTATAAAATTAATTTCATATTTTGATTATATACATGATGTATATTCAAATATATCATTTTACCCTTAAACATATTTTTTTCTTTTAAATAACAAAATTTTACTTCTTCTAGATTTGTTTCAATATTTTTATATTTTATACCATTTAATTATATAATGTTTCTCATCATTTTATTCTGATTCATATCCAATAACCTTCTTCTTAAGATAGTTTATAGATTAATTTTCAATACCGTTATGATTATAGATCAATGGAGGTAGTTTTTATTTACCCTTTATCTTTCCCTTCCTAGATATCTTTAATGTAAGAAAAATAATTATATTATAATCATTATCATTATCTTAATTATAAAATTAAGTAGATTCCACATCTTCGTCAAATTTTATTTTGAGAATTCTCAATGACACATCTAATGAACTAGCATAAGCCTCCCTTGAACTGAGAATCTAATCCAGCTCATGGAAAGGCTGGAATGTCCTTATTGTTCCTCATGGGATAGAACCTAGTTCCAAAGAATCTAAATTAAAAACATTGGGAGTGGTTTTTCCTAAATAATCATCGTATGAGTGCCATCTATGAACCCAACATAACCTTCCCATAACATGTAATGTAATTACACAAGAGTAAAATAGGAAAAAATAACGAAAAATACCCCATAATAAACTTATCACTCAACATAAGAAAGAGAAACTACATTATATAACATAATCATAATGCAGAAAATATTCAAAAAGGGGAGTCCAATGGAAGTACCACTAATGTTATAAAATAAAAAATTAAGTGATGGATGCTGAGAATGCGTTAAAATATACATCCATGAACCCAAACACAAGAAACAAAAAGGCCAAGCATCTCAATGTGACATGAGGATCAAATACCCACTATTTCAACATTATCAACCTAAGATCCCCTATAAAGCCTACCCACTACCTCCATAGGGTTATTTTCTTTCGCCTAAATATTTCCAAAAAATGTCAATATAAAAAAAATGTGTGTATGTTGGATGTGAGAAACACTATCCCAATTTGATCTCACAAAGTGTTCCATGAGGGAATCTTTTTACATAAAAAATAATATTAGTTTAAAATAAAATTTTAAGAAAAAATACATTTGGTATTAATAATCAAGAAAACTAGTAACAATATTGAGAAATTTATAATTAGAAAATCAATACCATTAATGTAACAATTTCCATTAATATTAACCATGGATAAATCTAGGTCATATAACGTTATGTGAACTATCGTTCCTCATATCATCTTGTGTACTAATGGTCAATCCATGTTTTCACAAAAACCACAAAGGAGGTCAAGCCTTAACCTAAGAGTATAGTATCACCCATCCCACACCACTACATCTAACCAAACACTGAGGAGTACATGAATTTTCCTAGTGGTGTGGTGACCCTCATATTAAGTTACATTTAAATAGGATTCCCACCAATAGTTTATATTACATCTCTATTTATCAAATCCAAAATATTTCTTTGAAAAAACATTTCTTCTCAAATTAAGGAATAATATTTTGAAAAAAACTATGAGGTATAAAATTATATATCAATACAATTATAACATAGATTTAATTAATAAAAACAAATTTTAAAAATCATAACAAGTGGTATTATTTCATAAAACCAAAATAACTTATGACACAACAATCCTCTTACCAAGAAATTCCCTTAGAATCCCGTGGAAACCCATCATCTTCGGTGGAAATCCACTTTTAATAAAAAAGGGGATAATAGAGAGGAAAAAATAAATCCATTAATATAAAAAAACAATAAAAAAAAACTTCCCAATATGAATCTTTGGAAAAAATGAACATTGCGACGAGATAAATCCATGGAAAATATTGGAAGGAAACAAGAGGACCAAGGGGGAGAAAATTACATGGGTGAATCTTAAATAAACCAATAAAAATTCCTCAAGATATAAATCCCTGGGATAAAAGTGAGAGGATTTATGAAATTTAATGAGGAACCTTGTTTTATTGGGAGGGAAAATGAGTGTGATATGAGTTAATATTAATGAGAAAAAATTAGTCATTTCATGTTTTTAACTTTCATGGAAGACCACACGGTTTGGACAAATAATTTTCCAAACTATGTGGTAATAGGGAAGGTCCACTCAGGATCACCATGGGGTTATATGGTTGTCCCACATAGTTTAGAAAACTATGTGACAATCATAAAAAATCCATTTCCTATGGTTGTAGATCTTGTTTCTTAGTTGTTGCATAGTTTCCCCTAATTTTGTGTTAACCATGTAATTTCCCAATTTCTATAAATAACTCAGGATTTAAATTTTAAATAATTTAAAAAAGAATGAATGATAAATAAATTAAACAAATAAGTGACCCATACCTTAATGGGACATCATGGGTGTGATAATTCTCCCCACCATACCACAATCTATCCTTAAAAAGTAAAACCAATACTTTATCTGTAAATAAATGAGGACATTACTCCCATATATGTGCTTCCCACGACCACATTTCATGAGAATTAGGTCCTTACTACTATAACACATAAATGAAGTTCATATATTTTCTATGGATAACATTATCTTGGGAGTCAAAAACTGAAATTGGTCATTCGACAATCATGAGATTTGGTACCAATTCAAGTTCATTATCATTTAATCACATGGAATGGATTTGGATGGTATTTATTATATTGGGAATCATTAAACATGTTATGAGTTTCCCTAAATTTATATGAATAATTAAACCTATAAACAACCTTATAAACCCATCTAGTGATATCAATAGGATGAAAATTCCTTGCGGTGAGCATACTTAGTCTCCAGTGACCCAAACAAGGTGATACCCTCAGAAACATCCCACCAAATACCAAAAATTAAATGGTATGGTAGTCAAAATAAGATTTATGATAGCTCTGTGATGTCTATAAATATCCCAAATATCGAAAATCTTCTCAGTTATCTTATGGAGAAAGTTAGGTTCTACCAAATAGTTCACAAGAACCTCAATCTAGCATATAATATAATTACAGGGTCAACCATAAAATGATTATAATGGGGAAATCCATATAGAAAACTGATAACTGTAATTATAATAAAACTAGAATACCCCTATATTGGTATCCACCTAATAACCAAAGTTGAGAATTATTGATTAAATTTCGCCTTCTATAATTTTATTTTCCTATTTTGTTTTCCCATCTATCTGGGAATGGTAAAATGTGATCCAATTTACCTGATATACTATCAAACCATATAATATTTTCTAGAATATAGATGTAAAATGGGGGCTTGGATTAGATGTGGTGGTAGGGGGAATATCTTTCAACCTTACAACTTCTTATATGTATAACATATAAAAACACTACACCTTTATAATCTCATTAATCAGTAAAAAGTGTACATATTTTGTTAATAAGTCGATCATGAACCATATAGTATTTTCTCCTTCAAGGGTATGAGTTTGTCCAATAATTCAGTTCATGGTTACCTCATCCCACTTCCATATAGTTCTGATAAGAAGGTCGAGCGATCAATAGGGTTATAGGTGTTCGACCATTACGTACTGATAGGTATAACTCTATGATACCAAGTCTATTATTTCTCTCCTTATTCCCATCCACTAGTATCATTACCTCATTTAATATTACATATAATTGTAAATTGGTACAAACCCCAGTGAGACTGATGGAAATCATCCATGACTATATAACTCACGAATGGGGAACCACGAGCCTACTCGTAAAATAATGAGAACATTTTGGAGATAGATTCCATTCAAAAGTGTTATTCCAAATATATAAATCTTTTTAAGACACTTGAACTCTCTATCCTCTACATTTAATTGGGTGACAAGAATGAAAAAGGGAGGATTTAATAGCATGTTACCAAAAAATGATCATATTTATCCTCTTTCACCTCAAAATTCATCTCTTCCAAGGGAAACATAAGCTTTCAATCCATTTTAAACTCTTTTAGAATCTAAGATTGAATCTTATCACTAAGCTAATTTGTGATAAAATTACATCTAGAAGACGTATAAGAAATATAGATGTCAATGTTCTGGATATATTTTACCCAGCACCTCTTCCTGAGGTTTAAATCCCATTATAAAAAAATATAAACAATGATTCTATGATTAGAGAATACTGTGAACTTTTCCCCAAAAAGATAATTTCTCCAAATTCTATGTTAATACATGACCGTGAAAAAATATAGGTCATGGTTATGATAGTTCCTCTGATGTGTTTGATGTTTTTGAGAGATAAAACAACAACATGATTACATTACATCAAAACAGCCCAAAACTATTCTAGAGGCATCACAAAAAACAAAATAAATGAGACCCACCTTAGGAAGAATCAGTATGGGGGATAAGGTCAAATTTCACCTTAATGTTTTGAAATAGCCTGAAAATTCTAAATTCAAAATAAATATTACCCAATTATAGGCGAGATCCATCAAGTGTGATGTAAACTCGGAGAAACTTCTAATAAAATGATGAGGATAACTAGATAATTCTATATAACATTGGATTTAAAACACATCCTTCATCTCCTCCCAATACGTAAAGACCATTACCTTGTTTGTATCTAGTGATATTTCATGTTCAAACATCAAGATACCCTAAAATAACACCTCCTGAATCTAGAAGTTTCACTTTTATGATTTAATATAGTGTACATATTCTAATGGGGTTCTAAAAACAATCCTCACATGGTGTTCATGATACTCGTTACTCTTATAATAAACTAATATGTTATCCATAAATTCTATAATGATGGAATCTAGGTATCATTATAATATGTAGTTAATTAGTAACATGAAGACTTCTAGATCATTAGTAAACCCAAAATTCAATACTAATTACTCAAAATGACAATTCCTACACATGAATTCGTTCTTGGGAACATCAGATTCCTTCATCATGACTTGGTGATACCTTGGGTGGATATTGATTTTTGATAACAAATTCCCCTATTTATCTAATCAGATAGGACATAAATATAATGAAAATGGTAATTATTTTTTATGATTACTAGATTCATTTGTTGCCCAAAAATTATAAAGTAAGAACATTGTATTTTATAGAGTGTTTGGCACACAAAAAAAAGTACATAAAGGAATATAATATCCCCAAACATTATAATATTTTTAATATTTCCAATATATTATATATATTTCAATGCACACAAACACTATGTTATCTTTACTTACACACATCAACGAACTTGTTCGATATGTTGCATTACATGCATGACCGAGTTTTTACAAACAACTTATTATTAAAATATTATTATTTAACATAATAAGATAATACCTAGTTCTTAAATTAGAGGTTTTGAATAATATTAACTATCTTATGAAAATATATGGTTGAAAAAATGTCAAATGAATTCATTGGTTACAAATTAATTACAAATGAATATAAGAACCCAATGAACAAAAAGGGAATGCTTTTATAGACCACTATTTTTATGCACACAAAGCTATTTTATCCCAAAAAATTAAATTAATTTAAATGAGTGAGTAATATTAATTTAATATTTATATATAAATATTATATTATATTATATAAAATATTTTTTATATTCATCAAAAATATTTTATAAACATACTAAATGAATAAATCCAATAGTTCACATAAAAATCAATATTTTTCTAAAGGCACTTTTATATAATTTTAATGGAGAACCTATTTTAATTCCAATTTTTGAAACTTTTATAATTTTTTTATGTCAAAATAATAAATATTTTTTGAAATTGTAAGATAAAAATAATCAGAGTTTTGTTTTTTTGGTATTTTTCGGGGAAGTTTCATTTTTGATTATTAGTGAAGATAATGAATTTTAATTCCAAAGAGCATTTTTATCTAAATTATTTACAAGGTTAAATTATATTTTTGGTTGTTTTTGAAGTTTAATAAGATAATATTTCCTAAAATTATATCAATTTAGGTCCTTTGAATAATTTTAACAATGAATTTTAATTAAAAACACTCCAATATTTTAAACATTTTTACATTAAAACACTGATATGTCACCCCGTCTATAGAATTAAATTTAAATTAATTTCTACCAGTTCGGTGATTGGAATTTAGGAAAATGGATACCACATTTGGTATCAATTTTTTTTTAATTTCTCAAAATTTGAAATTAGTTTTTGAAGAAAAATATTGGTGAAAATAATTAAAATTAATTATAGTGATTAAGTGAACAATTAGCATAATACAGGACTAAACCTCTAGCTTATGAGATAAAATAACCTAAAAACCTGCCCAAAATCCATTGTATGGCCATATTTTTACTCACTCATCGATTTTATATATATTCTTCCATTATTTGAGCCACATTACATGGAAAAATGTTGGTGGAATTCTTTTTTCAAGAAATTACAAGAATTCCACTCCTCCTCCAGTATAAAAATCCACTCACCTCTACCACTTATTCACACCTCTCGATACATTGGAATCACCCAAACTATATTAAAATAAGAACCCAAAATAAATAACCTCATACTATAAGCCTAAATTCGGCATAAAGAAAACCATGTATGTTTTTTCTATAAACCAAAGGGATTTAACTGAAAATGAGGTAACATTCTTCAACAACCCCTTTCATTTTATTTTTTCCCAAACCATTAAACTATTCTTATTACATGATTATATAATATTATCAGTATAATTAATGTACTAATATTTTGTTATGTTAATGTTTATACCTAAACCTACAAACACATCCATCAAATGGGTAACAAACTTACCATTTGTTAATGATTAACAGCCGCCTCACAAAATGATGTTGTTCATTTTTCATTTACCACTTCTCAGGGTTGTGAATTATTATGGACATGATATTTTTATATATTATATATTATATATATATGATATTCATGTTTTCTTAAAACTTTTCTAATTTTGATATAGCACAAAAATTCAGGATTTCCATTTTTTTAAATATGATAAAATTGTTTGTGGAAGTGTAGACTACCACATCCTCAAAGTAATGTGATTCATTCACACTATACATTAAACATTTATAGGATGGTTTAAAAAAAATATGTGAAAAATATTACATAGATATATAATGGAATTATAATACACACACACACACATATACATCATTTAATTTTCATTTTTTAATACATGAAAGAAATGAAATTAGTGTTCATGTGTATATATGACATACCGTCTCCATGAACGGTGTGTTTCACTTCATATCTAGAAATTTTATGGTTTATTATAAATTAATATATAATAAATATATAAGATATTTAAATCTTGTTTTACATTCTATATATGATGAAATGATGTTATATTTAAATGGAACAAAATATACTAAGTCCAAACATACTCAAGAAACTAAGAAATTAACACCCGAAATAGTGAAAATAATGAAATACTATTAACAAACAAGAAATACATTATTATAAAAATATCATATATGATGTCATAAATATTAATATGGTTCTATAATAACTTAACAACTTGATTAAAAAAATTATACATTATGTTAAAGGACCTTAACCCAAAAGAAAATGCAAGGTTATATATTCATGTCTCACTTTTCTTTCCGTGATGTATACACCATTTTTACAACTTATTGATTTTTTGTGTGTATTTATTTCCCCCATTGTATTTTATCTAATTAATATATTTATAATCACAGTATTTATATTTTAATATGAAATTTTTTCTTTCAAGGGGAATATAATTCAATACTTACCAAGTAGTAAGGGACTTTGTCACAATTTCCATTTGTTGAGACATACTTTATTATTTTTCATCTAATTTATTATATACGGATTAATTAATTACAATTTGACATATAATATCATGATTCATGAATTATTAATGATATTTTTATTTTTTATTTTAATTAGATCATCAAAATGGAATTTCCTTAAACATTACAAAGTGAAGAATAATTTTATAAACTTTTTCTTTTCTTTGGGTTATATTACTTCCTCGTTGACATTAATGTTCTATGATTATGTCTAAAGTAACATTAAAATATATATTTTTGTATTTATAGATGTTTTATGTGGATTTACATTTAACACACACAATCAATTTATTAATTTATTCTCAGAAAAATTTTATGTTCTTTTAAATGCCTTACATCACAATCTCATTTGTATGGGATTGTTTACAATAGAATTTAAATTTGAGGAAATTATTAGATAATTGTATCATAAACCCATTAGTTTTCTTCTCCTATGGTTATTCATGACCTTATCTGAGTAATTTTACCATTTTCCCTTATTTGGAACTCAAAATTATTTTGAAAATGTTTTTAAGAAAAGTTAACTTCATACATTTCCTTAAATGGAGAACAAGTTTTCTCCTAAAAACATTGTTTTATAAACAAGTTTTCAAAATTTTTTTAACCATTAATAAAATATTTATTATTTAAATTTTAACCCTTTTGTATTTTAAATTTTTTTAAAGGATTATTCATATCACTTTACAAACAACGAACTTTCCTACCCTTTTTACCTTCCAAAATGAATGTTATTTATACTTTGTACAACATGTATGAATTTACCCACATTTGTTTATTAAGGATTTCTTTTATTTTTTAAATGGTTACTTTTTTAATGAAATTTTTTTGAAAAGTTATTTTCCAAGAAATGTATTTTACATATTTTTTTCCAAATTAAAAAGATATATTCCTCAAGAAAGTGTTTGAAAGATACATTTCTAGTATTTCCATTTAAAAACAACACCAACAATTTATATTTACTCCATATAGGATATATTTTATTATAACCATCCTTATTCTTCCTCTTGATGGTTTATAATTTCATAGATAAAGGATATTATTTCCATTCACTTCCCTGTTTCCTTTGTTATTCCACATGAAATATTAAATTTCCTATGATCATTGTGAATTTATTTTACCCTAGTTAACAATATCATTTATGATGGATATTATTATAGTCTTAACCATATACCATTTCTATATACGATGTTACTTTGATTATTTCTTGAATTTATGGGGAAATATTCATAAAACTACGTTCTTTATTGAATATGGTTATTCAATAAGGCATAATGTTAAAACTAAATAATTGATATGAGTAATTATTTGGAAAAGTAGTGATGGGTGGGACATGAATATTATATAGCCCATTGGTACATCGATAGGTTCTCATGAGAAAAATATGTTGAAAAAATTAAATAGGGTTATACCTATAGTTTTAAACTATATTGTGAATTGTCTTTATGGTATAGACTTTCATGTGCCTCAGGCATGTTTTCTAATAATTTTTCATTGATTCAATTTTGATTCAATTTTAATTTTCCGTTGTATTTTAACTATGATAATGTATGTGGATGAATTTATTTTTCTGTTTATTAATGATATAGTATGGGTTTTCAGTTTCTTTCCTTTTCAAATTGGCGACTCCTTATCGAATTATTTAAATAGAATGTGTTTTTAGTTATTTTACATTCCATATTGTTTTCACACTTCCTTAATAGTTTGTTGATTACATGTAATTTATGTTCATTTAATTACCTTTCTATATTGATTATTCTCATTGATGAATTATTTTTTCCACTGTAGATAACCCTTATTGAGCATTTGATCTCACCCTTATTTTGTTTCCTTCCCTAGAAATATAGGATGTGTACTAAGAATGAAATCTAAGGATGCACTAGATAGAATAAATTTATCCTCAAAAGAAAATATTATGCAACATTTAATGTATTCATTTGTATTATAAGACTCATGTAAATATCTATTCTACTAATACTACCAAACTCTTCGGTCTATCAGAATTTGATTCCATTTAATCCGGAAAATTTAATTGTGGTAGACACTAGCTTTGGAATTACAATGATCAGGTTTCTACTATTGGTATTAAGGGAATTTTACTATAAATATTGGGAACAAGATTTTGGAAAACATAAATTATAGAAAATAATACTAAGGATAATTTGAGGATAATTACAGAAGAACATCATAATGTTTCTATGAGATAGGGATTATGTGGTTTTCCAAGAAATAAATCCCTATCAAGATTTCACATGTATATGTGGTTCAAGGAAATATTTACAAATGGGTAAAAAAATTGAAAAGGTGAATCCGTCAAAACATGAGCGTAACGTGGTACATTAAAATGGGCCTCAATGTGTACATAGTTGGACAGTCCAGGGGGATATTCTTAGAATGATTCACATTTTATTTACTAACCATTATAAAGTATTTCAATAGATAAGGAAAATTAATTACCCAGGGCCAATAAATGGATTTTTTTTAAATAAAATGGTTGATGTATTTATAGGGATTCTAGAATTAAATTGTAGAAGTATTTTTAAAAATAGTATTTCAGTTATAATAATCATGAAACATCTAAGGATTTTTTTAAATTTTATAAGCACATATTTCTTTATTATATTAAGAGTTATGGATACCATCATGAGATTATGATATTATTTTTGATCATAAGTTCTATGTCCTAAAAATCTCTTTTAGGTTTTATATAATGAGATTCTACCATGATTAAAGACATTTTGGAAAAATATATGGAAAGTATATGTTCTAGAGGAAAAAATATTTTAGGAATAATGACCTTATATTTTAATGAGTTGAAGTTAAAGGTATTGATAAACTTTTGTGTTATTATTTTCAATAATGAAATTTTAATAATATTCAACTAGATTATTATTTTTTTTTAAAAAATATGATGTGTTTAAGACCATAATGAAAAGGAAATTTAATAATTAAATTTTATGGATGTCCATCATATTTGTTTTGGAAATTATATTAATATGGTTTTTGAAAAAGAAAACCTATATTCTAGGTGTCAAACCATAAATTCCAAAATAGCCTCTAGAATTGAACCCCTATCTAAAAGATGATAATGGTTTCATGCCTACCGCTGACCTAAGAAATTTCCATGTTAAGGTGTTGTTATTTTTTGTTAAAAAAATAATGAATAATAATTAACAATGAACTAGTTTTGTAGCTTTTTAGGACTATTGATTAATGTATTAACCATATTGAATTTTGAGAATAGTTATAGAAAAAGTAAATACATATTTTATGGATCTTAATTTCTATAAAATAAATAAATTTTAATGCCTTTGGAATCAATGTTAGTTTTTGTATATCCATTTTAGGATGTAAGAGATGAATTGGAATTTGATCAAAGAACTACTAATAGATGAAAATATTTTTATGAAATATAAACATATAAAGTAAGTATATTTTTTATATTCTTAGTCAGTCAAATAATTCCTCAATATGAGTAAAAGCATCTTAAACAAATGTTATCCTTATACTTTAATTTTTGTAGAACTGATGGTTTTTTAAATTGTCATAGATCAATTTATTTGAGGCCCTCAATATTAAATTGATAATTAAATTGTTCATTTTTGAAAACCTCAATCACCCCATATAAATATTTACATCTTCCTTTAAGTCTGTATATTCACATTCCACTAATGTTCACCTACGTAGAAACCTAGTTATATGTCATTCCATGTGACCTTTGTACTTCCCATTCTCTCTTTTCAAGAGGATGTTTTACTAACCCATCTCATGATGTGGGATTTCAATATAATATTTTAAAAACATCTAACCATTGACTTCCAATATTGAGTTTAAATAGAGAGAAGAAAATTTCTTTAAGGTGGGGAGAATTTAACACCCCTAAATTCTAATGTATGAACATTGTATTTGATATTGTGTATGACACACAACATCCAGCATGTAATAGAATATAAAATCCCAAGACTTTAAAACATATTTACTATTTCTAATCAATTATACATATTTCAACGCATGAAACAACTACTTTAGGTATCCTTACATGTAATAATGGACTTTTTTGGTTGATTGTATTACACAGAAGACTAAGTTTTACCAAAAAACAACATATTATTAAAATATTATTATTTAATATAATAAGATTTACCATAGGTGTTAAATTATTGGTTACGAATAATATTAATTAATCTATTAAAATAAATGGTTATAATAAATATTAAATGAATTCATTGGTTAGAAATAAATTAGAAATTAATTTAAGAACCAATTGAATTTAATGGGAATATTTTTTGTAGAGAACTATTATTATACCCACAAAGCTGTTTTATCCTAATAAATAAAATTAATTACAATTAGAGAGTGGTATTAATATATATATATATATAATCAAATATTTTTGACATTCATCCAATACATTTTATCAGAATAATATAATAACAAACCCAATATTTCATATAGAAATCAATAATATTTTAAAGGAACTTTTACCGCCTTTTTATTATGAATCTATTTTAAATTAAATTTTTGTTAATTTTATAAATTTTATATGTAAAAATAAAATTAATGTTTGAAATTATAACAAAAAAATTATTTTAGGTATAATTGTGTGTATTATTTTATGAATTTTCATTTTTTGATGAATAATGAAAAATAATGAACCTTCATTCAAAACAACTATTTTATAAAATTTATTTTTAAAGATAATTTATAATTTAAATCTTTTTATTGTTTAATTAGATCAATTATATATATATATATATTCAATTAATGTCATTGTAATCATTTTTACCATGAAATTATATAATAAAATTTTCAATCTTTTGATCACTTTAACTTTAAAAACCTGCTTTTTTCCTTCCGTCGGTGAGATTAGATTTAAACTAATTTATTAAAATTAGGTGATTGGAATTTTAAAAAATAGATTGTATATTTAGATAATAATAATTTATAATGTATAATATTTTCAAATTCTTTATTACCAAAAATATTAGTGACTGTTATTAAAATTAATTAATGCCTTTTAAAGAAAAATTTGCTAAATAAAGGACTAAAGCTTAATCTAAGGGGATGAATTACCTAGTAACTCTTAAAAAAATCCATTTTATGGCCATATTTAGTCCATATAATTTATTTTATTATATTTTTTTCTATTATAGCAGCCCCATTATATTGGAAAAATGTAGGTTGAATTCCCTTTTGAAAAATTGACAATAATGTCACTCCTCCTCCACTATAAAAAGCAACTCACCATCCTACTTATTCACACCTATAAAGACCTTTTTATCACCCAAAATATAATCAAATTATCTAAAAAAATCCCTCCACTATTCTCAGAAACCTCACTTTTATCATAATTTACACCAAGGAAGCCTTTCGGTATAAACCAAAAGGATTTACCTGAAAATGAGGCAACATTCTTCAATGATCACATGAATTTTATTTAATTCTCTAACCATTGAAATTTTATAATTAAATTATCATAAAAAGAATAAGAAATCCCAAATTTATTGACTTGTTTTTAATATAAGGGTTATAACTAAACCTGCATACACTTCCATCAAATGGGTAATGAACTTACTATTAGTGTACGAAAAACTACCACCTCATGGAATGATGTCATTTGTTTTTCCTTCACCACCTATAATGGTTAGGAATTATGATGGAAAAAATATTTTTATATGATATATAATATATTTATATTTTATTCATACTAATTTATTCATTATATAACACATACGTTCTTTCTTTCCATTTTCTGAAAATACGATAACATTATTTATGGAAATGTGGACTATCGCCTCCTCAAAGCGATGTGATTAATTCACACTATACATGGAACGTATAAATGATGTTTTTAATAAAAATATGTGTAATATATGACAAAAAAATTATAATTAAATAATAAAAAATAAATTTATATATAAATTAATTTTCATTCTTTTAATTTGATAAAGAAATGAAAGTGGCATTCATTCGTACGTACGACCAACCGTTTCTATGAATGGTGAATTTAATTTACTATCTCTAAATTTTATGGATTATTATAATTAAATATATATTTAATATATATTATATTTAAAAAATGTTTTAAATTCTATATATTATGAAATAATTATCTAAGTAATAGGATTTACTAAAAACAAGTCAAAACATACTCGATAAACTAGGAAATTAACACATGAAATAGTGAAAATAATAAAAGGTCACTAACAAATTGGTAATAAGATATTATAAAAAGATAATATATGATATCATAAATATTAATATGGTTCTGTAATAATTTATTTCCATTCATAAAACCAATATATATGAGGTTAAAGTATATTCACCCAAAAAGAAACACCAGGTAAGGGATTCTTGTCTTACTTTACATTCGATGTCACATACACCATTTTCAACAATTATTTATTTTGTGTGGTGTCTATACATCACCTATTTTATTATATTTAAATAATACATTTATATTAAATTAACCTAGAGTTTCATTTCTAATTATTTCTTTCAAGGGGATTATAATTAAAAAGTTACCAATTAGTAAGGGGTTTCATCTAAATTTTCATTATTCGAGACATAATGTTTGTTTTAAACCTAATTTCTTATATATAGTTTGAATACTTCCAAATTCAAATTTAATATCATTATTAATTCATTATTCATGGTATTTTTAGTTTTAATTTGAATTATTTATTCAAAGGGGATTTTAATTAATCACTACCAAGTGGAGAAGAATTCCATAACCCAATTTCATTTCTTTGGCTTATATTACTTCCTCATTATCGTTAATATTATAATATTATATGTGTAATAACTTATTAATATGTATTGTTTTATTTATAATTTTTTTAAGTCATTTAATATTTGACCAACATAATTTATTTAATAATTGATTCTCACACCAACGTTTGGGTCTTTTCAAGGGATTACATCGTAATCTCAGTTTTTTTCATGTTTGTTTACTCTTGAATTTCTATCAGAGGAAATTTTGGATCATTGTTTAATAAGACACTTAATTTTCTTCTCCTATGTTCATTCATGAAATTTTACAATTAATAAAACAATTTTCCACTCTTTTTAACTCTAAATGTTTTTAAGAAAACCCGATATCATTTCTCTCTTTAGTCAGAAAACATGTTTCTTCTAAAAAACTCGTTTTCTAAAATGGATTTAAAAAATGTTTTATACTTTTAAAAATAATTTATTAATTAAAATTTTACCCTTTTATTATTTTACATATTATTTTAAAGGAATATTAATTATTCTTTCCACAGAAAGAAATTTTCTAATCTTTTCCCTTACAAAAGGAATATTCCTTTTACGTTTTACAACATGTAATGATTTACCCACCATAATTTATTTGAGGCTTAATTTATAAGTTTAAAAAGTTAATTTTTAATGAAAATGTTTTGAAAAGTGATTTTCAAAAAAATAATATTAAAAAAATTCCATATAAAAAAGTATATTTTCCTCAAGAATGTGTTTAAAAGATATTTTTTAGTATTTCCATTCCTCAATGACAACAACCCATTATATTTACACTAATTAGGATATGTTAAATAGATACCATATTTATTCTTCCTGTAGAGGCCCAAATGTTGACGTACATAGACATTACATTACTTTTTCGGAATATCTAATACATAACAAAAACAGACACCAAAGGACCGTAATAGTTTAATGTATTTGGAAACTCGGAACATAATCTTTTAATCTCGGTGAAAGATCTTCAACATATCCCATAGAGATCTTCCCCTTTTGTTTTCATACCTAAAACCTTTCTCTTTATCCTGGGGAAAAGAAAACATATAAAGGGTGAGATCAAATGCTCCGTAAGGGTTAACATAGATAACATAATACAATCCATAAACATTTGAATGTAAAAACATGAGCATACAATCTAAACATTAAAATATTGAGCAATGACATAAAACATTGCAGTACATAAGGCATAGATCATAAAAGAACATTAATCATGATAAAATAGAATAGGAATAAAACTTGTAATTGTGGAAAAACATTAAGCACATGATATGATTTCCATAGTTTCCAAGGCATTACTGCCAAGACCATCTTAGTGGAAAAGTCCCTTACTAAACCGAGTTTACTTGCCGTTCCAGCCCTGTATTACTGAACTATATTTACTTTCCATTTCATCCATGTCTATCTGATGAGATATAAATCTTTACCCAATTCATTGGAGGGAGATATAGGTATCACCCATCTCATATTGAAATCATTCTTATGTGTGCCACAAAACAATCGTAAATCATTAATCATAACCCAAAGAATAAATTGGGTTTCATAAACATCATTCTATCATAACATAATCCATATAAAACAAATGGATATCATTTCATCATAAGAAAAGTGAAACCATATAAATCATAGAGACGTTATACTTGAAACATACACATATGAAATAATGTCATCTTAGATGGATAATGGTTTTGATAAAGCACTTGAAATGAATTTTTGAGGAAAATATTCTTTCTTCTTGAAAATAATTTTTTATGCCATTAATTTTAAAATAAAAGTACTTTTTTAAAAATATTCATGAAATCCTGTAGATTAAGCTTCATGAAAATAAGGTGTTATGAAACCGTAAAAATTCGTTCATGCCGTATAAGTTAAAAAAACATTCTTCTCTTACTTTTGCCAGAAAAGTCAAAAAGTACCTCGTATGGTAAACAAAAAAAGGATTCCTTATATACCATGTAGTAAAAGTCCAAAATGGGTAAAAGTGACTTTAAAAATAGATGAAAACATTTTTATAAAGCTTGTAAATGGATGATAATCATAACCCTAGTAAATACTTACGTATAAGCAATCTCGGATAGAAAACAATTGAGATTGCAACATTATCCCGTACCTTAGGTCCGATTTGCTTCGTACGTATCTGAACTTCCTTTATAATGATTTAAATAATGTCATTGACTTATTCGAGAATCATATTCATTTTTATGATATCATATATGGTCATATTCTTATCTTTTTATTAGTAATATTTCATTGCTACTTGTTATTTGGGTGTTTATTGCTTTACGTTCTTATGCATGTTTTGTCGAATAATTTCTTTTTCTTCTTTTTAGGTTATAGATACCTCATTTCAATAATGGTATTAGTTTAATATATATATATATATATATATATATATATATATCATATTTATACATTCAATTCATTTATATATTCATTATTCAATGAATATCATGTAGAATGAGTCGCATCACATCGTGGAGACGGTAGGCCGTACGTACGTACGAGCGATGATATCATTCCCATGATCATGGAATTTTATTTAATTGTATGTATATTATTTTAGAATCAATATAAATTTTAAATAATCATATATAGTTAATTTTTACACCATTATACCCATCAATGTAAGGTGGTGGTAGAAAAAAGAGTACACCACGGCGTAGAGACGATATTCCGTACGTACGCATGCGTGGTGATTTCATTTTTCTTAGGATGGATAGAAGGTGAAATAGGGTTGTTTAATATTTATAATAACATATAAGTATATGAGTGATACTAATGTTATTAATTCATAATGAAACAACCAAATAAGAGTAAGTATAAGAAGAAATAAATTTTAAAGAATTGGCAGCGGATATTACCTCTTCTTCTACACGCCTCTTTAAAACCTCCTCATAGGGCACTAAAATTGGTCTTTGAAGAAGACCAGGACCTCTAGTATATTTCTATGAAAGTTTATAAGGGAAGTGGTCAGGGTTTGTCTGAGATAGAAGGCTCAAAATGGTGTGTGGAGGAGAGGGAGGATGTTCCCTTTTATAAGGGAGGAGAGGGGCACCTTTGGAATCCTCAAAACTATTAGTTTAATATAAATTAAAAACCCATATAAAAACCACTAAAAATGACTCAATTATAAGATTATATGAGATAGGGTTTTAATATCATTAAAAAATAAATTTTATACGTGGTTTGATTTTATTTTAAACCTTATCATTTTGATTTATCCCTATTTAATCTATTTAATTTTATTTGTGGTAATAAAATTTTAAAGTTTAAATGGTTATAAATAATCACTTATGTGTTTTTAACTTTCCATAATTAGATAATTTATAACATTTTAGACTATATAAATTTCAATTTATAATTTTTAAATATTTTTGTGATTTTTAAACAATTTAATAATACGTAATGTTTATAAAATAACAATAGTTTCAATTTTGACACTATTCATTTATATGAATTTAAATAAACTCCACACAGAGGATATATTCGAACTAAAATATTTAATAGGTTCCTAAAATGTCATATGAATCTAGAAAATAAGTGGATCACATTAAAAAGTTCATATAATATTTATTTTACTATTTGTAAAACCATTAATTTGATACTTCTCTTAATAAAATAGTTTCTACAACATTTTTGTATAATTATTAAATATACATATTTGTTGCATAAAAATTAAAAATTAAATACCAGGATGTAGATAAATCTTATATATTTCATAATAATACTTTTAGTCGGATTTATATTCTAAAACACCCAACATTTAAAATGTTATATTTATTGAATTATGAAGGTGGCAACTTTGACATCATTTAAAATAAAATAATATAAGTGTCATAATCACTTTTATAAGGCTCAAAACGGTCATATATTAGGTCATTGTTTGATTATGGTGTATATATACACTACCAATAATTTTTGTCAGGTTTTGGAACCTTTTAATGGGTATTATTATTTCAATAAAAACTATATTACTTATTTTTCACTAAATAAATAATTTCTGTATCATTAATGTATAAGATATTAAGGTAATTAAATATCTCTTAAAAATTATAAATAACTTACCATTATAAATAAAAAAATTTATATTTCAAATGATTATTTATAAACTAATTTATATTCTGTATAAACTTATATTAAAAATACTTTAATTATTAAAGTTGAGTGAGACATATTTCACTTTCCTTTAAATAAAATAAACTAATGGTCTTAATCACCTCCAAGTGGGTTCCAATGGATTCCTTTTCGACCTAAATATGACTTAGAACTAAATATAATCATCCAATTATATTAAGACAAGTTTTATGGTAATTTTATAATATTATATTTACCCTTAATCACTCGATTTACCTTTTACTATGGTAAATAAAATTTACCGTACTTAGTATTCATAATGTCCAAAAATAAAAAGTATCGTATTTAAATAATTTGGAACCACTGATTCCAAATATGGAATCCATTTTCATAAATTCAATACACAAAATTTTCATAAATTAATTTAAAATTAATCTCATAGTTAAGAAAATGAGTTTTAAAAGTTAAAGCATTGCAAAAGATTGAAATGATTTTACCTATGAATTCAATGTAAAATCAATGATAATGACATAAATTATATTATATGCTATGAATATATTATTTTTATAATTTAAAACCATTAAATATTTTAATTTAACCATATAAATTATTACGATGAAAAAAGTTGTTTTTAATTAAAATATAGCGTGTTTTTACTATTCATTAAAATATGAAAGTTATCAGAAAAATATCAAAACATTATCGACTATAAATTATTATATCTTGATTCAAAATAATATGTTTATTTTGTAAAATTTAACTTATAAACTTGTCAAAAATTATATTTAAAATGGGTGCACCATAAAAAGGCGGCAAAACTGCATTTTTTGAAAAATACTTATTTTACCCGAAACATTTATTTTGTTCTCATACCATGTTCTATAAAATGTGTAAGATGAATTATAATGTCATAAAATTCAAAATTTATTTACTAAAATTAATAACGTATAGTTTATTATAATATTATAACCATATTTCATTGTTTAGTGAAACCCGGTAATGCGTACAACACCCTATCGAGGAAGGTTGTGATTGTGTCTAATGAAAGCCAAGTCAGGGTTGCGTGTAGTGAAAGACTCATTTGTTGTTGCGTATAAAAAATTCCAACCATATTTCATTTATAAATTGAATATATATATATATACTCAATGTTGCGTAGAATAACTACTATCAAACAAACTTGAAATTGTGTGTAACACGATCCAAAAATTGTTTTGCGTATACTGCAAGCTAATACGGTGTTGCGTAGAGTGCATGATAATCTTGTTGTAGTGTACAACATATGATATGAAAGAAATTAAAAATAATATATCTTATAAAATCTCAGGGTGTTACATTCTACCCCCCTTAAAATGAATTTCGCCCCCGAAATTCGTCGGGGTTATAAATCGTTTACTATTCATAGAAACCCACATTGTAAAAAGGAATACTAAAACTTAATTTTAAAATCTAAAGTATGAAACCTAATGATTACCCAAAGTAACTCATCACTGGGTTTCCACATAGGAGAACATAGGTGAAAATATGGATATGGAAGAAAAATCTAACCATCATGTTCTGCTGGAGAGTGGTAGAGAACATGGCTATGAAAAAGCCAACAATCACAAATCCATAAATTTGTGATGATCTAAAGTACCATCTAATTCATCGGATATAAGGTCACTAGGACAATATTTTTGGTTTTCAAGATCATTTCTCTAAATTTGATGAATTAATAGAAATACTTACTTGATTTTGGTACAATATCACCGTTGATCATGCCTTGAACAATTTCCACTTCAGATCTAAAAGAAATGAAGTCGAATTTGTCTTTTGTGAAGTGTTAGCAGATCATGTGATAAAATGATAGGTCATTCCATCTGTCTCAAACATAAGGTTAGAAAACGTTATATACATAAGTCCATCTATAATGAGATTAATCGTATATGGTTCCAAAAATGGACATATACTTTATCTATCATCCTTCTTAATAAAATAAAACTAGTTTCTACTAACCAGGGATTTCATGTAGGCCAGTGGTAGGCGAAAAAGGCCTGTTGCACTTCAGTTGTGGGTTCGATTCCCGCAACCTTGTCCGACGTGATGGGTTTTTACCCATCCTACAGCTTGTCCTTTTTATAAAACTACATAATTATAACATTCCATCAATAATATCGAAAATATTTCTAACGTTAAACAATACTAACTTATGTCCAACATAATCCATTTCAAATCTTTAGGATTATCCAAAATACTTCTGTCCAAGCATATAGTATAAAGAAAACAATTACTAGAAATGTCATCAAAAAACCATGTGAATACCATCATTTATCCCCCATATAAGATATATCTTGTTGGTCACATTCCAAACATGTGAATACCTTAATCATGTATTATCTTGAAAAATGAATACCCATTGAACCTTAGTAAAAACAAGAATGTTTTCAAAAGATAACTCTTTCCACATACCGAAATCCCAAAAATTCTATATACTCAAACTTTGTCCTTGTATCAGTCATGATCTTATTAATACTATCAAACATTTCATTATCTCCTTATCCCTTGTTTATGTGCATATTAGGTGCTTTCCAAAAATATCTGAAT
This sequence comes from Viscum album, assembly GCA_963277665.1. Taxonomy (NCBI): domain Eukaryota; kingdom Viridiplantae; phylum Streptophyta; class Magnoliopsida; order Santalales; family Viscaceae; genus Viscum; species Viscum album. Next base: position 1,894,853,159 of record OY728164.1, read on the forward strand.
AACCTTTTATGGTTACCAGTACCATTCAACATATAATTTCAAATACTTTAGAAAAAACAATAGTGTAACAGTCCTTAAATGTGTCTTTATTCCACAGTATCATTACCTATACAACATAACTCTTGATAAACAAAAATCCTTCCACTACCTTCATAAACCATTGACCAAGCTTCAACACTTCTTTCATCTCATATATCATTTTTAGTCTCCTCATCATCATCCACATAAATACTTCCCATATGACCATGATGACTCTCTTCATGAGATTTTCCCTTAGTGCATTGGTTTGCATAATGCCCATACATTCCACATTTAAAACATATAATCATTGTTGATCTTGTAGCAATACCATTATCCTTCTCCATGGTGTTAACTGAACCTTTTCCTTTTCACTTACTGGATTTGTTTCCTTCTTTTCTGCACCCAAAGCATCTTCCAGTTCTTTTGAAACAGTCTCCTTGATTCCACTTTCCACATGATTTACGTGAGAGAAATTGACCTTTCTTTCCTCTATGGTCATCATGAAACTCCATGTTTCTCTTATTAGCTGAGTCGGGAAACTAACCAAAGTTGAGATTATTTGTTATATTATGAGATTGATTTTTAGGAATAATAACGATATGTGGACCTCCAGATCCAATTTCATTTGGTTTCTCATGAATAATATCATTCCACTGTCCATCATATCCTCCATTATCATGACTCTTCATGTCTCCAGCCATTTTCTAAAACCCAAAAAGAATAGTGTGAGAGGAAAAAATCATAATCAAGGGGAAGTACCTTCAATATCTAACATCTTAGGTTAAATTATAATATTGTTTCCATAATTCTAGGACTATAACCTACACTTATACTTAACCTTAGGGACATCCCTAGACATACCTTAGAAATATCTCTAGGGATTTCACTAATGTTTACGCAACCTTGTTTCCAATGGTTAACTAAACCTTTTCTTTGATATAAACTATAGAGGCCCAATGCTTGATGTACATAGACATTACATTACTTTTTCGGAATATCAAATACATAACGAAATCAGACACCAAAGGTCCATAATAGTTTAATGTATTTGGAAACTCAGAACATAATCTTTTAATCTTGGTGAATGATCTTCAACATCTACCATAAACATCTTCCCCTTTTGTTTTCTTACCTAAAACCATTCTTTATATCCTGGGGAAAAGAAAACATATAAAGGGTGAGCTCAAATGCTCAGTATGGGTAAACATAGAGAACATAAAACAATCCATAAACATTTGAATGTAAAAACGAGGGCATAAAATCTAAACATCAAAATCTTGAGCAATGACAGAAAAAATTGCAGTAAATAAGGCATAGATCATAAAAGAACATTAATAATGATAAAATAGCATAGGAATAGAACTTTTAATTGTTGAAAAATATTAAGCACGTGATATGATTTCTATAGTAGCCAAGGCATTTCTGCCAAGACCGTCTTAGTGGACAAAGTCCCTTACTGAACCAGGTTTACTTGTCGTTCCAGCCCTGTATTACTGAACCAGATTTACATTCCATTTAATCCATGTCTATCTCATGAGTTATAAATATTTAACCAATTCATTTTATTGAGATATAGGTCCCACCCATCTCATATTGAAATCATTCTTACGTGTGCCACAAAAAAATCATAAATCATTCATCATAACCCAAAGAATAAATTGGGTTTCATAAACATCATTCCATCATAACATAATCCATATAATACAAATGGATATCATTTCATCATAAGAAAAGTGAAACCATATAAATCATATAGAAATTATATTTTAATCATACACATATGAAATAATGTCATCTTAGATGGAAAATGGTTTTGATAAAGAACTTGAAATGAATTCTTGAGGAAATTATCCTTTCTTCTTGAAAATAATTTTATTTTCAAAAAATACAATTTAATTTTAAAAGAAAAGTATTTTTTTGAAAATATTCATGAAATATTGTAGAGTAATCTTATGAAAATAAGGTGTTATGAAACTATAAAAATCCATTCATTCCAAATAAGTTAAAAAAACATTCTTCTCGTACTTTTGTCGTAAAAGTAAAAAAGTACCTCATATGGTAAAAAAAATATTCCTTATATACCATGTAGTAAAAGTAAAAAATGGGTAAAAAGGACTTTATTCATACATGAATTTTTTTTATAAAGCTTGGACATGGATGATAAATATAACCCCAGTAAATAATTACGTATAAGCAATCTCGAATAGAAAGCAATTGAGATTGAAACATTATCCCTTACCTTAGGTCTGATTTGCTTCGTACGTATCCGAACCTCCTGTATAATGATTTAAATAATTTCATTGACTTATTACAGAATCATATTCATTTTTATGATATCATATATGGTCATATTATTATCTTTTTATTAGTAATATTTCATTGCTACTTGTTATTCGAGTGTTTATTGCTTTATGTTCATATGAATGTTTTGTGGAATAATTTATTATTCTTCTTTTTAGGTAATAGATACCTCATTTCCAGAATGGTATTAGTTTAATATATATATATATATATATATATATATCATATTTATATATTCAATTCATTTATATAATCATTATTCAACAAAGATCATGTGGAACGAGTCACATCACCTCGTGGAGACGGCTACGCACGAGCAATGATATCGTTCCCATGATCGTGGAATTGTATTTAAGAGAATGTATACTATTTAAGAATCAATATCAATTTAAAATAATAATATATAGTTATTCTTTACACCATTATACCCATCCAAGTATGGTGGTGTTGGAAAAAAGATTACACCACGGCGTGGAGACGGTATTCCGTACGTACGCACGCGCGGTGATTTCATTTTCTATAGGATGGATAGAAGGTGAAATAGGGTTGTTTCATATTTATAATAATATGTCAGTATATGAGTGATACAGATGTTATTACTTCATAATGAAACAACGAAATAAGAGGAAGTAGAAGAAGAAATAAATTTTAAAGAATCGGTAGCGGATATTACCTCTTCTTCGACACGCCTCTTTGAAACCTCCTCTTAGGGAACTAAACTTGGTCTTTGAAGAAGACTAGGACATATAGTATGTTTCTAAGGAATTTTAGAAGGGAAATGGAAAGGTTTTGGCCGAACTTGAAGGCTCAAAATGGTGTGAGGAGGAGAGGGAGGAGGTTCCCTTTTATAAGGGAGGAGAGGGGCACCTTTGGAATCCTAAAAAATATTAGTTTAATATAAATTCTAAACCCGCATAAAAACCTCCCAAATGACTCAATTATAAGAATAGATGATATAGTGTTGTAATATAATCAACAAATAAAATTTATACATGTTTTGATCCTATTTTAATCCTTACCATTTTGATTTATCCTTATTTAATCTTTTTAAATTTGTTTGTCCTAATAAAATTCAAAATTTTAAATGGTTGTAAATAATCACTTATGTGTTGTTAATTTTCCATAATTTGATACTTTATAATATTTTGGACTATATAAATTTCAATTTATAATTTTTAAATATTTTTGTGATTTTTAAACAATTTAATAATATTTTATTTTTATAAAATAACAGTAGTGTCAATTTTAATTCTATTCATTTATTTGAATTTAAATAAAATCCACAAAGAGGATATATTCGGAATAAAATATTTAATAGGTTCCTAACAAGTAATATGAATCTATAAAATTATTGGAGGACATTAAATAGTTCATATAATATATATTTTACTATTTGTAAAACCATTAATTTGATACTTCTCTTAAAAAAATAATTCCTACAACAATTTTTTATAATTATTTAGTATACTTATATGTTGCATAAAAATTAAAAATAAAATACTAGGGTGAAGAGAAATCTTATATATTTCATAAGAATACTTTTATTAGAATTTATATTCTAAAACATCCATCTTTTAAAATGTTATATTTTTTAAATTATGAAGGTGACAACTTTGATATCATTTAATATAAAATAATATAAGTGTCATAATCACTTTTATAATACTCCAAACGGTCATATATTGGGTCATTGTATTATTATGGTGTATATATACACTAAAAATAAGTTTTTTTCAGTTTTTTTAGCCTTTTAATGGGTATTATTATTTCAATAAAAACTATATTACTTATTTTTCACTAAATAAATAATTTCTGCATCATTAATGTATAAGCTATTAAGGTAATTAAATATCTCTTAAAAATTATAAATAAATTACCATGATAAAGAAAAAAAATTTATATTTCAAATTATTATTTATAACCGAATTTATATTATGTATAAACTTATATTAAAAATACTTTAATTATTAAAGTTGAGTGAGACATATTTCACTTTCCTTTAAATAAAATAAACTAATGGTCTTAATCCCCTCCAAGTGGGTTCCAATGGATTCTATTTCCACAAAAATATGCCTTAGGACAAAATATAAGCATCCAATTATATTAATACAAGTGTTATGGTAATTTTATAATATTATATTTACCCTTAATCACCCGATTTACCTTTTACTATGGTAAATAAAATTTACCGTAGTTACTATTCATAATGCCCAAAAATAAAAAGTAGCCTCTTAAAATAATTTGGACCCAATGATTCCAAATATGGAATCCAATTTTCTAAATTCAATAGACAAAAGTTTCAGAAATTAATTTAAAATTAATCCCGTAATTATGAAAATGATTTTTAAAAGTAAAAACATTACAAAATATTGAAATGATTTTACCTATGAATTCAATGTAAAATCAATGATAATGACATCAATTATATTAAATGGTAAAAATATATTCTATTTATAATTTAAAAACATTCAATAATATAATTTAACCATATAAATTATTATGATGAAAAAAGTTGTTTTTAATTAAAATATAGCGTGTTTTTACTATTCATTAAAATATAGATGTTATCAGAAAAATATCAAAACTTTATCCAATGAAATTTTTTATATCCTGATTCAAAAGAATAATTTTATTTTTTAAATTTTAACTTATAAAATTGTCAAAAATTATATTAAAAATGGGTGTGCCATCAAAAGGCGGCAAAACTGCATTTTTTGAAAAATAGTTATTTTACCCGAAAAATTTATTTTGTTCTCATACCATGTTTTATAAAATGTGTAAGATGAATTATAATGTCATAAAATTCAAACTTTATTTACTACTATTCATAATGGCTAGTTTATAATAATATTATAACCATATATCATTGTTTAGTGAAAATAATACATAACATAACCATCCTCCAACATCCCATATTGAATCAATAACTAAAAAGTAATAGGAATAATAATACATAACACAACCATCCTCCAAAAAATATCCAAAATGAGGATTTAAAATGAGTTACCGCATATGTAACAAAAAATAAAAGTAATGGGATGGATGTAGTGTAAGAGATACAATATTCTTCAATAAACCCAAAAAGAATAAACAATAATTATACCCATATCTGCATGACATGAGGTTCAAGTCCCAAACAAAATTAACTTAATATACCCTATCAAGAGTACCCTCCACATCCACATGTAGCCATCACTTAACCCAAATATTCCAAAAGATAGTATACATACACCCATTCGGTGTATGTAGGGTATGTGAAATCCTAACCTGGTAGTATTCCCCCTGTTATCCGTGGGTGATCATTTTTTGATAAACACAAGCATGATAGTTTGAAGAAAATTGTAATAAATTAAGCATTTAACTTTATAAAGAAAGAATACAGGCAATGAACTTGTTCAATTTATAAATGAGAAACCAATAAAAATAATTTAATCATTTTAATAAACATTTTCCATTGGAGATTCCTAAGTCCTCTAAGGTTATGATAATTCTAGGTATTTATATAATATTTTGAGCTAATGGACTATCCAATTATGCACAAATCCCAATAAGGAGGTAATTATTGGGCCTATTGGTATGGCTTAACTCATTTCATTACACCATATCCAACCAAATTTTAACTATTAAAATCCTTATCTTAATGGTGTAGTGATGTTCTTCTACGACACCATGACCTTCATCCAAATCTAACATGTTGACTTAGTGTTATGTAATACAAAAGAAAAACATATCATAGTCATCCCCATTAGATAACTAGTTACCCATTTGTTCCATCTAATTCAAATTTATCTCATTCAAATTAAAAATACATCCATCCAATTTTTCATTATCCATTTATAATTATCAATTAAAAAAATACATTTAAAGTCACTTTGCTTATCCAATCGAGGGAAGCATGTTTAAAAAAACATGAGGTATGAAATCAAGAATCAATATTATTAAAAAAAATATGTTTTATTAAGAAAATCCCTTCTATAAATCTTATAGATCAATATTATTTAATAAAAAAGAGTAAAACATGTAATTACCAACTTTGTGAATGTAATTCTCATAGAAATAGGTGGAAATCACTTGCTTTTGGTGGAAATCAGCATAGATTGACAAGGGGGTTATATATGGAAAAAATAAACCAAAAAAACCCAGTCCATAATAATTTCCCAACATGAAACCTAGGCCCCCTTGACCAAAAAGAAGATTGAAATATTTGGAATAGAGTAGAAGGGACTAGGAAGAGTGAAGAGGAGACACTTGATAAAATCATTATGATACCAACCAAAATACTTTATTAAATCAATAACTAGGATTTAATGGAGTAGAATAATGATATATAGGGAGGTTAATAGGTTGAGGGGGATGGAAAATAAGGTTTAGAGGAGTTAAAATGAAAAATGGAAAATTTTTCATTTCATGTTTAAAATTTCATGGGATGAACACGTCATTTGGATATACAATTTTCCAAATCATGTGGTAATGGTGCAGGTTAGCATTGACTCCCCTGTACGGGAGGGGGGGGGGGGGTTATCATTTTCTTTTATGTGTGGTGAAATTGTGTGTAAACTATCCAAAATTACTCTATCATAGTTTAATACCATGTTTCTTGATTTTATTCATTATTTCCCCTAATAGTGCACGAACAGTGAAAATACCACTGTTTCTTTGAAAAAATAATTATTTTAATGGTAAATCCCCTAGAAATGAAAAAAATAAAAAAATAAAATAAATACTATGTGATCGACACTTAAAGGTAGAAATGTGGGTGTAGCACGTTAAATTTCCTCTCATCTTTGATAATATATTTTAAAGCAGGAATCATTCTTATTTCACAAGAAATGATAATATTATTGAATTATTTATAGGTAAGATCATCACTTTATTCTAAAGATGAATCCTTAGTTTGAAATATATCTATAAATATTCTCATTAGTTTTTTATAGAGTGGAATTATCAAGATTTTACCAAAATACCTTGATATTTTTGAAAATTTCATTGACCCTTGTAATTTATTCATCAATGTTTTTGTTCACTATCCATATCAATATGATGAAATTTTATACTCCAAATTTAAAATTTTTCCTCATTGTATTTCACATTGAATCCACAAATACTTTATATTTTTTACTAAATTTAAATGGATTTTTGGAGTAATATAAACTTTGTATGAACCTCTTATAAAAGTGACATCAAAATGGGATTTTGATATTTTCCATCAACTTCAATATTTTTCATTCATAAAAAGGAAATTGGGGGATCCTTAGAAATAGGTGTAACTCCCACTGGTGATATATATCTTACTTAATGGGAAATATACATAATAAATAAAAAAATCATATTATTAGAAATGTTATTGTTTTTTCATTGAATATAGGGTCAGCACTACTATTTATAGAATTACAATTATCCACATTACACATAACATGGATATAAAAAGGGAACATGAGAATGTTTAAATACCAAGTGATGTTCCTAGAAAGATATGACACCATCGAGAAATGTGGTTTGGATTAGTGGGGACATTATACAATTTATCATTCAATAAAATTGAACCCTAACGATTTGTAAAGATCTGATCCAGTCTTTTATGATTGCTCAATCTAAATATAATGTAATAATAACAAATAAGACATCAATAAAATATTTTTATAAGGTTTGGACTCAATGGGAGGTCCCAATACTTGTTGTGATTAGTTAGATGAGTTAATCACAGATTATAAAATAAAATAATGAATAGATACTATAATATTCTTATCAATCAATTCATTCAATTATCAATCAGCATCGAGTCATATACCTTTATATAGTCCCATGGAATAACAAATTCTTACCACCAGATATTAAATTATTAAATAATACAAGAAATATCACTCCTAAATCATCGTTTCCCCAACAAAAATTGATGGTGATATTTCTTCAGAAGACTTTAAACTGAATGAAATAACTTGTTATCATGTCTTTATGAATCTTGAGAAGTGATAACCATAATCAATGCTCTCAGTTTAATCATTACCCCATTCTTTTTACAACACCTTCATGAATCTATTTTTCTCTATTAATTGTGTTATTTCATTGTGAAAATTGTTTGGTCTTCTTCTAATACAACAGAGTATGTGAGAAATTCAACTACGTCCCATATAAACATTTTCATGAAATTATTATATTTTTTAAGGAACTTATCCCAACATTCCATCCACATTAATCCACGTAGGATATACCCACATGCATGCAATATCATAAAATTTTGTATAAACAAAAAATTCTTCCACTTTATAATTCATGAAACATAATTTCACATAGGGGTTCTTTACAAACTAATTCCTCATTAGTGATACATAACAGGCTTCCCCTTCATGAGTAGATAATATAAAAGCTTCCTTAGTATATAGGACTAATGTGTATCAGCATAAACTTCACATTGGAGAATATCCTCTAAATTCTTATCCATACCTTTAATAATGAAAAAATTTGGTATATATTGGCAATAATTAACATTCCTCACACTTGTTTCTTTCAAATAATTTAATTAGAAACAAAATACTTTTCAACATCAAAAATCATAGTGTATCTAATTTGTAATCCACATTACCCTAATATACACCATGACTTCACCACATACTATATTCATATGGTAGGTCCTACAAGTAGTATCTTCATTGAATTGTGGATCCATATAATGAATTTGGATAGTGCAGTCTATAATATAACCATCACATACTAGATCATTATTCGTATACTGTATGCATATTCACTATTATAAACTGATTCTTACAGGGAAAGTTCAAATACATCATGTTAATCTATAAATTGTATGCATGCTCATTAAGTTTTTTTCCTAGATATCCAATGTGGTGTTGACTATCTAGATAGAATGTTTGAAAACATCATATATGAACATTTGTAATGTCTCGACCTTGGTTCCACATACAAATTCAATGAGACGATGAGTTACATGACTTAATCATGCCTCCGGGTATGCCAGCGTCATCTGACTAGTAGCGGGGGTTGAATATATACATTGGGGAGACTATACCCCCATTATTAAATTTGTCAAACAACAAAAATAAATAAAAAATAAAAAATGAAAATAACTATAATAGAATAACACTAGTATCACATGATGGCCAAAACAACAATCAAATATCCAAAACTAAGATACATATAGGTCATGCCATAACAAGTGTCTAGTTTTAATGAAAAAACAAAATAATGACATTGTCTTGCCCAAGAGGGTCTCAACACCAATTCGAGTTCCATCATCCAAGGTTTATTCTGAATTTTCCATCATACATAAGGCTCTTTCTCTTATATTGTCCTACAAAAAATAAAGCCTTTTCAGGTACTGATCAGGAAGCACAATTAGAGTGTGAATAAATATCAGTATGCCACCACCAATTGTGTCAAAAATAATATCCCATCTATAATAGTTAATATAGTTTTGTAAAATATAAATTACAATCAATGAAGTAAACAATTATCACCTTTAGTTATCCTTTAATTAACCACAAAAATTATCCAGGCACATGATGACACCCAAACCACCAAAAACAACTTTGTCTCATAATGGAGTTTGAACCATATCTCATAGAGATTCATAAATAATTATTACACAATATTTCATTATCCATTGAATTTCAATTCGCACAACTGATAATGGGAGAAATAGTCCAATGCTAATATTTTGGGCATCAAACACCATGTCCTAGACCCCGTGTGTATTTCAAGCATCGATCAGTGTCCCAAGACAAGTTTATCAATCAATCACATGTTAGATTTTAAAGCATTAGTCTTTGTCCCACACTAATTTATAACATGCATACATTTGGGTATATAACACCATGTCTAGTACAGAATGGGGTTTTTATGCATCGCTTGGTGTCCCAAAAATCATTTATCAATGAATCACACATTTTACATAAATCACATTTAACATGGTTAATCATCATTAACCCACTCATCCATAAGTCACATCATGGTATAACATTTTAGTTATGGAAACAATCATGGTTCAATTTTTTAATAACATGGAATAATATGAAAAATTAATCATTTAAACCATTTATAAACATTTATTCACATAACACGTTATCATTTCATGGATATTCCAAACATCCCATTATACCAATTATCAATAAATTTCTTTTCACAGTAATCAACCATATAAAAATTCTATTTAATGACCAAATCCTTAATCCCATTAGTTAACCAATATCATAATCCCATTAATTATTTAACCAATTAATTAATTCAATTGAAGATTAAATTAGAAATCCTTATAATTGAATTTACAAAACACATACACACAATTTGAATTCCATAGTATGAGATTTTCAATTTAGACCACCTACCTCAAGATCATTGACTGATGCATGCCAATGGAAATCCCCAAATTGAATTAAAATATTCTATTTCATAATGAACAACAATATATATATAAAAAACCTAGAACCATGATCCATAAAAGTTTGATATATCAAAAACTATATCTAAAAAAACACTAATGGAGGAAAAATATTCCCTCTTCATCAAGAATGGGTGACATGAGGGAGAGAAATCTGATCGATAAGAAATCACATATTGGGAGTGGATAAGATCCATCAATCAGATCAAAAATTCTTCATGAACGGAGGCTAGAAGGCCTCATATTCCATTAGGGTGCCCAAAAAATGATTGAAAACCTATTTGTTCGATAAGGGGAATTTGAAGGTGAAATATAAGGTATGGGAATTTTAAAACAACTTTTTGGAGGAATAAATTATGTGTTCATGTTTTCATGGGTAGGGGATCATGGTTTTCCAAAACCCTCACTCAAACCACAAATCTCTCATTGAGGGGGGGGGGAGTGTATGGTTCGATAAACTATGGAATAAACCTAAAATCATCCACTTCTTGGGGTTACATTGTTTACTGGGATAGGGAGAATGGTTTTACCAAACCATGTGCCAACCATGCACAACCCATTCTTCTTCCAAAAATCCCAAAACACCCCTGAAATATCCCCAAAGTAAATTATAGAACATGTATACTAAGAAAGGAAACAAATTACCTAAAATGACAGAATGAGTGGGATCTAGAAGTGGTTTGGATCTTACAATCTCCCAAACATATAACAACTCATCCCCGAGTTGTACTCCCAATAATCTCTATGATTCCATGGTAAAAAAATCAGGACATTGAGGCCTCATATACAATTCACTCTCCCATGATTCCTCTTAAAAATGACCATGTTTCCAAAAAAAATTATCAACATGGTTTTCCCTATAAATCTTTCTCACTATGATCCAAAACATGTATTAGATTTTATTCAATGTATGCATCAGCCTCAAGCTCAACATCATTAGCATAAATAAAATGAGTAAGGTTGGGTTTATATCACTAATGTTGTGAATCATGAAAGGAATCATGAATAACATTATACTTATGTGTAATATCCAATTGGTATGCTGCTGACTCAATTCACTCGATACCCACAAAAGGTCCACCAGACCTACGTGCCGACGTGGAATGCCTTCGAATCCTACATTGTACTAATATAGGAGAAACAAAAAGGAACTAAAAATAACCCACTATAAAATCAATTATTTATCACCATAATTTATAATATGACTTTTTTGTACTCTAATCCATATCCATATTTTTTATAAATTAGACGAACCTACTACGATGTCTCCAACAGAATAATCAGAACCAATAGTTATAACTCTCTTATAGGTCCCAAGTCTACTATTTTTTTTGTAATGAAGATTGTGTTTTTTGAATTCACATTGGGTTGATCATGTTTCTTGGAATATGAGTGAGCGTACAATATAGGCAGAAAATAGTGTTGAAGGTGGTGATGTTTCCCAGAATTGGAAAAATTTTTGGGCCTCAAAATAGAGAGTTTTTTGGAAAAAGGAAGGGTTTCCTTGTATAATTAAACAATATGAGGAATGTAAATAATAGTTCACACACTGCATATGGAGTACAAAAAAAATGATATTTATGCATATAAATACTATCCAGATTGCGATGTATGCTATCCGAACCACATAGTGTAAACAATTAGCAGGACAAAAATGGTTCACGAGATGTTTGTAGTTCATGGGAGGAAAACAATCCACATGATCGATTTTAATTTTTTGAAAGGAGATAGATATTGAATCAAAAAAGGGTTAAGATCACGAATGGAATCCACCTCTATGAAGGAAGGAATGCCGCTATGCGGTTCGTGAATAGAAAATGGTTTGCGGGAGCAGCGTGCTACGTAGTGAATGTTGTACCACATCTAAGATTTAGGGAAATCAAATTAGAGAAATTTTTAGTTCTATTTTCTTATATAAGGACTGATAATAACTTAATTTGGGAGAGTTATATTCCATAGAAAACAAAATTTCTCTGGGAAGAATTCTCCTAAGTTTGAAGTGGTTTTGGGAAAAAAGTACGCTTAGGAGAAGATTTCGTGAGGGAGGATTCCAAGAAGGGAAAATTAGTTCATTGTAATAGTTTACAGAAGAATATAGATTCCATGTATGGTTAAATCATATGATATTTTGGGATGGTTTTCTGAAGAAGGTTTAGTCCAAAGAGGATGAAGTGGTACATGAAGAAGGAATTCCACAGGAATGGAGGCAGTACTGGGATGTGGTATGCGGATGTGGTAGGTAGAGGTTGTATGTGGAAGTGGTACATAGATGTTGTTTTAATAGGTGGTAAAATAAGGTGGTATGTGGAAGTAGAGATAGTCCATGGAGTAGGGGTTTTCTGTGGAGAAGAGGTGGCCCACAAAGCACTTGCGTTCTGCGGTGCAACACAATACATAGAGAAATCAAGGTTGTTTCGCTAAGGCGGTTAGCATTGAGAAAGGTTGATATTTTAAAAGGATATTTTCAAAATGAATTATTGAACATAAGGTTTAATAAGACATGGATTTAAAATAGCATAGAATCAGGTATAAAATGCAATTAGAGTCTCGTGCTAAGTTATGGATAATGACATTAGTTCCAATCCATTGAAGCGACCTTCTAGTCGATAAACTGAGTTATACTTCTCTCAACATAGTGATCTAGGGGAAGTCAACAGAAGTGTACTTTGAGACACAATAATCCATCCCTAAATAGTATAAAGGAAGTGTGCCTAGAACAAAGTGACTATTTATGAACTCTGGTATTCCACAACTACCGAATATTAGAGGATTTTGGTATGACTGACACAATATCATCTTATGGTCCTTGGGCTATCCCTTAGTGTTGAACCATATAAAATTATTGTGTTTACTTTATTCATGTGAATGTTTTATTGTTTATCAAATCCATCATATAAATTTAATGAGTTCTTACCAACTTGAGAACATGATCTGTCATATTAATAGAAAAAGTTGACACCCTCATTCAACCGTCCCCAATTAGTGTACTCTTGAGAACTACATATCTAACCTCCATTGAGTGTAGTTGTAATATTAATGGACTATCATAAAAAAACGTATATGGTTAACTGTGAATGGTCCCTTGATAACTTTATTTATAGGTGAAATAGACATGTTCTAGGTGCTTATCCCATGAACCACCAAATTCAAGAATGTATACCCAAAGAATATCCTCTAGAACTTTTATAGTATGTTCTGGCTTCCCATATGTCTATGGGTGGAAATACATACGTAGAAATACCTATGTAACTTGTTCATTCTTTTGTAATTTCTTGAAACATGAGGTAAACCATTAGTTATGGTTTGGAATTATACTATAGGATACATCATGTAGATGAAATATCTCTCGAACATATAAGTCTTCCAACTAATATATTGATAAAGAATCCCTAATTGGTAATAAATTTGAAACATTATTTAGTTGGTCCACAATCACTAAAATAATATCATTATTCCAAGTCATCCTCTAGAAACCAACCACAAAATCCATTGTAACACTATCCCATTTCCATTCCAGAATGGGAAACAACTGTAGTAAACCACCTAGTCAATGATGCTCGACCATCACCTGTTGAACGGTATGAAATCAGGATTGTAACCCTGAAACATCCTTTATCATTCTTGGACACAATACTATAATCGTAGGTCACATTATATTTTTATCAAACTTGTATTCACTACACACATTGAGACATGAAATTCATGCATCAACTCCTCACACATACTTGTAAGAACAATAATGTTATTCATACCATATATGATATCATCATCAAATATACACCCATATGAAGCTGACTCCCTACCCACAAGTCTCTCCCTAAAGGCTAAACACTGAGGATCATCATAATACCATTCCATGATTTTGCTCAAAAGTGTAGAATCCATGGAAAATGATAATTCGGTCATCCAATATTGGACCTCCTAAACCACAACATTCATCTGTGACATTAAATTTATCATCTCCCACTCCAAAATAGACTTCTGGACAACCTGAGTCTATGTTTTAATTCTTAAAGAATCTGCAACATTTTATGCCTTCCCAAGAACATATGAATGATTTAAATAAAATGAATGGATATACTCAACAAAACTCTACTACTAAAGATTCATGTTTAGTTGCGATAAGATATACATTAAGATCCTATGATAAATATACAAAGAAAAATTATCTCCTAGTAGACAATGCTGCCAACACTTCAAGGCATAAAATACTACAACTAATACAAGGTTGTGATGTGGCCTCGAATTTTGTGAATCATATGCCAAAATACCATCTCCTTCCATCAACAATTATCCAAGACCTACTCATGAAGTAACAAAAAACAACACATACTCATCCCCTAGCTCAAGTATTATCAATATCACAGAAGTCATCAACCACCTCTTCAACACTTATATAGTGCCATCACATGCTCTAGAACATTCTAACATTAATGAATTCTTGTTTAATCTTAAAAGTAGTTCTTCTATATGGAGAATTTATATGAGGAACCTTCCATAATATCATACTAACACTAAAAATCAATGGATATAAAAAACATTCTTGGGATTCTCCCAAGAAACCACTTCCTAAAATTTATATGGGTCCATTGACACACCTTCCTACAAGATGATGTGACCCTAGAAGTGTACCTGATCAATCAAGAATTAACACATAGAGAACTTGAATATAGATGATTCTCTATCAGTGTACTCAAGATGATGTCAAGATGTTGGGAATGATCATCATGAGTCGTAGAGTACACCAAGATTTCATTTACAAAAATAACCACAAACTGATCTAGGTATGGGTGGAAGATTCGGTTCATGAAGGCCATGAACTGTACAGGAACATTCATCACCCCACACGACGTCATGAAGAACTCATAAAAGATATACCATC
The DNA here is from genome assembly GCA_963277665.1 of Viscum album. Taxonomy (NCBI): domain Eukaryota; kingdom Viridiplantae; phylum Streptophyta; class Magnoliopsida; order Santalales; family Viscaceae; genus Viscum; species Viscum album. Next base: position 1,894,868,755 of record OY728164.1, read on the forward strand.
TTCTGAAAGCTATTCAACGTACATCAGAAAGTTGATATCTTAATTGATGATACATGGACTCATGTTTGTTTTATAGAAAAAACATGATCCTCTTTAATTTTCAAAGATACCATCAGTAGGAATAATATTATATTGGTTCTTCACTGTTATTCGACTGTACTTATTGTAATAAAAAACATAAGCGCAAAATTCAATCAGAATTATTTGAAAAATAAAAATGTAGAACCCCAAGGTATTGTTCTTTTATAGATAAATCCTTTATCCATAATCTTTTCTAGTGGGGTCTTATGCTCCTAATACTTTATTGATGCTATTATGTATGTTGGAATTGAAACATGCTCAACCCTCATCATGAACTCAATCATAAATTTCACATCTCTCTTAGGTGGAATCCAAGATAATTCATCAAGAAATATTCCCTAAAACCATTCAACTATTTGTGGAAAGACCAAAGGTTCCATATCTTCATCATCCAGTATCAGACTTGTGACATGTGCAATAAGGTTCCCTAATTACGGATCAATTGGGCCCACATGGCCATCCTTGATATCCCACTCCACATGATGATCATAATAGTAACCCTTAGGAGACATAAACGTTAATGGAATAATACTGTTAGACTCAACACATTCATAATTTTCGTAGATATAATGGAATAAGAGGCACTAGTAGAAAATAAAGGACTAGAAAGTGTAAAAGAAACCAAAATAGTGCCAATAAATTTCAATGGTCTAGCCACACTATCTACAAATCTAGTCTAAATATAATGCCAACGTCTAACCCACTTTCCTTTGATTCGGTCTGTGTCCACTGAGATACACCACTCTGTTGATGTGGATGCTCCTTTCGTAAAGTAAAATATCCACATTCTCTACCTCTCTGACCAGTAGGACTATAACTTCATGACTGGTATCAGGTAGAAGACCACTTTCAGATACTATGGTTCTATCTAGACACCCCATCATTACCCGTATGCCATTTTTCCTATAAAACCCCTATATATGTCTTATCCATCTGTAATATCGACACTTTACTGGTGGTCTGGGACAATGTATAAAAACATTACACAACCAAATACACTGGTGGAAGGTCACTTGGTTAAGGTCCTAGGTAACTGACCCTTCCCCCAAAGTACTTCCCTTTATATAAACCTGGATGAAATTCTCATAGTGACAATTCCTCCCATCAGAAGTCATACCTCATGATCATCCAATAGAAACCACCTATCCTCCACTTGAAGCCTCCTTTAGGTTCACCTCAGAAATGAGAGCCCGATTCACCACTTCAGAAAAAAATTTCAACATAAAGATACTAACCTAGAACATAATATAACATTTCAGCACATCCTAGAAATTATTTTCCACAACAGCCTCATCCTAAAAAAAGTCTGGAAAAAAGTGTTGCAAATCTGTAAAGCATCCTACATAGTCCATCAAAGAAATACTCATCTAGCTCAACCTCATAAACTCAGCTGCTCTCTCCTACATGAGAAATAGTGGGTAAAAGTTCCCCATTTATGTCTACTAAAATTCCTTCAAATTCATACTATTCAATCGTAAAACCTGAGTTTAGATGTCTCACTAATGGTTATTTTGACCACATAATATATAAGCATCACATTTTACTCTTTTCGTCTTAGCAGTTTCCAAGTGGTCATGAATCATTTGGATAGATGAATTCCAAATATCATTTAACTTAGGTCCACCCTCTTCGGTAAATGCTGCAGATTATGACAACTAGAACTTTTGACCCATGACTAACATACTCTTTACAACCTTCCCTGAGTCTCTTTCCCCAAACTGTATGAAGTGAGATAAGTTACCACAAAACTTTTCTTCGTCTCCCTTACTTGGAACTATTGGTGCCTCCTGTTCCACCACCAGAGGAACATTTTCATCCATTCCCCCCTTCCATCCATTCCCCCCTTCCATCCTATCAATAAACATCATCATGGAGGCATATCTCTACAATAAAAAACACATGACTTAGGAAAAATTACAAAAAATTAACACATTTATATAAGAGGGGTTCACATAATACATAACAAGTAATACCTATACAACACCACACTATCAAAACATATGAGCTATCACTACCCTTAACCGTCCCACATCTTGGCCTAGATTAACCGATGGAAAAAACATTATCATATTAAAATTGCTCATTAGACACCAATTTTACACAATTTTCGTCATTTTAAAATTTTCAATTCTACATCAGGAACCGTTATCATTAAAATTTACAGAAGAAAGAAATGAACTTTCATATTAACAACTCATTCCCAAACCTAATGTTTCCATGAATTCATAAAATGAAGTATGTCATAATAAATTTTTAGTTGTTATAATGATGCATGTAAGAATAACTCTTTTTCCATACTGGTTCATGAGTCAAATCTTAGGAAATATAAAAAATAAATAACATCAATAAAAAGTTCATAACCCATGGTGAAGTAACATCCAACTATAACAACAAACATAAATAACAACAATCCCACCTGGGGTTCTTGTGTTTTCCCTTATACATGGGTTAGATACTCCCATGCATGAGAACATGTACAAGGGACAAATATTCATAGTATCATGTATACATTTTCCAAATATTAGGACAAAAGAGTAGAAAATTAAACTACATCTCATACCAGTTTGTGACATCTTTACCCAATATCCACATACCAATGCCCCGATTTGGTCGGTTACATGACCTAAATCATGAACCACCATACTACAGAGGTTTCCGACTAGTAGAGATGGTCTAATATATAACATGGGGACACTATAACCTCTTTATCAAAGAAGAATAATAGTGTACATAAAAAACATAATGGAAATAACTGGAACAAAATAATACTTGTATCATTTGATGACCAAAACATGAATACAATATCAGACACTAAAAAGTAGATAAGACATTCCATAATAAGTTTAAAATGTATAATTTAAAACAAAAATAAGGAAACTAGAACTCCCAAGAAGTTCTTCACACCGTTTTTGGTTCCCTCATCTATGCTCCATCCTGACTCAACCATCTAACATAGGCCCCTCTCCCTAATCCTATCACAGAAACACGAACTCTATTTGGGTATCAATCAACCAGCCTGAGTATGATGTGAGTGAAAATAATTATACCACTACCAAAAGTGTATAAAACCATATCTAGTCTATTATAGTGTAGGTTTTTGTATAAATAATAGAGTACACTCAATAAAGTAAACAATTATCCCATTTCATTATCCTTTAATTAACCACATAAATTACCCATGCTCATAATGACACAAGAACCACCAGTACCTACATTGGCCTATATTGAATTATAAACCATATCACATAGTTATTCACAATTAATTACTACATGGTCTTTAATATCCATTTAATTTCAATTCATATCACAGCTAATTGGAACAATTGTTTAATGCAGTCAATTTGGGTTAGGGACACCATTTCAAGGACCCTATGGGTATTTGAAGCATCAGCCCATTCCCCAAAACACATTTATCAATCAATCACATTTGTGATTTTGAATCATTAGTTTTTGTCCAAAATTCATTTATCACATGCATGAATTTTGGACTATAACACCATGTCTTGCACCCTGTGGATATTAATTGCATCAGTCTGTGTCCCAAAACCCATTTATCAATAAATAAAACATTTCATGTATATCACATTTAACAATGATAATCATCTCTAACCCACTCATTAACATTTCACTTCATGGTATACAATTTCAATTACCTAAAAAATCATGTTTCATCATTTTAATCACATGGAATAAAAAAAAATTCAACATTTACACAATTTATCAATATTTATTCACATAACGCATTATCCTTTCATGGTTAAACCAAACATCCCTTTACTAACCGTATTAATAAATTCCATTATCACACTAATCAACCATATCAAAATTATGTTAATTGACCAAATACAATATCCTATTAGTTAACCAATTTCATAATCCCATTAATTAATTGTACAATTAATTATTTTTGCTCAAGATTCAATTAATAATCATGAAAATTGAATTTCTTCAACACATAGACGTAACTAGAATTCAAGACTTTTGAATTTTCAATTTAGACTACATACATCAATATTGTTGATGGACACTCATGAATGGAAATACGAAAATTGATGTGGAATATTTTATTTGATAGTGAATAATGAGATATAGATCTGAAACCAATATCCAAGATCAAATGGAGTATGATATGTCACAACCAAAATCCAAACACATTCCAATGGAGGAAAACAATTCCCTCTTCATCAATAAAGGGAGATGAGAGAGATAAAACAATTTAAGAAGAAATCATGTACTGGGAAAGGTGTAAACCCATCAATAATATCATCAATACATTATGAACGGAGGTTGGAAGGCCATTGAATTTGTTCAGGAGCCTAAAAAATTGAGATATAAGCTATACAGTCGAGTATAAATAAATAAGGGTAAAAGATGATGAGTTCTAGAATTTTAAAACAATTTTCAATGGAATAAATCTCGCATTCATGGTTTCCATGTTATGGAATAATGGTTTTCCAAACAGTGGGCCTATATTGGGGGGGGGATGGGTGCAAAGTTACAACTAAGGGGGACTACAGTTCGACAAATTGTGTTCCAACCATGGAATCCTCCTCTACCCAACTAAATTAGAATCAAAATATGGAAACAGAGTACTTAAAAAAATAGAATGACACAACTCCAGAAAAGGTCGGGATCTTAAAACATCCTTCCTTTATCATTTATTTATTTACTATGACAATATACTCATTGATATTTATTTTTTATAGACATTAATATTTTTTTTTGAACATTTTTATTTCATTCCAAAATGTTTATGCAATCCATTTCTGACTATACTGAGAAGAAAATTGAGGCAATGTTATTTCATATGAACACACCCATGTTGAAAATGTGAGAAAGTCCCCGCATAGGGTTTGTAACATAGAACATGGCCATTGGTGGGTGATCCTTAATTTACATGGTCTCCCATCAATAACCTGAGTAGATCGTGTGAAACTACCATGATTCATGACCATATTCCATTTTGCCGCCCAAAATGGATGCGCTCTATGTGGTATTTTCCTCTACACATGTTCTATGAACTAACCCATACTAGTTCACACATTCCAAGATCCTATCCCATTTAGGCCTTTCATCAGATCTTATATGTTTAGTCTTTTCCAATGATGACTGTAAGAACCTGGATCTTAGTTTCAGATACGCCTTTCCTTTATTTGGAGTTTTTGAGAAAATTGGAGTTTCTGGAAAATTCTGAAGTACACGTAGTGTACTTTCTAAGTACACGTCGTGTACTCTTTTCCCTCCTGAAGCCATGTGCTGTCCATGTCTAGGCCACACACACAGTGTATAGGGGTGACGTGGAGGCCGATTTTCGCAGAGTATGGAAAAACCTAGTACACACCGTGTACTTTTCTTTTTTTTCACTCAACGCACCGGGGTTGCGCATGACGGACAGAACTTGCTTCTTCTTCCGGATTTTCATCCGAGAGCAACCCATACGGCCAAAAAGCTTCCCCAAGCCTCCGTGCCTTCATCCAATCTCCGTTCCAGCTGTCATCGTGTGCATTGGGATTTCCTCGGTAAGCTCTCTCTTCTGCTTTAGCCTTGTTTCAGGGTTCCTCCTCATTTTCAAGTTATCGCGCATTGAGCATTCTGTGCGTTTTATTAGATCTACATGATTTTGAGGAGAATCAGGCATCTTGGTTCAAGTATATTGATCCCCTAGCATCAAGGTAGGTGGTTTGTGCCTTTCTGTAGGATTTTTGTGAATATTTTGTGGAAATTCCACCAATACCCTCAAACATGATATTGTGTGTTTCCTGTTTTTCCCTATTGTTTGCCTGCTTTGCTAGATTGTTTTAGTAGAGGTAATTTCTTGTGAATATGGTAGTTTTTACTGTGCTCTGAATGTTTTCTATTCTTGTTTTTCTTGTTCGGTGTTTTCCAATTTTCATGACTAGTTGTAGGATAGTGGAACTGTTATACTATTATGTTACAATGCCTTAGAATGATAGAAATGTAGTTCTTGAGGTTTACTTGGGCGATACACGCGCGCTTTGCATATTAATTTTACATAGGACTATGAGAACCTAGTGTAGTAGACCATAGGGAGAATGGACGTAAGGGATTCTCCAGAGTGTCTTTTAATATGATGCAAGACCACAGGGGGAATTGATGATGAGTTCTTCCCCAGAGAGTCTATAGTTCCTCAATGCGGGCCACAAGGGGAATGGGACATTGAGTGCATCCCCAGAGAGCCTTTAGCACGTTACAAAACTCTAGGGGGAATTAACGGTGAGTGTTTCCACAGAAAGTCAACTCTTAGCTGAACCAGAGGGGTGATACTGTGTGTGCCTCCTAGACGGTTTCTAGTACTTGTAGGTTGATCCATAGGGGTTAGGTTATGAGAGCTACCCAGAGGGTTACCTATTTTATTCTTGTTGTTGGCTGTTTACTTGTGTACTTTATATGTTAGAACTGTGGATTGTAGTTATTGTGTGCTTTTCTATTTACTAATTCATGCACTTTTACTTGCCTTGTATTCATTGACTGTTAGGCACAAATATATGGGTGATTTCCTACTGGGATTATATCTCACACCCTTTTTGGGCCATGCTTTTGGGCCCAAGAAGACTATGATGTTGCAGGTATAGATAAGGGAAAGTGCCCTTCTACTTAAGGTGTTTGACTTACTGTGGAGCTGAAGAGCATGGGACCGAGATACGTCCTACGATGCTGCTGGAGTTGCTGTTGCTTTAGTAGTTTTGGTTTAGTTTTATTTTAGCACATTTTTGTGTTTGTTGTTTTCCTTAAATACATGTTCCTACTGCATCATTATCATTATTGCTATATATTTATTCTTCCACTGTTTGGTTATAGTTATGTATGCTGTTACTGCTTCCGCTATTGACTGTTGTATTCCTTACCTTGTATACCTTACCAAATGAGGGAATAGTTTCCCCAATAACTTACCAAGGCCCTCGCTGTTAGTCGGAAGCCTCTAGCATTTGGGGAAATGCGCTTGAGGTCATGTGGGAACCAGGTACAAGGCACCAGTGGAGGGGTTTCGGATTCGGGTCGTTACAATGTGGTATCAGAGGAGTTCTTTTCTCTTGCCTTACTGTTTGGAGACTTTTTCCAGGGATAGGATGGATTCAGTACTTGGTATTAAGTTGTGCTTGGGAGTAGCTAACCCGTGTACGGGGAAAAGCCATACTACCTCGTTAATTGCAGTTTTCTAGTTTTGAGATTTTACGGTTGATATGATTTCACCTAGAGTGATTCACTTGCTCTGTATTGTTATTTTATTGATGATCGCGGTTCTATTTCTATCGCAACCCGATGATATGAGCGTATTCCATCTCATGCATCATATAGGAACTTGTAGAAATCACATGCAATGCATTCTTGCCATGCCATCTTGGGTGAATTAGAGATTACATGTTGTTGTGATAGAACTTGTGTAGATTGTGCATGCTGTTGTGATAGATGCTTGATAGAATCTCTGCTTCCTTTTTAGAGGATTGTTTGTTTCCTACATTGCTTAAATGAATGCCAAATTTTGATTCTTGAGGTGTTATGGGCCCTATCGAATCGGAAATTGGTGGATCTAATCCTGTTTTCTCTTGTCCATGACTGTAGGAGATGCCAAGCATTGATTCGTGGGGAGTATGGGCCTCATGGATCGGAAATTGTCACATCCTTGCCTAGTTTTCTGTGTTTTATGGTCTTATGTTCAATTTCTGAGCTACTGCCCAGAAAAACCCAGAATACACGGCATGTACTTTTTGACTACATGTCGTGTTGTTTTTAGACCGTGTCACTGACCTTGTGAGCAGGGACATGCAGTTGTAGAAATAACTTCAGGAACATGCCGTGTGTGGTAGGTACACGCTGTGTAGTTCAGAGCCATGTACCTGGCCGTGCCAGTAACAACATGGGTCGGGGAAGCTCGAGTAGAACACGATGTGTTATAAAGGAACATGTCGTGTAGTACTGTCCAGGTACCTGACCGTGTCACGAACAACACGGGTCGGCGTTACCTTCTGTTAGACACATTGTTTTGTTTTCAGAACACGCTGTGTAGTCTTTTCCTAGTACCCGACCGGGTCACGAACAACACGGGTCGGCGTTACCTTCTCTTGGACACGCCATGTTGTTTTTGGAACACGCCATCTAGTCTTGTTCAGGTACCCGGCCATGTCACGAACAACATGGGACGATGTCACCTTCACCTATACACGCCGTGTTTGTTCAGAACACGCCGTGTAAGGTTAAGCCATGTAGACGACCATGTGTTTAACAACACGGTCCACCAAAGCCTTGTCTAGTACACGCCGTGCTGTCTCAGGTTAAGTCGAACTGTGTGGGTTTTCCATGTAAAGAGACTCAGACAGGGGAACAGTTTTCAAGTACACGCCTTGTAGTTTGAGGTGTTACATGACCTGTAGGGCAGGAGTACACGCCCATGTCAGTGCCTTAAGGAGACACGCCGTGTAGTTTTTATACACGCTGTGGAGTCATGTTTTGTAAACTTGTGTGGTTTCCTTCCCATGTTCCCATTTTGTACTCTTGTGTTATGTGTACTTGTTTTTCTGATCTAAGGTTTACTTTTGTTATTTCATATGTCTGCCTCCGAGACATCCTTCACTTGTATGTCAGTCGTCAGTCAGTGATCAGACGCCAGATATGGCTGATCATGGAGTTACTGCCGATTCTCCAGTCGGGCCAGTCTTGGCATCAGATGTCATACCAGTTGCAGGCGCTGATGCACAGTTTAGGGAAGGGTTTATGAGGATGATGCACACCCTTCAGGGAGCGCCACCTCCTGCCACGACTATGGCAGACTTGAAGCAGGTTTTCCAACCGCAACATCCTCCTACTTTCTCTGGAGAAGGAAGACCTCAGGCTGCAGAGTCATGGCTGGAAGCCATGCTGACTATATTTGAGCATCTGGAGATGCCTCCAGAGAGGTGGGTCAATCTCACTACCTACATTCTCTAAGACTCTGCCAATAGGTTGTGGGATGTGATCTCAAAGGTGGGTCATCAGCAGGTTATGGCTTGAGAGGAGTTCCAGCGCGTGTTCTACGACTACTTCTACCCGGAGACCCTGAGGGCCGATCAAGCCCCGGAGATCAAGAGCTTAGATCAGGGTAATCATTCTGTCATGGAGTATTCCCCTCGTTTCACCGATCTGCATCATTTCACACCCCTCCAGGATGGGAGTGGGGTGTTCATATGAAGGAAGTTTTAGGATGGTATTAGGCGGGAGATCCGCTCGCAGGTGAATATCTTCCAGTTGACTTCCATCACTTCTATCGTCAATGAGGTGCTCATTGAGGAGCACAATCTAAAAGACTCCAGAGCTGTGAGCCATGGCGGTTCTTCTTCCAGATCTAGTTTTCCTCCAGATTACATCAAGAAGCGCCGTAGAGAGTCTACGCGCGGTGATCCAAGGAAGCGAGTTGCATCGTTAGGAAGCCAGGTGATATGCTACCAGTGTGGCCGGTCAGGGCACACGAGTCCGCATTGCCAGAGAGACCCGATGGAGTGCCGATCTTGCGGTAAGATGGGTCACCTTCAACATTTCTTCTGGGTTTTCTCACCAGCAGTGGGTGATCGGGGTTCTTCCATGACTCCTCGTTCAGGAGAAGCACCACCAGTTTGTCACTAGTCGGGGAACTGGAGTTCTTCCGGCCGTTTGGGCCGAGGTGGAGGTCGAGGTCGTGGCGGTTAGCCACCAGTCCCTCAACACCAGCAGGGAGGTTCAACTCAGATTGGTCAGCCAGGGGTTGAGGGTCATGGTGCAGGCCAGTCTTTCTCCATGGAGCAGACCTATCAGGAGCAGGATCCCGACCCTTCTACAGTTCTAGGTACGATTTTAGTAGCCTCAGTTTTATCTTCATCTCTTTTCGATACTGGTGATATGTATAACTTTATCTCTGTTACTGTTATGGATATCCTTGGGCTATGTATCTTCTCTTTTGCTGACTCATTGACACTAGACACACCTTTGGGGATGAGGAGATCTAGTGTACGCCAGTGTAGAGAGTTCCCTCTAGAGGTTGTAGAGTATCGTTTCTCATGAGACCTCTATGTCCTAGAGATGACAGGCTATGATTTCATCCTTTGGATGGACTAGTTGGTTCCCTTCCAGACAGTTGTTGACTGTTATCACCACATAGTGAGTTTCGTTTAACAAGAGGGTGAATCTTTTCTTCATAGAGGCGAATGGAATGTTCAGGAGAGTCGTCAAGGACTAGAGCATCATGGGATGGGAAGGGTGACAGTCCAGATTTCTAGTCTTTATCTAGATGATCAGGGGACGTCACAGCTACACTTTCCCCTAGTGGTGGATCGTTTCAGGGACGTCTTTCCAGAGGAATTTTCGGGTTTTCCTCCTAAGCGTGAGGTAGAATTTTCATTTGAGCTCGTGCGAGGATTAGCACCAGTGTCCATTCCTCCTTATAGGATGGCTACACCGAAGTTGTAGGAGCTCAAGAAGCAGTTGGAGGAGTTGTAGGCAAAGGGTTTCATCCAACCCAGTACTTCTACTTGGGGTTCACCTGTCCTGTTTGCGAAGAAGGCTGAAGGTACCCTTCTTCTTTGTGTGGATTATCAAAAGCTGGACCAGTTGACGATCAAGAACTGATATCCCTTGTCGAGGATCGATGAACTCTTTGTTCAGCTTCGAGGAGACCGGGTGTTCTCGATGATCAACATGAGGTCCAGTCATTATTAGTTGTGCGTTAGACCATCAGATATACCTCGGACAGCCTTCAGGAGTAGGTATGGTCTATACGAGTATACAGTCATGCCGTTCGGTCTCACGAACGCGCCTGCAGTTTTCATGGCACTGATGAACCGAGTGATCCATCCATACTTGGACTCTTTTTTCATGGTATTCATGGATGATAGCTTTGTGTACTCTCAAACTTGACACGCCCATTCCACACATCTTGAGATCGTTATGAGTACAATGAGAGTGCATCAACTTTTTTCTAAACATTCGAAGTGCCACTTTTGGATGGAACAGATTCACTTCTTGGGTCATGTCATCTCAGAGGAATGAGTATCTGTGGACCCAGAGAAAGTGAGAGCTATAGTTGCATGGGAGAAGCCGAAGAACGTTTTTTAGGTACGGAGTTTCGTAGGGCTAGATGGATACTACAGACGCTTCATTCAGGACTTTTCACACCTAGCAGTACCTTTGACAGGTTTGACCAGGAAGGGAGTGATGTTCTTATGGTCATATTCTTGAGAGTCTGCCTTTAAAGAGATTAAGGGAAGATTGACGTCGGCACATATACTAGTCTTTCTAGATCCAGGAAAGAGCTATACAGTCTATTGTGATGCTTCAGGTATCAGACTAGGAGCTGTGCTTATGCACAGAGATTGAGTGGTTGCGTATGGGTCTTGGCAGTTGATGCCACATGAGAGGAACTACCTGACGCATGATCTGGAGTAGACCGCTATTGTTTATGCCTTATGGTGTTGGAGAAACTATCTTCTGGGAGAGTACTTTGTGGTCTTCACTAACCACAAGAGTCTCAAGTATATCTCCACTTAGCGTGATCTGAATCTGAGGTAGCGTAGGTGGGTCGAGTATCTTCAGTCATTTGATTTCGAGAATACCTATACGCCGGGAAAGGGCAAGGCAGTGGTAGATGAGTTGAGTAGGAGAACTCAGATTTAGGAAGTTCAGAAGGATAGTAGTGAGTGGCAGCTTATAGCTTTGTTCTCTGAGATGTTTCTAGAGGTGCACGACAGACAGGGACAAACCTTCCTATCTTCTGTAGCTATTGCGTCTACACTACTTGATCAGGTATGGATGAGGCAGCTATCAGACTCAGAAGGATTATTCCTACGGGAGAGTGTGTCAGTAGATGACCCTATTCTTAGATGGACAGTGGGCGAGGATGAGATCTTGTGTTTCTAGGGAAGCGTATGGGTTCCAGTAGACATACGCGAGGAGCTGATGCGGGATTTTCATTCCTCAGTTTGGGAAGTTCATCCAGGTGTCACCAAGATGTATCAGGATCTTCATTGCCAGTACTGGTGGCCAGGTATGACGAAAGATGTTGCTGGTTTTGTCATGAGATGTTCTGCTTGTCAGCAGGTTAAATCAGAGCATCAGCGACCAGCGGGGATTTTGCAGCAGTTACCCATTCCGGAGTGGAAGTGGAACGATGTTGCGATGGACTTCGTGACCAGGTTTCCAAGGTCTCCTTAGGGAAACAATGCTATTTGGGTTGTCCTCGACAGGCTGACGAAGGTTTCACACTTCTTTCCGATCAAGGAGACCTTTAGTGTCGATGATCTGGGATGACTTTTATCAGAGCAATCATTCGTCTGCATGGACTTCCACACTATATTGTTTCAGACAGGGATGTGTGCTTTACTTATCGGTTCTGGCAGGGAATTCAGAAGGATTTGGGAACCCAGGTACTTTTGAGTACAACATACCATCCCCAGACTGATGGCCACACCGAGCGCACGATCCAGTTTCTTGAGGATATGCTCAGAGCATGAATCCTAGTCTTTGGTGGTTATTAGGAGAAGAATATTCCTCTGGTGGAGTTTGCCTACAAAAATAGTTTCCAGGCGACCATTCAGATGGAACCATACAAGTATTTTTACGGTAGGCCATGCCGATCACCCTTATGCTGGCTGGAGGAAGTAGAGGCAGGTTTGCTGGGACCTCGTCTTGTTCAGGAGACTTCAGACCAGATAGAGCCGATTCAGAAGAGGGTGGCTACGACACAGTCTCGACAGAAGTCTTATGCTGATCAGAAGAGACGACCTCTTGAGTTCGAGGTCGGGGATTAGGTTTTCTTGCGTGTCGCACCAAGGTTGGGACACAAGAGGATTCAGAGGCAGGGTAAGCTTTCACCGCGGTACATCGGGCCATTTCATGTTTTGGAGATATTTGGACCAGTCGCCTATCATTTGCAGCTACCCCAGAGGTACCGGGCCATGCACGACGTCTTCCACGTCTCTTAGCTCCGATGTTACTTTTCAGACCCGTCTCATGTCTTTCAGCCTAAGGAAGTTGAGCTCGAAGCAGATACCTCATTTGAGGAGCATCCTATCCGGATTTTCGATCACAGTACGAAGGTCCTCTGTGGGCGGTCTGTCCCTCTTGTACGGGTGCTATGGCAGCATGGGAAAGTATAGGACAAGACCTGGGAGAGGGAGGCCGATGTACGATCGCAGTGGCCAGAGCTGTTCAGGGTTTCATCTTCTATGCCTCGGTAGGGAAATTTGGGGATGAACTTCTTTAAGGGGGGATGTTTGTAAGAACCCGGATCATGGTTTCAGGTACGCCTTTCCTTTTTCTGGAGTTTTTGAGAAAATTGGAGTTTCTGGAAAATTTTGAAGTACACGCCATGTACTTTCTGAGTACACGCTGTATACTCTTTTCCTACCCAAAGCTGTGTGCTGGCCGTGTCCAGGCCACACACACGGTGTGTAGGGGTGACATGGAGGCCGATTTTGGCGGAGTACGGAAACAGCTAGTACACGCCGTGTACTTTTCATTTTTTCACTAAACGCACCGGGGTCACACCTGATGGACAGAACTTGCTTCTTCATTAGGATTTTCGTCTGAGAGCAACCCGTACGGCCAGAAATCTTCCCCGAGCCTCCCTCTGATCTCCATTCCAGCCGCCGTTGATTAGGTTGGGATCGCCTCAGTAAGCTCTCTCTTCTTATTTAGCATTGTACCATGGTTCCTCCTCATTTTCAAGTTATCATGGGATGAGTGTTTTGTGCGTTTTCTTAGATCTACCCTGTTCTGATGAGAATCATACATCGTGGTTCAGGTATATCGATCCCCTAGCATCAAGGAAGGTGGTTTGTGCCTTTCTGTAGGAAGTCTGTGAATATTTTGTGCAAATTCCACCAATACCCTCAAACGAGGTGTAGTGTGTTTCCTGTTTTCCCTGTTGTTTTCCTTTTTTTCTTGATTGCTTGAGTAGAGGTAATTTCTTGTGAATAGGGTATTTTTTACTGTGCTCTGGATGTTTTCCATGCTTTTTTTCTTGTTAGTCATTTTCCAGTGGTCATTCCTAGTTGTAGAATAGTGAAACTATTATACTATTATGCTCCTGTGCCTTATAATGATAGCCAAGTTGTTCTTGAGGTTTACTTGGGTGATACACGCACGCTGATCATGTTAATTTCACACAGGACTGTGAGAACCTAGTGTAGTAGACCATAGAGAGAATTGACGTAAGAGCTTCTCCAGAGTGACTTTTAATACGATGTGAGACCATAGGGGGAATTGAAGATAAGTGCTTCCCCAGAGAGTCTGTAGTTCCATGACGTGGCCCACAGGGGGAATGAGATGTTGAGTGCCTCCCCAGAGAGCCTTTAGCACGTTATGAGACTATAGGGGGAATTGACGGTGAGTGCTTCCACAGAAAGTCTACTCTTAGCTGAACCAGAGTGGTGAAACTGTGTGTCCCACCTAGAGGGTTTCTAGTACTTGTATGTTGAACCATTGGGGTTAGGCTATGAGAGCTACCCAGAGGGTTACCTGTTTTCTTGTTGTTGCTTGTTGTTTACTTGTGTATTTTATATGTTTGAACTATGGATTGTATCTGTTGCGTGCTTTTCTATTTACTGCCTCCTGCACTCTTACCTGCCTTGTATTCATTGACTATTAGGCACAAATCCTTTGGTGATTTCCTACAGGGATTGAATCTCACACCCTTTTTGGGCAAGCTTTTTGGCCCAAGCAGACTATGTTGTTATAGGTATAGATAAGGGCAAGAGACCTTCCACTTCAGGTGTTTGACTTACTATGGAGCTGGAGAGCATGGGACCGAGCTACAGCTTACAATTCTGCTGGACTTTCTGTTGCTTTAGTACTATTGGTTCAGTTGTATTTCAGCACATTGTTGTGTTTTCTGTTTTCCTTAGATACTTGTACCTGCTGCATCATTATCATCATTTCTATATAGTTATTCTTCCGCTATTTGGTTATAGTTATGTATGTTGTTACTACTTCCGCTATTGACTGTTGTATTTGTTACCTTGTATACCTTACCAAATGAGGGTATAGTTTCCCCAATAACTTAACTAGTCCCTCACTGCTAGTCGGTAGCCAATTTCATTTGGGGAAATGCGCTTGAGGTCATGTGGCAAACATGGTACGGGGCACCAGTGGAGGGTCTCCGGATTCGGGTCGTTACAATGATAATAAATCTTGGACATCTTTATTTGATATGGTGAACTACTTGGGTATGAATTATTTGAGAGTTGGAAATAATTTGGCCCCCATAATGTAATTTTCTATTAAGAAAAAATTATTAAAAACAATAATGTTTTATAAATATTTCATCATTATCAAAAAAAGCATCCTAAATACCCAAATTCTATTATAACTCCAACTATGATTATTCAATATCCCATTTAGCTTGTTATTCAATTTCACATGAATCATGCTATAGATAGTGTTATTATTATAGTCATCAACACATATATTTTAAATTATGACAAGATAAATTTTATTAAGATTTAAGGACTCAACTTCTATAACACTAAACAACATTCACACATAATTTGTTTAAAATAGTCACAAATTCATCAATAATTTGAAATTTTCATTATAATAAAAATCATATAATTATAAAGATAACTTATAATATGTACACTCCCTATATAAATGTTCAATATATAATCATTTTCCTTGCATAGAATCATTGTGTCCCTCAACATCCAAAACCAATTTATCTGGCTTTTATAAAATAGTAGGTTCAAGAATATTTTCATATTACAAAACAAATTCATTACTCAAGGATACATACTCCAATATACATCCTAAAAATATCACTATATTACCAATTTTTCATGACCTAATCCTTTCATAACCCATCATAGGCAAGTGATGAAATTGATATATGACACCCCAATCCTACCATCAATATGATAGATATTAGAAAATAGATTTAGCGGTATAATCACATGAAAACACACATTTTCACTGAAATCATGTGAAAAAACTTAGGAATCCTAAAAAAATCAAACCAGATATTTGGTCTAACTCAGTATATGGAAATAATGAATCAATGGAACAATTTATAAACGATTCATTAAATAATAACAACAACAACACCTTCTCAAAGTAAATTAGGAAATAAAAATCAAACCATATATTTGGTCTACCTCAATATATGGAAATAATAAAATAAAAAAACTCCAATGAACTCATGTGAAAAAACATAGAAAACCTAGAAAAATCACTAACTAAAATATTTAGATATGAAAAAAATTAGAGGTTTTAATAAAAATAAATTCATTAGGATGCCTCAATAAAAACTCATTTTTTCTTATGAATAGATCATACTATTATATTTATTAATGAAGTAGATTAGATACAATAATTAACCAAAACATGTGTGTGTTCATGTCACGTTTGAACAATTATCACCCATCATATACTAAATAGTTGTAACTATACTGCATTTTATATAGTGTCACTTAGGATGAGTTCCATTCAATTGTACAAAAACAATTAATGACTTGATTTTATGATTATGCAAAATAGGGATGTGATTTTATCTATCATGAAATGAAAAATATAAATGAAATTGAATGAAATTAATTATGATACATTAGGGAGATTTTAAAGGATTATATTGATATTATATTTATCTTACTAATAATTGAAATATATCATGTAAAATTACAATTGAAAAAATAACATGTGAAAAATATATATTTTTATATTGTTTTAGTTATAATCCAAGACTCATGTCTTGATTCAATCTATGCACAAATATTATTGACGAACAATTCGATAATCCTAGAACATTTATGTTTCAAGAGACCAAACAACAGATAAAAATCTCAAATCCATCAAATATGTCAATAGTTCTTGATATATTTGTTTTCCTGGATATATATGGATGATAAATTCAAGAGTGGGTGCGGGGGAGTTCACTAGATCAAAATTAAAATAAAACATGGATTATTGTTAAATTAAGATGTAATAGAAATTGTGTGGAACATAAATAAAGTGAATATGATATTTTTATAGTAAATCAGAAATTAGATCTTATATATACTCTTCACTTCATTATACTTTATGAATGAAATTGAATTTACAAGAAAAAAATAAATTTTTCTTAGATTCAAAATCAATTACAAGATTTCTTTTACAAGTGTGTTTACAAACACACATAGTCCTACTTTTTTAGTATATGAACAAAAAAAAATTCTTTTTATAGTGGAGGCTTAACCAATACATACACATAACTTGAATGAAATTAAAAAAATAATAGATTGTGATGCTGAAAAATAAAATAATAAACAATTTACATTAAGACCACAAAGAAATAGATAATGAAAATACAATTAAAATAAAAACAAAGAATAAAAACAAATTGGATTATGTGAAGTGCATTGTGTTGCATTTGTTGTCAATGAGGCATGAAGTTGTCTTGGAATGAATGGATGTCAAGGAGTCAAGATGTGAATGTCAAAGGATGTGATGGTGATGGTGATGAAGGAGAATGGCCATGGTACACAGATGCATGTCACTTAGGAGATTCACTAAGAGACATAGGAGATGATGGTTGACACATTCTCTAAGAACATCAGACGATTGTTGAGCTGCTCTTGAAGTTCTAAGAACTTGTATCCTGATGATACAAAGTCACAACATGATTAGAAGACCATGCATTGTAGTGACAATGCATGAGGAGTTGAAGAAGCAAGATGATCCATTCACTACTTCTAAGTGGATGAAGTGGTTTAAAGAAGTCCATGCACTAACACTTAGTGCATGTGAATTTGAAGTTGATCCAATTGATCTCTGATTAGATCAATGAAGCACATTGAAGAATTTAAGTGATTTAGGAGCTCAGTTGAAGATGAAGACCCTTCGTGAATTCCATTACAAAGTGATGAATAAATGTTGAAGAAGAATGGAGGAATTCTAATGAAGAAGAAATAATTGATCAAGTAGCTCGGTTGATGAAGATCCTTGAGAATTCTCTCCTAAGTTGAAAATGAGATGGTGAAGAATAATTATAAATTGAGGAGTTGTTTCTAATCAAGAAGATTAATGTTTGAATTCTCAAGAAGAAGATGAAGAAACCTTTTGAATTCCATATCCTAAGTGAAGATTATATGTTGAGGAGGATTAAGGAATTCTTAAGAAGTAGAGAAGGGAAGAAATTGAGAAGAAGAATGAAAGGGCTTGATATGGCATTTTACATGGAGGAGAACTTTGTTTTTAACAAAGTCTTTATATTTACTTTGCCAAAAAATTAGGCCACCAAGGAGGCCAGCCGAGGGTCATCACCCAAGGCACATGTGGGACTCAAGGTCACCACGCCCATGGGGAACCCTCAAGGCCAGGGCAGCATCCTTGAGGCAGGGGGCGCGCCCAAGGACACCGCATGGGCTCCTAGGGCACGCCCGGAGGAGCGCAGGGGGGCCGTGTATAAGCCCCCGAGGGCACGCGGTGGTGAAACCCGCGCGCCAGAGATGCATAGTGGGCGCCAGAAGCGCGCCCGCAGGGAGCAAGAGTGGGCGCAGAGCGAGCCCGCAGGGAGAACATGGTGCGGGGCGGCACCGTGGAGGGAGAAGATTCAACTGGCGGGGTGAGGCAGCGCCAGGGTGATAAACCGCGTGAAAACAGGGCGCCGTTTCGATGTGGGACGCGGATTTTTCCCACGGAAGAGATCTTGGCCGTCCGTCTCATCGCGCGCCAGATCCGAGCCGCCCATCTAATCGCGCCACTAGCGATCAAATCCAAGCCGTCCAAAGACCTGATCCGACGGCTCCGAGGCGTCTCCTACCTCGAGCTCGTGCCGAGGCCATGCCAAGGCCACCCGACGATCGCCGCTGAACCAGGCGACTCCTGAAGATAGTTTTCGAGATTGCGGCCACCATTTTCTAAGCTGAGGTGTCCCTCGTGATCGTCTCTCCACACCGAACCGAACCATGCTTAAAAATGGGCTTGCATGCAACGAGAGGAAAATTCGATGTTCGGCCGAGGCAAGGAAAGCTTCCGAGGCCACGTGGTTCGTGTCTTGCATGGGATAGAAGAAACAGAGGCCGTGCATGCGTTATAAATCGCATGCACGATGAGGAAGAAAATAATAAATGAGCACGCGTCAAACCGAGTATAAATATCAAGATTTGGAAAAATCTTGAAGATCCGAAGATCTCGGGTGTTTGAAGTTTTTCTCACGCGGATGAACCGAGGCTCTCCTCGCCTATAAAAAGAATACCCGAGGCGCTGGAGAAGCTTGCTGATGCGCTGAAACCTTGTTGAAGATTTGTGTCCCGCGTGTGCCTCTGCCTCGCGAAGAAGAAGCCGCCGCGCAAAGCACTTGCGCGGCTGTTGTTCTCGGTGCCACCCGAGGCCCGAAAGAGGAGTCCCCTGTGCGCATTATTTGCGCGACAGGAAGAGCTCTCCCTGCCCGCATACTTGCGCGGCAGGAGAAGCCTGCGCGCCCAAGGTGTCTTTGCACCCTTGTGGCTTGCGCGCCTCGTGGTGTTGCATACTGCACACCCGAGTGCTTGTGCACCCATGTCCTTGCACGATAAAAGAAAAGAGGTTGGCCGCACCCCTTGCGCGCCTTCATTTTATGTTTGAGCAGTAGGTGTGCTGAAGAAGACCCGAGACTTGTGCTTGTGTGCCAAGTGAAGGAGGAAGACGGCCGAGGATACCTTGGGTGTGTGCAAAGAAGAATAAAAGAGTTCGGGCAGTGTGTGCAAGTGGAAGGCCAAGGCATTGCCTTGTGCTAAACAAGAAGGGGACCCGAGGCTTGCATGCCTTGTGTGTGCAAAGTGAGAAGGAAGGCCGTGGCCGTGTGTGTGCATAAGGAGGAAGGCCACCACATTTGTGTGTGTGCAAAAGAATAGAAGGCCAAGGCCTTAGTGCCTTGTGTGCACCAAGGGAAGACCACACTTTGTGTGTGTGTTAGAATTGAATAGGCCGTAGCCTTGTGTGGGTGAATTGAAGACCACACCTCATTTGAGTGTGTGTGTGTGCAAATTGAAGAGGAACACCCTACGGCCATTTAAGGGTGTGCAACAAGAAGTGTGAAGGCCCAACTCATGTGTGTGCTAAAGTGAAACAATTGTGTGCAAATTAAAGAAGTGGCCGAACCTAGGTGTGTGCACTAAAAGTAAACACACTTAGAAGAAGAAAGAAGTGGAAGACTCACACTAGTGTATAACACACATTTATGTGTGTAATCAAAAGAGAATAAAGTGTGTGAAGAAGTGAGAAGGTGGTGTGTGCTTAAAGATACTACACCCTTTGTGGGTCTACTGCACCAAGAAGAGGAAAGGAGGAGTGCATGCATGCATGCATGCACGTGCACACGTGAACAGTGCTAAATCAGTGGTGTGCAACTGAGACTGAGCCAGACTGAAGTGAAAGATATTGTTTGTCTGAGTTTGCAGTAGATTGAGAAGAGCCTGATCAACCACAAGTGATCAGAAGAGAAGAGCAAGGCCAGCAGTCTTTATCCCAGACTGCTGAAGTTACTTGAAGAACTTAAAGTGAAGAAGAGCTACTCGTGCGACTCGAGGAGCCAGGAGAAGACCCTGTGGGACTCAGGGAGAAGAAGTCTTCAGTGGGATTCTGGAGCAGGCCAGTGGGACTCTGGTAACACTGTGTGAAGCAGTATAAAGACCCTCCTGTGGGACTCAGGAGAGATACGGTGGGAAGCTGTATCGACCATTGTAATACTAACAGATTATAATGGGAGAATCCATGCTTGGAGAGCATGGCAAGGATGTAGGCCTTTGGTGCCGAACCTTGTAAATCCTTGTGTCCTGTGCCTTTTCATTACTGCATTATCCGGGAAAGGTTGAGAGATACAAGAAGAGTGGATCGAGGCTTTAACCAGCCATAGAGGTTTAATTGATAAGAATCAATTAGTAAAAAGTTTTAAGGGATCACTGATTCACCCCCTCCCCCTCTAAGTGATTCACACTGATCAGGGCACTTCATTATGTTTAAAAAGATGGAAGGAGCAATAACTCTTTTAATTAATTTCATCCTGATTTTGTTTCCTCAAGAATCATAATAGAAAATGAGTTGGGACCATGACCAAAATGTTCCAAAAAATTATCTCTCTTTTTTTGGTAATGACCAATATATATTTATATAAATTTGAACCATCAATATTCTTCTTTAATTATTCAAAGTAATTAATTTATAACCTTACCTATTAGAATAGTTTTTATTTATTTTAATATATTTATATATTTTGGGGTTATAGAAAAGTTTCCATATTTATGAAGTGGGATCCTTTATTTAAATTACTGTGAAATAAAATAGAACAATATTTCTGAAAAAATTCATGATGAAAAAAAAATATAAATTAATCCATGATGTAAAGAACATACATTTAAAAACATCAAGTCATATCATACAATATTCAAATATCATAAAAATATCATGTATAAATCAACTATATTATATCTTGTGTTATAATACAGAAGAGTCACAATCTTACTATGTAAGAGTCGTCTTATAATATAAAAGATTCGTATTTTTCATATATAAGAGTAATATTATATAACTTACAAGATTCATTAATTTTATGTTCATAAATTTCATAAAAAATTTGTAATATTTATTATAGAAAATGTAAGAGTCAGTATAAAATGTGGAAGAGTCAATAACATGACAATAACTCTAACTCTCTATCCTATGTTAGAGTAATGCTGAAATATATGTAATTCATTCACGATAGTATCAAAAAATCCAATAGATTAACATAAATATATGTATAAGAGTAAATTATAATTTATAATTTTGAAGTAAATTTTCCCTATTAAAAATAAGAGTAATTTTTATATATCGTTTATTGTGTAATAGTAATACAAATTTATTTGGAAATAAAAATATAATCAATTTATTCTAGTATTTAAGAAAATAAATATCATTTATATTTAATTAAAACATTCATTAAAATGCATACCATATTTGAATTTATTGAAAATATTGATATATAATATAAATTAAACCTCATACATAATATATATGACTTAAAAAATATTATAAGTTATAGTTTAAAAAATTTCAATATGTATGATGTTATATTTGATATGTAAGAAAGAAGGTGATACGTAAGAATACAATTCATGTGTAATATATTTTAGTTTGAAAAATAAATTAAAACATAGAATAAAAATAGGGAAAATCTATCAGAGTTAACATTATACTAAAATAAGTATTATAAAACAAATACAAAAAATAGAGAGTTTTGTAACTATTTATACAAAATGGTTAGAAGGAATATATCCAATATGGTAATCTCCAAAAATTTTATAAGGACAAAATTAATTAAATAATAAAAAAAACATAAAAACATAATAACATGTGTAAATATTAAAAACAACTCTTCTTGTTTCAAAATACTACTATATAACTCTCCCTAAAGAATTAAATAAAGCAGTAAACACTCAAAATTCTTAAATTTATTAAATATATTCAAAATAAGATTTTACTGGAATAAATAAAACATATTAGTTCCCCCTAAATTTATACACACTAAAAAAATGACTCATCCTTTTGAATATAAAGAGATATTAAAAAATTTAGAAAATATAGAAAATACATAGACATTTATGCAGTGATAACATTCCTAAAAATCCATCTTTATTAATCTGAAAATGATATACTTATAAAATAAAGATATAAAAGTGAAAAAAAACTCTTAAAAATAATAAATAATAATAATAAATAATAAATAATCAATAAAAGTATTGTACCTATTCCAGGTTTAAAATCGAAATCAACATTAAATTATTCCAAGTTCATACCAAATCTTCTCAAACTTCACGGAACCCAAACGTTTAGTAAACATATCTGCCAAAAAATCATATGTATAAATAAATTAAAAAATTATACCTCCTTTTATGAATATAATATCAAATAGAATGATAAATCAATTCAATATACTTTTTTCTAGAATTCTATAAAGGACTATTCAAAATAGAATGAGTAGAAGAGTGATAAAGAATAATAATTCTTTAAAAATCAATATCAATGTTACATAACTTCGAATGGATCCACACTTATTTATCAAAATAAATAGTAAAAAATATATTTTTCTTTAATCCTAGAAAAAATAGATAATTTTTTCTTTAAACTCGAACAAATAAGCATTTTTTAGAAAATGACACACAAAATAAGTATTTTTTTATGTTAATTTTCATTCCCCAAAACAAAAATCTGAGCAACTATTTAAATAAGAATATATCTTTACAATATAAAAGGGACCAATAATTAATATTCCTTTAAAATATATAATAGTCTTTTCAAAAATATTAAGTTGACTTTACTTCCAGTCAACATGAAATCTAGAACATATACAGAAATTAAACAAAAAATCAGATCTAACATTTCTTAAATAACGAAACATTCCAATAAATTAAATATAAAATATAATATCAACTTTTTTTAAAATAAAAATCAATCTTCAATCTTTAATTAGTAATGATATGGGTTCTTGAATGTTTACTATAATCAAGAACAAATCTCTTAACAAATTACATAGCATATAAACACTTATTAATAAATATTTCAGTATTTCTTTAAAAAATTTAATGTCATAAAAATAATTTTAATTATCCAAAATGAATAATTTGTATTTCACCAGTAATCAAATATTATTAATCCTTAGATGAAAACTCACAAGATGAATCAAAAATGATATCATCAAAATAAATTTGAATAATCAAGATACCCTTAAAGAAATTATTAAATAATAATTTATGATTTACTTAGTGTTTCACAAAACCATTCATCTAAATAAATTGAGATAACAAATCATAAATTATGTATGGGGAATTATTAAATCGATATAAATAATTTTAATTTTATAATATAGGATTATTATTCTTTTCATGTTTAAAACATGGTGTCTTCATCACATAAACAACTAATGAAACTAATCCATTCAAAAATGATCTTTTCCTAAACATTTGATAATGTTTTAATCATTGTTGAGTATTCAAATAACATAAAATGTAAATATACATTAGTCAAGATATAATTGAAATAGTTTGATCATAATAAATTAAATATCTTTTAAAAATCCCTTGATTGATCTTAAATATTATTTATGATCCTTACAGTTTGAGCAATAACCATTGTCATGATTTATTAATTTATGTCTGGAAAACTATATAATTTTAAAATTATCTAATTGAATGAACAATAAACAAAAATTCTCATGTATGGGCCTCCTATTCAAAAAAAATTAATCTATTTGTACAACATTATGAAACACAACATTTATTTCCCTTGGTGAAATATTTTATTAAAATAAATTTTATCCTTTTAGTTAGCATAAAATAATATAGAATCACTTAAAAAAATCATTTTTTATTTTAAAATTCTAATAACATTCCATCATAAAATAAATGGAAAATACTAATTATATTATTTTTTAATCCTTTTATATATAAGAAATTTAAAAATAATCATAGTGTTTGAAATACCAACTTCGCAAAAAAAGAATTAGGTTTGACATTGGAATTGCCTCTAAAATTAATAGTTCATATATTTGATCAATTTTGTGAGATGAAATTTAATAGATATACATTAATATTCATATAGAATCCACTTCCAATTTTATAAACTTCCTTCTTGAGAATTATAGGAAATTTCATATAATAAATCAGTTACAAGATAGCTTTGACACCCCTACAACATTGGGTCCAGGGGGACAAGTAAAATAAATTTTGGGAGTTCATACATATTTTAAACATTTATTGTAAGGTTATCTCAAATAATAATAATTATAATTAAATGCATTAGTGTGTCGCAAACGATAGGAAAATTTAGAAGAACATTGATGAACTAACAATTTTTTCACTATACATCCAAAACATGCAATAGTTGACATAATTAATTGAGAAATTATTAAAAATAATGATTTATACATTTTTGTAATGTACCTATAATATCTAAAACCACTTTTATTTTTGATTACATCATTAATAGAAAAAATTAATTATATTTTTATTTTCCATGAATAAAGTAACAATAGTTTTGTCACATACATCACTTCTTTTAAAAGAATTTTTCATTTAATTTCCTTCCTTAATTTGTTATTGGGGATTTTTCATGAATTTTGGTGGAAATGTTGGGTTTTCATAATTTGGGCCATCCCATGATCAAATTTCTAGATTTAAAAATAAAATTTATTTCTTTTAAAAATCCCTCATTTTTTCACATTTTACACCCATTCCACTTACCAATTGGAATAACCTGGTATATTAAAACCAGCATATCAATTTGGACCTCATATGAATTCATAATAATGATGGATTTGAGTTTTTGATTACGATGTTGGGCCATCCCGATATCCCATTTCCTTCTTTAAAGTTTTTTCTAATTTTTTAATATCTCATTAAAATTTTAATTCTTTTCGGTGATTCATACTCTCAACCGAGCCCACTTACCCAAGGTGTGCCCCCATTCTATCCTCCCCAAACTTGTAGCACAATTGAATCACGAATTTGGGCAAAAAATATCTAAATTTTACAAATCTCCCAGATTTGAAGAGATACTAGTGTATTTGGTTCATTTTCATCAAGTTTTATTTGGGGTTCATTTTCAATTCCTTGTGATGCGATGGAGGCGCGATTGCATTTTCACACAAAGATTCAAGGTTTTTGACTCAAAAGGTTGGTAGTTCCATGTTTTAGAAAATTTTTATGAGTTAGATTTATTAATTTAATGATTTTAATGTTCCTCATATGCTTCTTTTGGGGCGAAAACCATTTTGATGGATTTTCATAAGCATTTAATTTTATAGTTTCATTATGGATTTAAATTGGGTGTTTTTCATCGATGACTCTTGGGGTAATGATTGGGTATATTTTATAACACATTAAAGTGACTTATTGGTCTTTAATTGGTCATCCAATTCTTGTTAATTTATCCCTTAGGGTCATGTGGGACTTGAAATGGGGTTTTTCAATGGGTTCAAGGTGTAAAACCATGTTGTAGTTCATGGAAGTGATTTATGAAACACATGTTTTTCATTTGTGTATTTTGTGGTGTTAATTGTGGTATTTTTATAACACTTGGGGGGTTCCTTCATAATTTTTAAGGGAATCCATTTCTATTATGGATTTATATTGGTATGATTTTGGAATTGAATGAGGGATTTGAAATGGGTTTTTTGTGAGAAGCATAGTTACACCCCTTGGGATTGTTTTTTGAAAATTTTGAATGATTTGTTTGATTAAACAGAGTGGAAAAGGGTGTATATGTACCGTTTGGTGGGTGTTTTCTGTTAATATTGTTTTTTGAAAGGTAAGGTTGTCATTTATGATGTAAAATATTTTTTTTGAATGTTTTATAAAGTTCTAATACGTTTTTTCAAATGGAATGAGAGCTGTGAATCATGGTTTTGGGCTGTTTTGTGTGTGTTCTGCAAAATGTGTTTTGTTGATGAAATACATATTATATGATATTGAAATGGGATATTATATGAGTTATAAATTCCTGTAATCATTTTATAAATTTTTTTAAAGGATTTTTGGAAGTGTTTAAGAAATGTGAAAAGTGTTGATGGCTGTTTTTGGTGTGAGAATGATTTCAAAATGCATTTGAATGAAAAAGTGGATTTTGTGACTTGTGTGATGTAAAAGTGGGATTTTTAGTGAACAGTTGATGTGGAAATTATATTTTCATGTGAAAATTATATTTCTTAACTTTTTGACCTTTTTTAGCACAAGGGGAAACCCAGGTATCTAGGTGGGTGGACGTGTACTGGTATGCTAGTGAATCCTTTGGGATTGGACTCAGTTTCATGTAGCAAGATTAACTCTTACAACACTAAATAAATAATTATGATGATTATTGTGGACCACTAGGTTATGTTATGATCCTTACTAGTGGATCAGGAATGAGAATAGATATTGTGATGGTTACTCTCACTGAGATACGAGGTACCTGGGACCAACAACGAGCTAGGGCCTTGGGGTTATTTCCTATTGCTTGTTCTCATTAGTTACTTTGTGATTACCATCATAATTAAGTATGGTTGGATGGGAAATTAATTAGTGTTGACATTATTTTCAAAATTCTTGATTAGTAAAGATATCCCACTTGAAAACTGTTTTAATTTTTAAAATGCATCTTTTAGAAATTGTAACTAGCATTTCTTTATTTATGAAAACATGCAAACCTTTTGTCTTTTAATGTTTATCACATGAAATATTTTAGTGTTGGTATCTTACTAAGTAGTGGCTCACACCCTAATTACACTCTTGGGTCTAAGTATACTTTGTTATTTTTGTTTTCATAGGTTGGGTACAATATTTAGTGCCAGTGGTTCTGTTTTCTAGCAGGTCTTTGGTGGTGAAGTCTTGTGGAGATGGCTCGATGGCAGTGCCCCTTTCCATGAGGGTTCATGGGCTATGTACTTTTGGATTTCTACATTCATTATAGTCTTGGTGAGTTGTTTTAAATCATTAAATTCTATTCTGAATTATTTTATAAGATTTTTTGGTGTGAAAAATCAAGATTCATTTTATTGAATTCATTTGTTGTTTTATGTTTATAAACTCAGGTAAATCATTCCCAACTATAATTTAATGATACCCTGCCTCTATTACATCCCATGGAGATCTGGAATGCCCTTCGGGTATTGTCTTGTTCTGGGGTTGGCACCAGTTTCAGTGGCAACCATATTTGGTTCATGACAAATTGGTATCCGAGGAGGATCATATTAACTCTTTGGGTGATGTTATTTGCGGATGAGTTGGGATAGTCTAGATTTATGATTTTTGAAACTTAGTATTCTACTTATGGTATTGTTCCTGATCATCACACCTCATGAAAAGATTCTGGTTTCTAGGGGATGTCAGTATTTTTCTAAGTCCTTTGGTTTTCTTGGTTTGATGATGATTATGGGAAATGAAAATAGAGTTGGGCTAATAGTCTCAGTGAGATCGTAGTTCCCGGAAAGGCATGTTGAGCTAGGGATATTCCCTAGAAAACTTTCTATAATGGCGAAGTGATTGGAATATTTCTACAAACCATATGTCCAAGTCACCCACTGAAACTAGTTTTTTCTCGCATTGTCTTGTGTTCTTTAGTTTTAAAATCATATAACTTTCGTTTTAAAGTGACTTGGTTTTAAGAAGCGTAAAGTTTTGGTGAAATGATTTTCAAATAAATGGGGAATGCTTTGATTTATGAAATGTTGGGACTGAATTTTCAGAATTGTTTTGAAATGTAAAATGGTGTCCTTAGACCTTTTTTGAAAGCAGGATCTATATTGAAGTTGATTTTGAAAAAGTGTTTCCAAAAGAGTTTTCTAAACAATAAAAGTTTGTTTTAATGAGATGCGATGTTTTGAAATTGATGTGAATAATATGAAAATTAGTTCTTATCTATATGGTTGTGTCTTTCTAAATTGTTTTGTAAGACTTGAATTGGGATTTTGATCTCGTGGTGAGCGGTTTTGAGAAAAAGGATGTGTTGGTTGACCATTTTTGGTTTTGAAAAGTGGAAAGAATTTTTTAAACCTCTTGTATTTCCATGAGAAAGCACATTCATGAGTTTATATGGGATGAAGAAAGGTTTATGGAATGACTAGATGAGTTCTGGGAATGATATGAGGAGGGTGCCAAGTGTGGCACTGAAATATGCATGTGTGAGGCTCATGGGGTACCATTGGTGGATATGCTAACTGCTAAACAATTTTTTTCAAAGAAGCGTTTTTAAAGAAAAACATGATGTAATGATAAATTTTTTGGGATGGTGTATATTACGTGTATTTTGAAAATTTTGATGTTGTCGAATGGTTTAAGTCCATGAACCCCCCCCCCCCCATGTTCGAACTATGATTAGGTTTGTGTTTGGCCGGTAAGCTGGGTAGAAGGACCAGTTAGTAGTCTATTCTGAGATATGTTTCAGGAAACCATTATAGTGGTTCCGTTATTGTGTTTGGATATGGTTTTTGGCATTTTTGACCAATGGACCAGATTGGTTGGGTCCCCGGGTTCTCTCATTGGATAAGGTACGCCCCCATTAAGGGTTAATGAAAAACTAATGTGTAACCCGGATTGTTGAACTATTAAAAAAATCCTCCAGCTGGTCAATATAAAGAATATTTTATTGATATTTGTTGATTGAGTATACACCCATTCCTTTATTTGATTTTTGGATCCTCTTGTAGTGGGAGAGTTCTCATGGAAGGATGAAAGAGACCTTAGTTTCTTAAGTTTCCTGATTCACTGAATGTGGAAGTGTTCTGGGTTTATTATTGAGGATGAGTGCCTTGATGGTGTCTAAGATGACCTATGGGTTCTTCAATGTTTCTTTGAAGCATGAGTTCATGTTAAGCCTTCTGTTTTAGGAATCCAGTCATGAAAGGCTATTGTTGCCACTTTCTGGACTTGTTTTTTGTTTAGGGACTTTGCGTAAGGTCTCATTACATGTATTATTTCTATCAGTCACAATGGTCATGTTCAGTGACACCTTGTGATGCCATCTACACGTTTGACTGTAAAAGTGAAGGTTGTGAAATCCTCTGAGAGTCTTTGTTGTGTTGGGATTGTGTCTCTCTTGAAAAAATGTCCAAATCCTCTGTTTTAGAGGAAGGAGTTTTTATGCATCCTTTCCTTATTTTGTTTCTCACCTAATGAAAAAAGATGTGATGTGTGTGCATATTTAACGACCATGTTTCAGTGAAATGTTGGGTTAGGGTAAAGTGATTTTGGAATGTGTTATATCTTTGTAAACTTATCGGGGATTGTGGTGTTGTTGTTTGTATCACCGGAAGAAGAAGTTCTATTTAGGTGGTTTCCAAAGACTATCTACAAGGACAGATATCCTTTAATCATTTGAGCTCCAATTGTAGGTCCTGGAGAGATACTGGCACATAGTTAGGGGAAATACCAAGGTCATTCAAACCATTATACAAATTCCTATCCTCAGTATGAATGATAGGAATAATTTAAACCTCTAGTGTGAGCATCTAGTTACAGTTGTTCCTATTTGGTGGTAGAGGGGGGAGGACCTTGTGTCTATGTTGCAGCTTGAGTTCATACTTTCCCCCTTTGGATTTGACTGGGTATTTGGATAAAGGTTTTATGTCTGGATAGATAGGTTGAGGGAATGGTTTGCACATGGTTAGTAGTTACCATTCCCTAGAAAACTATGTAGATAGATAGATCCCCATAGTTATTGCACGGTTTTCCAAACCATGTGTAAAAACCATGAACTCGTCCCAACTCCTTAAATTTTGGGGTCTTTCTATACCAGCCCGTGCTGGTCAGTTAATATGGTTGGTTCTTATGGTGGGGATACCCACTATGAGTCTTATTTATGTTCTTTTGTAAAGGTCTAATGGAAGTCTACCCTCTAAACTGAGGAGTAGGTTCAGGCATCCCGTGTTAGTGTCTTGAATCTGTCTTGAGAAAATTTAGGTAATCTCTTATGGTGAAGAGTCCATTTGTGTCTCCCCATACCAGTAACTCAGATTGGTCCATGGTCTTGGGCAATCGGGAGGTAGTCTTCTTCGGAGATATCTTACTACCAATATCTTCCCGGGGTAAATGTTGGGATTGGAGAGTGGCCAATGATTTAGTTAAATAAAATTTAGTGTAACCTGGTTTGTTGTTGTTGTTCATCTAGGTATATTACTTGAAACATGTTCATATTGTTTTTAGGATTTTCCTTTTGGGGATAAAGTCTGAATGTTCTTGGTCATTTTTGGAAATTGATGTATGTTTTGGTTTGTGAGAGTATTACTTCTTTAATTGATCACTAGAGATTTTTTGGGCTTTCAGGGGTAGACCAAACATGGCGAAGGATTATATTTTAGGTCTATCTGTTGGGTTTGGTTTTTTTTCTTTTTGCCTTATTTTGGATTTCTGAAGGTGGAAAAATTTATGGTGGGGGAGAATTGTAACATACATGACTTATTTTAAAATCATTTTTCATTTAATTTACATCTTTGGTTTATTTTTTGGGTTTCCATGCATTTTTGTGGAAATGGTGGGTTTTCATAATTTGGGCAAAACCGTTAGCCCATTTCCATATTTAAAAATAAATTTTGTTTCTTTTATAACTCCTTTATTTTTCAAAATTTTACACCTGTTCCACTTCCCAATTGGAATACCATGGTATATTAAAACCCCCATATCTATTTGGACATCATATGAATCCATAATAATGATGGATTTGGGTTTTTATTAAGTTATTGGTCCAACCTAAAATCCCATTTCCTGCTTTAATTTTTTTTAATTCTTTATTATATCATTCAATTTTTATTTTTTTCGGTGATTCCAACTCTCACCCAAGCCCACTTACCCAAGGTTCCCCCATTCTCTCCTCACCCAATTTGAAGCTTAATTGAATCTTTAATTTTGGAAAAATGTCTCTGGTTTTCAAAAATATACATGATTTGAAGAAAAAATAGTTTATTTGGGTGATTTTCTTCAAGATTTATTTGGGGTTTGTTTTTACTTCCTTGTGTTGTGGCGGAGGTGCGGTAGAGGTTTCACACCAGGATTCAAGGGTTTTGAAACAAAAGGCATGTGGTTACATGTGTACACAATTTTTGATGAGTTATATTTCTTGATTTACTTGATTAAATGTTCCTCATATGCTACTTGTGGTGCGAAAACCATTTTTGATGGATTTTCTTATGTTTTTAATTTTATAGTTGCATTACAGCTTGTAATTGGGTGCTTTTCATGGGTGATTCCTGGGGTAATGTTTGGGTGTATTTTATAACACATGAAAGTGACTTATTGGTGTTTAAAGGGGATTCCAATTATGGTTTGTTGATGCCTTAGTGTCCTGTGGTCCTTGAAATGGGGTTTTTGAATGGGTTCAATGTGGTACATATTAGAAGTGATTTATGAAAATGTGTGTTTTTCATGTGGGTCTTTTGTGGTGTTAATTGAGGTATTTTAATAACACATGGGATGTAGTTTAATAAATTTTTTAGGGCATCCAATTCTGTTATGGATTGGTATTTGTATTATTTGTTAATTTAATGAGGGATTTGAAATGGGTTTTGTGTGCGAAGCATAGTTACACCCCTTGGGTTTGTTTTATGAAAATTGTAAATGTTATGTTTGGTTAAACAAAGTAAAAAAAGGGTTTATATGTACGGTTTTATGGGTGTGTTCACCTAATTTGGTTTTTAAAGGTAATGTGGTTATTTAAGATGTCAAATATTTTTTAAGAATGATTTATAATGTTCTAAAAAGTTTTAGCCAATGGAAAGAGAGCTGCAAAACATGGTTGTGTGCTGTTTTGTTTGAGTGTGTTGTGAAAAATGAATTTTCATTATGAAAGAAGTATTATATGATATTTTAGTGGGCTGTTATGTGAGTTATATTTTCTTATAATGGTTTTATAAAATTTTTTAAGGGATTTGTGGAAGTATTAAAGAAATGTGAAAAGTGTTGTGGGCTATTTTTGGTGTGAGTATGATTTAAAAATGCATTTGAATGAAAAAGTAGATTTCGGGACTTGTGTGATGTACATGTGGAATGTTTGGTGAACAGGTGATGAGAAAATTATATTTTAATGTGAAAATTATATTTATGAACATGTTGAACTTGTTTGAGCACAAGGGGAAACCCGAGTATCTATGTGGGTGTACGTGAACTAGTTTGATTGTGAATCCATGGAGTTTGGCCCCAGTTTCATGTAGCCAGATTGACACTTACAAAACTAACTAAACTATGATGATGATGATGATTTGGGACCAATAGGTTAGGGGTATATTCCCTACTAGTGGCTCATGCATGATAACAAATATTATAATGGTTACTCTCACCATGATATGAGGTACCTGAGACCCACAATGAGCGAGTGCCTAAGTGTTATTTCCTATTGCTTATAATAATTAGTTACATAGTGAATACATTTGGAATATGGTATGGTTGGATAGAAAATTCACTAGTGTTTAAATTATTTTTAAAAGTGTTTTTTTAATGATATCCCACTTGAAAACTATTTTAATTTTTAAGTTGCATCTTTTAGAAATTGTAACTAGAATTTTCTGTTTATGAAAACTTGCAAGATTTTCATTTTTGAATGCTTATGACATAGAATCTTTTATTGGTGGTATCATAATTGGAATTGGATCACACCCTACTTACACCCTTGGGTTTAAGTATACAGGGTTATTTTTGTTGTCGCAGGTTGGGTACAGTATTTAGTGCCAGTGGTTCGGGTTTCTAGTAGGTCTTTGGTGGTGAAGTCTTGCGGAGATGGCATGAGGGCAGTGCCCCTTGCCATGAGGGTTCCTGGACTATTTCCATTTAGTTTTTTAACTTTTTTATAGTCTTGGTGAGTTGTTTTAAACTATGTAATTCAGGTCAAATTTTTGTAAAATATTGGTTGTTTTGAAAAATCAAGATTCATTTTATTGGATTCATTTGTTTTTTTAAGTATATAAACTCAAGTAAATCATTCCCAATTCTCATATTATGATACCCAGACACCTCTTTCAGCCCTTGGGGATCATGAACACCCTTCAGGCCTTGTCATGGGCCAGGTTTGGCACCGATTTTGGTGGCGATCTGATTTTGTTCGTGATATGTTTTATTTACACATTCAATTTCCTTTTAAATCTTTTATTCTACATTTGATTCATTTTCAAATTATGACATAAATTTTCATTAGTGTTTGAGGATATATTTTTATGTTTTCAATATTTATTATAAATAATATTTTTATTCTCAACAAGCCACTTATTATCTCCTTCGAAATCTTTATAAAACTCCGATATTTTTTATATGAATATTTGTAATTTTTAATCCTTACATTTAGATTATTTGAGATATGTTTTTCAAAATTTTAAACAATATTAGATTCAACATATGACTTTAAAACAAACTCACTAACCTTATTAGTATTATCCATGATGCATAGATTAATAGAATCTTTTTCAGTATTATATTTACCACTTCAATTCAAGACCTAATTTATACTCTATCTAGTTTCTAAATCTCTTTTATATTTCATCATTTCCTTTTAATCCTTTATTTCAATATTAAATATTGGGTAGTAAAAATTAATAATCATTTTATTTCAACATGGATAATTATGTAAATCCTAAGAATCATTTTATAAATTAATATTATCCTTTTTTATTCTTTTTCAATAATCCCTTTGATAATATTTCCTAAATAAACTTTTGAAACCTTTATTTATTTTATTGTCTTCCTAAAATCCTTTCACCAAATGAGAAACTCTATTCTCTAAAATTAAATAGATATTAAAATCAAAATAGTATGAAATAATGTTAACATATTTAAATTCTACCCATTTCTTTTTAGTAATATCCTCATTAATAATATTTTTTAGCTCCACTTCAT
Source organism: Viscum album (assembly GCA_963277665.1). NCBI lineage: Eukaryota > Viridiplantae > Streptophyta > Magnoliopsida > Santalales > Viscaceae > Viscum > Viscum album. The sequence goes on from OY728164.1 coordinate 1,894,903,131, forward strand.
ATTATAGTAATGAACTAAGCATTTAATCATTAATTTACTCTTTCATGTTATTTCAATTATTAGTTGAATCCTTCTTCGCATTCAATTTATTTGGTAAGGATCTAGGTACTTTTTCAACCAGTAAAATTTTGTCCAAAGAATCACAAAGTGCACTCATTCCATTAATAATAGTTGTGGAGTTTTGGAACATCTAGTTAATATATTCTTATTATCCCATATTGATGTATTGATATTCATCTCATAGCATTACATGTTTTGTATACATAATTTTTGTTATATTCTATAATGTTTAACATGAAAAATTGTTTAGAGATCACGAGTTTTCTTACTTGTAGATACACGACTAAACACACTTCTATAGAGATTACAATATAAACTATTCATAACTTTATAATTGAAAACATATTTTATCACATCATAACTAGATAATGAATTCCACTTAGTCTCGGGTAGTTTTTATGGTTTAAACATGATAGACAAGTTTTCAATTCTAATGTTTAAGGTATGACTCTATTGTTTCTTTCTAGTATATATTGTTTTTACCATTCAAGTAAGGTGGTATTTAAGGAATCCTTCCATAATTAGGATTAGTAAAATCCCTCTGTAATCTTTTATTCCCCTTAGATAGTTAAGTTTAGGAAATTTTTTAACAATGGAATATATAAAAAAATATAAAATTCTCATATAATAATTTTTTTATATAGTTAGTTAAGAAGATCAAGAGGGGGTGAATGGGATATTTTATAATTTAAATATTGTTTAAATTAGTGTCCAATAAAATATAAAAACAAGTGAAATTGAAGAAAAATAATGAACACAAGGAACTTTTCTATAAGGTCATATTAAAAATGATATTATGAATACTCTTAACCTCTCCATTTTGTGAGATAACTATTATTAACTAAAATGACCTTAATATCATACAGATTCACAACCCATTACAACATTTCTTGTATAAGTGGAATCATAATCACAGACAGACTACCTTATGAAATGTTGGCCAGACAAATTTTAAAGTTTTTTATAGTAGAGTCACGACCAACACATAAAAAATGAGTTTAACAATAGAGAAATAACCAATATAAAAATATAGCTTATATATAAGTATAACTAAACATATAAATTTTTGTTGGAGAAAATCATAAAATAATTAAAATAATATCAAGTTTGGGTAGAAAAAGAAAATATAATTCTATTAAAAAGAAATAAATCAAATAGAATTAATTACGTTTTAAAAAATTATAAACATAATCTTTCTTAGTAATGAATCACATCATAATATAGCTTCCTTAATAATCCTAATAGGGAAAAATTTTTGGTCATGATTGCAGTTTTCTCAAAAATTTCTTCTCTCACTGTTTAGGATTTCTCTATCTCTATTTATTAATTTTTTACTCCAAATATTATTATTCAATTACACAGAAACATCAGTGATTATCTTTACACATTATGGTAGTGTTTTTATATTATAATATATTCATATTTTTTTAGGTATTCTGAATAGTTTAAATAATTTGATAGTGGGATTAATTATTTAAATACATTAGAAATAAAATATAGAAACATTTATCAAAAAAGTAATGAATAAAAAATATATAAAATACTTCATAGTGTGAAGAACATATCATCTGAAAAGTTTATGTTATATGTTTTAATATTTAAATATTGAAACTGTATCATGTATAAAATAATTATAAAATCATTCAAGTTAGAATGTTTAAGAGTCACCGTTTCACCATGTGAGAGTAGTATTATATTATATAAGATACATATTTTTATCACATAATATTCAGTTTACAAATCGAGTAATATTAATTTAAATGAAATGTGTAAGAGTCATTATAAAATTTCAAATATTTCTTATAAAACGATTAATAGTAATTAAAATCATTTAAGATCAATAAATTAGAAAAATTTAAATCACTTCATCCTATATAAAAGTCAAACTGAAGCACATAACAACTATTCATGACATTTCCAAACAATCTAATAGATCAATATAAATATATGTGTAGGAGTAAAATATAATTTATAAGAGTGAAATCCATCTTCCCTCTTAAATTTAAAATTAACTTTATAATACTGTTATGTACGTATATTATACATAGAGTTTCGTAAAACCAGAAAATAAAAGATTGAATATAGTATATAATAAAATAATGATCATATATAAGATATTCAAATATTCAATAAAATATATAATGTATCTTAATTTTTTAAAAATAAATATATGTATATTAAAAAAATATGATATATATCACAATTTTTTTTTAAAAATGTTTTCATTTATATCTTGTAAAATTTTAGTATAAATAGGATTATATTTTATGCATAAGAATATAAAAATTGAATAATAAGAAAGTTGTTCCTACACAATATATTTTACTTAGTAAAAATTATTAAACCTAGAATATAATTAATTAAAATAGATCCCATTAAACATAATTATTAAAAATGAATAATAATGAAAATTTAAACTCAAAAAAATGAGTTTTGTAAATAAAAAAATAAAAATGGTAAGATAACAAGGTGTTTCTCTGAAAATATTTGATGGAGGCATATAAAAACAATTTTAAAATCTCAAAGCATGAATGATCTTGATATTCCCACTATCCATAGACAATGAATCTATTTGAAGGGATGTTTACTCATCCATATATATGGTAAATAATGTGCATGGGTATATATATATATATATAAATAAAAATAGAAACAAATGGGAAATGGATAATATGCAATCCTCACTAACCAAACTCATATATATGAGCATAATGTAATCAATACACACTTGTGAAAATAATTTAATGGGGATTGAAGAGATGGATTGATAAATTATTAAATATAATTTTGGAACATTAAAATTGATCTCTATAATGTGATTTTAATTAAGATAATATAAATTAACATTACATAATATCAAACAAAAAGATACAAAAAACTAATGAGATTACAAAAAATAGAAAAAAATGGTAATGAATGGAGAGAGGATGAGGGGTCTCTCTTGTTTGAAATAGAGTGTCTATGATTATAATGTACCTAAAAAAGATTCTGTACATGTAAAATATACTTTCTACACTTTTAAATATTCCAACAATATTGAGGGAAGTGGAGGAATATATATATAATCTTGAGGGGTTACTGTTTTTCCTTATAATTATATCCTTTAAAATTTATTTTTTTCGAAACCTAATACATTAAAATTTAAGAAGATGAAAATATAAGAAGTTTTTATTATCTTAATTAATGTTTAATCTAGAAAATTTATGGTTAATTATACTCCTATAGAAAAATTAATTGTTAAGAAACCAAAGCCAATTTATTTTGACTTGACATACTCTTCAGTTTCCAATATTCACAATTCCTATGAATTTATGACCATGAAAAATAATTAATATGATCATTTAATAATTAATTACATTATTATATGAATCTTTATATATCCCCAAACAATATATGAGCTCATTCATGCTGATATAGTTCTAGATATGGGTCCATAATTGAGCATTGTACCAACCTTTGATATATTTTTGGGTCTTCATTTAATGGTTCAGTTGGGTCAAATAATTGATGAATTTAACACTATTATTTTAAAAATATTATAACCAATTTTTTCTATTCAATAATGGGTTTTCAAGTATTTTAGGATTATGTATTTTCTATAGTGAAAAAATCCACACAAGAGGTCCTGCTTGCGTAAACTGAATGTCGAGTATTCTTACATGATAAAAACATACCTCAAAATGACCAATATAGATCACGATACAATGATATTATTGGAGATAAATATTATAGGAATCATAATAATGAAAAAATATATTATTTATAAATATATAAATTTATTATTAAATAATAATATTGTAATAAAAAATAATAATTTTAAAAAATGGCCTCAAATTGTATTTAAATCCAAAAATGATCATTGAAGGAAAATTATGCATCTTTTATGTTGAAATAACTATGGGTTTTTATTAAAAAATCTGAAATTAAAAGTTACTATTAACTCCCACACACTTAAGATAGTGAATGTTATCGATCATGATAAAACACATACAATATTTATAACATTGATCAAAAATTGAAAAATATCAACAATTTTTGTCCATAAACGGGGGGGGGGGGGTATTAAAATTGTAATTTATTAGGTATTAATTTTGAAAACTATTTGTTAATTGATTATGTTTCAAGAAAGAGTTTCATTTCTATTGGAAAAAATTTCAATTTGTAAATATCTTCATACTTGATTAAATCATATCATACTGATGTAGACTTTTCATGGATGTTCAATAATTCACCAAGAAAGAGTGATGAACTCTGAGTGGTATAGAGCTTTCATATTTAAATCCCATAATAATTTTGACTTTTATTAGGAGTTTTTTAAGGGGGTTTTATATGTAATACATAATAGTAGCAAAATGGGTAAAAGAAGGAAGGCCGGTAAAAATGTCTTCTTGAAAAAACCACACAGGACTAATGAATGGGGACCCCAATAGAAATTTAAGAGTTTTTTTTCAAGATGAAAACACACTTGATAAGTAAAACATGAGGTTTTATTTCAGTATACATATTTTTTCATTGTTAGTTTTTTTTATTTTTTTATTTGTTTTTTCTTTTTTATTTTTGAAAAAATTTGAAATTTCATATCTCAAAATATGTGACACATGGTGATAATAAATTTTTTCTAAAGAATCTTCATAAGACAACCTCTCCCAATTATTAAAATATTTCTTATACATATTCATAGTAATAAAAGATTAATATAAATGAATGTAAATCCTCTATTCCCCCTCCAAGACATAAATTTAATTAATTCATGAAATGAGTATCCAATTGAATGTTCAGTGGGAAAATTAAATGGGATTGTAATGTGTATATCAAAAATGGGGTCTTAATTCGACCATATGGTCTTTGAAAAAGAAGATTAATATATGGTTAAGAGATTATATTTGGATAAACAGAATCTACTGTGGATAATAATTTTTCTCTATAATTTGAATGAAAAAAGTTTGTAAATTCAGCTAAAAGTTCAACAAAATCTAGATTACGAATCAGCAGTGACAAAAATGAGAAAACATGAAAATAAATGTAATTTTCATGAATGATAATTTTTCACCCCTTGATTATGGGAACATGTTAATTTTATAACTCATATTATTTAACTGAAAAGATAACGTGTTAAAAAAATGTAATTTCCAAAATTAGTGATAAAAATGAAAAATAGTTGTGATAAAAGAACACATATGTTTTTCAAGATAGTACCACATTCTACTTAAAGAGAAAAAAATACTCATAGGGTTTTTTCCTTAGTCTCCTCATGGAGATATGGTTCTCCTACACTTCTTCTCGGTTCCTTGGAGGGTTGAATGTCATAGACAGAGCATCGGTGGATAGATCATAATAAATCTTAGATATTATCTATAGTATTTTACGATTTGTATCTCAATCCGAGATCATTTCCTCACCTGCTTTAGGATTCTCCATACGTAATTTATTATCATATTTTAGATATAGTATTCTTAATTCTTGAGATCATGATGGTGTCTTTGTTGTTGGATTTACAGTGTGGGCAGATAATCTATTTTTGCGGTGTATAATGCATCCCATTCTTCAGATAATGTTTCATCCAAATCTGATCAACAACACCACCACTATTTATATTGAGAGATACAGGGAAAAAGTATCCCAGTGTATGGATGATATGGGCTCATGTTGGATCTAGTCTCCTTGGATTGGAATTTAGAGAAAATCTATTTCTATTCTACAATAAGAGATCATGTTTTTGGTTTCCGAAAATATAAATTTGATAATTGAGTAATCTATAGTGGTGTTTTAGGACACTTGGCATTTCCAATTACAAGTTCAGTTTCGTATAACCTAATTTTATAATGTTATGATCATGTTTTTTATTTCCATTTTTATTTTTTTGTTCTCTACACTAATCTTTGAGACTGTTTGTTTATTAAGGAACATATACATTTATAATCACTGGTCCCTACTTCATTTCATTTTTAAGGTGGTGTTGTATTTTGTAAGTTCCACTTGGTGGTCAACCTCAAAATAGGGATGGGTGGTATGGCACCCATCATTAATCCATATATCATCCTTTTTCATGCACAGATGTACACCTTTTCATATAATTTTTCATGGTTTATTTATTCTTCTATTTCATTACATCAAGTTGATATTGTAGTGAATTCCTTACTGACTTTTTTGAGTGGGTAGCATGATAAAGAAATAGGTGTTTTGTAACCTTTCATCTGACTCTCCTTAACATGACAGTGGTGGTTGGAGGGGTGGTCTACAATGTTTTGTTGGTCCAGAACTGGGAACCTTCTAGGTGGTGTGATGCACCATCATCGACTGGGTTCATTATATAATTGTCTAGAGAGGGAGAAGATAGGATTTTTCTTGGTTATTTCCTTGATGTATGTATCCCTATGGGATTTTAGAAAAATTCATACCTTTTTTTCTGGTTTATTTAAGACAATTAACTTCTACTTGTACTGGGTTTACTCTTTTCCCAGTTCTCAAAAGAATCCTTCTTTTTTATATTCCATAAATTGGTCTTGACCCTTAACCATTAAAAAAACAAAACACAAGTAGAAAAAGATAAGGGAGGATGATGAGGGTGAATAGAAAATAATATTGAGAGGTAGAGAATGTGTGAGAGAGTGAGATATAGAGAGATAAAGAGGGATAAATAAAGAGATAGGGAGAGGGAGTGAGAGAGGGGGTGAGATAGAGAAAGAGAGATATAGATAGATTAAGAGAGATAGAAGGAGTGCAAGAGATAAAGAGAGAATAAGACATAGAGTTTGAGTTAGAGAGAGTGTGAGTGATATAGATTGAGAGAGAGTGTACATAATATAGACAAAGAGAGATAGAATGATAGAGAGGTGAAGATATATATATATATATATATATAGTGAATGGGAGTGAGATTGAGAGAGAGAGATAGATAATAAAAGGGGTGCTTCTTATTTTAGTGGAAATATATGATTTTTTATCATCCTATGGTATAAATTTGTTGGAATCCACTACATAAAAGAAATGTATGAAGATTAATTATTTATTGAAATAAAAAATAAGAATAAATGAAATAATTATAATGGTAAAAAATTTAGTTTACTCCTAAGAAGGAATATATTTTTTTATCTACATCTAGAAAGTTGTACCAGACTATTAATTTTACAATGGTTGATGATGTTTCATTGATAGTGACTACCATATTTTATAATCTTCAATTTCCGTCAAAACACATTTGTCCCTTTAGAATTCCCCCTGTTCATTAAAAATTATTCACCCTTTTTGTTCATGTACATTTAATTTAATGAGAGTGAACAAAAAGAATGTGGGTATCCTCTCTTTTATCCTCTTTTAGAGGAATGATTCATTCCAATAAGTATTAATTTTTTTTCAAGAATATTAGCAAGAGGTTTCAGTTCCATTGATTCATTAATGTATATGAAAAATATATGAGATCATAAGATATGATTCTATTTATTTTATATTATTTTTTTCAACACATTCCAAATTAAATCAATTAAGATAAAAGATGAAATGAGACTCAATATTCTTTCAAGATCATTTATATAAATGGAGTTTCCCAAATAATGGTTAATTTGAACCTCACATGAAATTCATTTGTAAATATGGGCATGTATACCACAAAATTATCTCTTTGGCACAAGACAATCAAATTGGTTTGGGATTCAAATTAATCGCAATGGAATTTTAAAAATAATTGATATACAATGTTAAGTGTGGGAAAATATGTTTATGATACAAATTTGATTTCAATATTTTTTTGACAGAATTTATATCATTAGTTTCCAATGTGTTGAAAAAAATATCAATGGTGACCTAGAAATCAAGGGAATTTACATGATAACTTTGATTGTTGGATATTGATAAAGTATGTTCAACATCAAAGCACATAGTTTTTTCTTTATTGATGAGTGGAATAATTTTGTATTATTTTCAATAAATTTTACCATTTTAAATTTTCATAACATTTTGTAAAAAACTATACAACTCAATATGATCCTTAGATAAAAGTAATAGATATTTAAAATCAAGATCTTCTTTGAGGTCCGAAACAATATCCACAAACAAATCCTCCATACAAGGAGACCAATAAACCATCTTATTTATTCTATGCAATATTTAATCACATAATGTATAGTTGTGGGTGGGTTACCAAGATAAAAAAATCAATTTTAGTTATTTACAATTTTTAGGGTTTTATATAATAAAAAAATTAATTCAATATCGCACCAGCTAAAAAAATGGATCCAGTTTGATGTGTAGTAAACTGTCACATATAGACCATAAAATAACTTATTCTCTACTATAATGTATATAAATCCACTCATGTCAAATCCTCATTGATGGTGATAGATAATTATGATGATCTTATTTTTCTTCTCTATAAAGGGAAGCGATTGTGTTTTTAAAGAGTATGAAATGAAAAATATAGATTAAAATTAAATTAAAATACAAATGATTTTTTAAAGAGATTACACAATATTGTGGGAGAAATATATCAATTTCCTTAGGAATTTAAAACGATAATTTGAAATGAATATTCGCAAAGTGACATGTTAAAGATATTATTTATTAAATGGTTTATCTATAATCCAATATTCAATGAACGATTCGATCCATGCACACATATATTTTTGGATTTTTTCAATAATACACTAAATATAATGTCCAGAGAGATATAATAATCCAAGAAATGATTAAATTGATCAAATATTTTAGTGTTCCATGACAAAATTTATGAAGACATAAAAGGTCAATTTTGTAAATATGAGTCCTGATTACTCTCAATCAATCTATCATCCCAACCTCAGGCCTCACCCAACATACACATTAATCAATTATATTTTAGGTGATTAATGTGTCTTGGGATGTAGATTATTGATTATAAATTTAACAAAATAATAATGGTACAAATCAAGATCTATAGTAACAAATCTCACAAACATGAACGAAATGAAATAAAAAACATGGAAAATAATTTAGAAGGGTTTTAAGAGAGGTATTCCGATTTAATTTAAGATAATATTAAGAAACGTTCAATAACATTAAGCTTTAATTTATAAAATCCTTTGCAATATTACAATAATGAAAAGAAATTAAATTTTAAATAAAGAATAATGGAAGAGTGGTATCTATAGTTTTAACTAGAGGGAGGAATATGTTAAAATACCTAAACAAATTTATGTACATTCATAATGAATTTCCACCACTTTTGAAAATTATAACCCCTTATATGGAAGTGAAGATGGATATTTAACGGGATAGGGGTGCTGGATTTCCCTCAAATTCCATCCATCAAAAGATGACACTTGTTTGACAAATAATACATAAAATTTGAGAAACTAATCATCTTGATTTTTTAATACATCACTGTTTTTAAAAACAAAAATCAAGTTAATTGGAAATATAAATCCAAATTTATAGATAAACACTAAAGTAAAATTCACTGGTATAAAAGACTCTTTACATTCCAATATTTCAGATTCCCATGCATTTATGTCAGTGAAAATGAATGAATATTGGTGAATCATAGTTAATAAAATCAATACCCATTTTCTTCTTTATCTAAAAATATTATTTTGTAAAATTCAACATATTTTTTTCCGATATATGGTCCCCTATATATTATTATCCAAACAATTAATAGATTTTTGTTCTTCATTTAATGCGTCAGTTAGGAAAATTAACGATTCAATTGAAACTCGATTTTGAAAAAAAATATAAACACAAGGTTTTATGATGTAAATTTATTTTCAAGGAATTTATGATTTTATATTTCTCAAAATAGAAAAATCACATAGCTGGCCTAGGATGCATAAAAAAATGGAGGGTCTTATTTCATGACCTAAATAGAAATATAAATGGCCAATCTAGATTAATATCTGATTGAACGATATATAAATAAATATTTCCTAAATCCTAAAAAACATGAATAAAATGAATTGAAAAAAATATTTACAATTATAATAAAAAACATGAAACTGATATGAAAAGGATAAATTCAAACAGTGATCTCAAAATGAATGTAATATAAAAACAAGAAAATTTATATAAAAATTATCATATTTTATAATCAAATCACAATGTTATGTTATTAAAAAATAATGAAGGAAAATTTATTATCTTTATGATTGTATTAAATCACACCAAAATACATTAATTTGGCCCCATTGACCATTCACTAATTAAATGATCAACATAAGTCTCAATGTCATGAATCATATCTCCTGGCATTGTATTGGACTTATCAACTATATAGAAACATCTAAATCACCAAGTTATTCCAATAAAAACATCATATATATCATGAAATCATTGGATATTGGATAAGGTAAGTGATTATCCAGGAAATAGTAAGTATATATTATGATAGTTGGTAATTTTATGGTAAAAAATGTTGGAGTATGAAAACATTCATATACACAAATATGAAAAAGATAATATTAAATTATCCAAACCGGCATAATCATTTCTTATTCAATCATAATTTTTTTAATTGATATAAAAATGTATTCATACCCCACCATCATTTATATTATCATCAAAATGGGGTTTTAAAGGATTCAGACACCTTTATTCCATTATATTATTAATCCATCAACATACATTAGTAGTCTTTGAGAGATGATAATGCATAATACATTCACAATTCACACTCTTTATATTATTATAAATATAGATATTAGAGTGTTTTTTATTCATAAACATTCTTTAACTCTTTGGAATCACCATATTTTATGTTTAAAAGTATCATTAATTGTATTATTGATTTTATAAATCAACTATGAATGGAGAATATATATCCAAATACATAGATATAAAACCATACCTCCGTATAAATACATCAATACAACCTTATAGTTCTTATAATTTGGTTTTAAAGAAACTTTGGTAATCAACATTGCTAGTGGAGGCATCCTCATGTATTTAAACTCAATTTTCGATCATTGAGAGAATAAAATTAAATAGAAATAGGTGGAAGGATATCCATTCAATTTTTTTTTGTATAGAACCCATTCTATATCAAATAAAATAATTTTTATTACATTATATTAATTTAAGCTATTGGTTTAAAGTGTGTCTTCACTAGTAACAAGCACATCCTTAGTGGAACATAGAATAACCCCCATGCAGTTCACTATCTCATCATTCAATATGGTATAATCATAAAGATAATATTTTTTATTTTGTATGATCCATGTCCCATTTTAAAAACCCATATAATATATTATTTAATTATGTATTTAATACCACTTAGAGAACAATTTATCAATCTAATCAAACTATGTTAAAAACCACCTCCATGGGGTTCAAAATAATATATTTAATCCAACATAGTAAATTTTAAATATCAAAGTCATCATGAAAAATATCATGATTCCCCTTTATAGATATTAATTAATTTTTAAAAATAAATATTTTCACATATATATTCAATTATAGCCCAATAATTCAACACATATGAATTATTACAATTTTACTTATCCAAAACATATATAATATTTTATTTTACATTAATATAATAAAATAACACGTTAAAATCTCCATATATAATCTATTTATCATTCCATAATGTATAATTTTCAATATTCAACCTTTTGAATATAGAATGTATTTTTTTGGGATCAAAACGAATTTTCATCCCATGATAAAATCTAAAATAATACTAAATTAACATTGATTTAATGATTGATGAAAATATCAATTTACCAACCTCAATTCCATGATAAATATATTTTTGTTAACGATATTTATTTATCTATCACTACATGTTCTTTTTATCATTTTCCTTAATTCACCAAATGATACGTGACATAATGGATTCCACAAAAAAATGAAGAGTGAAGAATGTATTATAGTGAGAAAAATTTAGAGGGACATATCTTTTATTTATCAATGATAAATCCTCCTTTTTATTTAATTCATGAAAATAAGAACTCATAAATATTGTAACACCCCATTAAATTCAACCTCTGAAATTCCCATTCAAACCACCACATAAATTATATGACTAGGCCCCACCTAATCATGTTAAACCACTAAAATATTACATCACCACATCTCCCTAATATTCTATTTCAACTATAATTAGAACAAAGAAAAAAAATTATTAACAAAATTAAATTATTGATTACATTAATAAATAAATAAATAATAAAATAATGTACTTCTCAAGAAATATCCAAAATTAAAATAACCTTATAAATTTATCAAAATTCCTCCAAATCAAAAAAATAAAATTACATGATCAATAACACACACATGAATTCATTCTAATATGAGAAAAATTTCTATATTTCTCATTAAATATGAAATGATTTTTTTTAAATTTTGAGAAATCAAAATACAATTATCAATAGAGATTTTTCATGAACTTTTTAATATGGGTGTGAATAGAAAAATGAATTATTCTTATGTGATGTACATCATAAATTTATTTTCATATAATATTGATATACATTTTTTAATATTACTTTTAAAAATTAAAAAACATTTGTTATTACTTAAATTAATTCAATCTAAATATTTATTATTACATTCAAAACCTATGAAGTGTTTCAAAAACTATATTTATTAATTTATTTTATAAATAATTTCTTATTACCTTAAAGGTACATTCTATGGTATAATTTTCTTTCACTGGAGGTTTTTTATGAAAAATTCATTGAAATTAAAAAATATTAGATGTAACGATGGACATATTATTTTATGTAATTGTTCAACATGTTGAGTACTAAAGTAAAAATCCAAAACCTATTAAACAATTACCCAATTTTTACTAAAAATACAATTATTTTTACCCCTTTAATCATAGATAAAATTAAAATATCCCCATTTCTATATTTTTTTTATTAAGAAAATGTCATATTACCCAGATCAATATTCAAGAAACTATAAATTTTTTAAGAGGAAGGATCTTGACGTTAAAAAATTAAGTAAGGTAATAAAGTTTCTATCCTATCTCTACTGTAATTTAATGTCCTATTTTTGAACAAATCATTTTTATTTATATACCAAAATTACTATTAATGTTTCTATAATATTAAATTATTTGTTCCCATTCTTATGTCATGAATAATATTAAAAATTTAATAGGATGGTCTTTCAAAATATAATGTTAAATAGACATTGTTTAACCCTTACTACAACCATTGAGAGTACTCATCAAATTAAAACAAAGTAAACCTTTAGTATCTAAATATATTTTAACGAAGTATAGACCTGGTTAAGTCTAATATATCTTTACATTATTAGATATACATGATATATATACTTTTCTTTTGTGGGAGTATTTATATGTTAATTCCACATCTACAATACATTGAAACAATAATATTTTTTGATGCTCACTTCTATCATAACCCATTTATAGTGAATACCATATTTTCAATATTATTAAAGTGTATATCCATTTTAATTGTTATAAGTACATTAAGTTAAAAATAACTAATATAGTTTGGAAATCATTGATTTTATATAGGTTTTTAATATGTGATTTATGAATTGCATATGTGAGGGGTGTGGATCATAAATAAATGTTGAAAATTATTTCAAATTTGATTAATTGTTTGTTATATATTACCTATGTATGCGAAGGATGTTGATCATAATTATATAATCCCAAATTAATTAACGATCCAATGAGATAATTATGAAAAGTCCAGGGAGTGTCTGTAACCCCTCAATCCAAATCATAGGGTCTATTCTAAATGACACATAACCCCATGGATACCTTTATATATATAAGTGGTCACTAACTAGCAGAAAGGGTTTGAGAGGAATCATCGGGAGACTATTCCCTCGCTAGTAAAAAACCACCAGAGAATATAAAATAATAAACAAAAAAACAACAATATATTAAACCATATTATAATAATAAGAGTATCCAAAACATGATATAATGATATGAAATGTGAATCATCAAATCTAATGATAAATAAATAATAGATCCCCTCATGTGGAGAATAAATTATATAAAGTATGAGAAGATATGAAATTGGAATGTAGTGTAACATCCAATAATCAGTATCTATCTTGGCCTCACTTAATTTCATCCTTCCACCCATTCTAAACCAAAATCTATAGTTCCATTTCCAATTACTGGATCCCTGATCATAAAATCTATCCACACACACTAACATTCTCATGTAGGGTATGAGATTAAATCATATTAGAGAACCACCAATAGGTTCCTAATATGTGTGCATAATATATATAAGTGTATTCCATGAAAATGTATAGTCCAAAAGTATAAAATAAGAAATCATAAAAGTGAACAAATATTTTGGGTCATTGAAGTCCAACACTACCTTATTCAGATCTCTATTAGAAGGAAATACATATGTTGTCCGAATGTACACATCCAAAAAATCATCTATCCACATCCCCTTTGAAGGAATTATCATGCCCACATTTTTGTGAAACAATCATCTCATCACAACTCGTAACATGTAGGAAATCCCCACATCACACGTCATCCCAATATGATAGATTAATGGAAAAATCATACTATATGTCGACCAAATATAATGGCTCCTGAGAAGACCATCACTTAATCCACACCACCTCTTAGTGAGTTACTAGACCATATGGTTCAACATAGTAAGTCAATTAAAATGATAAAGAAACCACACATGTGACACATAATTATAAAATAATTTAGTTTATAATCATGTAATGTCAAGAAATATTCATATAACCAATACACTTCCACGTGTGAATCATATCAATCATAGGTCTCATGGGATTACACACAAACCCACCACATGTAAAAAATACTAAACATATGTCTCTTGAGTAAACACACACACACACCACAAAATCATTTTAACAAAATTTAAAAATTTCTTATATGGTGAAGAACTCTCTACCCCAAACAGGTCGTTGTCTGCATCATGATTTTCCAAGAGTCGGTTCCTAAACATGCTCTTGCATTAACTGGAACATACCCATATGAAAAAAGTCCCTAAAATAAATTCCCAATCTAAAATTATGTGAGTTGTAGAATGAGATTCTGGAAGCGAATCATTCTAATATGGTAAAACCATATCAAATACCTTGCAACAACCAAAAAGAATGTTAGATATATGTCTGGATGTAGGAATAGATCATTTCACTCCTAGAACAATGAGTAGAGAATTGAGATTGAGATCCCCACGAGGAAAGATCAATACAAATAATACCATAATGGAATGGATCACCCTAGTTCATTGATAAAAGAATAAAGATAGGCTATGTTTCCACCATAGATTTATCTAGAATATTTATGGTTATGAGGAATATATAAATAGACAGAGGGATGAAGAATAACAGAGAGAATAACTGAGTCAATAATATATTAAAAATTAATCCATGAAGTTGAAAATTGTTCTGAAATTTGAAAACACGAAACCTATGAAAATTTATAGCCAAATAAATCATTTTATATTTCTAAAACCAGTGCCAACTCGACATAGTGATTCCCACCATGACCATGATAGTCGCGACCATGATTTTCCAAAGAGATACACCATAGAGAGCCACTATGGAGTGGTTTCAAAACCATTACTTTTTTAGACTCACCATTACCTCCACCATATCATGTTGAGGATACTCTGGTTGTGGTCTATAGGGGTAATTATAGTGCTACATTACCCAGAGTATTCCCATCTATGAGCATATTGTTCCTTCCTGCTTCAAACATGCATTATTTGGGTAGAAAACAACAAACACCATGCATGGTCCTACTCATGGTGTACCATGAAATGTCCAAATACACTATTTATGCACCCAAAACCTCCAAATAATCCTCAATATATGTTAAAATATAGAGAACCATACCTTTTATACATAGATGTTACATCTTTTATTATGATTGTTAATTACATTACACAAACACATGCATCAGGATCGTAACGATATAGTGACACTGGAAACATGGTAACATAATAATTGATTCACAAGAGTTCTATGTCATCTCACACTTATTTTCTCATTACTATTACCATTATTAGACATAGAACACATAATAACTATCATTAATAACTAGGGAAAACAATCATAATAAAGGGTGATCATAGATGTTCAGTCAGGGTAAACATGGGGAATATAAAAAAATAACATGATTATAAGGTAATGAAAACACGAGAATAATATATGAGAATTATACTATCCATATTAATGATAAAAAAATTGACTCATGGAATTAATATTTTAAGTTCACAAGAAAAGAATTATATGTAAATCAAATAACATTAACTAACCGAGTATAATATTGACATAAGACAAGGATTTTTGACATAAACATAAGAATAAAATATCATTTCCCCAGTAGTCAAGGATTACTTCCAAGGATATCATAGTGGAATGGGTTCACTACCAAAACTATCATAGTAGTTAAGGACAACTCACATTACTATCATAGTAGACATAATACCTTATTTAACTGAGATCACTCCATATTCTAGTCATATTTATCTCCTTATATTTCAATATTTACCAAATAAATTGGAGGGAGGAAAAGGTACCACCCCCCGTATAATGAAAATCACACATACATGTGACCCCAAATCATTAAACACTAATCATATTAGAGACCATGAAATTAAATGGGTTTTATAAACATTTAATTATAAAATGAACTAGAAATAAAACATGTTTCATCATCATTTCATCATTTCATCAAAGCATAACTCAAGGAAAAAGAATCAGGCTTCCAGATAATTTTACCACCATATAACCCATGGAGGAGAAATAGGCTTCATAAACATCAGATCATGCTAAAGAGAAACCATATATAAAAGGAATAACTATTGAATCATTAGAATATATCCCTAGTAAATCATAAGTAACATAAAAGGATGTCATCTTGGATGGAAGATGATTTTGAAAGATCACTTGGAATGTTTCTTGAGAAAAATAACCTCCCATTGAAAATAACATTTAATACCAAAATTTCCTAATATATTTATGAAATAATTTTGTTCTAAAACAAACTATTAAAATTATAAAGTAAACTTTATGAAATTAGATGGTCATGATGGAAGGATATTATGTTCATGTCATACATATTAATATAAATATTCCTTTCAAATATATAGTAAAATACAAACAAGAATTGTTTGAATAATGAAATGATGGTCCCCTTTAATTTAATTTTAAAAAATAAAATAATTAAAATGTATATAATCAATGAATATATAGTAGTAAAAAATTCATTATAATGATTTTTTTTGGAAAAAATGTATATAGATGAAAAATTTATTTTTGACTTAAGATTATAGGTGAATAATATAATGCATTTCCCAAAGAATTCAAATTGAGAAAAAAATAACATACTACATTGATATTATTTTGATTCATAAGACTAATTAAAGATTAAAATCGAAATAAACATTAAACATAATTAAAATAAGTATATAACATATATAACAAGTCAAAAATATGAATATTCACCTAGTAATATAATGTAGGTTCATGAAAAAAACACATGTACCAAATAAGTAATATTTGAGATAATTTTTTTTACATTTTTTCTCGATATCCTTGGTAAATGTTAGAATCTAAAAATTAATAAATATATATTTATTATAAATATATTATAGAAAAATAATTATATATATAATATCATATTTTATTTACTTATGACCTTTTATTATATGTTAATTAACATTTCCTTGTTAAAATATTATTTTGGGGAATAACTTTTATGCCTTTCATGTATGTCTTGATTTGTTATTTTTGGTCCTCTTAATTTTATCATGGTTCCACTATCTAATGAATTTTAACCATGATTTAATTATCTAATATATTCAGTTTATATGTATTTATACAAATCCATAAAATCTAGAGATAGAAAATGAAATATATTATTCATCGAGATGACATGCCATACGTACACATGAATGCTATTTCTATTTTATCAACAGATGAAAGGAAAGAAAGTAAAATGATACAATAACATTATAAATTCATTTACATGTAATTTATATCACATATATTAATTAAAGTTTCTGAAATTATGTTCCATGAAATGTGTTAGTGAAAAAAAAATAACGTCACTTCATAAGGTTGTAATCTGTCGAGCACATGAACGACATTATCATGTTCCCCATAGAATAAATAATAATATGGTATATGTGGTATAATAATTATAGAAGTATAAATTATTTAAAAACATCATATATATATATATATATATCCATCTAATCAATCCTCAATACTATCCATGTAAAACCAAAATGAAAAACACATAACATCAGTTCGTGAGGTGGTAGTCCATTTTATAGATGAGAAAAATAATTTCTTTCCAACAGGTTGGGAGGTATTAAGGTATACATGGTATTATAATTAAAAATATATAATAATATCATAAATATCATATATAAAATTTAAATCTATCATTATGTTGTGAAGGGGTAGTCTTCAATACACATGAATGATGATTTTGTATCCCATTTAATGGAACATGAGATAGATTTTGGTCGGAGTGGATACTCAAGAGGGGGGTGAATGGAGTTCAACTTAAAATTTATGTTAAAACATTTATGGCTAAGAAAACTTCATATTTTAAAAATGTCCCAGTCAATTAAGGAAGTAGAAATGTAAATGTTCAATTGGTCAATAGGTTTCTCAAAGGGTGACTAATCCTTAGATGAATCAGGGTAGAACCCCAATTCAACTTTTGAAACTAGTTTAATGAATTAAAAAAATTCACACCCTAAACAAAACTAACTATCAAAGTGTATGAAAAAATAGTTTTATGTTTTAGAAAATGTAAGCAGTAGATAATTTCAAAACAGAGTATATGAATATTTTCACCACAATGTAAACAAGAGGTTCAGTCTCAAGCCGAGACCTAATCCTCTCCACTTGGTGATCACCTGCCACCAAGCAGTTTGAATTAAAATTCGATAGACACCCTATATCAGGATTTACAATATTTATCACAAACTGTCCAGGGAACACACCCTCTACCAAAATTCTTCATGGGATAGACAAAAATACAGACCACACATGGTCTCTTCCATAATTATACGTGGGAAACCCAGATAAGGTGAAGTTTGATGTGAGGATATTTAATGTCCTCCAGTTCAAGCACATGAGACAATGTGTGATATGAAAAAACACACACATTATTAAAAGATGTAAAATAAAGTAACACAATAGAGCAGTTATGATGGAAAAGATTTTACAAGGCTCAATGTGTTTGCAGTTCGACTCTTGACTCCTTGGAATGAGAAATGTTGATGTTCGAGCCAATCTCTGGAATTTGTTTCGAAAATAGAGTGTTGCAACTCCATGTTCAATATTGCAGTGTTCTGCTTCTGATGTTGATCAAGAGTTGATGAAGCACATAATTTAGGAATGAGTTTATCCCATAATGATCTTTGTGATGCTTGTGGGTTCAGGATCTTAGTACTGGATGGTTCGGAATTTTTTATCTGACATGTAAGCTCTATCACACTTCTCATGCAACCCTTTCCTCTTGTCCACTTATATGTTACTCTTCTTGTTTGTATCCTGAGTCCTCTTCTTATATCGTGGTCTCCCTTTTTATATTTTAGGTCCTACAATGGTAATGAGTATATCACGTGTATGATTTCTCGTACCTCGTACTATGCACGATATTGTATTCTGAAACATTTATAGTCAACATTAACTAATGTTAGAGCATTTATTTTATCAACTATGACCGTTAGAAAAGTATTTTAGAAATTTACAAAGTATGGGAGAAGAAGCATCGGTAGACTGGTAACGGTAGCCTTCATATCAGTAGACTTCAATAGTATGTGTACATTGGAAAACTCCAATTATAACCTTTAACAGTATGCTCACACCACTAACCATGTAACTGTGACCTTGTCGCGGTAATCCTGTAATGGTGATCTTGTAGCAGTGACCATATAACGGTAACCTTTTATCGGATACCATGTAGCTGTAACCTTATAGCAGTAACCTTATAACACTAAGCTAGTAACTATAACCTTGTAGAGGTAACCTTGTATCAGTATACTTGTAACTGTAACCTTGTAGCGGTAACCTTGTAACGGTAAGCTTTTAACAATAACCTTGTAGCGGTAACCTTGTAGTGGTGAGGATATAACGGTATCCTTTGTACTTAGATAAATTTTGCACTGTAAGCTTAACCAATCAAGCAATTATATTAAAGATATATGAATACTACTCCATAGGAACGGGAAACCATAATGAAATATGATTAGAATATAACGAAGACATGATTCTCACTTAAATGAAAAAAATAATTTGGGTTTATAAAAACACGATTTGAGATTATAAAAATATGATTTGGGATTATCAAAACAGGTGAGTCCAACAATCTCCCCCTTTTTGATAATCCAAAATTATAGCATTTCTAAGAGTTTTGAATCAAGTTAAAATACATCTGCTAATGTCATTGAATTAGAGTATTTATGTTTTGAATATTTTCTCCCCTGTGAGAAAGAAATCTTCCCTTTTTCTCCACTTATATATTTCCTCCCCCTTTGTGATTAAAAAAAAGCATTTAGAAAAAAAATATTGGAAAGAGATAATATTTATTAATAAAACAGGAGTGCATTACAAAAATGGATACACCAATCCCTATCAACTAAGACAGTTCACACTCAATCCACATCAGATATTCCCAGAGGAGCTTTGTCCTTGGAGGCTGAGGATGCAGGTGCTGAAGGTGGAGGGATGGGCCAAGGGATAGCAGTTAGAAAGGTCAGAGGAGTGGAAACCGAGGAATCACTAGACCTATAATGAATAGATCTCTATGTAATCGCGGGGGTCAAGCTTCTGATGTCTTGGGTAGGAGTCATCAAAGGAGAAGCACTGGTGGAACCTGAAGTAGCTGAAGAAGTAGACAGAGCAGGAGGAACAATGATTGGAGTGTAGTTCACAAGGATGAAAGGCAAGAGAAGATTCCTGAAGTCTATAATGATACTACCACCTCTCTCCATAGCATAAATAAAGTCATCCTTATTCTCTATTAATTTCGCCAATGTAGGAGTCAATTCTCTAAGTCTTCTAACCTGATTCTTAAAGGCCTGAGTGACAGGTGGGACCCTTAAGTTTTCCAACAACAACTTGAAGTGACCATCCATCTGATGTTTTCTATACACCCATTTTTAGTAGAAATCAACTTGATCCATGATGGCCTTCTGATCCTGAGTAGCTTCCCTTAAATAATTTCCCCCAAGATTATGAATTTCCCTATTGATGGAAATGTCTTGAGATTTTGAGGAATTTCCACCAGAGAACATTTCCAATTCTTCTCTGAAAATGGTCCTGAATGATTCAATGTCAATTGGTGGAGAATTTGAAGTGGAAGCAGATGCAGCTAGAGGAGCCCGAGAGAAGGCTACTATTTCCTTGAATGATTTTGTTAGCCCACTTATCAGTCTTTTGACATCATCATCTTTCCCTTTCACATGTGTTTCAATATATTTCTTGAAATCATCAAACACTGTGACCATTTTTTGAACTATACTTTTGAAATATGCAAGGTCTTTGTCCACATGGGTCCTGGAAGCCATATAAGCATCTAATTTGGAAATAGATTGTTTAACAGAAACCATAGAATCTGCCAACTCACTGATTTGACTCTGGTATTGCCTTACTTCCTGGAGTAGAGTATATTGAATACTAGAGTGAATTTTCGCTAAGTAAGATGCTATATTCTAATGAGATAGAGAAAAATATTTTTACACTTCTAAAGACCAATCCCTTGACCCTTTTTTAGGTCCGATTTCAGGGATTCAAGATCAGTTTTTCTGACATAGTCTTGAGGGAAAGTTGTTTCTAGAGGGAAAAAGTGAGTTTTGGCACTGAATGTCTTCTGTTAGGCCTCTGATATTCTGAGTCATCATAGACTAGACCCAGCACCATAAATCTAGGGTCCTCAGACCAACCTTATATTTAATGCAAAATAGAAACTGAGCCTGTAAAAGCAGGTTCATCCCCCTCAATCTGACCAATCTCCTGATTGACCACATTCATTTCCTCCAGACATGCTTGATCAACTGCAACATCAAGAAGGTTAACTTCCACTTCCACTTCCACTTCAGAATCTTCAACTCCTTCCAAGATGTGTCCAACATCAACTGAATCAATAGCTTCTTCTTCTGATCCACTTTCTACCGTTTCTTTATGTCTTATTAGAGAACTAAGAATTAAACATTCCTCTTAATTTTCAGCAGCATCTATATCAAGGTCAGCATGACTTGATTCAGAGTCCTCATCCTCATCTTAGGTATCTCTAACTTCTCTTAAAACAACTTCAACCCCTTCTTCTTCACTGGTCTCCTTATCACTATCCTATAGGATATCTTCCATTCTAGGCAATATCTTTGGTGGACTAGGATCACCAAAGGATACTGTAGTCATATGAGAATTGGAGGGAAGGTCAGGGTCACTTCTGTCACTTATAGGAGAGTCCTCTCTTCCTTTCACAACAACAACTTCCTCTTCTTCTACATCTGAATATGCATGCTCTAATTCACCAGGATTAAGACCAGGGTCTCTCTTATCGTTAGGCCTAGTAGGATGAGTCACATGATTAAACTCTTCATACACCATAGCTCATCATTCACCCATCTCCTCACCCAAGGATTCCAGTTAATCTTCATCATCTTTCAGATTAATTTGGTGATGCAATGGTTGTCTTGTGCAACAACAATTTCTTCCTTATCACCAGCAACTCCTTTCAATTTCAACATAAGAGATATATGCTTGGCATAGAATAGAGCATGTTATTTGGAAATAGGCTTGATCATACATTCCAACTGATCCATTAGCAACCAACATAGGTTGATCTTATGTCCATGGTTCATAAAATATAGAATGAATATGTACTGATATTTCAAAATAGTGAAGTCTCCTCTCCTTAGACTTATCACAGGCTAAACAAATTTGAATAGAAGCTTATCCTGTCCTTCCATCTCATCTACAATGAATTTCCTAATAATTACATTTCCTATTAATTCAGCTAATTATTCTTCATATAAAAAGAACTCACTAGTGGGAGGTACCACTTTTTAGTAATAGGCATAAATTCCATCATGAGGAATCCCTAAACACTCACCCAATTCAACAGAGGAGAAACATAAATTTACTCTGGAAATCATTCCATGCTCATCCTCAGACTATTCAAAGTGTATATACACATAAAAGTACTTCACCAACATCAGGTAATAGGGTCCAGTGTCATTTGCAAGACATTCAACCCAGCCCTGAGCTTCCAGTGATTTAATCACTAACGACCGGCTTGACAACAGCCACTCTGAACTTAATTTCTTCTCAACTACTATCTCCTACATGGATAAATGCGGGTTCAGTACCCTTTCCACAGTCTGGCTTCTGCTACTTGATTTAGTTGTAGTTTTCTTATGATCAGGTGCATCTCCTTCATCACTGATCAGCGGCCACTTCAATCTAACCATTAATCCGGAGCGGTTCGAGGTTTCAGTGGAGGATTAGGTTCTGTGATTTTAGAGAAATAGGTTCAGAGGAGGATTTCATGTGGATCAAAATGTGGTCTATGTTCTATTTTTATCATTTAGGGATCGATAAATAAAATAGAAAAAATAAAAAAGTAATAGCAGAATAACGATTCAGATTCCGGTTGAGAGCGAATAAAACGCAATGTCCCAGACTTCGAATGTCCATCAATAATGAGGTATTTGTTAGGTCTAATGGTGAGATCTTAACAGTGAGGTCCTAATAGTGAGGTCCAATGGTGAGGTCCAAATAGTGAGGCCCAACGGTGAGATCCTAATAGTGAGGTTTTAACTGTATAGTTCTAACAGTTTATCATACATAACTCATGTGTGATGTAATTTAACCTCTCATAATTTAAAGGCTTTGTGAATAAATCAGCCAATTGGTGTTCAATACTAATGAATTCAAGATTAATATCACCCTTTTGAAAATTATATCTCAATAAGTGATGTCTTACATCAATATGCTTTGTTCTAGCATGAGATACTAGATTCTTAGAGAAGTTAATATCACTTGTGTTGTCATAGTTTATAGTGAAATATTTGAATTGATATCCATAGTATACTAATGTGTGTTTCATCCATAGAATTTGAGCACAACAACTACTAGTAGCTATATATTCAACCTCTGTAGTAGATAATGCAACAGAATTATGTTTCTTACTACACCATGATACTAGTGACTTTCCTAAAATGTGACATGTTCCAGTGGTGATCTTTTTATCTAACTTACAACCAGCAAAGTCTACATCAGAATAACTTATTACATCAAAAGGCTATCCTCTTGGATAAAATAACCCTAAATTTATAGTATAATTGAGATATTTAAAAATAATTTTAACCGCATTTAAATGAGATTCTTTGGTATTGGCTTGAAATCGAGCACACTTGCATACACTTTACATAATATCAGGTCTACTAGTAGTAAGATAAAGTAGACTCCCAATCATACCTCTGTAATTGGTTTGATCTATTGGTTCTCCAATTTCATTAGAATCCAATTTTCCAGTGGTACTCATAGGTGTATCACTTCCTTTACTACTATATAAACCAAATCGTTTTAAAATATCTTTAATATATTTATTTTTATTTAAAATAATACCACCTTTGTTTTGAAAATTTTGAAATCCAATGAAAAGTTTCAGTTCCCCTGTTAAACTCATTTCAAATTCATTTTGCATCATTGACCAAAAATCAGTACATAAAGAATATTTAGAAGATCCAAAAATTATATCATCTACATAAATTTTCACTATTAAAACATCTTTGTAAATCCTTTTAACAAAGAGAGTAGGATCTACTATTCCTTTTGTAAAACATTTTGAAATAAAAAAACAACTGAGTCTGTCATAGCAAACTCTTGGAGCTTTCTTTAGACCATATAAGGCTTTAGACAGTTTAAAAACACGATTTGGAAAATGGGGATTTGTAAATCGAGGGGTTGTTCAATAAATACATCTTCAATTATATATCATTTTAGTAATTCGCTTTTGACATCCATTTGATAATGTTTGAAATTCAGATGATCTGAATATGTAAGTATTATCCGAATGGCTTCTAGTCTAACTACATGAGTGAGGGTTTCCTCGTAGTATTTTCCTTATTATTGACTATAACCTTGTGAAACTAGTCCAGCCTTGTTTCTAACTATATTTCCAGACTCATTAACTTTTCTCCTAAACACCCATTTAGTGCTCATGGTTATGGTGTCCTTAGGTCTGTCTACCAGTTCCCAAACATTTTTTCTAAACTGATTCAATTCTTCTTGGATAACCATCACCCAAAATTCATCATTGATTGCATCATTAATGTTTATAGGTTCAAGCTGTGAAAGAAAATCTATATTTTCAATAGGGTTTCTCAGAGAAGCCCTAGTTTGTGTCCCACGGTTTAAATCACATACTACATCATCTAATGGAAGATTCCTCAGAGTTCGAATACCTATAGAAATAGTTGAACTAGACTCCTTATGGTTTTCTATTGGTTCAGACTCAATAGGTGCATAATCTGGATCATTATAGAAGTGGTTACTTTTACAGGAGGTTCACTATCATTAACATTAAGATCTATAATTGACATATCTTCCTCAAGATATTCGAGAGAGGTTTTGGGTTCATGTGGATTGGTCTCATCAAACATGACATGAACTGACTCTTCCACAAATTTGGTTTTGTTATTGAATACTCTATAGGCTTTACTCGATATTGAGTACCCTTGGAAAATTCCTTCATCACTTTTGGAAAAAAATTTGTCAAGATTATCTTCAGTGTTAAGGATAAAGTCTTTGTAACCAAATACTCTAATATAATTAACCTTAGCCTTCCAATTATTCTATTTCTCATAAGGGGTCTTCTTAAGAACCGTAATCAAGACTCTATTAATAATTTAACAAGCTGTATTAATTGCTTTAGCCCAAAAGTAATTCGGAAAATCATATTCATTTATCATTGTCCTAGAAATCTCTTGAAGAGTCATATTTCTTCTTTCCATGAATCCATTATATTGAGGTGTTTTAGGAGCAGATAATTTGATACTATAGCCATTGTTTGAGCAATAAGATTCAAACTCTCAATTTTCAAACTCACATCCATGACCACTTCTCAGGGTCTTGATCCTAAGTCCACTAAGATTTTCTACAGACTTGGAAAATTTGATAAAATAAGAACAAGCTTCACTTTTGTGAGACAGAAAATATACCCAAGTGTACCTAAAAAAATCATCTACAAGAACATAAACATAGTGTTTCCCATTTAAACATGAAACTCTTGATGGTCCAAAAAAATCCATGTAATTCAACTCAAGCAATTGAGAAGTAGAAACTTCTTTCCCTGGTTTGAAATAAAATTTCTGTTTTTTCCCTTTTGACAAGGATTGCACACTTTATTAAGAGGGAATTCCAATTTAGGTAAGTCAATAAATAAACCTTTCATAGTCAGTTTGCTAAGTGTGTGCACATTACAATGTCCTAGTCTTATAAGCCACAACTAGGATTCCTTATGAAACACATTTAAACAAGAAACATTTTTCTTAGCTAAAGAATTTAAGTCAATATCATATACATTCTCATTTCTGAGAGAAGTAAATATTAAATCATTTTTAGAACTAAAAACATTACATGCATCATTTTCAAACATTGAAATTAAAACCATCATCAGACAACTAAGAAATACTTAGCAGATTGTATTTGAACCCATCAACAAAAAGTGATTTTGAAATTAATACAGAATTAGGGTTACCAATCTGGATGAAGCTAACAATTTTCCCTTTAGCATTATCACCAAATGTGAAATATCCACCATCAACTATAATCATAATTTTGAAACATGAATAGTCTCCTATCATATGTCTTGAACATCCACTGTCCAAGTACCACAGAGCTCTATAAGAACTCTTTAGAAAATTTTCCTATAAAACATATTAGACATATGGTAACATTGGTACCCAGATCTTCTTGGGTATAGAGAGGCTAGAAAGTAATTCTTTAGTAACCCATACTCGTCTCACAGATTTCCTATAATCAACAAATATATTTTTAGACATAAACACTTTGTTTGGTATTTTAGAGAATTTTTTTTGATGAAATGGTCCTGAACATGAAATAGCCGTGAATTGTCTAGATTTTGGAACAAATATGTTTTTAATAAACCTTATCTATCATGGTTGATATTCTAGAACAATTTTATATTTTGGGGAATCCTTATTCCAAGAAACTGATTTAAGGTATCTCTACAAGCAGTAAATTTCTCAAGATATCTCCTTAATTGTTAATTGGATAATTTGAGTTCAGTATTATATTTTAACAGCTGAGTACATTTTTCTTTATAAATATCCAGATCAGATTTTTAATTAGTATTTAAAACATGTTGTCTTTCTCAATATCCTCATCACTTTCTGAGTATTCATTTGTGGAAGTATCTACAGGAGCTTGAAATTTGTCTTCATCCTTGTTCTATGAGGTAGTAGTCTTAAATGCTACAGATTTATTCCTTGGCTCTTCATCTACTTCTTGATTGACCATAAGTTATTCTTTATAAATCACAAGCCTTCCAATTAGTTGCTTCACTGGATGTTTTCCTATGTCCCAAGATTCTCAGATGGAAACAGAAGTCCCTCTCCTTCGGTCAGGTAAGCATCAAAACAGCCTCATAATCTGGTCCTTGCTGTCCACTGGTTCTCCAAGAAGACTCATAGTATTCACTATCACATTGAACTAGATATACATGTCAAAAATGAGTTCATTAGGCTTCATTTTAATGTTATCATATTTAATCATGTAAGTATTTAATCTCATTTATTTAACATTGGTTGTTTTTTTATGAGAAATGGATAAAGTATCCCAAATTTCATATGCAGTTTTACAAGAAAATATTCTAATGAATTCTACATCACTTAGAGAATATTATAAATCATTCATTGCTTTACAATTATTGTTATATGTGGCATTAGTCAACAGAGACCATGTGTCTCTAGCAGTAGCGTGTAATAATTTTTTGTTCTTCAATTGTGTCCTAGATTTCTGGTCCCATGCTCTCTAGATACATTTTCATTTTTAATTTTGACTGATCATAGTTATTACCATTAAAGAAAGGTTTCATGTTAGTAGCAGAAAACTCAACTATATTTTCCATAATTAATCAGAATATTAATGAATTGAAAATTTAGATATGACAGAAATTTTATGATCTTTAAGATAGAACTATAATAATAGTTAAAAAAAGTTTGCACACTGGATAAAAAGACCTTTGATACCAAATGTTGGATGGAGTGGTTACTAAAGAGGGGGGTGAGTTGAGTTCTATTTCAAATTTATCTTAAAAAATTTATGGTTACAAAAACCCCCAATTTTAAAAATGGCCCAGTTAATTAAGGTAGCATAAATGTAAATGCTCAATTGGTCAATAGGTTTCTCAAAGGGTGATTAATCCTCAGATGAATCAATGTAGACAACCAATTCAAATTTTTAAACATGTTTAATGAATTAAACAAAGACACACACTAACCAAAAGTAACTATAAAAGTGTAAGAAAAAATAGTTTTATGTTTTAGAAAATGTAAGTAGTTGATAATATCAAAACAGAGTATATAAAGATTTTCAAAACAATGTAAACAAAAGGTTTATTCTCAACCTGAGACCTAATAATCTCCACTTGGTGATCACATGCCACCAAGAGTTTGTATTAAAATTTGATACACAGCCCGTATTGGGCTTTACAACAGTAAACAAAAACTATCTAGGGGACACACCCTCTACCACTGTTCATCATGGGAAAGACAAAAAACAAACCACACACGGTCTCTTCCATAGTTATATGTGGGAAAAATAGATAAGTAGAAGTTTGATGTGAGGATAGTTAATATCCTCCAGTTCATGCACAGGAGATAGTGTGTGATATAAAAAGACACAAAAACTTCTCAAAGGTGTATAATAAAGAAACACAATAGATAACTTATGAGGATAAAGAGTTTATAAGGATATATGTGTTTTTAGTTTGGCTCTTGACTCCTTGGAATAAGAAATGTTGATGTTTGAGTCAATATCTGCAATTTTTTCCAAAACAGAGTGTTGAAACTCGAGGTTCAGGATTCAATTGTTCTGCTTCTGATGTTCATCAAGAGTGGATGAAGCAAAGATGTCAGGAATGAGTTTATCCCAGAATGATCTTCGTGATGCTTGAAGGTTCATGATCTTATTACTGGATGGTTCGACTTTTTTAATATGGAAAGTATGCTCTATCACACTTCTCATGAAACCATTTATTCGTGTCCACATATATGTTACACTTCTTATTTGTATCCTCAATACTCTTATTATTTCATGGTCTCCATTTTTATATTTGATTTCCGACAATGGGAATGAGTAGATCACATGCATTCTTTCTCGTACCTCGTACTGTCCATGACATTGTCTCCAGAAAGGATTACAATCAGCATTAATTAATGTCAGAGCATTTATTTCATCAAATATGATCATTAGAAAATTATTCTTGAAATTGAAAAATTATGAAATAATAAGCATCTGTTGACTGGTAATGGTAGCCTTCATATCAGTAGACTTCAACAATAGGTGTACATTGGAAAACTCCAACTGTATCCTATAACAGTATGCTCACACCAGTAACCATGTAACAGTGACCTTGTCGCGGTAATCCTGTAACAATGATCTTTTAGCGGAGACCATATAATAGTAACCTACTAACGGAGACCATGTAGATGTTACCTTATAACAGTAACCATGTAATTGTAATCTTTTAATTGTATCCTTTTAGCGGTAACCTCGTAGCGGTAACCTTGTAATTGTAATATTATAGAAGTAACCTTGTAATAGTAATCTTGTAAATATAACCTTGTAGCGGTAACCCTGTAGTGGTGAACGTATAACGATAAGCTTTGTATTTAGATAAATTATGCACTATAATATTAACAAATCATGTAATGGGATTGAAGATATATGAATATTACTCCATATGAATGGTAAATGATAATGAAACATGATTAGCATAGAATGAAGACATGATTCTAACATAAATGAAAAAACAAGATTTGGGATTATCAAAACATGATTTGAGATTATAAAAATATGATTTGGGATTATCAAAACAGGTGAGTCCAATAATATATATAGTTTATGTTTTAAACATAATAATAACTATTTATATTTAAGATATTTTTTATATAATATAATAAAAATTGAATAATATTTTTTTGGAGATATAAGAGGATGTAAAAAAAATGCATTGTTTAAAATATAACATCTTCTTAGGAAAACCTTTTTAGGTTTAACTTAATGCCTCCCTATATTAGATTTATGGTTTCAATAATTATTCCATTATTAGGGGTGGTAATTAATGAATAGATTTGGGTAGGCATTGGGTGATAAAAAGGGTTATGGAAATATGAATAAGTGGAGAGGGGGTGGCCTTTTCTAAGTTAGGCAGGGGACATAAATTGAATTTTTGAAATGAATAAAGTGTGACCATATTATTTAGATGCCAAAAGGTTCAAAAATAGTTTATTATAATAAATTACCATTTATAAGGCCTTAATATGTCTATAAAACGGGTTTTGAAAATGTTAATTTTTCATTTTGAATATTATAAGTTTTGTTTAACCCATGGGAAACTCGTTTTAACCATAACCGTGATAAATAATTTTTACTTTTTTTTCTATTAATTATGAAAAATTTATCTTCAACTATAATATAATATAAATTATTATGATTTGAAAATATTTAATCCCTTATTAAAAATTAAACTAACAGAAGTGGAAAAATTAAAAGTAAGATTACTCTTGTAGAAGAGTGGAAGAAGTTGTTTTCCAAAGAGAAATTTTTCAAAAGATTAAAATAGTTTGATAACAAAATTAAATATAAAATTATTTATAATGAATTAAATTGGATTAAAATATATTTAATTGATCAAATATTACTTTTAAAACACTATTTAATTGAAATGTATCTTTTAAGTGCTTTGAATGAAAATAAAAGATATTAATAAATCTATTATTTTTCATTATCCATTTAGAAATTTACCTTTTTAGAGGATTGTAAAAAATTTATTGCAAGATAGGTTTTAACATATTATTTTTAAAATTTATTTCATTTTTTGAAATAAAACTTATAAAAGTAGAAAAAAATAATTTTAATATAAGTGTGAAAAATACAAGAAAATAACTTTTTAGAAAATATAGTTTTGAAGTGTAAAATTGGGCCTTTTCTTATCTCATTCATTGAAAAAACAAAAGATAAATCTTAAATATTTGATTGAATATAAAATATATATATTTAAATAAAATTATTATTAATGATTTATTTATTTAATTTATTTAGCAAAAATATGTTCCTGCATATAAAAATAGTTTTTCAGAAAAATATTTACTTTAATTAAAAATGGATTTTATATTATTTTATAATTAATTTTTCTCTAAATAAATAATTTTATATACGTGGGTTAAACATATATTTTCATAATTTATTTCATCATATTTATACCCTCAATTCAAAATAAAGGTGATAATCATGATTTTAAATAAAAATATTTTTATAGTATGTTGCATTTCGTTATAACTCGATGTTGCGTATCATGTTAACTAGCGAAGACAATTAAATTTATTTAGAAAAAAATATTTGAAAAAAGATTAGGGTGTTACATAAACTATTATAAGGCTTAAAAACAAAAATTAAGAGATTTCATAATATAAGTTAATTTACCTAATTATAAAAGGGAGTCACAAATCTACCCTTATAATGACTTCTCATACTCTTGAAGTACCTCTAGCAGTCTTACTCAAAAATCACAGACCGTTGATCCCGTAAATCAAAATACATTTATGAAGATTCATATGTAATCTATCCACACTACAAAAGATAATGAATTATATGAACTCTCATCCCTCACAAAACATTATCACACAATTGAAAAATCCGAGTTGGTCATGACACATATGATGCATCTGGTTCCAAATCAACGTCCTCACAATTGATCAAATGCACTGTAACATTCCGAACTCCTAAAACCATAATATGGTAGTTATATTACATTATTGGTATAGACTAAAATAGTTCCAATATGACCCAACAACTTATTATTCACGGAATACTATATTTATACAAACATTAAATTTGAAAACATAACATACAACATTAAAAAACGATGACATCATAATTATCCCTTATATCATATCCCTGAAAATCACACATAGTAATCCTCTATATTTCATAGGGAAACAGAGAAAAATAATTTTAAAATCATATTATCAATAAGTATTATTATAAAATAAAATCCATCCTTACAAAAACATGGAATTAGTGATATGGAATGAATAAATGAATAGCTTGAATCCATACTCATCAAAAATTGAGGACAATCTATATCCATGAAAATAGATAAAAACATTGATAAAAATAATAATTTTTCTCATAAATATGGAATGCAAATTTTTTGACTCAAATTCATCCACTCGGGGAATTTTTCTAATACACTATCTTATTATGGGAAGTGTATTACACAAAAACCCAAATTTTCTTATCTCATGATACATGTCATTTCATAGAGGGGATATATAATTATGGACCCCACTCGTCACTTGATTATGTTTAATTCATTCCATATTAGAGTCATAAAAACCATTCATAATATTACCTACATAACCCCTGGAAAAATAAACACACACACACACATATATATATATATCGATAAATAAGAAAAAATACTTTCCCATTGAATAGAATATTCTGTATGTCTAGGAGAACACTCATTAATCAACTAATGTTTTGTATTATTATCATTGTAATAAATAGTACCCCTAATAATGAAATATAAGGAAATGATAAATTTAATATAATGGGTTCTCCATAGAAGATAGTAATTGGGATTAATTGTTAAATTTTTTAGGAGACTAAAGAAATTGTAGGAATAACTCTTCATCATGATTTATTAATATTGTGTGAATATTTCCATGATTATCCCATTGGAGTGTCATTATAGATATGTAGTCTTTATCTCACTCAACATATATTATAAAAATGATTGATCTAATGCTCAATCCACCCTTTTTAGGTTGATTTACACAAGGTGAATATGCTCCAAACCAATATACAATTTCCAATAACCAGATAGATAGGTATTTTATAGGAAACTATACAAACGTTTGTTTTACAAAAAAACTAGGATAATTATTCCACTATGGAAATGAATGTGTTTTGTATTGGTTTTTGTAGCTATTGAATCAAAATAATATAATAGATGGATAAAAATAAATAAATCAATTTTCATTAAACATCACGAGTAATGTGGTAAAAATTTTCCATTTAATTGCATGCACTCCGCAAAAGGAAATAGGTGGTGAATGTGACATGAGTAAAAAAGAAGTAAAATTGAGATGGAAAACCCCCACTTATGGGTCATGTAGAATTTCAATCAAAACCCCATGAAATAAATGGATTAAAATTAATCATTAAATACAATGAGTAAATATATTTTCTCATACAACATCTAAAATAAGAATTATTTAAATAACATAATGGAATTTAGGTGCATAATACAAAACAGTTCTCAAAGAGAGTAATTTGATATGGAAAAACCAATCCACTTCTAAAAACCACCCAAAGAATACTTTAAAATACTGTATAATAAACATAATTATATTAATAACATAACATAAGACCCTAATCATTTCAATTTTCATTTATTATCTTCATAAGCAGTCACACTCTTTATGAATTCTACCAATTTTTCATATTAGGTATCTATATTTTTTATCTTCATTGCTAATTTAATAGTAGTGGTGTAGAAATTTATTCTTATTAAAAACTTAATCATTAGTAGTTCATGAAATTTAATTTTAGGAATGAATTATAAAAAATTATAGTGTTTTTAGATCCTTTCATGAATATTTAAGTCTTATTATTGATTATGAAATTGATAAAAAGAAGGTTTGGGTGATTCTCAATGATCAAATGGTGTTTTATTAAATAATTATATAAATATTTATTTAATGTCTCCAGAATAAAAATAAAATATTTATTTCAAAATATACATTATATTATTAAATTAATTATGTTTCTATAGTCATTCCTTAAAATAAATTCATATTATTTTTAAAGACAGAGGTTAAAGAAAACAAAAAAAGAACATACAGAGATTTAATAAATCAATATGAGGTGGATTATTTAAAATATTATTTCACGAGAATATTAATTAAATTATTTAGATATTTTATTTTAATATAACCTATTTTTATGTTAATTTAAGAACAAATAATGGATATGGAAATATAAAAATATTTAAATAAAATATATTCTTATTATCACACTTATTTATAATGATTAAATTAATGATGATCGTCTGTTTATCATATAATTAATGGGTTTCCTAATTTATCTTACCAAATAGTAATTATAAATTTAATATAATATTTATAATTTAATTCCATATTTTTATCCATCCATTTACGGTGGTTAAGGAAAATGATAGATGTTGTGCCGTGGAGGCAGTAGTCCACACAACACACAAACGGTTGTTTCATTTTTAATAACGGAAATGAGAAAGGCTGTATTTTTAGTTTTTTTTATAGTATAAAAAATTTCAGTATACTATAAAAAATTACATCATTATATAATATTGGAAAGAATAAATTTGATATGTAACTAAAAAATGATAAAATTTTATCCAAAATATTAAACATACATTGAGATATTTGGGTTTCTCTAGGAGGCATCATTTCAATGGAAGGGATTAGAATAATATCATGTGACCAGAAGCATTTTAAAGTGAAATATTATGATATGTAATGTAATTAGAACATATTTTCAAGGTGAAAAATATTTTTTATTTTGATATTTTATTATTGGTGAGAGGCCCATTTTTTATGTGGTGAGAATGATATTTTTGTAAATATATCAACATAATATAAGGGTAGTACTTGTTAAACATGTCATGTGAAAGAAAAATAAACAATAATTGATTATAGGGTGAGATAAGGTTAATAATCCCTCAAAAAACTATTTACATGTCTTTATCCAATTTTGGCCCTTTAATCCTTGAATTTCTAATTGAAAATTATTTTTTTTTACTACGGTAACTATATTTTACCTAAGATAACATAATAATTATTATAAAGAAATAAAGTGAAACATATTATATAATTTTTATATTTGGAAACTAAATTATAAATCAATTTTTTCTAATTCAATTTTTGTAGGTGTTACCATTTATTTAATTGTAATATAATAATTGTTTAATATATTAAAATTACTTTCAAGGAAAATATTACTTGAGTTATATAATCTCAATCAAAGGTTTTTAAACTATAAAAAATATTTTAAAATATATATCTAAAATATAAAATAATTTTTTTAAATAAAAAATGCTTCATTATTTCTATTGGATAATTTTATATTAATAATGGTATAAAATTCACAGTATTAGAAAGAATTCTATATGTCACTATTCCCCCAAAAATCTAATTTTTTAGAAAAATTCCAGGAACACATCTGAAGATAATATCTATATATATATAAAATTATTTCTATATTTATAAAATAATATTATATCATTCAAAAATTAAAAATCTAATGATACTGATGAATGAAGGGTCTTTAAAGTGTGAATCATTTGATTGTTCAGGATATGGTGTTTACCTACTACTGTAGCTTCTCAGGTATTACATTCTCCCCACATAAATAAATTGTTCCAAAAAATCAGGATATATATCATCTATTAAAAACATGTGGATATTTCTTCCTCTTGTATACTTTAGGATCCAATGTTTCCTCTTCTAGTTTGTGATTTTTCAAATGGACTTTCACCAATCGAGTTTTTTGATTCCCCAAAAAATCTTGTATAGGTTCAAAAATATAGACCAGTTCTTCATTATATAATATGTTATTATCCAATTTTATTATCTCGTATGGTTGAAAAAACATTGTATATGGCATGTATTTCGTTCAGAAATATGCGTTAAAGATGGCATGTACTTTAGAAAGGATGTCTGGAATAGTCAATGCGTAATCTTCAACCCTAATTCTTTATAGTATTTAAAAAACCCAATGTACCTATGGCTTAGCATACACATTTTACCAAACATAAAACTCACTTTTGTGGTGAAACCATCCACAATACATGATGCTCAACATTAAATTTGAATTATTTCCTTTGATTATTTTCAAAACCCTTTTCTATACTATGGGTTTCTTTAATATGATCCTAAATAGTTCATAATTAAACAATGATATCCCATATAAGTTATGGTCCAACTTGTTTTCTTTCTATAAATTCTTCCCAATAATATTTAGTACAACATCTCTTCCCATATAATTATTTGTATGGTGCCATCTAAATTTTCAAATGGGAGTAATAATTGTATAAAAATTCTACTATTGGTAGATATTGATCCCACATACCTTTGATGTCAATAGAGCATGATCACAACTTGTCTAAAAAAGTTTAGATATTTTTTTCAGACCTCTTAGTAGTATAGGGATTATAGGGGTCATGATAAGAGATTTTCGATATAGGTTTCCTTGGAATTATTTTGATTTCATTAATATAGAGTTAGGTAAGGATATAAAGGGATTGATATTCTATTATTGAGACAAAATTACTATATATAGTAATATGACCAATGATAACCCACATGGCATTATTATTCCATATATTATTTGTGAGACTAATGATAAATTCCATTGTAATATTTTCCGACTTCTTTATATTTGTAGATAAAGGTTTCATGACTCCCGTAGGATGTTATCTTTTAGCGTTTACAAGCTAGAAAATATAACCTTAGGGAACATAGTTCATAATTTATCAATTCATACCTTCCCAATAGTTATGTTAATTTAAATCCCTTTAAATATTTGGGAATCTAATCATTTTATTGAAATTTGGTCTATTAAATTCATAAAGTAGTTCCCTTATCAACTATGGTATGGATGGAACACATAACCTCCTTCTGAACATCAACACTCCATTTATATAGATGGAGCCTATAAATTTCTCGAAATTCACTATTTTAATATTCCATTATATTTTTCATAATCCTACTATGAAATTTCAATCTTACACAATTATAACTATTTAGTAATTTCTTGAAAAAGTAATGATTGATATCCTTGTGTAAAAATCACCATAACCATCTTTACTAGACATCTATTTGTAAGATCTTATTAAATCTAAATTATGGTCATAAATACATGGTCCCTCCTACTTAATACACAATCCAAATTGTTTTACTTCATATGGATGTTGTTTATTGGGAAATCATAGACCTTGAGTAGTTCTAATTATATACTTTTCCTCAAAAAGATCTCATTTTGAGATAATCCCCCATTGAAACTCTTTTGGTATATATATATTGCATATTTCACCATAATGGTATTGTATTTATATTTTCTAAGATAATATTTCATCTGGAATCTCATGGTCATGAGATGGATAGTTCTATTCACAGATTTTTAATATCCATGATGTATAGAAAATCACCATATCATTTTGAATAATGGCACAACACAGTCCTTTCATTAGTGCATTACAAAAAATTACAAATCCTCGCTTACCTAATGTTATAATTAATACTAGTTAATTAATCAATATCCTCTTAATTTATTAAAAACCTTTATCACATTCCATTGAAAATAAGAATTTAAACCCTTTTTATGTTTACTTGGTTAATGGGTTTTCCAATTAGTATGAATCTTTGATGAATTTTTGATAGTAACTTGGTAAATCCACGCTAATTTTGATCTTATATATGTTCATTTATGTTGGAAATTCTATTAATACCAATATATTTTAAGGGTCAAAAATTATTACAACCTTAGATATAATATTACCAAAAAAGAAACATCATTGATCTAATATTTACAACAACTATATTTTACATATAATTCCTTCTTTATGTGGATCACTAGAATTATTTGGAGAACACTCAAATGATCTGCATTTCTCTTAGACTATATCATGATATAATTAATAAATACCATACCAATTTTATAAAAATTTTCCATGAATACACTATTCCTTATAATAATAAATATAGAAGGTGGATTAGTCAATAGAAATGTCATTACTGTAAACTTATAATGTGATTAACTTGTATGAAATACTACATTTAGTATATCATCATTCATCACCCTTAGCTAATGATAATGATAATGATGGTCAAGATTCAGAATATTCTATAATACATGAAATTGATCAAATATGTCTTAAATTCATGGTAATGGATAATTATTCTTTATAATTATTGAATTGATATCTCAATAATCAGTGAATAATATCATATATATATATATATATCATTTCTATGAATAAAACGGGGGATCACAATAGAGAAACCCAAGGGAGTATAAATACCTTATTATTAAACTTTTGAATCTTTTTATTCAACTCAACTAACTAAACTTGTTCCATATTATATGGACTATAAGATATAATACTTTCATTAATAATGTGATCAATGGAGAACTCTACTTCATGCTATGATGGATAAACAAGTACTTCTTCAGGAACAATATCAATGAATTTTTATACCACAAGTTTATTATTTAGTCATAGTTAAATTGTTATTATTATCAGAACATGCTTTATTTTCCTTTATTCTAAGAATTCAATTAAACCGAACTATTGTGAGAGGATCTATACAACATTTAGATGATGATTTTTACCTTCTAAAGGCATGATATTCCACCTTATCATCAGAAATAATACTCATATTCTCTTGGAAATATTTATATTCATTAGACCTTGAAATATAATCCAGACCAATTATCATATCAAATTCAACCATAGATATAATACCCAGGATTTGAAATTGGGTAGCCCCATAGATATAATAGGTACCTAAGAGGGTGTAATAAAATTACATACCACCACATCATTTGGAACTTCATTTTCAGTTATGGTATTTTTATAATATTTTCCATTATCCCTTATCCATTTTTGGGGAAAATTCACTTAATATTTGGGGAATTAGTTTTCATAATTTCCTTTATCATTAAATATAAATAGTTGAACAACAACTATGGTATACCTGTGAATAATATTCTTGATCTTGATAGATTTTTTCTCTACACATATATCAATCTCCAATTACCATATTGTAATACCCATGATGTTTCTTTATAAATTAATCACATGTAAAATGTCCCACCCTTCATTTCTTTCCCTTTTATACTATATTCATCCCATGATTCTTACTTAGCCTCTTCATCTAAAGATTTTCCCTGAATATATACATCTTGGAGAATGGTTTTTTTCATCTTAATAATTCTTGATACTATATCCTCATATGAATAAAATCCATGAGAGACCAATAAACATTGATGAATTAACTTTAACCCATCCAAGAAAATATCAATATTACTTTTTGGCACAAATATATATCCCAAAACATTCATAAATAGACTTGTAAAGTTATATTCATATGGAATATAATTTTACACCCCCTTTTTTCAGAGATGGATGAACTTACTTTCCATTTATTCTCTTTATTCATGAGGAATGTTTTTTTCATTGAAAACCACCTTGAAATTTCCATACTCCACATTATTTATCTCATCCTACCCTTTAGTGTTTTAATTTAAATAACATAACCGGTCATCATATTATTTTTAACAATAGTTCTCCATGATTAAGTTTTTCTTTTCAATACTTCCCATAGTGATAAAGATATTATCTAGGGACATGATCAATTTTTTTGGCTACCCATGGTGTAATAACCCATACCCCAAAAGTATGGAGTATTTATCATACATTATTACATTAACATTGATACAATGGATTAAATATTAAAGGACCAATCAATTTAGCAGTTTTAAAAAACTATATATATACATGATACCCATTTCACATTGAAAATAGAAAATGAAACATAATTTATAATAAAAGTAATTGAATTTCAGAGTCTCAAACTTTTTACATGATTTATTCTTTATATCCTGGAGAATGGGAAAAATAATTGTGAGCTCCTATAATAAATAAAGGTTAAGTACAATATAAGCTATAATAAATCAATAAGAATAATCCACATGGAAAGGTATATAATTTATCACGAATTCCATTTAAATTACTTGACTACCTGAATAGTTAAGGCATAATGAGTACAGAAAGGAAAATAACTGACAATACATTCTATTTAATCAATTACTGATAAGGAAATGATTCTAGGGATAACATCATAGTGAGAACCACCTAAATAGTAATAAATAAAAAAATTAATGAAGGTAATGCTTAATAATCATACATCAAGGTTCTTAGTTACATGATACATTTTCTTTCAAAATCTACCCTCAAGAAAGTTTAAAACATGCTAGGTAAAACCCCATGAAAATTTGTTAACATATTCCTCTCATGAGACTAATAATGTATCGAGGGTATTTATATAAAAAATCCATAACCCATGTATTTTATATCTAAAACATTCCTCATATATCAATTAATCGATTAAATTCATAAAAAATGTTCCTGATCAAATATCATTATTGATTAAATGATACAGATTTATAAATACATTCCTAGTTATTTAAATAAATTTCAAAGTCAGAACTATATATAAAAATGGTATACGATTTAGATAATAACATTATCCATCACAAAATAATGTGCATATTTAAGAAAAATTTAATTTCCAATGAAAATTGATTACAATAATGTTATTGCTTCAAGAGAAAGTTAACAATCATAAACGAAAGTGGGATTTCTCAATAACTCTTACGATTTGGTAATTGTCAATTTAAATCAATTCAAATTAAATAATTAAAATGAAAATTTAAACTTCCATGATTAATGAATTATTAAATATATTACATGTTCAATGATATGTATATACACCACATAACAACGAATAGGTGCATAATAATAAATATGTCTCAATGGAATGTAAATTGAGACAAAAGCCCATAACTCATGTTTCCGGTTTTGTTAAATGTACTTAAAAATACTATACAGTGGTTTAAAATATGTTATTAACTTATTAAAGAACCAAATTAATATTTATAATATCATATATTATCCCTTTATATTATATTATTACCCATTCATTTATAATGATTAATTATTTTCATTGTTTCATGTGTTAATCACCTTGTTTTCTCAAGCATGTGTCTTCATGAAAGATCATGTTATTATGAATATTATATAGTTATATCATGACTAGAATAATAATAATGACATATTGATCATATTTTTAAATAAAATTAATTTTAAAACCAACTATGAATGATGGTTATGAAAAAATGAAATACGTTACGATCATGGAGACGGTAGACCGTACATACACATGAGTAACATTTCATATTTGAATAACCATTATCGAAAGAAATTATGTAATATTTTACCATTAAATAATGATAATAATATCATATATACTATATTATATACTTATATATATATATATATATATCATCTATGTGGATTGGTGATGAAAAGTGAGTCTCATCGCTTCGTTAAGGTGGTAGTCCACACTTACATGAAGGATATTAACATCATTAATTGAGTGAAAAGGAAA
Organism: Viscum album; assembly: GCA_963277665.1. Taxonomy (NCBI): domain Eukaryota; kingdom Viridiplantae; phylum Streptophyta; class Magnoliopsida; order Santalales; family Viscaceae; genus Viscum; species Viscum album. Next base: position 1,894,944,656 of record OY728164.1, read on the forward strand.
GAAAGAAAAATATATATATTATATTTCTATAATGGTAAATATTTAATGAATATATTTATTATTTCATCTATATCACATATAATCATTAAATTTACCTTTATCAACTCCCATGCAAAGTATTAGTGAAAGGGAAATCACATCGATTCGTGATGTAGTTGTCCGTCGTACACATAAGCGATGTTATCATGTCTCATATAGAATGTAAGGTAAATTATATATATAATATAATTTATCAAGAGGTATAAAAATATTATAAATATCATATATAAACATTATATCCATCATAATAAAAATAATTGATAGGTGGAACTAAAAATATGAACAACATCAGTTTGCAAGGTGGTAGACTTATGTACACACACACAATGATTTCATAACGATTTTATGGATGTTGATATGGTTTTAGGAATGAAATATTTTATATAAAAAATCCTATTATATGTAAGATATGGATTTTATTATATCATAATAGTTTAATAATAATTTAATGAGGTAGAGAAATAAGTAATATAAAGATGCTCATTAGTGAATGTTAACTCTTCTTTGGGTATCATCCTTAGGTTTTCACTAAATAATTCCAAGAATGGATATATTACCAAAATAAATATTATAATATGAGGGGAGGGGTATTGGTAAGAGATATGGGCTGGTATTGGATAAATATAATTTGTTTCAAGTGTGATAAAGGGTGGATAGGGGGTTCCCTTTTATAAGTGGGGTGGAGGACATACATGGTATTTTTGAAAAGAATTAAGATATCCAATGTTTTTCACATTAAAAAAAAGGTAAAAATGGACCCTTATCAAACCTTATATGATTAATTGTATGAATATCTCCATAAAATATTTTTTTACAATTTTATAGGTCATTTATAATCGTTTATTTTTAGTTTAACCCATGGTACATCAATTTTTACTATAATCGCATTAATTATTTTTTATTACATTCACTATTAATTTTTGTCAAAAATTAAGTTAACCAAGTTATAAATTATAAAATATACTGATTATGAATGTGGTATTCATTTTTATTAATCCAATCCATAGAATAAGACAATTTTAATTAATATCTAATCCCCCCGATGTGATGAGAAAGATGGGTTTTAATGTGAAAATGATGAAAAGTTTATGATGTTTTTATATAAAAATTCAACATGAAAATGATCACAACGAACTAAATAGGATTAATTTACATGTAAATTAACTAATTTAACTTTAAAAAAAATCAGAATATATGTTAACATAATAAATTATGTAAATGAAATGGCTATTTTCTATTAATGTTCAGTATTTTTCACTATTCATCAAGAAATCAAAACTTTCAGAAAAATCTCCCAAATTCACCATATGATAATTTTTAATTCTATTTTCAAAAAAGTGTGTTTTTGTAAATTAATTTTCTAAAATGGTTAAAATTTTATTTTAAATTAAGAGTGAACAGTGAAACTAGACCATGTTTTGTTTAAACTCAGTGCTGCGTGAATTACAAGGTTTCAACAAAATTAAATTTATTCTAATATGAATACATTATAAAGACATGGGATATTATATTATTCCCTCTGAAAAAAAATTCATCCTATAAATTTTTTGGTTATTACCTTATAAACATAAGGGGGTATTTATTCTTCATAATATCATCTAGTTCCCACTTTGCTTCTTTTATTTTGTGATTTCTCTAAAGTACCTTTAACAGATGAGTCATCTGATTCCTTAGTAATTGATCTACAATATCAATAATATAGGTGGGTTTTTTCAAAGTATGATTGATCAAGTTCCAAATCAATTCCATCAGGGGTGAGAACATGCATTGGGGATAGCACATACCTCTTTTGAAATGATAAATGGAACACATCATGTACTTTTAAAATATTTGGATACATTTCCAAATATTAATGAGAAACTAAAATTATTTCATGAATTTGAAAGGGTTTTATATAAATAGGACCCCATATTAATTTCTTTAAAAACCTTATAACACCCATAGATAGAGATACTCTTATGAAAACATAATCACACACTTGGAATTCCAAATATTTCCTCAGATTATCAATGAAAATCTTTTCCTTACATTGAGCATCTATACTATTATATCGAATAGACTATACCATTGTTGTTGTATATTCAACATGTTATGGGCCTATGATTTTTCTTTCACCAACATTATCCCAAAAAGTTAGAGCATGTCATCTCTTTCCATATAATAGTTCATAAAATTCAATTAGAATACACGAACAAAAAATATTGTTATAGAAAAACTATACTAAATGTAAATATTGTTCCACATACCATGAATTTAATGTTATAATGTCATGAACCTAATATGGTCACCATCAAAACTGACACTTACCTTGTCTGTGGAAGGCCCCAAAGGGTGTTCTCGATCCCCATGGGTTGGAACAGGTGCTCAGGTATCATATATGAGTGTTTGGTAATGATTTACCCGATTTCAGAAACATAACACAACCAAATACAATAAATAAACTGAATCTGAAAGTTTACCCCAATATAGCCTTTAATAAAACTCAGAACTGGGAAACAAGGATTATACAAAGACCAAAGACTAAAAAAGTAGAATAAATCCAAAATGGACATCCCAAGAACCACATCAAGGAAAGAGGGAAACACCCTCAAGCCATCTCCACTATACCACACCATGAAGGACCACTCGAAACTCAGACAACCATTTCTAAGAGATTTACCCAAACCTGCAACAAAAATTATCAAGTCTACATACACCCAAAGGTGTAAGTAGGTTGTGAAAAAAAGCCTAGTAATATTCCACCCCCAAAATATTCCAGGTTACAATCATTATAAGACAAAATGATTTCATGTTTTCTAAACAAGAAATTCTAGTAAAAATACCTTGGAAATGAAACATTAAATAAATTCAGTTATCAAGAAGGTTCTTATAAAGAATCAAAAAATTAAATAAAATACACAATCTAATGAATTTTTTCATCCAAACACATAGTATTCCGACGATTAGTGTAAAATTTCTGATGAGAACTAGTAACATGAACAACCCTAGGCACTGGCTCATTACAGGTCCCAGGTAAATCATATCTCGGTGAAAGTAACATACAAATATTTGTGCTCAGGCACATGAGACACTAGGAGGGATCATACCCAAAAAAATTTTGTCCCCCATAATAATAATAATCATCATCATATTTTATTTAGTGTTGTCATTATAAAACTTTCTACATAAAATATGGGCAAACCCCACGAGATTACAAGCATACAAGGACATGTCCACCCACCTAGATACCCGAGTTTTCCCTGTTGTGCTCAAACAAGTTCCATAAGACATGAAATAAAATTTTCACATTAAAATACCATTTCCAAATCAAACACACAACAAACATACCACACACATTTTACTTAATTTCTTTTTTCATTCAAATTCATTTTGAAACCATACTGACACCAAAATAGCTCACAACGCGTTTCACATCTCGTTAAAACATAAATAAATACCTTAATAAAATTTTATAATATATTTCTAAGATAGTACACATCACACAACATCCAATTCACATAATAATAGGACATTTAAAAAGTACACTCCTACCAAAACAGATTTCCAATATAGTTGTGCATCATATATAAATCAAGAAACCATTTAAAACCTTCAAAAACATTTTCAAGGAGTGTAACCAAGATTTGCACATAAAATCCTTCAAGAACCCCAATTTTGAAACCATATTCATGCCAATATAACATAAAACCAGAATTTTCATCCCTATTACTATGTAATAAAACAATTTCATGAACAATAACATATCCCCAAGTGGTACAACAAGGAATACACAAGACAAACAGACATTTTAACACAAAAATGATACTTTAAAATTAAATACCCTACCAATGCAACAAAAAATAGTTTTAACACCACACAAAACATATTAGGGACATCATAAATAAATCAATCAATCAATTAAACCCATAAATAAACTCTTAGACCTAGAATCACCTACCACAAAATTTGAAACACCAAATCCTTGTGTGAAAGTTCACGCATACCACTGCTGCACTACAAGAGAGTTAAATAAAACCTAAAACCAAAAGATTATACCATTAAATCCAATATCAAACCCTATATTTTAATCCTTAATTTTTATAAATTATTAAAATCAATAAAATATGAATGAAACCCTATTAAAAAGTAAGAAACCCTAATCAAAAAAGAGAAGGAAGGAAAGAAACCCACTTACTTGAGATATATTGAATAAAATTCCCCAAATACACTAGTATTAGAATTTCCAAATAGCCAAAAATGATATTAAGGTTCGAATAAGGCATACTATGTCATGTGAGAATTTATATGGAGGGAATAGAGTAAAAATTGAAGGATTTATGAGAGAAATAAGTTACATCTTCAAATCTAGATGATTTGAGAAATCCAGAGAAGTTTTACCCTAATTCGTGATGAATATGAGTTCAAAAGTGGGGGAAAAGAGCATGAAGGTGCGTCTTGGGTAAGTGGGACATTATGAGAGTTCAAATAACATAAAAACCTTAAAATTTTAATGTGATATTAATGAATTAGTTTTTTTTAAAGAAGGAAATGGGATTACTGGCTGGCCGAATACCTTAATAAAAAAACCAAATCCATCATGATTATGGATTCCTATGAGGTCCAAATGGATATGGTGGTATAAATATACTAGGGTATTCCAATTGGGAAGTGGAATGGATGTAAAATGTTAAAAATGAAAGAGTTATAAAAAAATTGTTTTTAAAACATGAAATGGTCTCACAGTTTAGCCCAAATCAAGAAAACACACTATTTCCTCCAAAAACTACATGGGGAAACCCCACAAAAAATAAATAATAGTAATTATATGAAAAATAAATTTAATATACATCATGGATGTGACAATTATCCCCACTATATAACTTTTCTCCCTCATAAAGTCATATAAAGTCAAAAAGAAAAAACCAAACCCTACCGAATGGCCAAAATGGACTTCTTTACCATCTTTCACCCACCCCGAAAAGGCCAAAACACCTCCAGTTGATCAATATTGGAAGAAATTATCTCACCAACCAAAAAATAAAAGACATTATAAAATTATCGAGAATGTTCAAACTATATCCCAACAGTAAAACACCTCAAACACTATCTGAACAAGACTCAAGCAACTTACCTGGAATGAACAATGAAAAGCAAGAAGGCCACCGTAGTCTTACATCAACAAAACAATTGGGCACACTCCAATCCTAAAGATTACTCAAGGAGGATGTTGGAGGTTAAATAACTCCGAACGAGACTACCTATTTCCATTCCAAAACTAGGGAAAACACCATGTAAATGATATGGAGAGACACAAACCGACTCCCCACTACAAGGGGAAAGTCAATTTTTTATGAGATATAATCAAGACACTAATAGGGGAGGCCCGAATGGAATCCTAGAATAAGTGGTATAAATTCATTATAATTTTCCATAATAACTCACACGAGACTTGTTGTGGGTCTATCCACCAAAAGAACAAACCATCATAATCAACCAGAACGAGATGACATGAAAAGAATAAAAAATTTAAAGAGTTTGCATGATCAGATGGTTATTTCGCACGGTTTGGGAAACCATTCACTAACCATAGAAAGAATTATATCCAAAGTGGAAGATTTTCACTATTACATAGACCATTTGAAAGCTACAGTCTCTTATCACATGTTTTCATAGGCTAGTGCATGGTTACTACTAACCATGTGCAAACCATGCTCTTTAATCTAGCTAGCCAAGATTTCATCCTTTATCTTAAAATTAGAAGGAAACCCAAGGGAATAACATGAAGTTAGGCTATAACATGGAAATTAGGTTCTCCTACCTCTTCCACCTAATGGGAACAATAGGAACAAGACAAAAATAATAGAGGTTTAAACTATTCCCATATTTCATACTGAGCAGAGGAATTTGACCAACGGTTTGAATGACCTAGATATTTCCCCTAACTATGCACCAAATTCACTAAAAGACCTATGACTGTATGTTAGATGATTGAGGTATCTCCTGCTCACATTAAATATTTAGAAACCCCCAAATGGAACTTCTTCTTCCAGTTGAACAAACAATTACAATGTGATCTCATATGGGCTCAAAGTGACATGACATAGTTTAAACTCACTTTACCCTAACCCTTCATTTTACAAAAACATGGGCTTTGAGGATGAAAATACATCACCCCTTATTTATTCTTAGAAGAAAAAACCGAATGAAAGGACACATAGAAACACATTCCTATAGAAATAGGAATAAAAAATTCCCTGAAGGGAGACACGCATCCAACAAAATAGAGACAATCATATGATTTCACAACCTTCACCCTTATAGTTAAACGAACACACAACATCTCCGGACATCACCGAATATTACCATTTAGGCTAGTAAAAAAACAAGGAGAGGGACCTTATGCCAAGTCCCAAACAACAAACGATTCTAGAAAGAGTCCATAGTAGCCACTCTTGACCAGATTTTCCACACTGGTGGCCTAAAATGAACTCTTCCTTCGATGAGACTGAGGAAAGACCCAAAGGACCTTGAAGACATCATTCTACACTAACAACACTGAACTGCATTTACTATTGATGAATCAAGAAAATTATGAAACTAAGGTCTATTTAAACCTCCCAAAACTAGTCTCCTGCTATAAGGGAATCCACATAACCGAAAAGAAGAGGCATGCACTCAATATCCAAAGCTCAATAAGAAATACACTATGTTGATCAACTTGAGGATAATCCAACGACGAATCACAAATGGCCACACATCAGTCATGCAATAACTTTTTATGGGTGCATACCCTAGACAACAAGAAAACCCAAGGACCCATCCAAGATGGTGATTTGGTCACAACATACCACAAAACAAAATCAAAAACATGAAGGGATACTCCATATTGGCCTCCTGAACATTTTCTTGAAAGTGACCACTAACCAACGCTTCATTCAAACTTGTCGATGAAACACCAACCCAAAACATAGTTCAAACAAAAGGGGTTGTTGAACTCAAAAAATCTCACAATAACATTCCAAAAAAACACATAATCCACACATCCCAATGACATTATATAAACACTACACTTTCCTTCAAAAGCATTCTAAAAAACACTGATGGTGGGTTGCGCATTTACCAATGGTATCTCATGATCCTTACACATGCATGTTTACATGACAAACAGGGAACCCACCACATATCAATCCTGAAAATCATCCAATTATGCCATTAACAATCCATATTCCCATATAAACCCATGCATATGGTCACCCTTGAGAACACTAAAGAAAAAAACAAGACCATTCCTCTTTTCAAAATCAAAACAATTTAACCACCCTTTTACTTTCTCAAAACCGCTAACCAAAAAATAAAAATCCAATTTACCCCTTACTAAACAATTTAAGAAAACCACACGTCATTAAATAAAAACTCACTTTCATCCCTTTCACAATTGTTTCAAAACATTTCAACCCATTTCAAAACACTTCTAATTTCATAAAAAACAATATTTCATAAATCACCATTCAATTAAGAACAAAAATCTTCTCATTTCAAAACAAGGATCTAGAAATTAATAAATCATTCAAAATACACATTAGTTAAAAAATAAAAATCTATCTCCAACCCCCACACATATATTCTAGAACACTTTATTCCATCCAAAACAATTTTCAATAATTCAGAAAACATTATTTGAAATAGATTTTGAAAACCCACTTTAACCTAATATATGTATTAAAAGGTGGTGTAAATAAACAATTTACAGTTTCAAAACAATTATGAAAATTCATTTCCACCCTTTTGGGAATGAAACTAAATCCACTTTATTATAAAATAATTTTACAAAAAATTCACGTTTCTTAAAACGAAGTCATTTATTTAAAACAGAATTTTATAGATTCCAAAACAAAAAGAAACAATAAAATAATAGAGGAAACTAGTACTTGTGGGTGACATGGAAATGAGGTTGGAAACCAAATAAAAATAACTTCACCCACATAGAGTGTGTTTTAGGGTAATATCTCCAGCTCCACATGGCTTTCCAGGCTCTGTGAACTCATTGGGACCATCAACCCAACTCTCTTTTCAATTCCCCTAGTCATCAATGAACCATGAGAAACAAAGTACTAAGATAAAACATGAATTCCCCTGGAGAGATTAATATCTTCACAAGGTTTACTAGCTAGGAACCCTACACGTAAATGTGATGTCATGTCTAGAAAATCCAATCCTAGAACTATCCAGACTCTTCCCCAAATAACATGAACCAAGAGAGTGAACCTCTTCTCATATCATTTTGTCACGAACCAGATCTGGTCGCCTTCAAAACCTGCACCTGACCCGGTCTGTGGAAAGACCCAAAGGGAATTTCCAATTCCCATGGGTTGTTACATGTTCATAAGAATAATATATGAGTGTTTGGAAATTATTTACCCATGTTTGCAAACTTAGGACAACTAAATACATTAAATAAACCGAATATAATATTTTACCCCAAATAAGCCTCTAAAAAATTCAGAATTAGGAAACAAGGTTTATTAAAATCACAAAGAACACAAAAAAGAAGAAACCCAAAATCGACTACCCAAGAACTACCTCAAGTAATGTGGAAACACCCTCAATCCATATCCCTAATACAACGCCACAAAGGACCGATAAAAACATAGACCACCAGTCCTAAGAGATTTACCCAAACCTACAACAAAAATTACCAAGTCTACTTACATCCCATGTTGTATATAGGTTGTAAGAAAAATCTTATTAGGATACCAACCTAGAAATATTTCATGTGATAATCATTACAAGGAAAAAATATTGCAGGTTTTGTAAATATGAAATGCTAGTAAAAATGATTATAAAATGAATCTTTAAATAAAATTAGTTTTCAACTGGGATATTATAAAGAATCAATACTTTTAATTAAAATGAACAATATACTATATTTATTTATCCAAACACAACGTATTCTAATGATTAGTGTAATATTTTCAATGAGAGCTAGCAATGTGAAGACCCTCAGGCACTAGCTCGTTGTGGGTCCCAGGTACCTCGTATCTCGTTGGAAGTAACCAAAAAAATATCCGTTCTGATGCACACGCGCCATTAGTAGGGATCATACCCATAAAATATTAGCCCCAAAAATCATCGTAATAATTGTTAGTTATTATTGTCATCGTCAAACATGATATGTGAAACATGGAAAAACCCCACGGGATCACTAGCATACTAGTACACGTCCACCCACCTAGATACCCGGGTTTTCCCTCTTGTGCTCAAAAAAGTTCCACAATCCATGAAATAACATTCTCAAATTCAAATAACATTTCAAAATCAATCACACCCCAAAAATTCCACACACATGTCAGAAAATTTCTTTTTTCATTCAAATTCATTTTGAAACCATACTAACACCAAAACAGCCCACAATGCGTTTCACATCTCTTCTAAAAATAAATAAATTCCTTAAAAAATTTATAAAACATTTACAAGATAGTACACATCACATAAAAAAACTTTTAAATTAAAATGGAACATTTAAAAAGTACACTCACACCAAAATAGTTTTCCAAAATAGTTTCACCTCTTACATAAATCAAGAAACCATTTACAACCTTCATTAAACTATTCCAAAGAGTATAACCAAGCCTTGCACATAAAATCCTACTAAGAAAAATATTTTGAAACCAAAATCATGAGAATATAACATAAAACCATAATCTTTAGCTCTATAAACATTTAATAAAAACATTTCATGAACTATAAAATAGACCCAAGTGGTACAACAAGCAATACAGAAGACAAACAAAAATTTTTACGAAAAAATGGTACTTTCAAAAAAGCCACTCAACCAATGAAACCTAAAATAGCTTTCACACCACAAACATATATTAGGGACATTAAAAATAAATAAATAAATCAATTTAACTCATCAATAAATTATTATACACGAAATTACCTTCCATAAATGTCAAAACACTACAACCTTGTCTGAAAGATCACTTGCACCACTGCCGCACCACAAGGGATATAAATAAATCATAAAACCAAAATATTAGACCAATAAACCTAATATAATATACTAGGTTCTAATCCCTAATTTCTGGAAATTATGAACTTCAAGAAAATCTGGATGAAACCCTAAGAAAAAGGGAGAAGGAAGGAAACCCACATACTAGATATATCTTGATAAAATGCCCCATATAAACCAGTGTCTAAATATACAAAAAAAACCAAAAATGAATGTGAGGTTCAAATAAGGATGATTAGAACATGTGAGAGCAGAAATGGAGGTAATAGAGTAAAAATTGAAGTATTTATGAAAGAAACATGTTACCTCTTCAAATCTAGACGATTTGAGAAATCTAGAGAAGTTTTTCCCAAATTTGCGATAAATATGAGCTCCAAAGAGGGGGAGAAGTGAATAGGGGTGCGCCTTGGGTAAGTCAGCTCATGTGAGAGTCGTAATAAATGAAAAACCATAAAACTTTATTGCGATATTGATGAATTGTTTTTTTAAAGAAGGAAATGGGATTATAGGCTCGCCTAATACATTAATAAAAAACTAAAATCCATCACGATTATGGATTCTTATGAGGTACAAATGGATATTGTGGTTTTAATATACTAGGGTATTCTTATTGGGAAGTGTAATAGTTGTAAAATGTCGAAAAATGAAGGTTTTATAAAAAAAATTGTTTTTAAAACATGAAATGGTCTCACGGTTTGGCCCAAATCATGAAAACACACCCTTTTCTCCAAAGCTACATGGAGAACCCCCAAAAAAATCATGAATAGTAATTAAATTAAAAATACATTTAAAATAAATCATTAATGTGACATATAAGGACAACACCATGTTTTCTATATATTGAATAGTTCATTTGTATTTTTAATTAGTTTGTGGATGGTAGGAGGATCTCAAATGAAGATTAGCATCAAGTGAATTATGAAGCGTAATCAATAATTTCATTGTAAAATAGGTATCATGATTTGAAAAAGTAGATATATGTGCACCATTATTTCTTAAAAATTTATTAATATAGATCCCTGTGAGGTTATCTAGAGGTAAATATTCTCTTATAGCGAGTAAATTTAAAATTTTGGTTAGGAGATCAAAGATAACATATATTGAATCATTATTTATAAGAGTGTTAGGAATTCATGTGAACAATTACATAGTATTTTCATCCCATTTCCACACATTAACCAGAAGATGTTGCATAAATATTCTAGGACACTTCCTCAGAACATTAACTTATTGAAAAACCAAACATCTAGATTGATAATCAGCAATATCCTACTTCATGTTATCCCACCAAAAATGTTCCTTCAAATCCCAATACATCCATATTATACCAAGTTGTATAGAGAAATTTAATCTATATGAATTTTCCTAAAATTACTTCTTTAGATCTTTTATATACGAAACACATAATTTCATTCCAAATTTTAGGACATCATATTCACAAATAAAGTCTATTAATTTCTCATCATTCACAGTTTTAATTTTATTCTCAAAATTCTCATCATTAGATTAAGTACACTATGCCTTTTCTAATTGACATGTTTCTACGATAATCTGAAAATATATTGATGTCTACCTATCTTTATTAATTCCCATATCCATATTTATTTTATCCATGAACATAGGATCCCTCTCAATCTCCATTTTCCTCATAATTCCATGACGTTTCTTACTCAATGCATCCACTATCGTATTTTATTTCCTTGGGTGGTAGTATGTTGAGTAATTATATTAATTTTGTAGATAATGACATATTCATTTTATAATATTGATATCATTATATTGAAATATTTATTTCTGGATTTTATAATCCATATATATCTTATATATTTCACCATAAAGATAATATCTCCATATATTCAAAGAAAGTATTTCTTCTTCCAACTCATGATCATTGGTCAAATAGTTTTGTTCATGAGTATTCATCTTAATTTATTTACATGACAAAAAAATTATCCTTTTTTATTTGGACACAACTAAATCCATTATTTTATAATTCAAAATATATCATAAACAATCACTTCTAGATGGTTGCGTCAAAAATTGGATCATAGAATAATCTCATTTTTAGTTCCTCAAAACGTAATTCACATTCGTTTATACAAAATAAATAAACCCTCTGATGTGTAACATTGGTCAATAGGTTATTAAATCATATTAAATTCTAAATTAATCACTGATAGTAACCCACCAAACAAACAAAACTGCATACCGTAGTTATGTTCATTGGCTTAGGCTATTATCTAGCTGATTTTATGTTTGGGGGATTAACTGAAATTCCATCATTAGAGATAATATAGAAAAGGAAATAAATTTCCTAAATCTATAAATCACACATACTAAATTCTTCATATAATTGTACTTCCATGAGTGTCATGAATGATATGAAAGTGATTATCATAGTCCTTATTGATTATAGAATACACTAGAATATCATCAATGAATACCACAACAAAATTGTCAAGATATTACGTGGATAATATATTCATTAGATGCATAAAATCAAAGGGCCAATTATCTAATAAAAAAGGAATTAATATAAACTCAAAAAGTCTATACATATTACCAAAATATGAATGGTATTTATTCCTTCTTTACTCAGAGTTTCTGATACCCAGAACAATGGACAATATTTTATATATAATTTCATCCAAGAAGATGACCGAATAAGTAATCAACATGAGGTTGAGGATTCATATTATTTATTATAATATAATTGAAATCCATATAATCAATGCAAAGTCTATTTTATCGATCATTCTTCTTGCCCAAGAGAATAAGGGATCCCTATGGTGAAACACTAGGGAAAATAAAAACCTTATCACCCACATCCTCTAGTTTTTTATTCAATTCCACTAACTTCATAGTGTTCATTATATATGTATTATTTGTGATTGATCTTACATCAGGTATTAATTAAATGGAAAACTCAAATTCATTCTATAGAAGATGTGTAATTAATTCCTGTATAAATACATCAAATTATCCCTAGACAATAGGTACAACCTTAATTTGAATATTACTTTCTCCTTCCATAGATCGTGACTTCGTTTCTTCCCCAATAATCTCCTTCAGTAGTGATATAAGGTGTGTATATAGATATGACTCATTTGATGAAGTATCTTTTCTATAGATATGGAATTATATATCTTCATCGCAAATTGAAATATCATATCTCGGGTAATAAATTTTCACATCATATTTTTAAATCAATACCACACCAAGAATTATATCAATGAAAACCATAGGTATGAAAATATAGTCAGCAAATAAATAAAATTTAGGGGTCCAAATTTGGAATTCTAGACTCATACATGTTACAATGAGACTTCTATTATGAGTTTTGACAGAAAACTCCCTTCATAAATTAAAAGGTAAACATCTTATTTTAATGAAACAATTGGTAGATATAAAGGAGTGAGAAGATCAAAAATCTGATAAATCCTTATTTATAATTTAATGTAGTATTAATGTATCATCTACTACCTAATTGGGTACTTCCACCTCAGTTGTTGTGATAAAAAAGTATGTTCTTCTCCCCTTGTCCTCCACAATGGTAGATTCCTTTGATTATTTGGGAAATTTTTTATGTAGTTACCCATCTAACTATATTTTAACCCCAAAAATAAGTATGTTTTTCTCTATCCCCTTTTATTGTTTAACTTTATAACCCCTTTATAAAAATATTAAAAAACTCTCATTCATTTCAGGAATTTACTATAGTTATTCTCTCCACAATTCTAACTTGATGAAAACATTTTTTTCTTATTATTTGATGCATTCCCTTTCACTTAGTGTTAATATAACCTCTTATTCACTTTATTCCCCTAGAATATTTTTAATATATAGAATTATTTATTCATTTTTATGGAATATAAAAGAAATTTATCATATGATGAAATTTTTTGAGAGACCCGATCCTCTCGGATACATGTCTTAAGACCTTCAAAAAGTGATCAATAATACACTCCATGTTTCATATGTAATACATAGCATACCTGGATAACCATGAAAAGGTATCTTTATAATCCATGAAACTTTATTTTTCCATATTCTGTAACCTAACAATCATTCAACTTCAACTCAATTTAATTTTCATGAAGGAAATATTTATTATTGAATTTATCTTTAAAATGTTTCCAGTCTAGGAGTTATATTTTCTCTTCCTCCCAAGCATTCAAGATCAAATACCACCATTGATCAATATTACCTCTGATAAAATACATTTAAAGGGTAATATGTTCTTAGTCACTACATTCGAGGGCTATACATATCTTCTCTATAGACTTAATATATTGTTCGTCTGTCATCATATTAGTATAACCACTATATGATGGGTAATTTTATCAGTTAAAGAGGTCAAGAATAAGATCATATCATTGTGGAACATGTTTCTCCATATAGGAAACATTATTTTTCATAACCTGATTAATCATCCCTAATACATCAATAATTTTATCTGTTCCAATATCAACTATATTGGTACCCTCAGGAGGGAAATATCTATATTATCCATTAGTATTAATACCATTCTTGAGTCCTAGATCCATTTATAAAAAATGGAATATAATCGATTAGATCATAAAATAATGAATTTTATATCATAATGTATAATTCTAAATATTGTGTAAATCATATAAAAAATAAAAAATTTATGCATTGTTAATCTTTGATTGATAAATATTAGTTTATTTGGGGATATTATTACTCTAAAATCCTACATAATGGTTATTAATGAAAATGTGAATTACACCAAGGATATCCTCAAGAAGTTTCATGCCAAGTGTGCATTAAGGCTCGCTTTCACATTCTAGGTAATGACCGACTCTATCATAACACAACCATTTCAGAGTTATTACCCCTATGTACCTCTATTCCATAACCATATCCCCTTGTAGTATCTAAATTGGGATGTATTTCTAGGAAAACCCACTTAAAGTATTCCTTACAGGAACATTATTATGTTCTTATATACTTTCATATAATTCTAAAATTGTGTTATGTTCTCTAATCTATTTTTTAAAAAAATCTACATCCTAAGGTTTCTACCGACCTTTCTCTGATACCAATTGTAACAAACCTGACCCAAGAAGCTTGTATCTGGTGCCTTATTACATTACATTAGCATGAGTACAATGGGTTGAATCCCAATGGATAAATAAGTTAGTTGATTTTTTGGATAACTAGATATATACAAGATACCCATTTTATATAGGAAAAATAAAATGAAACATAATACATAAAAATTGAAAATGAACTGCATCCTTGAAAATTCATTCCATGTATTCTTCTTTATATTCTAGTGAATCGAGAAAAATAAAGGGAATCTTAAGTGATCAGTAAGGGTTATGTAAAGTAAATTATATGATGAATTATAAGTATAATCAATATTGAAAGGTAAATAACAGAACACTTATACCATTTAAATAACATTCCAACATTAAACGATACAGTACAATTAGTATGCCAATGTAAATAACTGAAAACAAAATCCATATAATCCTGGAAGATAATGAAACGAACATAAAGATAATTTCATATTAAGAATATCTAGGAAAGTAATATCTAAACACTAAAAGAAGTAATTTCTTAATTATTAAACTTCATGTTTATTAGGAACATTATAACTTTATCATCAGGATCTATCCTCAAGATAGTTTAAACATATTAGAGAAAACCAATTTGATTTTTCCAGTCGATTAATCTCATGACACTACTGATGGATAAAGTTGATATAATTAACTAGTTCCAAACCCACATATTTCACGTCCAAATAATTCATCATATACAAAATAATATAATTAATTCATAAAAAATGTTATATATAAAATATTTTTATTGAGTGAAAGGTATAGATTTATTATTATTTCCCATGTTATTTGAATAACATTCCAAGTAATGACCTTATGTAAAAATGGTATATGGTTTAGGAAATATTATTATATATATCAAAGAAATATGGATATTTATAATATAATTAATGTTAAATGAAAAAGGATTATAATAAAGTGATAGTTTCAAGAGAATGTTAACAATCACAAAAGAATGTTAGATTGAACAATAACTCAGACCATGTGGTAACATTCAGGTTAAATCACCTTGGATGAAATAATTAGAAATGAATCATAAAATAGCATTAATAATGATTAATTTATGGTATTAAATTTCAAAGGGGTATTATATTCATCACATAAAATTGAATTAGTGCGTAATAACATATAAGTCTTAATAGAATGAAAATTGAGATAATATTTGTTACCTCAAGCTTCCATTTTGGTTGAACATGATTTAAACTCATGTATAGTTGTTTTAAACATTTTATTAACTTATTAAAAAACAATAGTAGTATTTATAATATTAAATATGATCCTTTTATAATATCATATTACCCATTCACTAATAATCATCCATTATTTTAATTGTTTCGGGTATTAATTGTCTTATTTTCTATTGCGTGTTTCATCATGAAAGATATAATTCTTGTGAATATTATATAGTTTTATCATATACATAATAATAATATGAAAATAGGTATCATATTTTTAAAAAATTATACTTTTAAAAATAATCATGAAATATTTTTATGAAAAAATGATGTATGTTATGATCATGTAGATGGTAGGATGTACACACAGAAGAGTAAAGTTTCCATTTTTAAATGATCACTATTGAAAGGAGGTAAGTAATATTTTAACATTAAATAATGATAATAATATCATATATACCATGTAATATTCATAAATATATATTTTACATGTGGTGTGGTTATGAAAATAGAGTCACATCACTTCATAAAGGCGGTGGTCCACACATACATGAACAATGTTGTCATCCTTTCATGAGTTAAATGTAATGAAAGAAAATGATATATATTAACTTTATATAATGATATATATTTCATGAATAAGATAATTATTTCATATATATCACATATAATAATTAATATTATCTTTTCTAGATTCCATGTGAAGCATTAGTGAAAGTTGAATCATATCGCTTCGTGAGGCGGTAGTCCGCCATACACACAGGTTACATTATCATGTGTCCTACAGAATGAATGGTAAAAATATATTTATGTGATATATTGACTCAAGTAGTATAAATGTGTTCTAAATATCATATATATACTTAATATCCTTTATCATACATTCAATTTAAAGGTTTAAATGAATAAACGAATGATATTGGTTCGTGAGGCGTTAGTCCTCTGTACACACGAATGATGATTTCGTAACCCATTTGTTGGAATTGGATATTTTTTGGTCAAGACCTTATTATAAAAATATTTTGGTAAATGGAATATAATGAGGCTATTACATATTAATGTTTCAACAAAAATTTATATATGGGGAGAAATAAAAAAATAAAGATGGTTGTTGAATAACACAACCTCTTCATCTGGTATCCTCATTAAGTTCCCACTAAAGCCTTCCTAGGTGGTATTTTTTTCAAACTATTTCAACCATGATAATGGTAGTAATGTTGAGAAATTATTTGAGCTGGGATTGGATGAAACTATTTTGTTTTTTTGTTTGATTAATGGAGGATAGTGGGTGACCTTTTATACGTGGTGGAATAGATACAATTGGTATTTTTGAAAACAGTTGTGTGCTCCCATGTTTGTTTCATTATAAAAGATTCCAAAATGGATAATCGTAGAACCTTAGAGGTGTAATGGTATAAATATGTGTATTTTATAGTCTTTATACAAGTTTATAGGTATTTATACCATTATATTATTAGTTTAACCCCTGGTCAATCATTCTTTACCTTAATGGTTGTAATTAACTTTTACTGCATTCATTATTAATTTTTTCCAAAATATAAAGTATATTATATTAGAAATTATAAATTATTATAACTTTAAATATGGAATAATTTTTTCACAAATTCAATTCATATAATAAGAAAATTTAAAGTTAAAATTAACCCCATATGGATGACGAGAATGCCTATTTCTAATATAAAAATGTTCAAAATATTACAAACTTTGTATATCTAAACCCAATAAAAAATTATTCCAATGAACTAAATTGGATTAATTGGAATATAATTGTACTAATGATACATTAAATATAATTAAGAATATAGTTAAACATTATAAATTAATAAGACGAAAAGAAAATTTTTAATTAAAAATTAGTTTTTTCACTATTCATCATGTAATGAATCTTTTTAGAAAAATTAAACACATTTCAACATGATAATATTATTGTACTAAAAATTATAAAATAAATCTTATTTTCTCAAATAAATTTTCTAGATGTGTTGAAATTTATTTTTATATTAAGAATGTAAAGGGAAACTAAACCATGTATTTTTAACCCAGTGTTGCATGTATGAAAGCTATCAAAAAATATAAATTTATTCCAAAATTACTATATTCTAAGGTCTAAGGGTGTTAAAAATTGACTAGTAGTTTCAAAAAATAATTGATGTTTCTTTCCCATATATATAGTCAACTAATATGGTTACACCATGTGTTGTTCAACCTGTCTCTCTATATGGGAATTATTATTTCTCATATCCTATCTCAACAACCCTAATATGTTTCCGATCTGATTAGCCTCAAATATAGCTTCATTAATATTCATCGGGGGGACATCACTTTATTGAATATGATTGTTGATAAATTAACCATTTCTCATTTTTATCACCATATTTATAGAATGACATACATATAATCATCTCATGATACTGATTTATAAAATAAAATTCCTATTAATATTTCTAGAGTATTCCCATGAATCCTTGAGGGGTTTTAATTCAAAATTTTATTTATTCCTTTGTTTCTCTAAATCTAGTCTACATAGTACATACATAACTTTCTCTATCTCCTACTATAACACCCTAGACTCTAGAAACCAAAACCTATTATTTGTATTACATTATTGGTTTAAAATAAATAATTTTTGATCGGATCCAGGAACCTTGTAGTTTTAGAAGAATAGATATATACATGAATTAAATGTTATATAATAATATAAAACATTAAATTATCAAGAGAACAGAATTACCCATCCCAACATATCCATGAAAAGTATGATTAGTTCTCCTCAAGGGTTCATAGGGAAAGGAAAAAAATAATGGTATACTCAGATACTCAGTAAAGAGTTTAATACAGTGGAATCTATCATATCATCAACATGGTACAAGTGATATCGAAGTAATAAATGAACATCATGAATACATAATCAATTGAAATGAAGGGTATTATATATCCATGATAATAAATGAAATCATGGATAATAATAGTCATTAATCTCATACTGATGGAATGCGTAATTGTAGATGTGAAAACATACCATCATGTCTTATTCGCAAGACATTATACTATTATGGGAAGATATAAAAACTAAAAGTACAAGTAGTTTTGTTTTATAAGACCTCTATATTCATAGAGTGGAACTATAATTGTTGGCCTCACCCATCACCTGATTACGGAAAAGGTATTCACTATAAGAGTCGTCAATACATTTTATACCATTTACTAAAGAACCTATTACTAAAATGGACATTGTTATCCATATACTATGAATTATAGAAAATATACATTTCACTATTTTTTAGAATAATATTCGTATCTAAGAGAAATGATTTTAATTATCTTAGAATTTGCGGTGTTTCATCAAGGTAATAGGTAATACCTTTATAAATGAAATATAGGGATGAGGGAACTTCCAATATGATGGGTTTTCCATGGAATATAATAATAAATTTTAATAGTTTATATTAGTAAGATTCAAAGGAAATGGTTGAAAATTTCCTTCATCATGGTTCACTAAGAGTGTGTGAATATTCCAAAGCATATCCCCCATGAGTATCTATATAGGTGTTTGGTATTAGGCCAACACTACCAACATGTGAGTGATAATATATTCAATACTCAACCAACCTTTTTCAAGGTAATTACCTGCTGGTTCATCTATTCCAAAAATATATCCACTATTTAGAATAGATACATTTCTTTCTTTTCTAGGAAACTATACACACTTATATTTTTACAAAAATAGAGGATTATTTTTCCACTAGGTTAAAGATTGAGTTTTACAACAGTTTTGGAAACTATTGAATCAAATGAATATAAGGGTGTTATAATAGTATATACTATTAAATCCATTAAATTTCTTTATTAATATGGTAAATGTTTACTATGGTATTGTATGGACTACATAGAAATAAATTGGAGGTGAATATAACATGAGTACCAAAGATGAAAATCGATAAGAAAAACCCCCTTATGGATTGGGTACAATATCAATCCAAAACTATTGAAATAGAGGGTAAAAAATATAATTAAATTCCAAGAATAAATAAATCTCATGATATAACATGTCAAACAGTCAATATATACACCACATAAGGGATATTAGGTTCATAATATAAAACATGTGTCAAAGAGAGTAACTTGAGATGGACAACCCTAACCTCTTGTCCCACCTTCTATGATGATAATTTTACCGCCTGTATGATAATCATAGATACCTTATTCACTTAAATAATCACCTTACTCATATGTAACATTATTTTTACTATTCGTAAATATTCATTTTCTATATTAATTCTGCCAATTTTTTACTTTGAGTTTTTATAGATTAGATCATTTGTGTTAGTTCGTTAACAACGAAGTACATAATCATTATTCATCCAAATTTAATTATTAAAATGTAATAAATATTACTTTTTATGATTAATTATAAATATTTATGATGTTTCAAATTCATTTCAAGTGTTTTTTTTGTCTTTATAGTTGAACCTGAAATCGATAAAAAAATATGTTTTAGTTATTCTTGATGAGCGAAGGGCGTCTAATTAATTATTGAGAAAAATATTAATATAATGTATCCATAATAAAAAATAAATACTGAGAAATTTATATTATATAATACCATTAATTATTCTTTAAAAGTAATTCATTATATCAAATCATAGTATTGTTGAAGTAGGTGGATTAACTTATACAAACATGAACATACCTTGATATAATGAATACATATGAGATGTTTTCATTGTTAAATACTTATAATTGATGAATAATGATCTTATTTATTATTTTTTTATTGTGATATATTAGAATTTTTATGATTTATAATAATAATTAATGGATTTAAAAATATTACTCAATTTGAAAAAAAATTATTCTCTTAGTACACTTATTTTAAACGATTAAATTTACAATGATTGATTGTTGACAATATAATTTTTTGTTTCAATAATTTATCATACTAGAAAATTAATGATATAATGAACATTATATTTATCCTTTAATTCCATCCTTATATATATCCATGCATGTAAATGAAGGAAAACAAAGCATGTTGTGTTGTATAGGTGGTAATTCCAATAATGCAAAAATGATTGTTTCATTTTTCTTATGTTAAAGGGGAAAACTGGTATGTGTTTATTTTTATAATATTAAAATATCTACTTTATTTTATGAAAATATGTAGTTATATAATAATTGAGAATAAATTTTAATAGAAATATAAAATGATAAGATGTTACCAAAAAGAATGAACTTACACTGAGATCATTGGGTTTCTCTTCAAATATACCTTTTAATGGAAGGTATTATGATAATATCATGTTACCATAAGATTTTTCAAGTAAAATATGATGATATGGGAAGGAAATAGATGATAATTTTAGGATGAAATATAATTTTATAGTTCTATTGAAGGGTTGCTGAGAGGACCCTTTTATAAGTGGTGAGAATGATATTTCTTTAAAATATTTCAGCATTAATGAAAAGGGAGAACATGTTAAACATGTATTGTTTCTCCACAAATAAGAAATTATTGATATGATGGTGATATAAGTATGAATAAATCTCAAAAAATCAATTATATTCACATTCCAATCATGTTTTATGCTCTTTACCCCTTGAATTATTATATTTACCATTTTAGGTTTTACCGTGATAACTAGTTTCTATATAAAGTAACATAGTATTTGTGGATACGAATAAAGTGGTGCTTATTAGATAATTTAGACCTGATTGTTATAAATTGGATTCTAATATTTTATTATTCATTTTATATATGTGATAAAAAATAATTTTAATGTAATAAATTTGCAATATTTTAAAAAAGATTTGAAGAAAAATATTAATTATGTTCTAAAATATCAATAATAAGTTTATAAACTATATGAAATATTAAAAAATGTATAATTTAAATTATAAAAATAAAAATAATATCATAAAATATGTTTTATAAATTTATAATCCATACTTATACACTAATAATGGATGAAAATAAAGAATATTATAAAAAATAGTATGTGACACTATTCACCTAAAAATAATTTTTTGATGAAAAATTTCCAAAATTTATATTATGATAATATATTTATAAATAATCTAAAAATCATTCTTATCTTCTTAAAATTATATTTTAATATTTAAAAATTAACCTTTTAAATATAGTCATGAAAAAATTATCTTTAGATTGTGTATCACATGATAGATCACGATATAGAGTTTAACTACCACTGTCTGGTCTCAGGTAGTACATTCTACCAAAATTAATATTTTATACCTCAAAATTGAGGTATATATCAGTCACTAATTTTTTTTTGGATATTCCCTCATCTTGGACACTTCAGGTTCCTATGCTACCTCTTATAGTATGCAATTTCACAAAAGAAATTTTAAAAAATGGGTTGTTTTATTCTACATAAAATACTCTCTCGTGTCATAAATCTAGAAGGGTTATTCACTATATGAAAATCCAATATATAATTATATTCCCTTACATGTGAACTTGAGTATTTCATATGGTATGTGTTGAATAATTATGAAAATATAAAATATGTCATGTACTTGAGAAAGTTTGGAAGGCATATCCCATCAGATAGTTACAAACACAATTCATTGTAGTTTTTTAAAAGACCCAATGTACCTAGTGATTAGATCCCCATTTTTAATAAATCTTACAACTCCCTTCCATGGAGAAAAATTCAATAATATATGATCCCCAACATTAAATTCCACATATTTCTTTTAATAATTAGAATATATATTTTATGTGCTAAAGGATTCATTATTATAATCTTAAATAGTCTATAATTTGATATCCATGTCCTATAAAATCTCTCTACCAACTAGTTTTCTTTCTCTAACTTCTTCAGAATGGGTTCAAATATGAGACCTCTTCCCATTCTATTTTTCTTATAGTGCTACTTGGGTGCTTCAATAATATCAATTATGGAATGAAAATTATACCTAGGGTATACACTAATCCCACATACATTGGGAGTCCATATAACAAAATATCAATATGTGTTTTAATTTCTAGATAGTCCATTAAGACTACCAATCAGTATGGGGATGATAGGCGACAGTCAAATATATCTTAGTATCAAGTTACCTTTGAATACTATTCCAGAATTTTGATATAATCTATGGTTCAGGGAAAGAGGTTCACCATGAAGTCTTATGATTTCGTTAATATAGAGTTGGGAAAGGCACTAAATGGGTAAATCATCTCTTATCTCTATGGAATGACTAGACTTGGTGAGATGATCAATGATGATCCATATAGAATCATTCTTCTATGGAGTGTTTTGAAATTCTAGTGGCCATGTCCATTGTAATATTGTCCCACATCGATATAGTTAAAGGTCGTGGTTTCATGAATCCTTTAATATGTTGTCATTCTTCCTTTACCTACAAGCATACTATACATTAGGACATATAGTCTGAAATCTCTCAGTTCATGCCATAAAAATATAATTTTTCTATCTAATCCATATATATATATATATTTGGTATACTAGGGTTTATAGAGAAACTTGCGGTATGTGATTCATCTAGACATTCCCATTTCAACTTTAGTATGGATGGAAGACATAAGCTCTTTCCAAACATCTCTAATTCACATATATTAATAAAGTGAGTCAATTTCCCAACATTCACTAATTTTTTCTTCCATTGTAATATTTCATCATCCTGATATGACTTACCTATATTATTTAGTATGTATATTGTAATAATTTATTGGAAAAGAAAAGATGTATCCCCTTTCCTAATATTCACTATATCCATATTTAATAAATCTCTATACATATGATCCTATTTATTCCTGATCATTGTTAGAACTCCATGGTACATCCTACTCAATGAACCAGACACACTGTTTTCTATTCCATGGTAGTAGTGTATAAATAAATCATTTTCCTTGGGTAGTTACAACCATGTACATTATCTCATGATGAGCTCCTTCTGAAAGAATATTTACTTCAATCTCCTATGATATATATATATATATATATATATATATATATATATCGTATCTTTCACCATATATTTTGTCTCATTATATTTTTATTGGAACAATTATGGATTCAATATCATGTTCATGGGTTGGATAGCTTTGTTCTGGGATTTTCAATTTTCTTGATGCATAGGCAATGACACTATCATCATTCATAAGTTCACAACCAAGTCCTTTCTTCTATGAATCACTATAAATTACATATCCCTCCTTATATAATGGAGAAGTTAATTCTATGTAATTAACAATTATCCTCTTCAAATTTTCTAAAATTTCATTTCATTCCCCAAACCATCTAAATTTTAAATCATTACACATAAACTAGGTTAATGGTTTGTCTAACTGGGTGAAATCGCTTTTGAATTACTATTAGTAATCTGCTACAACCAGGAAAATTCAATCCAAGTTATGTTCATCGATGTAGGAAATTATTTGGCTACCTTTAGTTTTGGGGGGCAAATAGGTATTCCATCATTATGGATAATATTTAAATTAAAAGAAACATCAATGAGTAAAAATTTATAGTTACTATTTTTCTCATATAATTCCATTTCTCTAAGGGTCTCCATAATTATTTGAAGATGAATGTCATACTCTCCGTAGATCATAGAGTATATCAATATATAATTAATTAATACCACCAAAAAGTAATCGAGATAATATATTAATATTCTAATAATTATATAAATAAATATATAAGGTGAATTATTCAATCCAAAAGTCATTACCATAAACTCATAACGTTCGTACTTTATTTAAATTCCATTCTCAGTATATCATTCTTCTTAAACCATAGGTTTTGATAACCATAATGAAGATATATATTAAAAATCTATTTTTATTCTTGTAGTTCATAAAATACATCATCAATTAATGTTAATGGATACTTATTACTTATAGTAATTGCATAGATCTTGCTATAATCGATGCATATTATCATATATCCATCCACAGCTTTCAAAAATAATATAGGGGCTTCCCAAAGTGAAACACAAGTTAGAATAAATCCATTAGCATAGAACTCACACATATATTTCTTAAACTCCACAAAATATACAAGTCACATTCTTTAAGGATATTTAGATATAAGTCTTTCATCGGGAATTTTTTTTAATTTAGAGCTCCACTAAAAATTATGGTGGATGACTAAACAACTATTCTAGAAAAATATCGATGAATTGTTTTACCATAGGCACAACTATATATTTTTATGATATCTTCTCGATCCTTTTATCACACTTTATATTATTCTATTCCTAGAATTTCATTATGGAGAGCTACTAGGGGAGGATCAAAACATGATTTAGATGATGATTTTCCCCCTAGAAAGACAATAGATTCCACTTCACATTTACTAATTGTAATCTTCTTCTCTTGGAAATAATTTTATTCACTGTACTTTGAAATATAACTCATACGAAGGATCATATCAATGTAAAAAATTAATAATAAATATACTTTCAAATAGGTTACCCCGCATGAATCATAATTGGAATTTCATGACATATTTTTATTGAAACATGATTTCTATTCAGTCTAAAAATAAAAACACCCTTACTAGCCTTATAGGAAAATATTTAATGTTCATGGAAAACATAGAATATATAAATGAGTGAAAATCTCAAAAATAAAATATAAAATCAGTTATCATTGATGATATGATCAAATTACATACCACCACATCATTTTTAACTGATACTTTAGTTGTGGTAATTGTGTAAATTGGCCTTGATCCATTATTCTTTTATGAGGTATATTTTCATAAAATATATGGTATTGGTTCAAATAATGTACCCTATATTTATAGTTAATAATTGAACATAAAAAATATACATTGACATCATATTAGTGAGCTTGATGGACTTTTTATCTACCATTGTAACCAAACAATGATTGATTCCTATAATATCATGAGTGTTTTTTCATATAATTATCACATGTGGGATATACCACAATTATATTACTCCCATTTATAGAACTATTATTCCCATAATGCTCAGCCAACTTTTTTTATAAAGATTTTCCTCAAATACATACATCTTGGAGAACTCATTTTCAATCTTAATAGCACATGGGACTATATCCTCATATAATTAAAAGGTATGATAGTCCAATTCACTTAAAAATATTGACATTAACCTATCCAATATATGAACAATATTACGTTTTGGTCTATATATATAGTCCATAACACGCCAATAAAACCTTGTAAATTTTTCCTCACACTCAAAATAATTTTCATCCGTTTTGATAAGATTGAGGAATTGCATTTCACAGTTTTTTAATTTGTTCACATGAGAATTATATTTTATGGAGTAAATTTTTTAATGTTCACCATTTTATGTAATTTAGATCATATTCTTCTTTATTGTTTTTAATTAGATACCAATATTTTTCTTTCTCTCCCATCAGATGCTAGACCACCATGAGGAATTTTTCCTTTTCACTACAACCCACAGTCAAAATGATATTATATAGGGATATTATATAATATTAAGATAGAAATGGATTAGTAGTTTTACTAAATTATGGAGGATGATACCACATGATGTGGTCTTACAAAGTCACACCATGTAGATGTGTAAGATTCTATATGTGGGTGAGATTATTTTTCATAACTTGGATGAACTACCCAAATATGGTAACGATCTTATTATCCTCACCTGCCTCACCATTAACATGTTTAGAGGGGATATCCACGAATTGGATATGGGTGTTGATATAGTTCCCATTCAACTTGTTTATCTCCACATTTATATAATGGCATAGATAGAATCATCTCATGACATTGAATTGTAAAATTCTATTCTTATTAATTTTTCTTGAGTGTTCCCTAGAGAACATGAGGATTTTTCACAGAACACATTCTATCCAACATTTTTTTTCTAAAACCAGTCCCAAAGGATCATACTAAACATATTTTTGAACCTATATTAATATCCTAGATACAAAAAATGGAGAGAAATTAGTCATATTACATTATTGGTAAAAAAAAATAAAAGTGTTCCTATAGGATCCAAAGAACATTATAGTTCTGGAAGAATAGATACATACATACATTATATTTTAACACCATATATTCAACATGAACAAATTTTGATAACATAATTAGAACTTGCATTATATACTTGAACATTATATAGTATTCTCATCTAGGATTTCTAGTGAAATGAAAACAAATAATGGCGAGATAATCTCATCATAAATGGATGAACATACAATAGAAGAAATCATAACATAAATTTGGAATAAGAAATTTTATAAAAATAAATGAATATCATGAAGAAATAATCAAAATAAACAGAGGGAATACTATATATATGAAAATACATATTAACATAGAAAACAATAATCATTGATATGATAATAATGGAATGCATAATGTTAGATATCAAAACATGTTGTCAAGGAATTGATCGATGACACTTTTTTTTATGAGAAGTTGTATATTCCAAAACAAAACATCTAGTTCCTCATGGTACTAGTTGTTTTATCCAGTGACTATATAACTCCATGCCCACCTGTCCCCAGATTAAGTCCAATGCATTAACTTTTGGAGTCATCATGAATTTGCATAGCATCCCTTAATTAGAATATAGATGAAAAAACATAACTATCTATATAATGCGAATTAATGAAAACAAATATTTATATATTCATTATAATATTGTTGATTTATATGGTAGAAACCTTTAACAGACATAGATGTTTTGAGCTATCATCAGAGAAATAGGCAGTACCCATATTAATGAAATATAAGGGGAATGGTAATTTCAAAGTTCTAGGTTATTAGTAGAAGAGGATGATTAGGTTCAATAGTTTTTAACAGTTAGATACCAAGAAAATTTGAGTAAAAATACTTCATTATTTTTCATTCAGATTGTGCAAATACTCCAAAGAATATCCCCCAAGAGTGTTTCCCGAGGTGTGTAGCCTTAATCCCACTCGTCATGAATCAGGGTGATGACTGATTCACTGATCAGAAAAACATTTTTATTGTGATTACCCATAGGTGATTTTATTATATAGACTCAAACACTTTATAATATCAACAAATGTATGTATTCTATAAGAAACTACACAAACTATTATTTTTCCAAAATATACATTGGTTTTTCGACCATGAAGAAGATTATTTCTTAAAATGTTTTTGGTAACTCTTGAATAAATATAATATGAGGGATAGATACAAATATATAATTTTAAATCCCTTAAATTTAATGAGGAAAATTTTAAAAAATTTCATGTAAATGTATTCACCGCACAAAAAGATATTATTGTGGAATATAACATGAGACACAAAGAATATAAAATGATATGAAAAACCCCACTTATGGCTTTAATAGAATTTAAATCAAAAACTAATAGAATAGAAGTCCTTAAAGTAAATTTAGAATACCATAAATAAAAATTCTTATGATATAAAACAAAAAATATTATGTATATACAAACCATAAGTGAAATTAGGTTGATAATATATAACTTATATTAAAGAGGGGAATTTGAGATGGAAAACTTTTACATCTTTTCCTATCTTCTAAAAACACACATTAACTCCATGTATAATAATAATAACTATCATAGTCAATTATTTCAAAAAAATAATCATATCCATTTTCTTTTTAATCTTCATAAATAGTGATTATTTATATGAATTCAATATATTTATCACATCCTGAGTTTATAACATTTTTCATTTATACTCGTTTCATAATATCAATGTACGTGTCTATTATTCTTCCCCTATTTATTATTTTTAGGAGTCTGAAATTATTTTTCATTATTATTTAAAATTATTTATGATTTTTCTAATTCATTTAATGATTATTTTATTATTTTCCCTTGAAGATGAAATCGATAACAATCATGTTTCAGTGATTCTTGATGATCAAAGGGTGTTTTCATAAATAATTAATTAAATATTGACATAAAGTATACAAAATAAAAAAAATCATTATTTATAAATTTATATTATATTATAAAAAATATTATCCCATAGTCAATCATGATATAAATTCCTAGTATCTTTCATTTCGGTGGTTAAACCAACCCAAACATTAACATATACTGATTTAATGGAAGAATATCAGTAGTTTTTGTTGTAATATTATTACATCGGAAGCATAGTGGTCTAATTTACTATATTAGTGTGATATATTGTTATTTTATGGTTGTATTTGAATGATTAATTAATAGTCAAATTTCACAAAGTTTGAATAAAATATTTTCCTCTTAGTAAACGAATTTTAATTGATTAAATTAACGATGATCGTTTGATGACCATATAATTAATAAGTCCTAAAATAATTAATAAAAGAACTTTAATGATATGATAATAATAATATTTAACATTTAATGCAATTCTAATATATATCCTTGTTTATCGGTGAATGAAAATGGAACATGTTCCATTGTGGAGGTGGTAGTCCATGCAGCACATGAATGGTGATTTCTGTTTTCCTATAGGAGAGAGGAGAAGTGGTTAGTATTAATTTTAACTTTATAAAAAAATAATTATACTATAAATAAATATGTCTAAATAATTTATTAAAAAAAAGGTGGAATGGAAAGATCAATGGATAATTTGATCTTGGAAATAGTGAAATTTCTCTAAGCTCTTTGGTTCCCTCTAAGAGGATTCCTTGGAAAGGAAGGGCTTAGGCTAATCTCATATTACTATAATAATATTATAGGGGAAGTAAATAGGGTATATTTTTAGTAGAAAACCTAATTTTCTGAGAGGTATTGACGGGTGTATTATAGTACCCTTATATAAGTGGTGAGAATTCCATTTTGGTAGATATTTTAATGTAATATAAAGGGAGAAAATGTTAAATATGCCATGTGGCTCTAATAATAGGAATTGTGTTAGTGTTGGGTAATATAAGGTAAATAATCTATCAAAAATATTTCAATAAATGTTTGTATCTTATCTTAGTCTTTGTAGACAATTCATAAATAGATTAACCATTTTAACTTTTATTGCTATAACTAGTTTTTACCTAAGGTAAAAAAATCATTATGACTAAATATAAACTAGTACTTTTTAGAAACTTTTTAATTACTAGTTACAAGGAATTGACCATAATCATTACATAATCTAGTTTATTCAACCAAAGTACACTTATTACATTACCATAGATCATTTTATTTTATATTTTTAGAATATTCTGACATAATTCATACATATCAATGCATAAAAATACAATGTGGATACTACTAAAACAATTTTTTTCATAATAATTTTTTCTTAATAAATAACTTGAAATCAATTCAAGAAAAGACATCACACATTTCATATTGGAATCTCCTTTTCTATTACCCATCCTTAAACCCTTTGAAAAACATTTTAAAACTTGGTATGAGAACACAAATCTCAGTAGGCGATATAAAAAGGATAGAAAACATTTGTATATAAATACTTATAAACATATGAAAACATTTTCATAGAGGTATAAATCTCACTCATAAATTATTGTATACGTACTTATGAAAAACATGATATTTACATAAATCATAGAAACAAATAAATAAACTAGATATAATAATTTAGAAATTACTTTCTTAAAATTTTAACCCTCTCATTTTCTTTATGATTTTTAACCCTCACGACTACCACATAATGTAACCATCACATCTACCTTATGGGGTAACCATCATAGTTACACATTGAGTAACCATAGAAACAAAATCCAAATTAATCATACCCAATGCATTGGATGGAGATATAGGTGCCATATTTCATCATAAACAATTCCCAATAACCATAATAAAATCATAATACATGAACACTTCCATAAAATCATTCCTTTTATATTTTGTAAAAAAAATTTAATAGTGAATTTTTAGAGAAGGTTTTCTTACATATAGCATATCTTTGAAGTGAGAATTAATAAAATTAAATGAATATGTAATAACTCTATAAATACACAAAACACAACATAATATATAAATAATAATTTTCAAAAATAATCACTGCATGAAAAAATCAACGAAGTTGATGGTTAACCCAAAGAATAGAAATTGGGATAAGAATTATCCTATATCATGTTTTTCTTAAGTAAAATGTGTTGAAAAATCATGTATAATGGTTAAAAAAGTGTTATTAATTTTCTAATGAAACGCATTCATTTTTATAAGACCTTATATGATCCTTTAATAATATAATTCCACCCATTTATTAATAATATTTTCTTATTTCCATTGTTTCGGGTGCATTCTATACATGGTTTCTATGGTCGGTTCGTAATATAGTTTCTTTTCCAATGGAAGATAAACCCTAGAAGTTGAATTAAATGGTGTTATTATGTTTCTATAATTATTAATGGTCATATATATAATTTTTTAATATGTTATGATTATGAATAATTAAATAAATCCGTAGTGGTGAACATTAGTTTATTTTGGTGTCTTTTGATTATTTTGATCAAATTTTGTTTCATTAATTGATTTATTATTTATAAAAACTTGTTCCAGAACATTATATAACATATAATATGTATAATAGTGTATTATTTAACAATATTAATTTTTTATGACCATTCTTGAAGGCAGAAATTGAAATTTTAAACACATCTTCCCCAATGTTGGGAAATTGACACATCACAGATGATGTTTTTTTGTAGAATAAAATAGAGAGTATAAGAAGTTTGACGATGAATTATCAAAATAAAGATTATTAAATTATAGTACATATATTATTCTAGATTTTTAATTTCTATTGGATAAGGGTAGGTGAAGAGATTATAAGAAAAAATTTAATTGAAAAGAAAATAAATGAAATTGAAAGAATATTTTTTTACCTCTTAAATTATCTTCCTCGAGAACCTCTTTAAGGCCACTGGTTTTGGACATTTGGTGAGACCATAAGTTCTTGGAAGTGGGATAGAGGCTTTGGAAGGGTATTAGAAATAAATTAATCAAACTACAAGGCTTTGAGGTGTAAGGAGAAGAGGAGGTGAGGGGTATTTTTTATAGTTGTTGAGATGAGTGTTTTCTCATTATTATATTCATCATTTTATTAATTTGGATCAAGACTATGAATAGTTTTAGAATTATAATCAAATATAATAAATTAATGAAATAGAGTTTGAGGTTTTGGTATTACATCATCTTTAAAAAAAACTATGACTCAATAAACTGTGTATTTAGCTCATATCATAAATTATCGTATTTCAGTAATCACAAAAACTATAAGTATTTCATATAAATCAAAAAAATTCACCCCAACAATTTTTTGATATGTAGAATTAAAAAATGGACTCCATTTTTTGGAAACATATTTTAAAATATGAATTTTTTTGGTTTTAATTAAACTCATAATTTATAAAAATAATACCAGTTTTAATACTAAAACTGATTTTATAACACTTTGAAAATTTAATTAAAGTCTCAAAAAATTTTCTTATAATGAAGAAACAAAATATTAATAAAGGATTCTATTTTATGAAAATATATTCTATTTTAAATCATGATATTAATTAAAAAGTTTTATTAAATATTTTCGACTCACAAAAATAACGACACTTAATTTTTAATTTTCAATTAAATTATTTACTTGTTAAATGATATAAATATATCATATTTTCACTTATAATATGGTTAAATTTTATTTATACTTTATTAGGTGATGTTACTATTTTATTTGATAGATTATTATTCCTAAGGGTCATGTTACTATTAAATTTTTATAAATTCAATAATTTATAAAAAATACTAATTATTTCATTATAAATTAATAATGAATTTAAAATAATTCTTTCCAAAATGAAAAAATTATAGTATAATTACCCGAGTTGTTTCATTTTCCCCATATTCTAAAAATTATGTCCTCTTAATTTTTACTCACTTGTTAAATAAGTGAGGATACCATTCGCTCCAAGCATTTTCGGATTCCCATGATGCTTCTCCATCCATGCCGTAAATTACTTCCATGGAGGACTACGGATAATTAAATAATGATATTACTATAAATAAATGAAAAAATATTATTTTTCTAATGATTCTAGACATATTATATTAATATTATACCAAGTATTAATATATGACTCTTAGTTCATCACAAATTACTGAAACAAGGACACAACCAATTTCATCGCTAGAAACCATAACCAAACCCATCATAGAATGAAATTAGAACTTTATAATTCAATGAAAAACATATATTTTATTATATTAAATATTTTATAAATTATTAAATTGGTATCAAATATTGGGGATCGACCATTACATTTTATAACCAATAAAAAATAATTAAAATTTAAAACCTATGATAGTGAGAATAAATAATAAGTAACTAGTAAATATATAATAATAATTAAAATTTATAAATATAAAATGAAATATGTTTGAATAATTTTTTTTTCAAAATAATTGATTATGATAGTTATGTTTTTTATATAATAAATATAATTGAATTTTATATAGTAGGAGTAAAATGCAAGGGTGTTTCATCTCAAATTTTCTTTTATATATATATATATTGTATTGTGCACATTTTTTGGTCATATGGTGTGTTGGATGCATCTTTTATGTATTATATCAGGATTATATATTTACACATTTAATTCCAATTTTCTTTTCATGTTTTATCTGTCAATATATTTGGAATCAAATGATATAAAATCATTAATCATTTCATGTAAAATAATCATTATTTCATATTTGTTTTAGATTATACACCTTTTTTTGTTTATATATTGTTTATAGTGAAACTTGAAAAATTATATCTTTATTATTTATGTACCCATGATATTTAAATTCTCATTTTATTTTTTATATTTTAGTATATTTTGAATCAAATGTTATAAGGGTCGTAAAGGGTTTTCTTGGCGCAACTTCTTTTCATGATTCATAATGATTCCTTTTTTACTATGGGTTTTCAAGATAGTTTTATACTACTATGTGATGATATTATAAATAATATACTCATTATTTTATAGGGAATCTAATTGATCAGTATCTCTCTTAATAAAATTTTATGATGATAAGAATAATTATCATCCTCTATAAATCAGCTCTTTCTCTTCAACATCCTTTTTATTATTCCCACTAATGTTCTCAATTATTATTCTAAGATCCAAATATATTTTATTCTTTGTAATCTTGGAATTTATCATTATATCTTCTCAAATTAAATCATTATCACTATCTTTTCTAATTGTATTTCAATAACGGTATTTTTATATTAATAAAAATCATTTCCCCTACAAGTTAATATTTTGATCTTTGATATCAATTTTCCTATGTAAAACAATTTTTCCTTTTTAAGAGATATATTTATGAAGATTATTTATTAAGGATAAAATTTTAAAATATATTTCAATAGACATTTCAGCAAAATTATTTTTAATTTGACCCATAACATCACTTTTTACTACTATGTGAAAAATATTTTCAAAGAAATATTTTACGGTTTGTTTCAATATCATGAGTGTTCTTCTTTACAAAGATTCCCTTAAAAAAATTAAAATGTTTTTTAAATTGATATTTAATCTTAATTATTTTTTAAATATAATGAAATATTTTTATATTTTTCAAAATTAATGGACTGATTTCAAAAATTAATTCTTCATTTTAAAGTCGATATTGATGGATTTGGGTTTTATGAAATAAGTCATTAGTGTTTTTATGTCTTCCCAAGAATTTTTTGATTTTTTTAATTTATTTTCTATTGAAGCACATGTTTTTCTATTAAAGGTTATTTTTAAAATGTTCTATCATGTTCAAATAATTTCATTTTAACGGTAAACTTTGAAGAGTTTCTCAATAATTTCAAAAAGAGATAATTCTTTTTTTTCAAATAATTTATCTCATAATTTTAAAAGATTATTTACTTCAATGTCAGTATACGTTGATATTCCTTATATTATACGTGAGTTTTTTTGTGATAAAATCCACTATCACACCCCATTCAAAGAATACTCTATTACTTTATTTATTTAGAGTACCTCTTTATTTTATTTTTATTCTAAGTGGTTACTCTTTGAAATTGACAGCATTTCAGGATAAAGATCATGTCAAATTATTAACATACATAGTTTTCAAAACATTGTGATAAAGTCTAAAATTTATGAGTGAAAAAATACATATTGGGTTCATGGTTTCCAAAATTACATGTCTTACCAGTGTGGGGTTCTATAAAATCCTAGTTGGGGGTGAACAATTGGCACTTGATTTACCAGATCATGCACAGTTCTCAAGGTCATCCAAAAAATAATATTTTACAATTTCCTCATACTTAATTTTTAATCCAAATCACTCCCTTGTCTCCTCATTTCGGTGATTCAACTCAAGGTGGATCCTACCTTAACATCACACTCAATTCCCTTAGTGATTATAAGTAGACTAATCATGTTTTTGGTGTGAATATTCTAGGTAATGTCCTTATATATTAATAACTACCTTTTTAGTAATAAACAAAAATTACCATATAATGATATTAAATATTTTTCTATCAATATTAATTAAATCATAGAATAAAATCTTGATGAGTGTAATGGTATTATGCCTTTGGAGACATGGGAACATAAAAAAATGATCCATAAGTGAGCTACGTTATCTCCCCCTATGTTCATCAAAACTAGAAACATTCTTAGGAATATCATATTTAATATGTTTTATCATAAACCATGGAAAGGAAACATAATAAAGGGAAATAATGGTTTTTTAGTATGGGTGAAAAGAGAGATATCAATATATCATGGTCATAGGGGTATGAGAGCAAGAGGATAACATTTGAAAGATGAACCCCTTCACATAATTGATAAAAAAATATGTCATGACACAAATCATTGATGTTCATAATACATGAACCATAATGGAATCAATGAACATGAACCATGATACAATTAAAGTAGAATAATACATATATTTTTGACATAAACATATTAATATAAAATCATATCCTTAGTAGTTGATGGATCATTACGAAGACTATCATTGTGGATTGGGTTCTCTCCCCAAACCATCGTAGTAGTCATGTTTCACTCTTAATTATATCAAAATGTACATATTCTTCTACAAATCTTGGTTAACTCCTCATTACATTCCTATTTATATCATGAGATATCAATTATTAACCAATGAATTAGAGTGGAATATGGGTCCCACCCACCACAGAATTAAAATAATACATATGTGGGGATTTGAGATCATCAAACATCTATCTGAATAGAACACATGAGATGAAATAGTTTTCCTAAAAATTTCATCATAACAGTATCCATGAAAAAAACATGTGTTATAATTTTTTCATCATTTTAGGAAATTATAAATTGTGAAAAAAGAATTATGATTCCTTGTAATTTTATCATGGTATAATCAGTGGAAAAGAAACCGGTTTCATAAAAATATTTTCATCTTAGAAATAATCCACATAATCCATTCGAAGATGGAATAAGAATCATTTCTTTGTATTATGTCCCTAGAAAATCGTAAGTAAAATTAAACAATTTAATATTAGATTGAAAATTATTTAGAATGAAAAATTACTTGGAACATTTCTTGAAGAAAAAATCCTTTCTTTGAAAATAAGCTTTATTAAAATTAAAAATTAATAAAATATTATGGGAATAAATTTATTTTAAATTAATATTTAAAAATTATAAATTAATATTTAATTTAAATAATTACCCTGAGTAAGGGAAACTTCCATTCATGTCTTATATGTTAAAAAAAGATACTTTTTACATTTTTTTGTTAAAATCCAAACGAACCTTATTTTGGAAAGGATAAAAAGATTCATTTAAAAAAACATTAAAAAATTCAATCATGGTAAAAAATTAATTTAATAAATATTTTTTAGAGTGATTATTTTTTCTTAAATAATATCTAGAAAACATGGTTTGGGAATAAAAATGGTTTTATACCAAATAATGAAATAATTAAAAATCG
The DNA here is from genome assembly GCA_963277665.1 of Viscum album. NCBI lineage: Eukaryota > Viridiplantae > Streptophyta > Magnoliopsida > Santalales > Viscaceae > Viscum > Viscum album. The sequence goes on from OY728164.1 coordinate 1,894,981,853, forward strand.
GTACAAAAATACCTTTCCTTATATCTCCATATCCTTCATACACATAAAAAACTAATGTTTAATAAATATATTATTATTACGAATGAATTATAGAATAATAAATATATATTTTATTCCATATATAATTTACGTGTTAACTTTTTTATCCATTAATTAACAATTCTCTGTTGATGACACATTTTATAAAACCACTGTGTTTTTCTTATTGGTTTTGATTTTTTTGGGTCCAATTACTGTAATCATGGTTCTATAATGTAAATACTGTAAAAAATGATATAAAAATAATATAAATTTCCTATATATTTATTTAGAGTAATATAAAAAAAATTGAGATACAAAATGAAATACATTGTTCAAAGAGAGGGTAGTTTGTACATAGACATGAACGTTATTTCCAATTTATTAACAGATTGAAAGAATGAAACATAAATAATATGTTTCCGTTCCAAAATAATTTTTTTTATATATATTATATATTTTCATTAAAAACATTCTTTTTACCTTCTATTTAAATCAGGAATGAATCACAACACATCGCGAGGCGGTAGTCCTTAGTACGCACAAATGTTGTTTTCATATTCCCATAAAATGGAATGTAAAAGCACATATAGTGTACTAAAAATATAAGTATAATAATATCATAAATATACAATATATGAAATTAATAAATTTTTAAATCCATTCAAGATAGGTTATTATGGGAAACTAATAACATTGGTTCATGACGAGGTTGGAATCCGTACACACGAATGGTGATTTTTTATCTCATTTGATGGAAGTGGAGATGGTTTTACGTAATGAACATAAAAAAACTATCTCAGTATATTTTAGGTAATATGGTTTTTATATTATGACTATTTATGAAGAATTAGTGCTGTTTTTGAATGATATAAAATATAAATTCTCTTGAAAAAATGCAACAGCTTCTTCGTATAAACTCCATAGGTTTGCACAAAAAGCCTAACAAGGACATTTTTATGAAAAAATAAGGTTTCTCAGATGAGTGAATGAAAGTTAGAAAGATATATTTTTAGGTATTTTATAAACTAAAGGAATTTTTGTGTGTATATAGGAGATGAGAAATTGTGGCCTTTTGTAAGCGAGGATAGTGGCACAATTATAATTTTTGAAAACAAATAGTTATTTCCAAATTTCAATAATTCCATAATATTCTCAAATGGACCATTATAGATTAAATAAGTAATTGGGAAGAAAGAATTCAACAAAATGGTTTTTGTATAAGTTTTGTGTCTTTTATAACCCATATCTTTTTTGTTGAACCCTGAGGTGATCCAATTTTTACCTTAACCATGATAAATAAATTTTACATGTTTTGCTATTATTTATGGTAAAAAATTATGTTTAACTTATTAGATAATATAAATTATTATTATTATAGTTATTTAATATATTTATCAAAATACCATTCATAAAAATTGGTAATTTAAAATTAATATTAAACTCACAGACACGATGACAAAGCATTTTCCAAAGAGAAAATATTCAAATGTTTAAAAATATCATACAAAAAGATTCAATTTAAAAATTATTTCAATGAACTAAATTAGATTAATTTATATATAAATCAAATAAAAAAATTAATAATCAATTTTCATAAAAATTAACAATAGAACTTCTTAAAATAAAAATGTAGTTTTCAATAGAAATCAGTATTTGTCACTTTTCATCGAAGAAATAATCTTTTCAGTTTAATCTAAAAATATCTCCATAATATAATCCTAACATTATGATTTAAAATATAAAGTGTATTTTGAAAAAATAATTTTTTTATTGTCTCAAAATTTAATTTCTTTCGCAAAAATAAATAATAATTTTTTTGTGATAATAATTTTTTTGAAACATACAGTGTCCTTATGGAAAATTAAGTATTTTTTTCAAGATGATTTATTTGTATTAAAAAAATTATAATTAATATTTAAAATGTTGTTATCCATTTTCATTATACCAAGTTTAATGTCTAGGTAATAATGTTATTTTTTTAAATAATAATATTAATAGTATGTTGTGGTTTCCTAAAACTCAGTGTTGTGTGTAACATAAGCTATCATGTAAATTTAATTTATTAAACAAAAATATTTACTAAAATCTCAGGGTGTTAAATTATTCCACACATAAAATGAGTTTATCCCTCTAAATTTTTTAACTCTAATACAAATAGATGAGGATACATGTTCCTCATAATATCCTCAAATTTCAATGTAGATTCTTGAAGACAATAGTTTGAACAAAAAATCACCAAGTGAGTGGTCATGTTTTAAATAACATTATTTGTATGAATGAAAATATCCAGAAGTTCTTCCTCATATGCTTCAGCAATATGACCTCTTTATTCTATCACTACTGGAAAACTAATCTATACCAACGGTTTGGAGAACCATTGGTATAGCCTATACCATCGGTTTGGAGAACCATTACCAAGTAAGCCGTTGGGATAGGTCTATACCAACGATTTTGGGAAAACTGTTGGTATAGACCTATACCAACGGTTTTGGAAACCGTTGGTATAATTAATATTAAAATATATACCAACGGTTATGGAACCGTTGGTATACGTATTTCAAAAAAAACATTCGCTGGGATTTGATCCCAAGACCCCTAGTTTATCATTGAACGAATTAACCACTAACCTAACATGACTCAAAAGTGGACGCTCTAATGAGTACACTATTGGGAAAGCCATACCCTTTCCAAACAGTTTGGCCAAACTATTGGGAAAAGTGGCCTCAATGTGGGATTTCACAACGGTTTGGCCAAACTGTTGGGAAAGGGAACCTATACCAAATTTTTTTACAAACTGTTGGTATAGAAGCGTTGGGAAAAGTCATATTTCCAGTAGTGTATAAATGTGAAGGGTTAGTTACTTAAATTCCTAATAGAGATTGATGAAACACAATATGAACATGAGAGATGTCTAGTGGACGATCCAATGAATATGATACATTCTAGATATAATCAATAAATTCAAAGGGATCAATATACCTAGGGTTTAATTTTACATTCTTTCCAAATATCATTACCTTTTTCTATTGATAAAATCTTTGAAACACCTTTTAACTAACATGAAATTTCAGATCACATCAAAGATTATTAGAATACATTTTCTATCAACTTTGTGCCACTTCTAAGTGTGTATAAATGGATCTAACCTTCTACACTTATTCCTTAGAAACACTATATCGTGATATATTTATTTCAGTAACTACATTCCAGCACTTTATAGATCCAAAATTCATTCCATAGTGTATTTTATAAAGAACCAACTGAATTCTTGAGTGAAAGCTTTCATTTTAATAAAACTAAAATAGTGGAATTTGTTGATCGCAACCACCTTTAAAATCTAATGAATTATATCTCAAAATATAATCTGGTGTTTTAATTTTTTTCAAGGACTTACCATATCTTTGAGGATTATACACTATGATAAAACTCATCTCTATATCTAGAGATTACTAAATACCTTTCATGAATTTTGACGCAAACCTCGAATCTTGATCAGAAATAAAAGAATCGAGTACTCCATATAACCTTACAAATTCCTTAATTTACATCTTTGAAAGATAATCCAGAGTGAAATATTCTCTAAAAATAATGATTTGTGCTAAATATGTATGGTAATCGACTAAAATCTATATAAATTGATTACCTTTAAACATTTTGTGGATTTTAATTATAAAATCTATGAGGATTTTTTCCCATTTCAATTATTTGATGGTAAATGGATGGAAAATCCCATTAGATGTTTATAACTTAGTCTTAAAATTAACCCATAATATGCATAGATACAAACTCTTTGATATATCACTTTATGATGTCCCACTATAAATACTCTTTCATATCTCAATAAATCATCATACTTCCAGGAGGAATAGAGAATTAAAAACTATGAGTATGATTTAACAAATATTTCTTTAGATATCGTATGGAAAAAACGCATACATAGTTTTAAACCTTATCATTACATCATTATCAAGGTTAAAATAAGGAACATTTATAACCATCTTTTACACCTAAATATCTTCCTTCTATAAATCATTAATATTAACTTGAATAGATGGTTGAACATAAATTTAAACCAGACAATATTTATCCCCTTAAATCTATATTTTCATATACATCCTTTGAAAAAACTTAAATATTAGATATTTTGGGATCATAATCATAGATATTCTAGCCCTATCCATTCAACCCAAACCATCATCCACCTTGTTCCCTTTCTTAATATTGTAATGCTTTGTGCAGTCATAATAATAAATCATATCCAACCATATTCTCTGGTGCATATTCAAATCCATCTGTCTGAATATATACTTTAAATTTTTTATCTCTATATATATCATATTTCTATATGAAAACATCAAACCTTTATATCATTAATACAAAAATTACCCCAAGTAACTCCAATTCATGAGTTTGGTAATGTTTCTCACTAACCATCAATTTACATGAGGCATAATCTATAACAATTTCATTTTCATAAGAACACATCCCAATACATTCATGGTTTCATCACTATACATTACAAACCATTCTCTACTATAGGGTAATGCTGGAACTAGTTCACACACTAATATTCTCATCAGTTATTTGAAATTTTCCTCAAATTCATACATTCAGAGAAACATGTATTCATTCCATGTCAACATGGTTGGTGGATTACATAATCATGAGAAATACTCCAAATAATACTGATAATACCTAGCTAGACCAAGAAAACTATAGATCTTAGTCATCATGGTTGTTTTGGTCCAACATTCAATATCCTCCATCTTTGATGGATATTCCGATACACCATCAATTGGGTTTACATTACCTAAAAATGAATCATATTGCATCCAAAATTCACATTTGGTAAAATTTTCATATATTTTATCATTTTTAGTGTATATAGTACAATTATCATTTGATATTCATGCTATTATTTTCTCTTTGAGTAGATTATAATATCATTTATAGATATTTTGACAAACTAATCAATTTAATCTCTAAAGACTATGTAACACCCCAGGTAAATAAAGAATATGACATTTCATATTTATCCATATTTGTGAATAAAATATTTAAATGACTTTAAAGGGGAGGCTATGCTCGATGGCGTAACCAACACGCAACAACGAGTTTCTTGGGAATCTTACGTTGCACTCTAATAATAAAATAATATTATTTTAAATGGTAGTTAAATGTAGCCGTTGTAATGGCGGGAATGGATATAAATAACTAAAATATTATTATATATGTTTTTAAATGTTTTTATATTTATCCAATAAAAGATAAAGGCTTAAAATACAGAAAGAATTCAATTTTAGGCGTATATGCCCTAGTTTTCACTAAAGGTTCACTTATCGCCTTTTGATGGAGATCTGTCATTAAATATAGTTTTGATCACTCTTATACATTCTTTTGGACCAAATAAAACTCTTCTTTAGAATCGGGACATTAAATTTTACTTTGTGTAAATTTTTGGTATTTTTCTAATAAAGTTCATTTTTTTAATGAATAGTGTAAAATGTTGTATTTTAATTCAAAACCTCTTTTTAATATAATTTATTTATATGATTAGATTATATTTTGAATTGGTTTTAAAGTGAAATTAGAAAATATTTTTACCATTAAATCCAATAGTGGTTGTTGGAATCAATTTCACTTTGAAATCGGACTTAAACTAGTGTCAATCTTTTGATACTTATTGTTTCATAAAAACACGCTATTTTCTCTGACAGCGGGAATTAATTATTAAATTAATTAATTTTACTTATATGTTTTAAATTTTCTAAAATAGGCTTCATTTTTCAATTCTGAATATCAAATATAGCTTAGGGTTAATTTTTTGTAATTTTCTGAAAAACTTCAATTTTTGATGAATAGTGAAACCACTAAGTTGTACTTATAAAGACTGATTTTCCGTTTAAATGAAATTTTGCAATCATTTTATTTTGAATTTCAAAAATCCAACATACATGGTTGTCATTAAGAAGTAAAATGTGGTTCAATGGGATAAAAATAATTTTTTGGTGAATAGTAACTTATTAAGTTCTTAATCACGATTAGTGGTAATTAGGGTAGTTTAATGTATAAATAATGCTTTAATAATATAAAGTGACCTAGAAACATGTCCCAACCTTATTGGTTGTGTCATGGCCGACCAAGAAAAGCCATGGGTCAACTTGGGGACCCCATGGAGACACTTTGGTTGGGAAATGACATAAATAACTTTTTATTTAATGTTAAAATTAAATTGACACAAACATGAGTTGTTTTACTAAAACAATTTTTAATTAGGGTTACACAGGTCCTAATTTTGATTATAAATAGTCATTGGAAAGATAAAAATATTTCCTACATCATCGTATTTTTTTTATAATTTTTATACATTATATAAATTAAATTATTTATGACATAATAATGATGCAGTGATGACATCATTATTTGACGATTTAAATAAAATGGAATGATAATGTAAAATCTATGAACCAAACATGTCCAAAACCAATTGGATTAGTGTATTTCGAACCCTTATCACCTTATAAACGAATTCTATCAATGTGGGACCTTTTAAAACTGAAACACGTTTTCAAATAAAGTAATATTTCTTTACTTTCCAAAAGTGCCCCTCCTCTCCTCTTATAAAAGGCCCCCACCTCTACCTCATTTCACACACTCCTCAAGCCTTTGGCTCGGCCAACCCCTGCCCATTTACTCTATCCACATCCCTCTCCTAATCCTAGAGGATTCCCTTTGGGAAGAATCCTTTCAAAGGAAGCCTTTAGGCTCAAATCAAAAGGAGTTACACTTTTAAAGGAGATTAAAGAACGATCGAGTCAAGTCGGACCCGAGGTAAGGGATCCTACAACTCTCATTCTTTTTAAGTACACTCTTTTATGTCATTTATTTTAAGCTCATCTTTATTATGATTGGGATGTTCTTTTATATTAATCTTACTTTAATTTTTATGTTCATGGGATGAGAGACCCTATTCTCTCTCATCAATCCATTTTGGAAGTTTTGAGTGGCGCCGATAGGCTGTCGAATTTTCGTAAGAGATCTAACCTCTCTCTTTCTTTTAAAGTACTCTCCTTTATGTCACTTCTTTTAAGCTCCTATTTGTTATGTTTGGGGATGTACTTTTATATTCCACTTTCTGTAAACATTATTTTGATGTAATGAGAGACCCTATTTCCTCTCATCAATCCATTTTGGAAGTTTTAAGTGGCGCCGTTAGGCTGCCGAGTTTTCGTAAGAGATTTTTCATCTCACTTTTATTCCCATGAGATTTATGCTAGATTTGCCACAATTTCCATTGAGTGGTTTATGTACTGCCCACTATTACAATCCTATTGTAATATAATTCCATTTATGGGTATTTACATATTCATTGCATGACACTTCTTCAATGGGGTGTACTTTTCAAAAGTTACCCAAGTCGGTAAGGGAACCTTTCACCCTCTTTTTTTTAAAATACTTCTTTTGTTGGGTCTTTTAATTTACATATTGTTATGTTGGTATATGTTCTCATATATCCTTATTGTTGTAAATTTTATGTCCATGTGATGAGATACCCTTTTTTTATCTCTCATCAACTCATTTTGATGGGACGCCGTTAGGCTGTCAAGGGAACTTCTTAACCCAATTTCGATTTCATTGGGTTCAACATGTTTTTATTGAATATGTAATCCTTTGAATATGTTTGAATGAACTTTGATTATTTTACACTTAATATCTACTTATATTTGGTGTATTCCTTTGTCACACATAATTACGTAATTGATTTATCCTTAAACCAAGGATACCGTCTTTGTAAGGGACTTCGTCTCAATCTCCTTTCATTGAGGCATATTTCGTTTTATACACAACTTTCTTTTATACGGTATATAAACCCCTTTGACTTTTACTTTTATACAAAAGGAATCTTTTTCTACGAATCGTTTTACAAAACAACAAAATGGAATGTTTCTTTTAACGTACGCGGCGACAACGACCTTTTCTACCACCGCGAGTATTATTTGGTCATTGGCTTCCTCAATAAGCCGTAATGTTTTCAGAATAAAATAAATACCATATACTCTTTTATGTATTTTGGTATTGAAAATGGTTTTGATAAAAGTATTCTATTATGTCAATATATTTATGATATATAGTGATTGAAATGTGGAAATGTTATCATTCCTTTATATTGGTTTTATGTTTTATGATTTTATATTGGTACTTGGACATTTTAACGGGTGGTTACGTTATAAACCATATGACGGGTGGTTCCGTGAATACCAGGACAGGTGGTTACGTTATAACCTCCAATGCATTGGGTATGGAAGTCGGCCGTATGGCTATTCCATTAAGTATGTATGGAAATTGGCCGTATGGCTATTCCATTAAGTGATATGTGTGGAAGTCGACCGTATGGTTATTCCACTTAAGTATGTTTATGTCCCAAGTTACCTTTATATATGTTATGTGTTCTTTATATGGGTTTTATGGTAATCCTTTGGTTACAAAAAGGTAAGTAATGATACTTTTTTCAGTGAAATTTTTTTACTACTTCATGAAGGTGAAACGTATTACATTGATAAATTATTCATGGTTTACTTGTTGTTTTGAAAAACTAACAGTTTTCATTCTTTGTGTATCCCTTACTGAGCTTCTTATGCTCATCCCAAGTTTTTTGAAATGTTTTTCATAGGACATAGCATGGAATAGGGTCAAGGATGGGATCAAGGGAAAGTCATGCTACCTAAAACATGGAACTATAAATGTTTCTTTTAAAGAGTTTTTATTTTATGGAAATTTAGTAGAAGCGACTACTTTGTAATCTTTTGAGATGTAATAGTTATGTCCTAATTTTCTAAAACTCTAAACCTGAAAAGATCCTCAATGTGAATTACTCATTTAATTCAATATTAAGTATGCTTTAAGGCTGGGGCCTTATAGTTGGTATCAAAGGTCGGTTTAGATAACTTTAGAGGTTAGGGTATTCTTTAAGCATAAGTGACATTACCATAATGGTTAGGATTTCAGAAAGAGTCCTAGTTTTAGATAAAGTGAATGAGTAAGTGTATCTTAGTGTTTACATTCCTCATTAGTACATGATGGTTTTATTGATATACTCACACTGACATTTCTATTTTTAGTGAATGGATGGATCTAGCAGGCACTAAAGAGACAACAAGTTTGAAGGAAACTGTGGTGGTTCTCTGATTAAGATACTAGATAAAATGGAGGATTCAATGAGGAAACTTGTGGTTGTTCTAAACCAAATATCAAGGAGTCATGATCAACCACTTCAACCTTGGTGAGTTCTCTAATGCATCATGTACGAGATGGCCAACTCGATGTGGAAATTCAGGTAATAATTATTAAGGTAACCATTAGGGTTTATATGATACTTAATATTTAGGTAATTATGGGTTACTCTATGATATGATGGAAAATGAAAGGAATGAGATAAAATTGAGGTTAAAATATGTTATGATTATTCTTGAAGATTTTATCTCATTTTGGGGAATGTTTTAAGAATTATATAGTTTTGGAAAAAGGACAACACGCAGACCGTGTGACAACCCGTCGCGTCGGACAAAGCTGCGGGAATTGAACCCACAACCAAAGTGCGACTGGTATTTATCGCCTACCACGGAACTACGTGAAGTCCCTGGTTAGTTTGACTGATTCTTTCTGGTTATATGATTTCATGAATTAAGAGTATTATGATTTTGGGTTATTTATGAAAATGATTAACCTATCATGGAGGATATGTGATTAGGTTAATTACTTTTCAATACGGGACATTAGGAGCAACTTATGTTGTTTGGAGATAAATGTTACGATTTAACTTGGAAGACTATGTGACTAAATCATTAAAATATTTGGGTTTCAATCTTATATTGGTTTAATTTGAAGAATTTTATGGAGAAATTGATTATAGAATGGTCCTTGTTGAACTTTGGGTTTTGTTGGACAAATTTTGGAGATTAAGAATAAATTTTCTTTTTATAAAGGGTTATCCTTTTCTGGATTATCTGATCTTGTACTAGCCTTTTTGGTTTTGGTTTTGCTTAATGTCTAAAGACATGGGAAGTATATAGTTCTATTTTGTGGATTATGTGATTCTCTAGAAGTTGATTATAGTACTCTTAATGTGAACAAGTCTTCCTAAATACTCGTCTTTTGGAGAAAATATGAGTTTTTGTAAGGAATATAATAAAAGTTGAAAGTCAATATGATAAGTGATTATGTTTCCTTATGAATAAATTCCTGAATAAAAAGCAACTTAAAACAAAAATGTTGTCTATTAACTTTTCCTACTGGGGAATTGAATACCGTTTAACCCATCACATGTTTGTGATTTTCTCGTGGTTAACTTTCTCCTAAACATGTTTTCTATCACTCTCCATCAGAACATGACCCTTTGTTTTTTCCTCCATGTCCATATTTTCATACTTGGAATCCTAGTATGGGTTAACTCGGGTGACCTTTGTACTTATATTTCTTTATTTTAAATTGTTTGTTTTACCGACTTTTGTTCCGATGTGGGACTTTCAAGGATGTTTCCAAGCCCAATTTTAAAATTGCGAGGACGCAATTCCCAAAAGGGGGGAAAGATGTAACACCGCAGGTAAATAATGAATATGAAATTTCATATTTATCCATATTTGTGAATAAAATATTTAAATGACTTTAAAGGGGACGCTATGCTCGATGGCGTACCCAACACGCAACAACGAGTTTCTTGGGAATCTTACGTTGCACTCTAATAATAAAATAATATTATTTTAAATAGTAGTTATCATGTAGCCGTTGTAATGGCGGGAATGGATAGAAATAACTAAATTATGATTATATATGTTTTTAAATGTTTTTACATTTATCCAATAAAAGATAAAGGCTTAAAATACAGAAAGAATTCAATTTTAGGCGTATATGCCCTAGTTTTCACTAAATGTTCACTTATCGCCTTTTGATGGAGAACTGTCATTAAATGTAGTTTTGATCACTCTTATACATTCTTTTGGACCAAATAAAACTATTCTTTAGAAACGGGACATTAAATTTTACTTTGTGTAAATTTTTGTTATTTTTCTAATAAAGTTCATTTTTATAATGAATAGTGTAAAATGTTGTATTTTAATTCAAAACCAATTTTTAATATAATTTATTTATATGATTAGATTATCTTTTGAATTGGTTTTAAAGTGAAATTAGAAAATATTTTTACCATTAAATCCAATAGTGGTCGTTGGAATCAATTTCACTTTGAAATCGGACTTAAACTAGTGTCAATCTTTTGATACTTATTGTTTCATAAAAACACGCTATTTTCTCTGACTGCGGGAATTAATTATTAAATTAATTAATGTGACTTATATGTTTTGAATTTTGTAAAATAGACTTCATTTTTAAGTTCTGAATATCAAATATAGCTTAGGGTGAATTTTTGGTAATTTTCTGAAAAACTTCAATTTTTGATGAATAGTGAAACCACTAAGTGGTACTTATAAAGACTGATTTTCTGTTTAAATGAAATTTTGCAATCATTGTGTTTTGAATTTCAAAAATCCAACATACATGGTTGTCATTAAGAAGTAAAATGTGGTTCAATGGGATAAAAATAATTTTTTGGTGAATAGTAACTTATTAAGTTCTTAATCACGATTAGTGGTAATTAGGGTAGTTTAAGGTATAAATAATGCTTTAATAATATAAAGTGACCTAGAAACATGTCCCAACCTTATTGGTTGTGTCATGGCCGACCAAGACAAGCCATGAGTCAACTTGGGGACCCCATGGAGACACTTTGGTTGGGAAATGACATAAATAACTTTTTATTTAATGTTAAAGTTAAATTGACACAAACATGAGTTGTTTTACTAAAACAATTTTTAATTAGGGTTACACAGGTCCAAATTTTTATTATAAATAATCATTGGAAAGATAAAAATATTTCCTACATCATAGTAGTTTTTTTATAATTTTTATACATTAACTAAATTAAATTATTTATGACATAATAATGACGCAATGATGACATCATTATTGGACGATTTAAATAAAATGGAAAGATAATGTAAAATCTATGAACTAAACATGTCCAAAACCAATTGTATTAGTGGATTTCGAACCCTTATCACCTTATCCACGAATTCTATCAATGTGGGACCTTTTAAAACCGAAACACCTTTTCAAATAAAGTAATATTTCTTTACTTTCCAAAAGTGCCCCTCCTCTCCTCTTATAAAAGGCCCCCACCTCTACCTCATTTCACACACTCCTCAAGCCTTTGGCTCGGCCAACCCCTGCCCATTTACTCTCTCCACATCCCTCTCCTCATCCTAGAGGATTCCCTTTGGGCAGAATCGTTTCAAAGGAAGCCTTTAGGCTCAAATAAAAAGGAGTTACACTTTTAAAGGAGATTAAAGAACGATCGAGTCAAGTCGGACCCGAGGTAAGGGATCCTACAACTCTCTTTCTTTTTAAGTACACTATTTTATGTCATTTCTTTTAAACTCATCTTTCTTATGATTGGGATGTTATTTTATATTAATCTTACTTTAATTTTTATGTTCATGTGATGAGAGACCCTATTCTCTCTCATCAATCCATTTTGGAAGTTTTGAGTGGCGCCGATAGGCTGTCGAATTTTCGTAAGAGATCTAACCTCTCTCTCTCTTTTAAAGTACTCTCCTTTATGTCACTTCTTTTAAGATCCTATTTGTTATGTTGGGAGATGTTCTTTTATATTCCTCTTTCTGTAAACATTATGTTGATTTAATGAGAGACCCTATTTCCTCTCATCAATCCATTTTGGAAGTTTTAAGTGGCGCCGTTAGGCTGCCGAGTTTTCGTAAGAGATTTTTCATCTCACTTTTATTCCCGTGAGATTTATGCTACATTTTACACAATTTCCATTGAGTGGTTTATGTACTGCCCACTATTACAATCCTATTGTAATATAATTCCATTTATGGGTATTTACATATTCATTGTATGACACTTCTTCAATGGGGTGTACTTTTCAAAAGTTACCCAAGTCGGTAAGGGAACCTTTCACCCTCTTTTTTTTAAAAGACTTATTTTGTTGGGTCTTTTAATTTACATATTGTTATGTTGGGATATGTTCTCATATATCCTTATTGATGTAAATTTTATGTCCAAGTGATGATATACCCTTTTTTTATCTCTCATCAACTCATTTTGATGTGACGCCGTTAGGCTGTCAAGGGAACTTCTTAACCCAATTTTGATTTCATTGGGTTCAACATGTTGTTATTGAATATGTAATCCTTTGAATATGTGTGAATGAACTTTGATTATTTTACACTTAATATCCACTTATATTTGGTGTATTCCTTTGTCACACATAATTACGTAATTGATTTATCCTTAAACCAAGGATACCGTCTTTGTAAGGGACTTCGTATCAATCTCCTTTCATTGAGGCATATTTCGTTTTATACACAACTTTCTTTTATACGGCGTATAAACCCCTTTGACTAATACTTTTATACAAAAGGAATCTTTTTCTACGAAGCGTTTTACAAAACGACAAAAAGGAATGTTTCTTTTAACAAACGCGGCGACAACGACCTTTTCTGCCGCCGCGAGTATTATTTGGACTTTGGCTTCCTCAACAAGCCGTAATGTTTTTAGAATAAAATAAATACCATATACTCTTTTATGTATTTTGGTATTGAAAATGGTTTTGAAAAAAGTATTCTATTATGTCAATATATTTATGATATATAGTGATTGAAATGTGGAAATGTTATCATTCCTTTATATTGGTTTTATGTTTTATGATTTTATATTGGTACTTGGACATTTTAACGGGTGGTTACATTATAAACCATATGACGGGTGGTGCCGTGAATACCAGGACGGGTGGTTACGTTATAACCTCCAATGCATTGGGTATGGAAGTCAGCCGTATGGCTATTCCATTAAGTATGTATGGAAATTGGCCGTATGGCTATTCCATTAAGTGATATGTGTGGAAGTCGACCATATGGTTATTCCACTTAAGTATGTTTATGTCCCAAGTTACCTTTATATATGTTATGTGTTCTTTATATGGGTTTTATGGTAATCCTTTTGGTTACAAAAAAGGTAAGTAATGATACTTTTTCAGTGAAAAGTTTTTACTACTTCATGAAGGTGAAAAGTATTACATTGATAAAGTATTCATGGTTTACTTGTTGTTTTGAAAAACTGACAGTTTTTATTCTTTGTGTATCCCTTACTGAGCTTCTTATGCTCATCCCAAGTTTTTTGAAATGTTTTTCACAGGACATAGCATGGAATAGGGTCAAGGATGGGATCAAGGGAAAGTCATGCTACCTAAAACATGGAACTATAAATGTTTCTTTTAAAGAGTTTTTATTTTATGGAAATTTAGTAGAAGCGACTACTTTTGTAATCTTTTGATATGTAATAGTTATGTCCTAATTTTATAAAACTCTAAACCTGAAAAGATCCTCAATGTGAATTACTCATTTAATTCAATATTAAGTAAGCTTTAAGGCTGGGGCCTTATAGACTATATTCAATATATCCATGGTGATAGAGGGGGAATTGGTAAGACTGAATGACATCAATATATATTCATTGTGTTCATACCTTTTATAGAATGATGTCTTGGTAGTATCCTCCTTGATCATGAATTTATGATATATAAAATTAAGGTCAATCTTTGAAAAGTACTGAGATCCACATATTTCATCAAATAGGAAATCAATATGTGTAAAGGATACTTGTTATTGATTGTGACAATATTATGCACCCAATAATAAATGTCTAGTAACCTTGATTATTTTTAATTCTTAACAAAATTAATAGTTACACCACAAGATAACACACTTATCCCATTGAATCAATTTTTAATATTCTCCTAGAGTTGCTTATTTAATTCCAACATCCCAATCAGGTCCATTCAATTGGGAGTCTTTGAAATTACAGTGTCCCCATAATGAGTTCTATTGAAAAATCAACTTCACTATTCATAATAAGACTTGAAAACTCTTCTAGAATGTCATTAAAAAATTCATGAATAAACGGAATATCATTGATGAAAATTCTCTTGGTAACTATCTGAGATAAAACCCCATTTAGAATAAAAATCAAGAATTATAAAATGGATGATATCTCTATAGAAAGTTCATGCCTAAAATCATATTTACATATGATTATAGTTTGGTTTGTAATTTCAATCATGAATTCACTTACATGAAAATTAATATGTTATTTATGTAGATAAATCAAAACCATGCCTATGATAACATAAAATTCAACCAGTTTAATAGTGACAAGATGTTCAGGAAGAAAATTCCCACAAACATCAACTTGATAATTATCATATAATTTAGATATGATCATCTTAACAATAGAGAATTTCACGTATAATTCTAAATATAACCGTTTAGGTGGAATATTTATACCCATATAATATTCATTAAATATAAAAGAATGGTTTGATTAAAATTCAAATAAAAAATTATCTATTCTAGGGTGGGTGGAAAGTGTCCCTTTCAAGACATAATTATCGCACCCCTTTTTAGAAGTAGTGACCTCATGAGACTACACTTTTTCCTTCAATATAAGAGGTTACTGATATTGATCATTATAATTAACCTTTTTTTGAATTGGTTATAATAGTTCCCAAACTCTTTGCATCTAAAACACTAGAGTTTAGGTGGTATTTTCTCTGAAAATTTCTCTCCATTCACATCATTATCTTACTTCTTCCTGTCACTTCAAAAATCAATTGATCAATAGCCTTCCTTACCAAACATAAAACATTTACTAGTCCCCATAAGAAAACGTCCTCTATGTTTCCTTCTATGCTTCGATAATTAGGGAAGACTAGACATCCTATTTCCATGTTTTTTATATTTTCCTTTGAACTGCATCTTCATTTTCATGAAAAAACAATGAGATTGATTGGTAACTATGATCTCTATTTCCACATTAAGGGAAAATCTAAGTAATTATCCATAACTTCAGAAGAACCCTATGGTTAACTCCATTTATAGACATGTTTTTATGAACCATAATAATTGATCAACCTTACATCAATTAAGACAATAATGAATAATGTTGACCACATACACTTTTTAATATTTTTATCATAGGCACCAATATATTCATCATCCTTATACTTTATCTCATGAAATTCATTTTATATATTTTTATGAATAATATGGGTAATGTAATTTTTGAAAATAAAGATCTTAATTCCACTATGTGGAGTCAAATTCATCTCATTATCTTATATTCTTGACAATATCCCACCAGTTATCCACTTTTCCATATTAATGATAGACAAACAAAATGAATTTTTCAGGTTCAAAACATTGGAGAATAGAAAAAATATTTTCAGTGAAACCAATCCTTTAAGAATCCACTAGAGGATCAGTGGAGCCACTAATACATGTTGGATGTTACCACATGAAGGACTCAAAATAAGTATTTTTCATCCCTTTCTCATTTGGATGCTCAAAATAGTTCATGGATTGTGAATTTTATATGATAATGTAAATGAGGGTTTTCATTCAAGATCCCATAACATTTGACTACTCTCAAAGAAAATCATTTCATTTCACATTGCACTCTGCATTAACATGGTGCCTTCAGGTTCCAACCATTGAATAAAACTAAAAATCATAGCATAAGAATTAAAAATCAGAGCGGGGAACCACATTATCAATAAAAATATTTTATAGGATGAATGAATCATGATGCTTTCTATCTAATCGACGGAACCATTAGTTTATCAATGGTAAATCCTAATGATTATCTATTTAAACTCTTTATGATAATTCATAAATAGTTTGTAAATTTCAAATGAATGTCCCTTGGGAGTGGATAAACATGTCACGACCCCTCCCTCTAAAGATACTAGAATATAGGGAGAGAGGTAATGTCACTCGAGTACCACCACTAGTAGGAAACATGTTTTCATATTTACATAAGTGTATAAAAATTTCATGATATGGGGTTCATTACCCTCTATAAAAAAATAAAATTACAGATAAGAATAATAATCCACAATAAACTCGATGAAATAATATAAAAAAACCAAAACCATCCCACAATGCATGTATAAATGAAACTAATAATGAAAAAGTCTCCAAAAGTAAAATACCCAAAAGTGAAGATAAAGTATAATCCAAGAAGCTATCCATGTTCTAAGAAATAAATTTCTACCATGCTCCACATAATTACCTTCAAAACCTGGAAACAATTTATATATGGTAAATGAGAATACAAGTATACTTAGTAGAAAAACAAATTCTTACTGTGGACACGTGAAAGAAGCATAAAAATTCACCAAGGAAAAAAACAGTACCAAGAAGTGCCTAAAATGGTCAAATATCCTCCCCAAACTATATATGGCATGATCACTGAAAAACAAGGTCCAAATATAATATCATAATAAGAAGTATATCGATAAAGGGTATGCCATACAACATTACCGCTGATTTTACACACTCACAATCCAATGTTGTATGTCTTGGAACTCTAATCTATCCCAAATAACATATTACACCACCTCGCAAGAATGGTCACATCACATATGAACCACAAACAACTCAAATACTTCCCCAGAAGCATGATCACAACCCATATTCCCCACATATGACTGTGCTACCACATCATAACAACTACCATAACTAGAGTAGTAGGGTACTATGAATGGTACGAAAATCAATATTTTACCCTAATCCTAACATGTATGGAACTCACCATAAAATTTCACATAAGCATGGTAAAATAAAATAACATGTGAAAAATACATGGGATATGTCACATCCCACTCGAAGACAGATGGGGCATGTCACTTCACTCCTGAAGACACTTGGACCGGACAACCAAAAAGCATGGCCACATCAAATCTCACCCAAAAAAACCTAGGCTACCACTACCAAAATCTAATTAACTAATAGAACTTAAACCACTAATACCTATGTAATACCTTCCGTGATTAGAAGAGTGAATGGAAAATACAGGGTATCCATCCACCCATCCTTATCAATAGGTTGTTGATAAAAACACCACCTACACGACTTGGATAGTATCTTCACATAGTTCTCCATGTGGGTGGGGTGAATATTTAAATTAAAATGAATATAAAAGTATATATATATCCACACAGAAGCCCAACCCATGAGTTCACAATAATGAACTAACCAACTCACAACATCCCAACTTTCTCTACCACCTCTAAATGTGTAACACCACACATGACCCAAGCCACATCACATCACCATCCAATTTGACTATCCAACCCATCCATTTAATTATTATGAGTAATCCACATTTGACATCACATAACATTATTTTTTTATTTATTATCTGTTTCCATTCCATTAACTGATCCAAACCCCATCCATTTTAATCATTATGAAACTAGTTATTCTTACACTACATAAGAATCTATCCCAACACAAAAGCACATCCCCTAATTCTCATCATCCTCATCATACCATCAAATCACCGACTAAAAATCACAACCCAACAACAACCACCTCACCACCCCAAAAACATGGTAAAAATACCACCACAAGTCTGACTAAAAATCATAGCCATGAAATGACCACCACACCACCCTGAAAGAATAACTATATAACCACAACCAAGATCCTAAAAAAACATGGCCAAACAAAAACCACCTTACCACCTAAAAAACACGAACATAAAAATATTTTCCCCAGATGACAAAACCAAACATCGACCACTCATCACCACCATAGAGCATGAGTGGAAACCGATCACATCAACGATCATTTTAAAAATTTTAAAAAAAATGATTTTATCTCATTTCACTTTATTTTAGGGTTATTATCACTCAAACCCAAATCATGGGGAAACTGTTTCATTTGTTAAATGTACGTGGATTTCCAATTTCTTTTTTAGGGTGATATGAATATGATAAAAATAGTCATCATAGTAATAATAAATAAAATCTAGCATTAACAAGACCCTAATTACGAAAATTTTAATTACATATTCATGATCATAAAATTTATCATATTGGTTCAATATCAATGTTTTAAAAACATGAGAAAAAAAATCCATTTTACCCATTCAATATAAATTATCCAATTAGTTATATTTGTTTAAGGAAAAACAACTATATCCCATCTATACCAAAAATAAAAACCCTCTCACATGATATAAAATAAAGATAAATGATGGATTTACTATCTTATAGAAGCATTTTCATCTCACTGTGCTCTACAGGATGGTGAAAAGTTTCCACAAACAAAAAAAAATAATGAGGAATATATTATCAAACTAAAACACATAAAAGATCATAAAAATTAATCCCAAATCACAACCCAAATGAAAATAACACCACTAGAGTTAATCATCATGGGAATAAGTAGATAAAACAACCATGAAAGGGGGAAGAACATGCCACCGATCTCCAATGAAAAACCACTAAAACCAATAGATCAAACAAGGGAGAAAATGGATAAAAGTTATCCTTATGGTTATTAGGGCTCGTTCAAAATGATATATAAGGATGTGTTAACAAACTAATAATATTTTTCTGAGAAAATAACATAAAAACTTTAATCCTACTAATTTCATGGTGTGTAAATTTTACATGTTGTGTAATCCTTGTGTTTTCCAAAAGATAAGCCTTTAGCCAAAAAAAATTATAAGCTCAAATTTTATTTAATAAATTTTATGAATTCAAATTTAACAAAATGTAATTCATCTCAATGATCCCCTATTATCTATTTTAAATACTTGTACTAACTAACAACAAAAGACATAAACCACTATTACATGCAATATAGAGAATAAATGGATTTTATTTCCAATAGTAGCTCTGCTACATTTCCATACACTATATAAAATTCTCAAAACCTACCTCAAACACCTCCAAACACCAAAAAAAGAAATATAAAATAACTGTAAGGGATGTAAAGTCACATCATATACCACCCAAATGATTCTCTCCCTTGATATGTATGATCCTATATTTTCCTATACGGCGATGGTATTATTAATTTTTGTTGAACTTCATGGTTTTGATATTTGGTGAATTTATTTTGAGATAATTGTTGTTTTAGGTGTATGTGGTGCTATTTTGGATCATGGATCCTATATTTTGGAGAAAAGAAACTGGTAACCTTGGTTAAGAATAACCAAGTGGGGCGAAATAGAGCTTTGTAGGAGGCTACACAGTTTGGGGAAACTGTGCCACTAGGGGCATATGCCCCATGAAAGGGTTCTATGGTTTTTAGTAGTGAAATAAAACATGGTCATTGCATGTGTTTTTAACTATATTCCAGTACTGGGTTCTGTCTCCCATGACATAGAGAAATTTTCATGGTTGGTACATGGTTTAGGCAATCATGCTTCCAAAACATGCAACCTATGAATTTTAGGGGAAATATTAAATTATCGATAATATGTTTAAAACACAAACCGTCATTTCTATTTTATCTACAATGGACAAGGGAGACCATTATTCTCCCATGAGAGAGTTCATTCTAGACCAAATGTATGATTTTATCTTAATTTTTCATACAGAACCCATTTGTTTTAACATCAGACTTAATGGATCCATGCCTGTGAATAATCCATTCATCTTGTGTCATTCTTATTTTCTCCATATTAACATAGTTATTTTTTAGAAATCTAATTTCCAATAATTCAATGTTATTATTTATTTATTCATTTTAATTTTGATCTGGAAAAAATCAGAGATCGATACTATATGAGTTCTCTACTACGAACCTACTATAGGTGATATATAACTTTTCCCCATGGCTTTATGTTTTATAATCATTGTTTTTTTTACACACCCATACATTCAGGTGTCAACCCTATAAATAGTTTAATGATTGAATTGGATAAATTGTAACCCATTAAGACTCTTTTGGATTAACTTTTTTTATCATGGGTAGTTTTTTCCTCAACCTTGGAAACCCATGTGTTGGGACTTTGAATCGTCCCAATTTAATACCTCACCATTGGGTACTTCTGATCTCCCCACTAATTTTGGGAGCCGTGATAAATTGAATGAGAATTTAATGAATGTTTAGAAGAAAGATATGTATCCTTTCCATGTGATTACATTATGTGAATTGTTTAAATTTTTCAAATGGAAATTGAAAAATAAGTTGGATGAACCCATGTAATGATAACAGTTACGAAAAGATGAATGAAATGATATGATGAAGTGACTATAGTAGTGGATTCCTTGGATGAGATTTATAGATCCTAATACATTTGGACACCATTGACATTTCTTCTCCGTGGGTTAGGATTATGTTAGTGAATTCCTTGGATTTATTTACCCTTTGGAACATGATTACGTAGGATTTCATGAGCCTTGATACCCATTGGATCATGAATTCATTGAATTCACTGGACATGTTCTAATGACATGATCTTTGTAACCTACGTAATTCTTTATCATTCTTTCATTGCTATTATCCTGGGACTAGATCTGGATTCATTATTCTTCTATACATTGTATCTAGCCCATAATGGTATGAAACATATGATTACATGGCTAATCCTTTGTGGAAACTTTTTATTATACTATATATTCATGATGGATGCTGAAAACATTATTACACAACAAAGATGTTATGGATATTTTGGAATGTTTTTAAGATATTCAAATTATGGGTATAACATTCCATTGAATAGACTAAATTGTATCCTACCTATTGTCTCTATTTATAGATTCCCTTTATTATGGTACCTAGACCATTATTATAGGGTTCCTTGTTTGGATGAATATTATCACTTAGATTTAAATCAAGTTGTTTCGACACATTTATTATAGTACCACCATACCTTTTTCATATATTTCAGAGTTCATGGCTTATATTATGTAGACTGGATTTGTTATAGATACTGTTGGGGGTGGCCTACTGAGTGTTATCTCAGACCCTATCTAGGCCTCCATTGGGTACCTAGAAAAACTTCATGGATGATTACAGGGGTCAGGAAAAACACCCACTATACAATGCATGATTTGTGCTATCCTTAGAAGAAGGGTAGGACATGACCGAGCAAAAATCATGACACTATTTGAAGATATCCATCATTGAACTTTTTTTATTTTATTGAATGTAATGTAATAGCTTATGGGGTACTTTTTTCCTACTTTTTAGAGACATGACATGATAATCACATTATGTATGACAACCTTTTTAATATTTATTATTATAATCATATCGTTGTTTATATTCTATCAATTTTTTCTATAATTAGTCCTCTATTGATCTATTTTTCACACCACTACATAAAACTCAAACATGAGGGAATAGTTTCCCTACACACACACCCCAAACCCTTGGTGCAAGTCGGTTGTCTCTGGTTTCTGGGTTGGTATGATTGGGGCCATATTCCCTAGTGGCTCAAAGCACTGTTTAGTGGAACATGGGTCGGAACCTTTCAAAGTGGTATCAGAGAAGTTTATTTTGTAAAATTACCATTTTAAGACATTAGAAATGAATTGGGAATTGGTAATGAGTTAATACTGAGAGTATCTAAACCACATATCAGAAAAATTCAAATTGATTGGAACAAAACATGTTTTTTAGTTTTTTCAATTACATTTGGTTTCATTACACCATTGGATACAACATATGAATTTTATGTTAATATTTCTATGATTTAGGATGCTATTTCATCGTGGCCCAATAAGATGTGGTATTTCCATCTCATTCATAATTTTAAAAACATGTTAGAACTCACATTCCGTGTAATATGCCATGCCATATAAGATTATTTTCATGATTTTATGAATTTTTTATTTGTTTCTTGTGTGATATACCTATTGTTTGATAAATAAATTATGTGATGAATTGAGAAATATTATTGGAACTTAGAGTGTCTTCAATAACATAAACAGTGTCTCCCTACATGGGTAATAATAGACAAACTATACATCCAATTATCAGACGATGAGTAATGGACCATTGGTTGCATGGACTTAAAAGTGTTATGGTTTGGATTAAGTTTATGATGAACTTTTGTTCATGAGGTTTATGGGACCCTGTGAATCAGTAGTGGTGACCCATTTAGTTATCACATATTAAAGAAAATTATGGATAAGTATTAATTTGAAATGACTTGAATTTGTGAAAGATAGAACTTGAACATGAACTGAATTTAGAGTGGGTAGTAGGAAGATTATGTTGTTCCCATTGTGAAACCCAGAGTTATTCTAAACATTGGTGTGAGGCATTTTTACATGAGAGTTTCGTGTGCTTTATGTATACCATCATGGGAGAACCAGAGTCTGCCTTATATATGGCTGACCAGATGCGTATAGATCAAGAAAAACATTATAATTTTGAGCATCATGAGATAACTCCTGAGATGAGAGTTATTCTTGAAACATATGTGCTTTGGAGATTAGCTAACCATTGGTGGGATGTTTTGAACCCGAACGAGGTACTGAAAGATAAAGTTTGGAGGGACTTACAAGATAGTTTTTATGACTAATTTTTTATTAAGACCCTAAAATATGAAAGGGGTGGTGATTTTATGTTTCTAGAGTTGGGTGAAATTATAGACATTGGATATTTTGAACACTTTACAATTATATTGCATATTAGGCCAATTCGTATTGCTAGTGAGCCATCGTGGTAGTGATGCTTTCAGGAAGGTCTCATGAATTAAATTCAATTACAAGTAATTTTGTTTCAACTGACAACAATTATATAGATAGTAAATCAGAATCTTATTAGTGAATGGAGCCTGATGGAATCTGGGGGCACAAAGTAAGAAAATTCAGCCTCTTACCCATGTGGCTCATATTCTAGTGTTAGGATGCACCATATTTAGGGTTCTCATGTGTTTAATACTAGCCATTAATGGAGTATTTATAGTACTATATTTTTACACCATTATGGGAGATGGGGACATATAAGGAATCAGTGAGATAGAGACCCAGTGGAGATTTGAGAATTTAGTAGGATAAGCCACCTAATATATTTTTGTATGTCATTCCCTCTAGTAGTTAATTGAATTGTATCGAATCCAAGTCCAAGTACAATATAAGGATTAATATCTCTACGTCATGAAGGTATATAGTGTAGTTTTGTTAGTTTAGTCAATTTTGGTGGTCATGGATGAGGAAGAAAGGTTGTAGTTTTTCAAATATTGAAAATGGGCCTACTATGGGTAGCGATGTCACATCCTTGTGATTTTTAGGCCATATATAATATGTATATCTTACACATGAAGAGTAGTGAATTGGACCATATATGGTGATATGTATGATATTTTTAGCCTTTATGTTATTATCTACTTTTTTTTGTACAAGTGCTTATCATAGCTTTATAGAAGTGCCTATTGTGAAATGACATGGTATTTTTATTCAATTCTATGATGGCGTTATGAAAGTGGATACACCATTGGGGATCAGAAGGGTGGGGGGGGGGGGTTACATTAGTGTATGGATTGACCCTTGAGTTTTGTTGGTGTCACTTTATATGGGATCTATTTGTACATAACATGTTAGTGTTTGAAATCATACTTGATATGAACTATTTTGTTTGTTATTGATCTCATGTTGATTTATATTACTTGAGGGTGTAATTCACATCACCAGAGGGAAGGGTTTTTATTCAAAAGGGTGAATGGGATGTACATGTAGGTAGAGCTGGACCCTATCATCTTAGGTAGGGTTGGATGGTAGCGCAAATTTCTATTTTATATATGTATTATTAGAGAATGCATCATGAAACATTCCTATGATTGTTGTTTATTTCAAGGAATTTTTTTCAAATTGATTTTCTACTTAACAACTGAGAGAGATTTGGGGTTCTCTATCGAACTAATTCTATGTTCTGCACCAATATCAATTCCCCCTTGTATGATGACTAGTATGGAGTTATAGAAGATCATGTGGAATATAGAGGAATTGGATTCAAAGGGGTTTATATGACCTAATGCTTTGCTGTGGGGGTTTACCAGACCTTTTATGAAAAATGTGAATGGTACCCCTGGGCTATATGTGGAATATGAAAAAGTGAATCAGTTGATTATTAAGAACCATTATCTTGTTCAATATATTTATGATATATTTGACCATATCTAAGGATCTTGGTTTATCTCAAACATTTATTTTAGGATAGATTATCACCATGAATGTGACTGGATCACAAACATAACTCTTGAAATATTATTTATAAGGTATGGTTTATATGAGTATATGGATATAATTAATGGTAATATTAATTCTCCCTTGGTTTTTATGGAGTTGATTAACTGTGAAGAAGGACTTAGATACATGCAGTTCAGGAGGCCAGTAGTGAGTGGCAGCTTATGGTCTTATTCAATGAGATTCTCATGGAAGTGCATGATAGTTAGGAGTATGTTATTCTCTCATAATTAACATTGAATATATATTCTGAAAAGAAAAATGATGAGATAGTTATATTCTATTTAGGGTCTAGTCCTTAGGAAAGTGTGGTAGGTGAGGACCCACCTTCTAGTTGGATTGTGGGCGAGAATGAAATTCGGCATATTCCTGGTCGCATATGGGTTCAACAAGACATTCACAAGGAGCTGATGTGGGAGTTTCATGCCTCATTTTGGGAAATGAATCCCATAGATACCAAGATATATCATGATTTATATTACCATTATTGGTTGTCCGGTATGAAATGATAGGGATCTTTTTTTATAAGGTGCTCCACCTGTCAGCAGGAAAAGGCATAACACAAACTCCCATCTTGAATTTTACAGTAGTTACCTATTATAGAGTGGAAATGGAATAATATTGTGATGGATTTCATGATTGTATTTCCAAGGTAACCTCGGTGTAGTGATTATATTTGTGATGTTGTGGATATCCCCACAAAGGTTTCTCATTTCCTTTTAATCGAGGAGGCCTTCAAATTGGATGAGATATGGATGGTTTATATATATGATATTGTGTGATATACAGGGTTTACTCGAACCATTGTATTAGATAGGGATTCTTGGTTTATGGTATATTTCTATAAGTTATGAAATAGATTATTGGTAATATAGGTTCTTCTAAGATCAACATAGCACACTCAGACTAATGGCCAGTCAGAGCACATGATTCATATGCTTGAGGACTTATTTATTTAATGTGTCTTTGATTTTGGGGGTTTTTTGGGAGAGGCATATATTCCTGGTAGAGAATTACTACAAAAATATATATATGAATAATATGTATTTTAACCTTATGAGGTGTTTTATTTTAACCCATTATGATACCTCCAATTATTGTTAGAGGTAGGTGAGGAAACTTTACTAGGATCCTATCTCTTATAAGATAAATTAGAGAAGGTACAATTGATTTTTAAATGTATGGATATCTCACAATAAATATAGAAAGATTACACCAACGGTTGTTGGTGATATCTAATGTCTGAGGATGGGGATCATGTGTTTTTATATATCTATGTGAGTATTGGATACATACAAATAATGATACAAGGTATGATTTCACCATGATACATCAGGCTGTTTGAGATTCTAGAGAAATTCATGCTGGTATCCTTTCTGTTTTTGTTAAAAATGGTATCCTAATCCACGAATGATGTATTCCATGTCTCTCATCTTCATAGTTAGCAGTCAAACACGTCTCACACATTGCAACTAGATGTGACTAGGCTTTAGGTATATGTGTCCTTTGAGGAACATCCTATTCATATAATTGAAATGATATTGGCTTTTCTTCAAGGAAATATATCTCACCCATCATGGGTGATATGAAAACATGATCATTTATATGATGATACTTGGTATTTGAAGGATGATGTATCTTCTCAGTGGTTGTAGTTATTCTCAGATGATTCTTGACAACCCTTGGAATAATACTTCCACGAAAAATTTCCTTTAGGGAGAATATTGTAAGAACATGGGTTTTCCTATGAGGTATGGAACTTTTTTATTTTGGTTAAGCATATTGTTCATCACCTATTGTGAGTTTATTTTGAGATCATGAGAGTTCTAGGGGTGACAAAGTCATGTTTCGAAATCGAATCCCAATTTATCTAGAAAACCTACAGGACCTCATAGTTTGGAGAAACTGTGTGACCTAATCTAGTAGTTATGAGTAACTGTATGGGGCTAAATAAATGGTTTTAGGATGACACATAGTTTGAGAAAACTGTATTGTCGAGGGCGCATGATTTTTTGGTGGCTCTGCAGTTTTTGGAAGAGTCTTAGTGCATGGTTAGCGCATTATTTTTCTTATATTTTGGCCTAACCGTGTGAGGTCCCCATGAAATAATGAAGTGAACACAGTTGGTGCATGGTTTGGGTATATGTGAGCCAAACTGCGGGACCCATGAACTTGTGGGAAAATTAAAAAAATTCCCTCGATTATTTAAAAACCTAAACTCTCTTTTCTATTTTACTTCCAATAGATAAAGGACTGCTTTATTCTCCCATTTGATGATTCCTCAAAGCCTAATGGAAGTATTTTTTCCCAATTCATCATATATACTATGATTCTTCATCCATTGAACTCTTTGGATCCATGGTGGTGAGAAATCCATTCTTGTTTTGATATTATTATTTTTCTTCATATCAAAAGTTCTATTTTGGTGAATGATTATTTTCCATAATTAAAAGGTTTTCATTGATTTATTGTTTTTCATCGGATCTGGACCGAATCAATGATTGATGATGGATGATAACTCTACTACAGACCCAAAGAAGGTGGTATATTCCTTTCCCTCAGGGTTTGGTATTTTATATGCACAATGTCTTTTTTCTACCTACCAGACTTTATAACATCACCCCTAAAATTAACTGACTTCTTAAATTTGATAAATTGGAACCTTTTAGGTTATATTTTGAGTAATTTTTATCATTGGTAGTTGTTTATCTAGCCTATGAATCCCATGGGGTGTGAAATTTTATCTTACTTGTTTTATACCAATCTGTTGGGTGTGTATGAGATCACCAACAATTTTTAGAGCTTTAGTAAATTGAATTATAATTTAATGAATGTTAAGTAGTTGGTTATGACTTCTTTCCATGTTATTCATTGAGGAGACTTATTTCAATTTTTTAATGGAAATTTTTAAATTAGTTAGATGACATCATGGAATGTCAATTAATATTAAATAATGAATTAAAAGAGATTATGAACTTATTATGGTTGTGGAATACTTGGAGGATATCCTTGTATCATGATTCTATAGGACACCACAAAAATTTATATATAATGGATATTTTTTTTGTAGTGGATTCCATGTATCTTTAACTCCTTAGATCATGATTCTATAGGATATTATATGCCTTTATACCTGTTAGATATGGATTTCTTTGACTCACTGTTTACATGTTATGCTAACATTCTCATTAGACACCACCCATGTCAATAATGAGTTTCCAACGATATTCTCATTTGAATCAACGTGGATGACTTTCTCGTATATACTTTAGATCCAACACTTTAGAGTTTGAAATATCTAAATACATGACTTGGACATTATGTACACCTTTGATTGTATGATGTGGATTTGGTGGATGTTAAACACTAGATTACACAAGAAGGCCATTATGGATATTTTGAAATGTTATAAAGATAGCCCTAGTATGGTTATCATAGTATAGTGGTCACACTAAACTATATCACACCTATTATATTAGTTTAAAAATTCTTTTTTAAGATATTTTCCATTATTTGATAGATCCTTCTTTGGATGGACAATATAAACTACTTTTACCTCAAATTCCCTGGGTTATTTACTTTTAGTTCAACCATACCTCAACTTTATATTGAAAACATCTTATATTTTATTAGTTTGAATGTATTTTTTTTATATAAACCATTGGTGGTGGCCTACTGAGTGTTATATCAGTACCAATTTGGGCCGTGTTTAGGTGCCATGAAAAACTTCATGGATGCAAGTCGGAAGTAGGGAAAGCACTCACTGTATGATGCTCGATTTGTGCTATGATTAGGTGTAAGATAGAACATGAACAAACTAGGATTGTGATTCTATTTAGATATATTGATTTATGGTAATTTTTTTGTTTCATGTATTGTACTAGATTTCTATAAAAAAATTTCTTTCTTTGTAGATACATGAGATGATCATCACATTGTATATGACTACATCAAGCTTATTCATTATTATATCCATCTGGTTGTTTATATTATATTAGTGTTTTATATTATCCTTCCACTATTGATCAATTAATTACACAATTGTTTTACACTTTTACATGATGTAATATTCTCACCATAGACACAACTTTGTCCCATGATGCATGTTAGTAGCCTCTAGCATATGGTGTGAAACACTTGATTCCATGTGACCAACAATATCAGGGTGTCATTTAGTGGAACCCATGTTGGGAAGTTACATGAGAATCTAAAACCAAGACCAAAAGAATGGGGGTCTGAACAACATGCTTGTGAGATACCTCTCAAGAAAATCATCATACCTCAAATGCTACCACCAGCCAAACACACCAAACCAAACATCCACAACACATCTCAAACAAATTCACTACCATAAAACCACAAACATACTCATTTCACATAACCATAAAACCACCATGAATCCCAATAGAAAAACCCTCACAACCAAAAAAATTCACTTCAATGAACATATGAATCAAGGATTCCATCCTCCATGCCAAGATACTTTCCACTATGGAAAACACTAACTCAACCGTAAGAGTTTAATCGAATTTTATTATAATGTGCCTTGATTATGAATCATATAGTCTGCTTTTATTATGTTGAAATGATAGTAAACATCGTAAATCAATTACAAATACACATATTATTATAAAAATAACCTAAATATCAAATGAAAATGAAAAATAGGGAAAACCCCTAAACTAATCTGGGTACATGGAATAAATCTGTGTCTCTGACTCCCAAGTGATCTCATACCAGAAAGAATGCTTCTAGAACACATGAACCAATGCAATGGTTTTTCCTTGAAGCACATCCTCTTGATGGATGCAGATCTCTTCTAGACCCTCCACGAACATTATGTCAACCTCGATATCCAACTATACCTATTCAATTACATTGGAGTCATCATGATGATACTGATGAAGTTGAGATATATAGAAGATTCCATATATCCTCTCCATTTGCGGTTGAAACACCAACCAATATTCCACCTCACCTACCGACCCCAACACCGAAAAGGGATAATAAAACCTAGGAGAATTCATACCCCCTCTACCAAAACTCCACTTCCCAAATCGATGGAAAACTTCATGAATACATGGTACCCAACCTAGAACATGATGGGACTCTAAATATGATTGGTAGATGAATTATTCATTTCTTTCAATATATTCAAACCCTATTGAACTAACTCATCCTTTTTTATTGTTCACTTTGCTACATCATGACCAAGAACTACTTCCCCCAAACTTTCATCAAATATAATAGTAAATGACATAGTATCCTATTCAAATCCTCAAATGGATCCATTATAATGTTATATTGATTTATATCTTTGTAATCAAAATAAACCTTGTTAATGTATTCAACCTAAGATCTACCAAAAATGAAGATCCATGACCATAACATACCCTCTAATGTATTCAGGGTTTTCTCTATATGCTCGTCCATATGAGGGTGTAATCAAGTTTCGATGCATAACTGGGATCCAAAATAATATTGTAATAAACTCCTAACTCATTAAGTAAAACCTATGTCCGGATTTGATATAATAGACCTTGGAAAAACATGAAATATTACCACCTCATCAACATAACTCTTTAACAAAGAATCCATTATGGGGAACTCTACTATCACTATGAAGATGTTTGATTTTGAGAAATAATCCATGATCATAATGATATAATCAAAACCTCCATGATCTCATTGTGTACCTATGATGAAATTCATCGAGTTGTCATCCAATTTCATCTTCAGAACACCTAAAGGATGAAAAAAACAACCATGAATTGGATGCACAACCTTCTCCTATAATAAAACCAAATAAATTTTCATGAACTCCAACAACTTACATTTCATCACAAGTCACCCAAACTTCATCCCCAAGATACAGAAAAATCTCAGTATCTCCTAGGTATTCCACCAATGGAGAGCTATAAAACACATGAAGGACTCCATAACACATCACTACCCGAACAGAAAACCTCCATGAAACAATATTCAGCTTTAACCATCCTCCAACCATCCCTATAGATCATCACCATGGCCAACAAAATGACGCATAACCTATGCCTCTGAGTCTATCCACATTACCTCCTACACCTGTCGCAATAGAGAATACTACACCATTGTTTAAAAAAACAACCACTACTACCATCAACCCTTTCATCAATGTATAAGTATTCCAAATCTTACATTTCCCTTCAACCATCCCTAGATTCTTGAACTACAACATCCCATGACATCATTCTCAAATAATTTGTTAAAAAATTAATTTTTCTACTATTTTAGGTTATCTAAATATAAAATTATTGAAGAAAATCCATCCACCACCACTATATAAAATTCAAATCACCCAACTAAATGTCAAACCTCATGTTCTAGTGATCTAGGAAGAACATAAAACAAAACCTAATGAGTCATTTTTTCTACAGATTCAGTTAAAACACAACCATTACTAGATCAAGATCATGGTTTGAATAGTTAAAATCATGGTGACATAAAATACTTGTCCCATAAGGGTCACCACCCTATAATACATAAAATAAAATCCCATTCCCTAATATAAAGCATCAAAAAACACATCAAACATCACAACCTCTTCATGGAACAGTAGATTGAGAGAACTAATTAATTTATCCATTAGGAAACCAAATTCTCCATGAGATTGATAATTCCACACAAAATCCCAGTCTGTCCAGGTCAATGTTATCAAAGTGAATTAAAATTAAGTGAAATAAAGAGGAAAACTTGAATAATATCTAGGGAGATCAATAAAAATATGATCTTATTCCATGTTCATAGGTTAAAACCCTGAAAAAACTCTCTTGACCTTATCCAGGTCTATTTACACACCCTTTTGGATGAAAAATTCTTGATTAAATGAACCTCTCCTTTCCAAAATATACCCTTGGAAAACATTCCATATCTCTGATGCTGTTGAAGGACTGAAAAAATGAGATAATTGACATTATCATCCTCTGACTTCTGGTAGAAAAATATATCATCAATGAATACAATGATGAACTAGTGTAGGAAATCCTGGAATATAGAGCTCATAAGACCCATGAAAACAACTGTTTTCTTCCTAACAATGAATGAAATAAAAATGAATTTCACATGGATTCCTATGAAGGTTGTTTTGTGATATCACCCTCTCTCATATTAAAATAATGAAATCTATATTGAAAATTGATCATAAAAAACAAACTCCCCCTCTCATTTGGTAGAAAGGATCACATATCCTTCGAATATGGTAAAACTTCTTGACTGCCACTTGATTCAACCTCGGGTAGTATATTAACAACATCAGATGATCATTTTCCTTCATGGTGAATGACACTGGATCGCCCCACAGTGAAAAAAGGTTTATACTATACCCTTATGGTTTGGGTTACCAATCTGAATCCTCAACTCTCACAACATAGAAGACACCATCTGAAAATGATCTATCAAAATTAATGAATTTTTAGGCTACAAGTCTACAACACACTCAACATCATGTCAAGGTGGTAGTGTCACAAACTCCTTGAAAAAAACATCCAAAAACACTCCAATGACCCTGAGGACCTCTACAATCCCACCATTGACTGATTACACTGAAAAATATTCCAACAAAGAAATAAGGGGTTCTATATGATGATTTATAACCTAATAACCCCACTCTCCATTGAAAACCACATGATTACCATCCATATATATATATGATAAAATGACACTAGTATAGAAGAAGTCGATAATAACATACAAATAATACAACAAGTATATTATAAGAAAAATATTGCATGGATTCATCTATATGTAGAAAAGATCCCCATGAGGTCGATGTGCCCCCATCATCAGTCTACACCCCCGGAACATGTCAAAAAATATGGTCTATCCTCCAACGATCTTTGTCATGATTAGGGACATGAAAGGAATCTCCCAATATAGTCCAAAATAATAGACTAAACATGGTTCAAAAAAGGAGTATGAATATCTTGAATTTTACAATGGAAAAAACAAGTGTACTAAAAAATTGATTGATCTAAGATGATCTTTGGCCTCTCTAGAATTTTCAACTCTATTGAGTCAATAATTCTCCTTATGACTATTCTATTCCATTATATTTTCAAAATCACAAACACAATTATTTATGGAAAAATATGTTTCTCTAAAAAATATTTTCTTATGGAAAATTTACATTATCTAAAAACGTTTTTGTCTTTACCTATTGTTTTAAATGTATTTTTTTATGTTTTTTCAATCCAAATCTAATATTATTTTTCTTAAGTTAAAAAATCAGATCCTTATCTAACTGAAAAACATAAAGTTCCTTAGAATAAAATTTCCAAAAAACTTTTACTCTAATTTCTATGGAAATTAAACTCTGATTTATTCTAAAAGCAGACTCTAATTTCGTAGAAAATCATAAAATAAATTCTTCAAAAATAAGACTCTAATTCCATCTAAAATCAGTCTCTAAATTCTATGGAAATTAGACTCTTATTTCATTTGAAATCATACTTTGATTTCCCCTAAAAATCATCAATTTCATTTAAAATCAGACCCTGATTTCTTTGGAAATCAGATTCCAATTTTTCTTGAAATCAGATGTTGATTTCTCATAATTTCAGACATTGAATTCTCCTAAAAGCAGACTTCTATTTCTTCTAAAATCAGATTCCAAATTCATCACAATTCCGAATCCGATTCTCTATTATTTTAGATTCTAATAGTTCATATTTTTAGATTACATTTTATAATATTCCAAGAAGATGATTATTTTTTTGATAATGGTACTTTTCATTCTTATCGAATTGTTCCATGTTTATCGGATTCTAGTATACATATGTTTCCTAAAATTGATAATTTTTTTCCTATATATTAGTTTTTATTACACAAGCTAATTATTCTAATTTTTTTTACATGAAATGATGTCGTATAATCTGTTTTTAACTAACCATTTTAGGAGTGTCATGTGTATAGGTCCCTCCAAGATTTCTGAAAAAATATGAAAATCAGAGGAGGGATTTGACCATTAAATCCTTTTCCTATAAATAATCCATCCATTTAAAGAGTTCGAAACATGTTCAAAAGTGCTATATGCAATGATATTTTGCAATAGATTTTCTCAAACCTACCTTCTATGAATTCAATGACTAACTTGTTCAAGATGAAGAAAAACTTGTTCAACCTTCTTAGTGAAACTCTGATTTTTTAGTGTATAATCGAGGTATTCTAAAGATTGAATGATAGAGGTACCAATTACCTTAGATATTGAGGGCTTGCGGGGATAGAAAGTTAGATTCCAAAGTTCCTATCAAGGGCTTACCTAAGTGTGTATAAGATATACTTTGTTGACTGTATAAATAAGGGGGCCTTTATCTAAGGTTGTTGGATTCCCTTCTCTTTAGGGTAAAATATTTCTTATTCTTGTTTCCATGTTTTGTAACTTTTTTCATTTCCACTGATTTTTGTTATGGAAATAAAGTATAACTTTCTTATACTTTCTTATACCTGTATACCCTCATATAAATAAGAATCTATATGCTCTAGAGTAGAATCCATACCTAAGTTAAATTTTCATAAGTTCTTTTTATCTAATCCATCTTATTAGATCCTAATAAAGTTGTTTTCTTAGTTAAGAAATGAATAGTTTTTGTGAATCCAAATTTTTTAACTTTGTTAAACACATATTTTTTTGAGGATAAAAAGGAATTTTTTGAAAACTACAATTCACCGCCTCTTGAAATTGAGAAATATACATCTATATTTTGATCCTATAATTGGTATCAATGGAGGAATATGAAATAATTATAATTACATATATGTTTTCTTGCTCAAAATTCCATGCCTAACATTAATTTGAACACTAATCTTTTAGTGGAAAATACATTTTGTATTTTCTTATAAAATTAAATGAATGAACGTTGGTTAAATAGATAACATAAATCCTACCAGACCACCAATTATGGATGGAAATGATTTTGAATATTGATGAGATTGGATGAAGACATTCATTATCAACAACAATGTGGAATTCATTTTTTAACTAGAGACTATTAGATTCATGACAAAGAAATCAGAACATTCTGAAATCTAGGAAAACAAGAATATCAACTAAACTACATGGTAAACAATACACTTTTATGTTCCAAGACTAGGAATATATACATCCAAATATCCTAATGTGAAGATGCCAATTTTATCTAGAAGAAACATGTTGTTACACACTTTGGAACATATAAAGAGATAGAAACAAGAAGATATACGTTAAGAGATGATTATATTGGATTTATTTTTTCCTTTTGGGGAACCAATTTCCAAATTACAACAAATATTTATGACTATTGTCAACAGTCATCAATATATTAGAGAAAAAGGACACGATGATGACTTACTAGAGGATAAGATAGTTGATATAATGCCCAATGAGTGGTAATCTAAAATTATAGCTATTAAATAAAATAAGAATGTATCTAAAATCAATCTTGATGAGTTATTTGGAACACTTATTCGACATTAAACAAGAATGCAGAGAGATGAAGAAATTAATATGAAGAATAAAAGCAATGGAAGTGTTACTTTAACTACTATATCTAAATCAAAGACTTCAGAAAGACTAACTAGTTTTAAATTTAATAGAGTTGTTGTAATATATGAATCATGTGACAACGATCATTCTGAGAATGAACTATCTAATATTTCTTAAAGGATGAACACGATTGTGGGAATGAAATATTTTCATCAAATATATAAGAAGAAATAATGAAAGTAAAAGAATGAATCAGATGTAACTTGTTATGAATGCAATATCAGACTTGATTGTCCTATGGTCAATAGAAAAGAAAAAAAGATAGACATTTATAAAGGCAAAAAATAAGTACTTCAAATATATGCCTTTGAATTTTGTGAAGACAATAGTACCTGGAGTTCTAGTGGTGGCCACTCTTCTGATGAATCCTCATAATATAAATCATCTATTTTGAAGAATATCGGTCTTATAACCAGATTATCTATTGAAACCATTGTCTTGTTGATAAGGTGAACAATTTTGAATACTTATCCAATATTTCTTAAAATTTAAATTTTCTTAAAGAATAATATTGTGAATATTTGGATGAATAATCATCCACATAAGAAGATAATACATTACCTTAATTTGAAGAAGAATATTGGTTTTTTAAGGTACATGAGAATGAAAATAGTACGATAAAAAAGAAACATGATAAAGAAAATTCTAGAATCTCTATTTTAACAAAAGAAGTATCAGTTCTTTCAAAACATCTTGATTAGAAAACCTTTGATTTTGATAATTTATCCAAAAACCTTCATGAAGATAATTCTGAGAAAGATCAACTTTCTATGGATCTATAAAAATTCTATGAAAAATGTTTTAGACACTAACTCTAAATCTATATTTAATGACTATGAGGATAAAAATTTAATCATCAGACTAAAATCTAATAATTTTTCCTTAAATAAACTTTTATCAAATCTCACTTTGGGAAGAAAAGAATTTGAAATGCATTCAAAAATTATTCCTCTTAGAAATATTTCTATATTTGGTTATTTTCATTCAAAAACTATTTTTGGTCACAACCATTTTTCCCCAATGTGATCATATTTTCACTACGTTTCAATGTTGTTTTGAGAGAAAATTTTTTCTTTAAATAAAAAAAATATTTAGGTTTTCATAAAGCTTAAATTTCTAATGAAAATGTGAATAACTATGATTTTTCTTTCTATAAATTATAGATCCAAGAAAGCTTGGATTCCAAAAGCCTAACTATTTTATTTTCAGGAAAACAAAGGATGTTCCAAAAATAATACATGGCACATGGATTGTGGATGTTCCTATGACATGACTGGTAATAAACACTTCTTCGAAAAGATTATCAAGATGAAAGGTGCAATGGTAACTTTTAGAGATAACGCTCATGGAGAAATTGGTGTTATATATAACATTGTTATTCTTGAAAAAACATTAATTTCAAATGTTTTATTTGTTAATGATATCATGTACTACCTTATAATCATACAAAAATATGTGATGAAGGTTACCCTGTGAATCTTTGGGATGATAAATTCCTAGTAGACAATTCTAAGGAAGATTTTATTCCCTTCCAATATGCTTGAATGTGTTTATACACATAACTTAGAATAACATTGGTGCTAAGACATACCTTGTATTAGTGCAATGGAAGATCTATCTTGGTTATGGCATAGAATATGTCGACACAGTAACCTTAAAAACGTATGAAAACTCTCAATGAAAAGAATTTTTAAGGATCCTCTAGATCTTAGATTTGATTCGTCCATTGTTTTTTATCCTTGATAATATGGAATGAAACAAACGTCAAGATTTAAATCAATTAGTGAAGTCTCATATTCTGATGCATTATAGAAAGTGCATATGGACCATTTTTTCCCAACACAAACTGGTAGTGTAGGTGGAAAATACTATATATTTTTTGTTAGTTTATGATTAAACAATATTTACATGGGTATATTTTCAAGAAATGAAATATGAGGCCTTTTATAATTTTAGGTATTTTTCATCCAAAGTTATTAATTAGAAAAACGTCAACTGATAAATATTCATAGTGATCATAGGGGAGAATTTAAAAATTCATATTTTGAATCTTTTTGTAGTAAGAAAGGAAATACTCATAACTTCTCAACTCCAAGAACTCCTCAACAAAATGGTGTGGTTAAAAGAAGAAATCGAATTCTTCAAGAGATAAATATAACCGTATGATTGAATATTCTACTACTAAACATTTATTGCATTGAAGTAGTATGTACTAATTTCTATAATATAAATCTAGTTTCAATCAGAAATTTTCATAATAGAACAACTTATGAATTATAGACTCGTCGAAAACCTAATGTTTCATACTTCAATGTATTTGGATGCAAAGTATTCATCTTTTATACTAAAGATAATTTACATAAATTGACACCCAAATGAGATGAAGGTATTTTCATAGGTTATTACACTTCATATAAGGCTTATAGATTTTATAATAAAAATTCTTGTTCTGTTGAAGAAATAGTACATGTTAAATTTCATGAAAAGATCCTTTTATTTTTAAAGTACCCCAACCTATATCATCATATGTCTTTTCAAAAATTGATTATCAACATTTGATGGAAGATTCTTATATTTAAAAAAATACTAACGAACTTGTTTTGATGTATTTACTCCAGATTATTTTTAACCTTAGGTTGATGAACTGGTTTTACAAAATTCGCATCCGTTTTTTTCTAAGAATCAACCCAAAAATAGTATCATTGGTGATGTAAATCAACCTATAATGATTATAAGTTTTCTATAGAATGATGTAGAGAATTTATAATTTCTTTCCCGATTAGAACCTAAAATCCCTAATGAGTATTTTTGTGATGATGATTGGACTAAAGCTATGTGATATGAACTAAATTAACTCGAAAGGAACAATATCTAAACCTTGGTTGAAAGACCTATGGAAATTTCTATAATCAGTGTAATGTGGGGCTTTAGAAATAACTGTAATTAAAATGGAAGCCTTGTAAAAAATAAATAAATAATATTTATTAAAGGCTACAATAATCATGTTGGAATAGAAAATGATGAAACCAATGCTCTAGTTGCTACACTTGAATCGTTTTGTATTGTACAATCCTCTGCAGAATTCATTAATTTCAATATTTTTCAAATTGACTTGATCTGTTCTTTCCTTAATAGATATTTTAAAGAGGAAGTTTATGTTGAACAACCTCTTTTAGTTGAAGACACAAAAAATCCTAAACTTGTTATCAAACATACAAAGTCTTTATATGGACATAAACAAGATCCTAGAGCACAGAATGATAAACTTACATGTTTTTTGTTTCAAAACATCTATGTTAAATGAACTACTAATCCAAACCATTTTATATATAAATATATGAAAAATGATTTGGTTGTTAAAATTTTGGTTGATGACATTATATTGGGATAAAATCAGAAATATTTAACTGATTCTTTTTCGAATCTCATGAAATCTATGTTTGAAATGAGTATGATGGGTAAGTTAACATTTTTACTTGATTTCCATATTTCTCGAATATAAAAAGTAAATTATATATCTCAACATAATTATATTAAATATATTATTAATAATTATGAATATGAAAATACTAATATTATATGTACTCCAATCTTTACCTCAGACACTCTTGATCTTGATGATGTTGGGAAACCAATAGATCAAACAGCTTTTAGAGGTATGATAATGAGATTAATATACTTGATAGATTGTTTTCCAGAAATAATGTTTTCATTATTCTTGTGTGAAATATTTCAGTATAATCCAAAATAATTCCATTTGAATGTAGTGAAAATAAAAATTTTCTATTTAAAGGGAAACATGGATTTAAGAAATTTCTATTCTTCTAGAAATTATTTTATTTTAATGATATTTTCTGATGCAGACATTGGTGGATGTATAATAGTTAGGAAAAGTATATGTAGAACTTGTAATTTCATAGGAGATTAATTAGTTTCTTGTTCTTGTAAGAAAAAAAACTTAGTATAACTTTCCATAGTTGATTATGAATATGTAGTAGCTGTAAGTTGTTGTACTCATGTGTTGTGGATGTAACACACACTCATAGACTATGGCATGTGTTTTAGTGAATCATAGATAATGTGTGATAATACTAGTTACATTTCCCTAAGAAATAAACAATCCACATCCCTCTTCTGAAAAATACATATATATTAGGCATCACTTTCTAAGGGGTCACACACATAAAGGAGATATTATTTTTCAATTTATTGGAAAGTAAAATAAACTTGATGACATTTCTACAAAATATTATTTGTACAATAGATTTGAATATATTAAAAAAATGTTATGAATTATAACCATAATGTAATCATCCATAATAAATTGTTGTTAAATAATATTATAACATCAAGATACTCATTTTCATAGGGGGAGTAGATATGTTTATTTATTTTATATTTCATTTTCCAATTATTAATTTTTTTAACAAAAATTTTCAGAACATAAATAGTTTATCTTTCCCTAATAAAAATTTGTGGAACCTATGTTATTTAAGAAGAATGATAACAATATTTAGTATTCTTTATATTCATTCTAGAAGGTATGTCTCGTTAATTATTTCTTCATAATTGCATATTTTGTGGTTATTTCTATCTTGTTTTAAGAAAACTTCATCAGATTCACTTTCCTTAAATCTAATTTTTCCTTAAAACCTAAAAATATCGGAATTGATAAATCCAAATTCGGTATTAATATCAGCCATAAGATCAAATAAAAAAAATCTCTACCATTTGATTGATTTAGGAATTTGAACCGTTTCCTCAAATCCTATAAAAATAACACCCCTATTTTTATCTGACATCATTTATCTTAGTGATTTTGTGCCAAAGCTCTACTTCTCATCAAAGATGACATTTAATTTTCACTATTTCCTTAGGATTGAAATGTCTCTTGATGTTTCCTCACAATCCCCGATAACCTCAAACAAAGAACTAAAATATAGGTTAATTTACAGAGAATTGTTTGTGGATCCAAATTTCTTTGTGAAGTATGATTCTATGATTTCAAAAATCATAAATAAAAATAGCTGGAAGGTCTTTTCATTTCCAAAACCAAGAATCAAGATATGGTATATCCTGATCTTCATATATAATTTTATGATACAGTTCAATTTTATGAACAAGGATAAAGAGAATTTGTTTTCCGAAGTTATGGAATGACATATTCTTTGTCTTTCAATGAGGATGCTAGTATCCTGGATATTCCATATAAAGTAGAAAAAATATTTTTCCCACACAAATTACCATACATGAAATGATCTTTTGAGAGGGTTAAGGTAATCGAGTTCCTTAGTCATAAAGGAATAAGGTAACCAAATATTTCCCATCTTTCAACCAATAATAGATTTATAGCTCTATGGATGCAAGGATTTCTCATTCCTAGAAAGGGATACAAGGATTTAATTATGAAATGTGATATCTTCAGGATTGATTTCTTGATAAACTTAAGGAAGATAAACCTCATCAAGTACATTATTTCAGCTATTAGTAATGTTAGGAATGGAAACATTTAGTCTCAGATCATTATGTACCTTATAATCTTTAGGAAGAATATTGTCTAATGTTTAGAATCCTTAAAAATACCTAGCATCTCGAAGGCTAGAGTTTTCATTATTATGTTGATGAGTGTTGATGCCCTGAGAATGATGAAAATTTGTTTTAATAATAATAAAATAGAGTTATTTGAAATTCCTTATAAGGTTGATCATCCTGTAAGAAATAAATGCTAACTAGGAGAAAGATACAAGAAAACGGAAAAGAAAAAAAATGAAAATAAACCGGAAATGAAAGAGAATGTACCATAACCTGAGTCTGTATCTACTCCACCCAAGCTGAAAAAGAAAATGACTCTTTTTGATGAAGTGGTAAAACAATGGTGAGGGTAAAAGAATAAATATAAATTGGAAGATGCAATTTTTGGGTTAGACTCAGCTAAGGATAAGGACTTAAGTAATCAAGTAGCTGAAGAGTTTGAGAAGCAAGAAAAAGAGAAAAATTTAACGAAGATGATGTCAGAAGCAGAGATTGTTCAAGATATGATTAGATATATAGAGAAGGCACCTGAACTAGTCCAGGTAATAAAATAATTCTTTCAAGAGTTAGTTAAAATTAAAACTCCATGTATTATTTAACACCCCAATCTTCCACGGTACTTTTCCCATTGAATAATACAATAGTTTGCATTGTATGCAACATCGAGTTCTAGCACACCACGACCGATTAAAATAGCCATTTAAAAAAACAAGTTATGAATAATAATACCCAATTTCTGTAATTTTATAATTTTGGTTTTTCAAAATGGACTTAATTTTTGGATTTAGATTATCAAAATTAGCTTAGAGTAAATTTTTGGTATTTTCTGAAAACAATCAATTTTTGATGAATAGTAAAAAATTCTGTGTTATTGTTTAAAACAGAAATTTTAATTAAGTAATTATTTTTATGTTTAAAATTATTTTTAAGTCATAATAGATAAATAATACCTATATTAATCGAATTTAATTCATTGTAGTCATTTAATATTAAGATTATATATATAAAATTTTATTTAACATTTTAACGTCTATTACCCACCATCTAGAAACATTAGACAATTTGCATAAA
The DNA here is from genome assembly GCA_963277665.1 of Viscum album. Lineage (NCBI taxonomy): Eukaryota > Viridiplantae > Streptophyta > Magnoliopsida > Santalales > Viscaceae > Viscum > Viscum album. Next base: position 1,895,024,161 of record OY728164.1, read on the forward strand.
ACATAATTTTACCACTTCTATGAATTGAATTTCACAATTCTGAGAGACATTACTATCATCGGCAAGTAAAATGTATTTCAATGTGATTAATTTTTTTTGGTCAATAGTAACTTTTGAATATTATTTACCACGGTTAAAAGTAAATATGGAAAATAATGGTAAAAATGATATTATAATTACCCTAACTCGTGTCCTAATTATATTGGATAAGTGTATTTAGACCATAATCAACCTTAGGAATAAAATATGATCCTTTTTGATCTACTTGGATTTGATTTGGATATGTACAATTATTTTATTTAATGATGAGTTAAAAGTGGTATATTGAAATTTTAATAACTAAAACATTTTTATTATAAAGTTACACATAAGATTAATTCGACTATAAATATTCATTATAAATATAAAAGGATTTCCTACATAATGTTATTTTATTTATATTTTTTATACATTAAATGATTAAATTATTTTATGACACAATTATGATGCAGAAATTACCTTATTAATAAATGATTTGAATAATTGATATTATAAATATAAAAATAAATGTAAATTGATACTTTTTATTCCATACACGAATTTTATAGGTGAATATGACATTTTAGGGTTGCGTTAATTTATTTTCTAGTGGTAATAAAGTTTTATTTGACTTTCACAAAAACTAAATACTAAATAGTGTCAAAATTGACAAAAATGATTTTTTAAAACAAATTCTATCTTATTAAATGATATAATATAAATAAAAATCTAAGGTTTGGCCAAAGAACTTATATAATTATATTTATATCATTAATGAACCACTTGAGGATCTCTAGCCATTTTATAGTATTTTAATAAACAATATATATATAAATACAAGGAGATATGGTAAATGTTACACTATTTAACTAAGAGTTAAATCTAAAAGATAAGGTTAATATGGTGACATAACCTCTCCTAAAACCTATTGTTTGAGAGTATTTATACCCATACCCACTTTATAATCTAAATAAATTCATTTTTATCCCCTAGGAACCGAAATTATTTTAGAATAAATTAATATTTCATGCTTTTCCAAAAGTGCCCCTCACCTCTCTTATAAAAGGGTACTTCCCCTTCTCTTAATTTAAAACCTACAAAGAAATTTATCTTAGAAAAAACCTACTAACATATCCTCCCACAACCATAATATAAACCCAGATGCCATACTTTAATTATAAATCCAATCTAAAGAGCCCTTTGGTTCAAATCAAAAGGAAGAACCTGAAGAAGAGGTAATTATTTTTAATCGACTCTTTAAAAATAATTTTCTTCTTCCACATTCCATTTCATTGTTGTTTCCATACCAAAATAATAACTACAATACCTTATACATAATTTAATGTTATTATAAATATGGTACAACCATATTCATTATTCTATCAATCATATTAATGAAAAAGTCACCGTACGTGCGTACGTATGGATTACCATCTCTATGTCATGCTATAGTTTGATACTCAACACCTAATTATATGGATGGGTATAATATTGATTATAATTGAGGTTAATAATAAATATAACATTTTAGATAATCCTTATATATAAAACATCATCTAATTACATACAATTTCACCCTCAAAGGAATGATATTTCCGCTCTTGTGTATGTATGGTTTACCGTCTCCACAACGCGATGAGATTTCATCCCCCATCATAACTACTCAAGAATAATTTTTATTTGATGATTAAAATTAATGTTTAAGAACATAATATAATTCAGTATATTAATCAAATACATCATATCCATACCAAACAGGACTTACATGGTAGTTGGGGTTTGGCTTAGTGGTAAGCAGCACATAATGCTACATGAAAAATGGGGGTTCAAAACCCATGGGGCGTAGGCACTGTAGTGTTACTGTAGCGCACTGTAGCAGCATCGGTACTGTAGCAACGGCGGGCACTATAGCGGTGGCAGGGTACAATAGTGGCGGCGGGTACTGTATGGACTGTAGCAGCTTGGGTACTGTAGCAGTACTATTCACAGAATGGGCTTTGAGCCAAAAATTTGGGTCTACGGGGCATGTAATGGGCTAAATACCCACTGGGCCTTCGGGCTATGTAATGGGTCTCCCTCTACCCAGTTAAAAAGCGGTCTTTTCATTGATTTAATATTAAATGAGGATTCGACCCCAACATTTAAAAAAATCAAACAGGACTTACATAACAAAACATATAAAGGAAAATGAACCAGTTAACACCCGAAACAATAATAATGCTGAAATATCATTAATAAAGTGATATTATAAGATCATATATGATATCAAATTTATGAATTTAGTTCTTGTATAATTTAATAACAATTATTTCACTATTATATACGAGGTTAATATACCCTCTAATAATGAAAATTACAAGGTAATAGTTAATTTTAGAGTCTCTTTATTATCTGAGGTTGTTTATACATGAGTATCTGTTGAGACCTCATTATCATCCACATATGTGTTTCTAAAAAATGTATTTCAAATTTTTTTACTATTTACTATAATATGGTTTAATGTCATTTGTACCCTTGTTTTACTTTTTAAGAAATGTTTTTAAAAGAATCATTCCATCGCTTTCCAAACAATGTAATTTATGACCTTTTGAAAAATTAAGGAATGGATGTTTCCTTAACTTATACGGCGAGTGAAACTATTTTCTGCTATTATAACACCTTCAAAGCATCCATTACAATCTTATATGAATATTTTCAAGCTAAATTATTTCTTTACTTTTTAATGATTTCAATGTAGAATGAAATATTGCACCCAAATATTTTTTGGATTGATTTCATCTATGTCAACATCCTTTGTTGGATTTCACGTTTGTTTTATGTTGATTTATTACGATACAATATTCCATATTGTATTGAATATTTTATGATGTGTTTGAGTGTGGATGTGCTATTTTTATACCATTCATGAATTATTGTTAAAGTATTGACATGTCATATGATAGTTTTAATACGAATTTTTATATTATGTTTCGTCTTTTTCATATGATGAATACATTGGACTAAGTGATGGGTGGGGCCCGTTATAACTCTTTGATGCATCAGTATTTCTAATGAGACAAACTATTGTCTTAAAAAAGGGCCATGACAAAATATTATTCGTAGTCATGAAACAAGTCCTTGACTATGTGGTTATGATTTCAGACATTATGCATTCCATCATAATAAAATTAGCTACTAATATTACATGTTAATTTTCAACTATTAGAATATCCATGTGAATAATTTAATGGGATTATTTGATTTAGCTTTTACATATTATACTGAAGTTTAGGTTTGAAAGGCTTTTTTTAGTCTTATATAGTCCCTTATATGTTTTTGTTTTTTATGATAGTTTCTGCTATATTGTTATCCTTACTGAGAATCTGACCTCACACCTTTCAATGTTTTATTTCCTCCCTGGATGGAAGAAGTATATTTTGACATACCTTAAGGGATAATATATGGGTAATGAATGTGTTCAATGGATACATAATGTTGTTGTTTTTCATTTCATAATGTAAAGTAAAACTAATATATTCATCTATTACTTCCAAGGATACTAAACCAATCATTCTTTCGGGACATTATTTCTTATATCACGCCAATTATATGTAATAATGCACCGAATATGGGTAACTGGGGGATATGGTGTTGCCTAATGATAAGTGAAAGAATGTTATTTTAATTCCGTAACCCATTGTTAAAGAAAAAGAAGTATACAAACAATAAGAAGAGGATAAGGAGTAAGAGGAAGAGGAAAGTGATGATGTTATCAATATGGTGGAAGGATATTAAGAGAAGGAGAGACCTGTTGACAAGTTTTCTATAAAAAATTCCCCAGCTGAATCCACAATGATAATCTCAAGCGGTCAATCAGTTTTGAAAAAGGATGATTCTTAGGATGAGGTTGAACAAAAGTAATATGATGAAAGTAATTTCATGATTTTATTCAACTGGATGATGATAATGAAATTAAAGAAAAAGATACTGATAAAGAATGTGATGATCATGATAAAATATTAATAATTTATGATAGTGAGCTTGAGACATAGAATGTATAAAAATGCAATATCTAAAAGTGGAAAAGTTAATGAAGTTGTTGTTGATTCTCTAAAGAAATCTAATGTTGTAAAATCCAAGAAGGAAGTTGTTGGTGGAACATACGAGGGAAAATAAGATGATAAATATAAAGTTCCCTCTCAAACAAAGGAATATTATTTTGAATCATCATCTTCCATATGACATGATTTTATTATTTAGTCCTTATAGAATCTTGTTAATACCATTAATTTATATCCATATATTGATTCTAGGTGCCAACTACTTCAAAAAACAGTAAATAAGAAGTCATATTAAACAAGAATTCTCATGGAATCATTTATCAAACATGAGTTTGAGTTCAAGGATTTTTAAATTGTTTATGGTGCTCATAAAAGATCTTGGAAATAGATAATCATATGAAATAAGTCAGTGATTAATGATCTGAAAATTATGGAATATTTAAACGATTCAGTCAAGGATTCCTTTGATAAGTCCTATGACACAATAATGAACTTTTCAACAAGTCATTTAGTGAAGCGGAATCAAGAGAAAGATTCTCAGTTCGAATATGACATGGACTTGAATGGAAAGGTGAATTCTGTTTCTTTAAATTTTAAAAGAGAAAGATAAATCAGGGAAGAGATGGTAAGAAAATTCAGAATGGAAGAAGTGGTGATAAAGACTCAAGGTGAAAATCATAAGTCTTAAGAAGATCAAATCATATATCTCAAAATAAAAAATCATGATCATGAACCAATGATCCAAAAATTTTAAGATGATCATAAATAGTTGAATAAAATTAAGGTATCTCAAAAAAATATAATGCAATAAGAGAATTAGTAGGATGATTGCTTTTTTATAAAACTATGATATGTTGTTGTATATTCATTGAAAAGAAGTTTCTCATCTTAATAAATTCATAATAATTCCATTGTATTGTCTTTTTTATACCTAACCATTCATGTAAAATTTTTTTCAATCATTTCCTCTATTCAATTTTGAAAATCACAAAGGGGTAGAAAAGAATGATAAATGAGAATATTAATGAAATATAATTATCATGTAAGGGGATATTACTTAAAGAATAAAATCTTTAGCAAGGAAGAGCTATTTATTTAAGAATGACAAGAATACGATCCTTAGGGTTTTCAAAACCAAAAGTGGAGTTAGTTGTAAAGACCCGTAAAATTCAAGGGAAATTTTTTCTTAATTTTCTTTAGAATTTTACAAGAGCGCGGTTTCAGACGGCACCTGATTCCGAGGCCCGGAGTGCCCGGAATTAATTTCTGAAGTTTGGCTCGGGTACGTTCAGTGAACGAACGAGCGGGTTTTTCTAACTTTTGATACGGTGTTCGGAATTGAAATCCGAGGGCACCAATGAACTCGCAGCGCCGATTTTCTCTTAAAGAGACCTTTTCGGGAGTTGCGTTTGTTTCGGGTTAAAGGTTAGTTTTTGGGAGATTTATAAAAAAGTTGAATAAAAAGTGTGAATTCTTTTTATTTTTCTATTTGTAGGTTAACTCCTCTCAAAGGGAGTTAGGGGTGGGACCCACACCCACTTAACCTCCCTTGAGAGGATTAAGTGTGGTGGGGCCCACACGAAACCTAAACCTCTCATCTTCCCTCAAACTCCCTTAACCCCTATTTAATTAACATGACAACTTGTTAATAAATGTGGAGTTATCTTTTTTTTTGAATTTCAAACCTTTGAAATTCTTTTTGTGAATAAAATAAGACTTTGTCTTATTTTGTTGGGTTAGATCTCTTAGCCATCTTGGAGTGGTTGAGAGCTTTTCTTTCTTCTTCAACCTTGACAAAGAACACGAAGAACGCCGTTCTTCAACGAAGAACTTCTTCGCCGAAGAACACGGTCTTTCCGCGACGCCATATCCGCGACGTGACGTTCTTCTTCCGCATCATCTTTTCCGCGACGAACGCCATCGACAACGAATCTTCCTCCGACGTCAAAGGAATCGACACCGATATTCCACGACTCCGTCAATGTGCGACTATCGAGGTAGGGGTTCTTGAGTTCGTTGTTTCCTTTTTATTTGACTTTCCTCAAGACTTGACGTAGAACGCTCAAGTTCCGACGAAGAACGCCGCTCCGCTCTTCTTCGTCTTCGGTGTCAACGAGAGAGAACACCGCACCTTCCTCGGACAACCTTCGTCAGCGTACAAGGATTCGCCAACGACGTGCCTCTTCGGACGCGCCTCTTCATCGTCGAATTTGACGAACGACGACCGCGACGCCCGACCTCCGCGACGTCGTCTTCCGCGGAACGTAGACAAATCTTCGAACCTTATACCAAGATAGGGGTTGTTGAATATTGTTAATTTATTCCATTTCTTGCTCGTGGATCGCATGTCTACGTGAGAGTTTTGAATATTTTATATAAGTGTTTTTGTTAACGCGAGGGGGGCCGGACCGCATGAACACGGCCGAACCCCCCCCCCCTCCATCGTTCTTGTTTATTCTTGCGGGTGGAAGCAAGTGGCGTGGTGCCGTCCCACCACGCGGTTGATCGTGCAATTGTTTCACGCGGCGCCGTCGCGCCACGCCGAGGAAGAAACTTCAAGAACGCGACGCCGTCGCGGCGCGTTGAAAAGAATCAAGGCACGGCGAAGGGGCGCGGTGCCGTCGCACCGCGCCGGACGACGAACACCGCGGCCGGTTCCGGGCCGCGGCGGGACGAGGAGACCGCGGCCGGTTCCGGGCCGCGGCGGAAGAGAAGACCGGCGGTCGGGCCGCCGGCGTCGGAAGCCGAAGAGGGGACCGGAAATTTCCGGTCCCGTTGGAGAAAACCGGCCGGCCAGCTGGCCGGCCGGAAGTCATTAAAACCGGGGGAATTAATCCCCCGGCCGTCATATTAAAACCCCCCTCTTTAAGAGGGGGGAGGCGGTTCCATGGAAGGGGGGGGGGGGGGCAACAGCCCCCCGGTTTGCTTAATAAAACCGGCCCCCACGTGGGGGCCGTTTGTTGCAAAGGCGCGGCCTTTGTGCCGCGCCGCTCCAAATCAGCGGGGGCTTGCCCCCCGCGTGCCGACCCCGTGCGGCGCCTGCCGCGGCCCGCCGCGCCGCCGCCGCCCGCCGCCGCCCAGGGGGGGGGTCGGGCCGGGTCGGCCCGGACCCGGACCCCCCGTTTCGAACCAGAATTGGTTTTTGGCCCATAACATGAGCCTCGGACCTCCGATCGACGAACCGTCAGCGGCAACGCGATCCTTGGATCGAGACGGTCGTTTCGGTATATCGCACTCAAGGTTTCGGATTACTTTGAGTTCGGCCGGGTTGGTTCGTTCACGAAACCAACCGGGCTCTCGAAGCGGAAACGCTCATATCTTGAGCTACGGACGTCCGATTGACGTGCCGTCAGCTGTGTTGTGTTCCTCTTAGTGAGACGGATCTTTTGGCATACTCTGCCCGAGGTTTGGACGCAGGTGGAGTACGGTCGGGTTGGTTTTGCCTTAAAAACCAACCGGGCCCCGGAGACGAAAATGCCAATAACTCTCAGACCGGGCGTCCGATCGACGCACCGTCTGTTGCGTTGAGTTCCTGTTTACGATACGGAACTTTTGGTATCCTTCGCCCGAGTTTTGAATACAGTTAGTAGTGGCCAGGTTGGATCGTACCCGAAATCCAACCGGGCCCCTGGAACGGGAAAGCTGATATCTTTCAGACAGGACGTCCGTTTGACGAACCGTCAGCGGCGTTGGTGTTTACGTTTAGTAACGGTCCCTATGAGTTTACCCTATGGGAGTTCGGGGTACAGTTGTGATACGGTCGGGATTGGTTCGCACTCGAAACCAACCGGGCCCCTGGGACGAAAAGGCTAATAACTCACAGACCGGGCGTCCGATCGACGCGCCGTCTGTTGCGTTGAGACCCCTGTGACGAGACGGTCTTTTGAGATACTTCTTTGCGGGACCTTGTGATACTTGGAGTATCGACCAGTAGCTCGTGGAGCGGACCCTCCCGGAGACGAGCGTGCAGAGTACGGAGACCGTGTAGCCGGCTGAGACCTGACGACTGCTTGACCGACTCGACTTGGAGTGAGTCGACTAGCCCAGTGGACGGAGCGCCCGATATTTGGCGGCAGACCCACGGCGGACGGAGCGCCTGGTAGTTGGCAGCAAACCCACGGTACTCGACAGGAGGAGTACCTCAGTAGGCTATCTGGGTAGCGCCCGATATTTGGCAGCAGACCCTCAGCGGACGGAGCGCCCGGTAGTTGGCAGCAGACCCGCAGTACTCGACAGGAGGAGTACTTCAGCAGTCTTAGGTTAGTGAGCGGCGGCCTCGGAGTCGTGATAGGACCACTGTACACTCTAGAGACGGAGCTCTTCAGCAGTTACGGTTTCGATAATGAATATCCTGGTTTGAGCTGAGACTTTTGACCTTTGTGTTTCCTCATGATTGAGATGGGTTACTTGATAACTTAGGTATATGTATGGGCATATACCTGGGTAGTGGTTATCCTTTGATCTCATGATCCTTGTGTTTCCTCATGACTGAGATGGGATACTTGATAACTTAGGTATATGTATGGGCATATACCTAAGTAGAGTTTAACTGTTGAGATCTTCTTGTGGTTATCCTTGTAAGTTTTAGTGAGACCTTGAGGGTCTCGGGGTCCCTACTGAGTATCGTTATACTCACCCCTGCACGGGCTATGCCCGCACCTCGTTGTGTTGGTTGCAGACGACGGCCAGTACTGGCAGAGGCCGAGTGTTCGAGGACTGGACGGTACCTGGAGGAGGACTATACGACGAGGCGGTACCCAGAGGCAGACCACTGGGCGGGACATACTCGGAGCAGACGGCGGGACCCGAGGAGCAGAGGAGCTATCTGTACCCACCCTTCAGGTGGGATTTCCTGTGGACAGCTCGGCGTAGCAGCTTTACTTTTCAGTTGCTGTTTTTCCTTTCGAGTTGTACTTTACAGTTGGGCTTGTATTTCCGGCCCCTTTTTACTTTCCGCACTTTTAGTTGTACTCTGTTTTTGCTTAGTGTTACTTTCCGCTTGCTTACTCTGTGGTGTTTGATTACTTTACAAAGGCAATGCCTTCCCTTTTTACCGGGATTTACGCCTTGGTGCTAGTCGCCAGCCCCTGGCCTATGGAAGGCGGGCTTGGGGTAGTCACGACACGGACCCCGAGGGCAAGTCGTGACAAATTGGTATCAGAGGAGTTCAGTTCTATCGCAGAACTTATAACTCTGATGTTTTTTTCTGTGAAGCAATAGTGTTGGGAGTACCGAGTGTGGTTTTTAGTTCAGGGAGTCCAGTGTTGGTGCGGGCGGCCGACGTATCCATACACCAGGACCCTGACAACTGATTTCCGACTTTGTGCACGAAAACACTGATTGCGTGTGTGTTTTCAAAGGTTTTTCCCCTTAAAACAGCTCAAACCAGGTCAGCTCACCAGGTATAATCGTTTGATCGTGTTACGTTGTTTCTTTCAGGATGTCTTTTCTCAGACGACCAGCTAGAGCCCGGAGGGATGAGCGTGCTGACAGTCTGTCGAGCGACGAGGCTTCGGTACAGGGCCCTCTTGCAGTTGAGGCACCAGCGGAGGCACCAGCGGTACTACCATACGTTGGGCCACCGATGCCACCAGCCCCAGCAGTAGGCGATGCACGACGCTTGAGCGCGCTGCACGAGTTCCAGCGCCAGAGGCCACCCAGGTTCCGGGGAGAGACGGACCCGCAGGCGGCTGAGGTTTGGCTGGAGGCTGTGGTGAGAGTCTTCAGGCTAGTGGGGACGCCGGAAGACTTCATGGTGATCTTTGCTACCAGCCTCCTTCAGGCAGCAGCAGGTAGGTGGTGGAGCCACTTGTTTCAGTTTTGCGATGAGATGAACTTCGCATGGGAAGACTTCGAGACCTTCTTCAGGGTGGAGTTTGTGCCAGTATCTCTACACCCCGAGCGTGTACAGGAGATTCTGCCTTTGCCGCATGTTTTTCGATCAGAAGCCGAGTCATCTGTGGGCAGTAGACAGATGATGCAGAGGTCCAGGAGGACCAGACCAGCAGTTGGGCGATCTCGGGTTTTAGGACCGGTGGTGCAGGGAACCCGGAGTGGGAACAGAGCTAGCCGTCCAAGGAGAAGGTTGTGTTACTCATGCCGCGGAAAGGGTCACCTGGCACGTGACTGTCCGACTCCTCGATCCGCAGGCTTGGGGGGAGCCACCGAGGTTGAGGCAGCGACAAATGCTTGAGCAACAGTAAAGCAGGTGGACAGGAGCGGAACTAGTGGATACGTCTCTTGTACTTCTAGTTCCATGTTGATGTTGTTTTTGTGTAGCATCTTTGTATTATGAGCTGCAATAATAAAAGACGCATACTTTGTGATGTTTTCATTCCTGTCCTCTTTTGTGATGTTACTAAGAGGTTCCAGTTGACTGTTGACTTGACCCTCACTTGTGAGACATCTACTGGAGGAGACCAGTTACCACACACTGATGCCGACAGTGTGACTCAACCCTTGGAGGCGAGAGTAACGGTGGGATCTCTTAGTAGTAGCGTCGAGGCCTTACGACGTCATCCTTGGTATGGATTTGTATCATCCATGTTAGGATTGACTGTTTTAGGCAAAGAATGTGGTTCATCCAGGGGATGAGACCAGGTTTCTCTTATCGGCAAAGAAGAAATCTTGCAGCTCTTGTGGGACCAGAAATGGTCCGGGCCACGTCGGAGGAGGTCCATGTCATCCAGGAGCGGATGAGGACAACACAGAGCCGGCAGAAGTCATAAGCTGACAGGAGGCGGAGGCCACTAGAGTTCGAGGATGGTGACCACGTCTTCTTGCGGGTCTCACCTCGACGTGGTATTCGGAGATTTGGCCGAGGCGACAAGTTATCTCCGCGCTTCATCGGACCCTTCCAGGTCCTCAGCAGGGTTGGTGAGGTGGCTTATCGCCTGGCTCTACCACCTCAGTTACATCGGGTGCACGACGTCTTCCACGTGTCTCAACTGAGGAGATACGTGCACGACCCGACGCACATCGTTGACGATGGGGCGACTTTTACGGAGGTCCCGGTGGAGATAGAGGATCGACAGGAGCGGGTCCTACATGGGCGATCGATTCCTCTTGTGCGCAACAGATGGCGGCACGGGAATCTCCAGGAGAGCACATGGGAGCGGGAGGCTCAGATGCGTGCTCAGTACCCTCTTTTGTTTCCCTAGTTTTTGATGTATCTTTACGGGGACGTAAAGCCCTGAGGTGGGAGTAATGTAAAGACCCGTAAAATTCAAGGGAAATTTTTTCTTAATTTTCTTTAGAATTTTACAAGAGCGCGGTTTCAGACAGCACCTGATTCCGAGGCCCGGAGTGCCCGGAATTAATTTCTGAAGTTTGGCTCGGGTACGTTCAGTGAACGAACGAGCGGGTTTTTCTAACTTTTGATACGGTGTTCGGAATTGAAATCCGAGGGCACCGATGAACTCGCAGCGCCGATTTTCTCTTAAAGAGACCTTTTCAGGAGTTGCGTTTGTTTCGGGTTAAAGGTTAGTTTTTGGGAGATTTATAAAAAAGTTGAATAAAAAGTGTGAATTCTTTTTATTTTTCTATTTGTAGGTTAACTCCTCTCAAAGGGAGTTAGGGGTGGGACCCACACCCACTTAACCTCCCTTGAGAGGATTAAGTGTGGTGGGGCCCACACGAAACCTAAACCTCTCATCTTCCCTCAAACTCCCTTAACCCCTCTTTAATTAACATGACAACTTGTTAATAAATGTGGAGTTATCTTTTTTTTTTTGAATTTCAAACCTTTGAAATTCTTTTTGTGAATAAAATAAGACTTTGTCTTATTTTGTTGGGTTAGATCTCTTAGCCATCTTGGAGTGGTTGAGAGATTTTCTTTCTTCTTCAACCTTGACAAAGAACACGAAGAACGCCGTTCTTCAACAAAGAACTTCTTCGCCGAAGAACATGGTCTTTCCGCGACGCCATATCCGCGACGTGACGTTCTTCTTCCGCATCATCTTTTCCGCGACGAACGCCATCGACAACGAATCTTTCTCCGACGTCAAAGGAATCGAAACCGATATTTCACGACTCCGTCAACATGCGACTATCGAGGTATGGGTTCTTGAGTTCGTTGTTTCCTTTTTATTTGACTTTCCTCAAGACTTGACGTAGAACGCTCAAGTTCCGACGAAGAACGCCGCTCCGCTCTTCTTCGTCTTCGGTGTCAACGAGAGAGAACACCGCACCTTCCTCGGACAACCTTCGTCAGCGTACAAGGATTCGCCAACGACGTGCCTCTTCGGACGCGCCTCTTCGTCGTCGAATTTGACGAACGACGACCGCGACGCCCGACCTCCGCGACGTCGTCTTCCGCGGAACGTAGACAAATCTTCGAACCTTATACCAAGGTAGGGGTTGTTGAATATTGTTAATTTATTCCATTTCTTGCTCGTGGATCGCATGTCTACGTGAGACTTTTGAATATTTTATATAAGTGTTTTTGTTAACGCGAGGGGGGCCGGACCGCATGAACACGGCCGAACCCCCCCCTCCATCGTTCTTGTTTATTCTTGCGGGTGGAAGCAAGTGGCATGGTGCCGTCGCACCACGCGGTTGATCGTGCAATTGTTTCACGGGGCGCCGTCGCGCCACGCCGAGGAAGAAACTTCAAGAACGCGACATCGTCGCGCCGCGTTGAAAAGAATCAAGGCACGGCGAAGGGGCGCGGTGCCGTCGCACCGCGCCGGACGACGAACACCGCGGCCGGTTCCGGGCCGCGGCGGGACGAGGAGACCGCGGCCGGTTCCGGGCCGCGGCGGAAGAGAAGACCGGCGGCCGGGCCGCCGGCGTCGGAAGCCGAAGAGGGGACCGGAAATTTCCGGTCCCGTTGGAGAAAACCGGCCGGCCAGCTGGCCGGCCGGAAGTCATTAAAACCGGGGGAATTAATCCCCCGGCCGTCATATTAAAACCCCCCTCTTTAAGAGGGGGGAGGCGGTTCCATGGAAGGGGGGGGCAACAGCCCCCGGTTCGCTTAATAAAACCGGCCCCCACGTGGTGGCCGTTTTTTGCAAAGGCGCGGCCTTTGTGCCGCGCCGCTCCAAATCAGCGGGGGCTTGCCCCCCGCGTGCCGACCCCGTGCGGCGCCTGCCGCGGCCCGCCGCGCCGCGGCGCCTGCCGCGGCCCGCCGCGCCGCCGCGCCGCCAGGCCGCCGCGCCACCGCCGGCCGCCGCACCGCCGCCGCCCGCCGCCGCCGGCAGCCGCCGCCGCCCAGGGGGGGTCGGGCCGGGTCGGCCCGGACCCGGACCCCCCGTTTCGAACCAGAATTGGTTTTTGGCCCATAACTTGAGCCTTGGACCTCCGATCGACGAACCGTCAGCGGCAACGCGATCCCTGGATCGAGACGGTCGTTTCGGTATATCGCACTCAAGGTTTCGGATTACTTTGAGTTCGGCCGGGTTGGTTCGTTCACGAAACCAACCGGGCTCTCGAAGCGGAAACGCTCATATCTTGAGCTACGGACGTCCGATTGACGTGCCGTCAGCTGTGTTGTGTTCCTCTTAGTGAGACGGATATTTTGGAACACTCCACCCGAGGTTTGGACGCAGGTGGAGTACGGTCGGGTTGGTTTTACCTTAAAAACCAACCGGGCCCCGGAGACGAAAATGCCAATAACTCTCAGACCGGGCGTCCGATCGACGCACCGTCTGTTGCGTTGAGTTCCTGTTTACGATACAGAACTTTTGGTATCCTTCGCCCGAGTTTTGAATACATTTAGTAGTGGCCGGGTTGGATCGTACCTGAAATCCAACCGGGCCCCTGGAACGGGGAAGCTGATATCTTTCAGACAGGACGTCCGTTTGACGAACCGTCAGCGGCGTTGGTGTTTACGTTTAGTAACGGTCCCTATGAGTTTACCCTATGGGAGTTCGGGGTACAGTTGTGATATGGTCGGGATTGGTTCGCACTCGAAACCAACCGGGCCCCTGGGACGAAAAGGCTAATAACTCACAGACCGGGCGTCCGATCGACGCGCCGTCTGTTGCGTTGAGACCCCTGTGACGAGACGGTCTTTTGAGATACTTCTTTGCGGGACCTTGTGATACTTGGAGTATCGACCAGTAGCTCGTGGAGCGGACCCTCCCGGAGACGAGCGTGCAGAGTACGGAGACCGTGTAGCCGGCTGAGACCTGACGACTGCTTGACCGACTCGACATGGATTGAGTCGACTAGCCCAGTGGACGGAGCGCCCGATATTTGGCGGCAGACCCACGGCGGACGGAGCGCCTGGTAGTTGGCAGCAAACCCACGGTACTCGACAGGAGGAGTACCTCAGTAGGCTACCTGGGTAGCGCTCGGTATTTGGCAGCAGACCCTCAGCGGACGGAGCGCCCGGTAGTTGGCAGCAGACCCGCAGTACTCGACAGGAGGAGTACTTCAGCAGTCTTAGGTTAGTGAGCGGCGGCCTCGGAGTCGTGACAGGACCACTGTACACTCTAGAGACGGAGCTCTTCAGTAGTTACGGTTTCGATAATGAAGATCCTGGTTTGAGCTGAGACTTTTGACCTTTGTGTTTCCTCATGATTGAGATGGGTTACTTGATAACTTAGGTATATGTATGGGCATATACCTGGGTAGTGGTTATCCGTTGATCTCATGATCCTTGTGTTTCCTCATGACTGAGATGGGATACTTGATAACTTAGGTATATGTATGGGCATATACCTAAGTAGAGTTTAACTGTTGAGATCTTCTTGTGGTAATCCTTGTAAGTTTTAGTGAGACCTTGAGGGTCTCGGGGTTCCTACTGAGTATCGTTATACTCACCCCTGCACGGGCTATGCCCGCACCTCGTTGTGTTGGTTGCAGACGACGGCCAGTACTGGCAGAGGCCGAGTGTTCGAGGACTGGACGGTACCTGGAGGAGGACTATACGACGAGGCGGTACCCAGAGGCAGACCACTGGGCGGGACATACTCGGAGCAGACGGCGGGACCCAAGGAGCAGAGGAGCTATCTGTACCCACCCTTCAGGTGGTATTTCCAGTGGACAGCTCGGCGTAGCAGCTTTACTTTTCAGTTGCTGTTTTTCCTTTCGAGTTGTACTTTACAGTTGGGCTTGTATTTCCGGCCCCTTTTTACTTTCCGCACTTTTAGTTGTACTCTGTTTTTGCTTAGTGTTACTTTCCGCTTGCTTACTCTGTGGTGTTTTATTACTTTACAAAGGCAATGCCTTCCCTTTTTACCGGGATTTACGCCTTGGTGCTAGTCGCCAGCCCCTGACCTATGGAAGGCGGGCTTGGGGTAGTCACGGCACGGACCCCGAGGGCGGGTCGTGACATTAGTTTTATTCTTCATGGGTCATAAGTGGAGGGGGATATGTATTTCCTTTATGTTCATAATGAAAACCATAGTTCTTTATATTCTTTTACGAAAATTTGATTGAGATTTCCAAAAAGTGGGAGATTTATGAGTCCATAAGTTTCCTTATGACTTTTCCATTACATTATTTTTTGAAAATCACAAACACATTTTATTAAAGAAATTTATCTTTGTCTAAAAATTATTTTTTAAGAAAAATTTACAATCTCTAAAAATGGTATTGCCTTTACAAATAGTTTTCAATGTCTTTTATAGTGTTTTATCAAACCAAATCTAATGATGTTTTTCTTAATTGAAAAAATCGGATCCTTATCTTACTCATAACCTTACAGTTCCAAAGAATCTGATTTCCCCAGAATAGTGACTCTGATTTCTCAAGAAATCAGACTTCAATTTCTTCAAAAATTAGACTCTGATTTCTCTGAAAATAAAAATCTGGTTTCTTCTAAAATCACACTCCAATTTCTTCTAAAATCAATCTCTGCTTTATCTTGAAATAAATGTATGATTTCTTATGAAATGAAACTCTTATTTCTATGGAAATTAGACTCCAATTTCTTTTGAAATCTATCTATGATTTTTCTTAAAATCAGACTTTGTTTTCTTCATAAACTCGACACCAATTTCTACTGAAATCAGATTCCAATTTCTCCAAAATATGGATTCTATTTCTCCTAAAATTATACCCTTATTTCTTCTAAAATCAGACTCTGATTTCTCCAGAAATCATGTTTTTAAATCTTTAGAATTTAGAATTTGATTCTCTATTATTTTAGAATTTGTTTGTTCGTATTTTTAGACTCTGTTTTCTAATATTACTATAATATGATTTTTTTTTTGAAAAAGTTACATTTGATTCATAACACATTGCTCCATGTTTATCGGATCCTATTATACCTTAGTTCCTTAAACATGATAAATATTATTATAGATATTATGATTTATTACACATAATAACTTTTCCTAGGATTTCTTACATTAAACAATGTCATATAAACAATTTTAAATAAACCATTGGTTGAGTTCCACATGTATAGTTACTACTAAGATTTAAGGGAAAATATGACTGTTGGAGTAGGGAGCCTACTATTGTAACCATTTCCTATAAATACCACAACCATTTGAGTAGTTCAAAACATGTTGAAAAGTTCTATAAGTGCTGATACATTACAAGAGATTTGCTGAAACCTTCCTTGGGTGAATTTTGAGAACAAATTATTCAAGCTAAAGAACAAATTGTTTGAACTTATTAGTGTGAAACTGATTATTACTGTGTGAAATCGAGGGAATCCAAGGAAAGGAAGACAGAGGTACCGATCACCTTAGAGATCGAGGTCTTGTAGGGATATCAAGACATATTCAGATATTCTTATAGATGGATTACCCTAATGTGGCTAAGAGAGACTTTCTTGAATGTATAAATTATGGGACCTTTTTCCAATGTTGTCGAATACCCTTCTCTTTATGATAAAATATTTCTTATAATTGATTACTCTTTCTGTCCCATGTGTTATTTCCACTGATATTTGTTAATTAATATATATATAACATTATTATACTTTCTTATACTTGTATACTGTGATATAAATAAGATTCTATACACTCTAAAGAAGAATCTTTCCCTTAGTAAACTTGTATTGAGATTATTTATCGGATCCATCTTATCATATCCTAATATAGTTTTTATCATAGTTATGAAATAAAGAGGGTTTTTAAATCCATATTGTTTAATTTTTTTAACACAGATTTTGTCGAGGATAAAAATGAATATTTTTAAACCTACAATTCACCCCCTCTTGTAATTGGGCAATCAAAATCTATATTTTGATCCTAAAACCTCTAATACATGAATATATCCATGGAATCCTATTATTCATCTATACTGATAGAACCCTCCCCAAACACACTTAGTTTGAGGTCCCTGAATATAAGGATGATCCTGAGGTTATCCACCACATGCACCATCTCTATTGAAAAAGCATAAGTCTACTGAACCTACATCTGAAATGCTATAACAATGATCTTCTACTAAGTCTAGGATTGAAACCATACATCCCCACCAAACCAAGATCGGGGAATCAGTGAGTATTGGTTTCAATGATGACCTAAACCCCAAAACCAAAACACACGCTCATAAATACCCCAAGAGGATCACATAAACCACTAACCCTAGATGTTTAGAAGGGAAACGGCTGAGGCTGACTCCCATCTGGTCAAAACATCAATTTTATGGGTATATATAACCAACCACCACTAAACATATTACTCAAGAGACCCTAATTTATCTCAAATAATTTTAAACATCCTCATGAGTGTTTCCACTCGATCAAATCATCCTTATTATAAACCGTTTGATACATTGAAAATATAATATATGAAACTGCATAGCATATAGAAGGACGAAGTTCCTCCTTGAGATGCCTCACACATGAATCCTCATTATTATAAATATCTGGGGGGATTCAGAGGGTCATTCATCTTCATTACCAACACCAACACTATTATACATTCTTATTGATGGGACACTATCACCGACATCTTCATAACCTTCATAGTCCATGAAAGGATGTCTACTAAAAAGTATTTCTAAAAGTCAACCCCCACTACTAATGCCTCTTTATGCTCATCCAAATTCAATATCCCCCACTGATACAGAACACCCTAAATACTATTAACCAACAATGGACCTATTAATACTTTGGGGATCAGATAATACAGAAAGACTTCTCAATATCTTATATTTATATCTCTGTATCCAAATCTAAAACACTTCCATCAAACATCCACAAATATTACCACCAAAATACATGCGACACATTATTACAAGAATGATTATACTCTTTTAGATCAACCATATGCTGAACAACAAAATCATCCAACTGATCCTCAACATTTGGATCTTCACATAGATGATGAACACAAACTACAGTTGAAAGTGGTAGAAAATATTTCATAATCCCAAGTAGTATGGAATTTTATTAAGATAAATTTTAACTCACTTTATTCATTTAAATCCTATGAAAAAACCCAATTCAAACTAGAAGACAAGTAATCATGATTCATTGACCTCTCTTAGTTATCTACCCAGAAAACAGGTCTTCTTCACTTGGTCATTCAATAGGTGCAGTGTCAGTACCCTAGATTATGAGGGGGGGATAAGATCTCTTGTCCTATCTAGTTCACCTGGCTTATTCCATGTACCTTAATCATATGGCATTATTTTCATACCAATCAATGAAATTTAAACTATGCCTAACTCATAAACCCATCCTCTATCTAAACCATAACCATTTAGACCACTCTTTCCTAACACCCTCCCTCCAAAGATACTATAGTGCGGCGAAGAAGATAATGACCCACCCTGAGTCCGTCTTAGAGCAACCCCGAGGTTAGAATCTAATAACGATAAAATACATATCTCATGATATCGGAGGAATTTCTCTCAATAATATAATAGAATCAATGATATGAAAAATCATCCATAAGAAACTCCCTAAAATAATATAAAAAGAATCTAAAACCACCCTACAATTCAATTATAAGTAAAATTGATACTAAAAAGCCTCAAAAAGTAAAACAAGTAAAACAAAAGATAATTTAGTTGCACAATAACTATCCATGTTTTCCGATAGTAATATCCAGTATGATCCACATAATTCTCCAAGAAACATGGAAATAGTTTATATACTTAGTGATAGAATAAAATTATACTTAGTAGGAAAACCAAATTCTCTTACGCACATTTTAAAGAAGCATACTAATGAACATGCAAGAATATTGTGTAAAAAACACTCATCTAAAGAATTTATATTTAAATCACAACCTCATTAAGGAATGAACACTAAATAATGTTGTCTATATATAGTTACATAATAATAATCATATTTATTAAGGGTACCCCAAAACACTTTTCCAATTTTTGGACACTCTTTTTGACCAAATTTTTTACATCATGATACTCCCATATCATTCAAATAACATATACCACCACCCAATAATAATGGTTACATCAATTCATTCAAAAAAACACCTGGGAAACCACCCCAAAAGCATGGTCACATCACATCTCACAAAAAGAGACATGGTCCTACACACCACAACCAATTCAATAATAATATTTTTAGGGTATTAAGAACATGAATTACATTAAATTTTTTCCCACCTCTTACCCTACATGAACCACACCATAAGAAACCACACATGCACACTTAAATCACATATCACTTGAAAATAAATCCTCTATGTCACATATCACTTGAACACACATGTGTTATGTCACATCTCACCCAAATACACCTGGTCTCACCGCTCGACAAGAAAACCCACATCAAATCTCGCTCAAAAGAATGTAGACTATCAGACACTCAATCTAATGCACTAACAGACAAATTCACATCATAGACTTTTAGATACCTATCTCAACTAGAAGAGAGAGAGGGGGAGAGAGAGAAAGTAGTTATCCTTCCATCATCGTCACTTTGTTGTTGGTAAAACACCTCCCACATGACTATGCATATGTCAAAAAAGTGTTCAACATGGGTGGGGTGGATATAGAAATCACAATTAATAAACAATTATGTAAATATCCTTCAACATGGAAAAACTATGGGTTCAAAACAAAGTATTAAGCTAATAAAAACATTCCCACTTCCAATTCCACCTAAAAATGCATAACACCATATAATCCACAAGCCACATCACTCACCCATCCAATTATTTTATGTATCTGTTTCATTTCATTATGAAACATTATCGACATTTAACCACAAATCCCATAATTAATTTACTTATTATCCTTCTCTGTCCCAATAGCTAAACTAAAATCCAATCTTTTCAATCGTTATTAAACATGTTATTCCTTCAATACCCATGCATTTGGAAAAAAACAACCACACATCACTAGTAACACATGATCACTATAATACCAACACGTTTCTATCCGAAAAGAATAGAGAAAAAAACCCAACTCACTACCCCAAAATCACATAAAAACACTACCTCATATCCACCAAAAATTCATGAATAAACAACCATCCAGCTTCCCCAAAATAATGTAATAAAATACCACATCACCACCAAAATTATGAAAAAACAATTACCACCTCGTCAACACATAAGAATGGTCATGAAACTATTACCAGCACATTCGCAAACCACACATAAACCACACATCAATAATCCATAACACTAAAGAACACAAATAACATCCAATATCATTTTTTATATTTTACAATATAGATTTTATCACATTTCAAATTACTTAAGTAGTCATTATCACACAAGAAATAATCATAGGGAAAACATTTCATTTTATAAATATATGTGGTTATCCAATTTTAATTTTATGGTGATATAAAAACAATAAAATAGCCATATAAGACACATCTCATACAATAAAATGTAATGAAAACCCCAATGCCCACAATTTTAGTAGTGCATCAAGCCCGTAAAATACATCACATCACAACAATATAAATAATGAAAAAATATGTGAAATAAACCCCTTCTCCCCGTTGAAACTCAATTAGGAAATTTTTTTATGAATGATTATGGATGAAAACCCACATCCAAAAAATAAAGTAAATAAATCCCCTAAATAATGTTAAAAAATAAAGAGAGACAAGGGATTCCCTACCCGGAAGAATCTTTGTCAACTCTCTATGCACTGCTGGGAAAAGAAGAAGCACCAAAAACCAAAACCGCCCAATGAGAACCCCTAGATCAACCTACTTCACATAAAATTCTCATCAAAACATAACCCATATCACAAAAAAACAAAAACAACAACACCAATATGAATCATAATAAGAAGATCCAGATAAAACCCCTATGAAAGGGAGAATAACTCACTACTGATCATCAACATAAAACCATTATAACCAACAGATCCAAATAGGGAGATGAAGGATTGATGGAATCCAAGGGGATCCTAGGACTCTTCCAAAGATAAGATAGATATAGGTGCATCCGATTGAATAATATTATATTTAGAAAAGATAATAAAACCTAGAATCATCTCGGTTTCATGTATCATAAATTTTATATTGATTATAATCCAAGAGCTGTCCATAATTTCCTCAATTCGTTGAAAAATGCATTACCTTGTCCTTTATTTAATACACATCACTAATTCAACTTACATTACACGTAATCCATCTCATTTCTCCCACATAATAATTTAAATTACCTAAATTATGAAGATAGAAAATTCATGAACCACCATTATATGTGGTGTAGATAATGCACAATGTGTATTTCCTACAACTGCTCTACTGCATCTCCAGCCTCCACTAAAGAATCAAGGAACCTCCCCTGAGCACCTGTAGCCACCAAAAAAATTCAATATACTAGGAAATCTTGGGTAATTAGAAACAAGGATTGAATAAAGTATTGATGTTGTTCAATGGGTGATAATCAATTATATATCAATGTGTTTTTTCAGAGTTATTACCCTGAGGTACCTCTGTGTTAGGGTAACATCCACTTGTATTATCCATAAAATGATGTAATATCATGGAAACCACTAACTCTATACATTACCAGAATTAGAATACATTTCCTTATAATTCATCTCTTCCATAGAATTATCCTTAATCTTATCCTTAGACACGTCCTTTAAGTTCCCACATATATTTTCATATCCTAGTTTCCAGAGGTTATCCAAACATATCCAATAATATGAAGTATAAATACAAAAACATATAATACATAGATATTTTATATTTCTAGTGTAATCTTCATTACTATAAAAAACTATCTACTGATGATCGTAAAGGTATAGTGGATTAGGAATCTTGGAATTATATACAACTAGTCTAAAAGTATCTATGTTATCATCCACCATGTTATTCATAACTAACACCCCTCATTGAAATATCAGACATAATACTTTTAATCATATAATGTGAAATTTAATCATTAGAAAGGGTGATTTTAAATGATCATCAAGGGTATAAAATAAATATATCAACATACCAACAACATTGAAATATGAAATAAATGATAATAATATTTTAAAACAATACATTACATATCATTGATCATAAAGTTGTGTCATGTCACAAATCATGGATGTTCAGATGAAATTAATCATAAGGTAATAAAAAAACATGAACTATGGTATTGTAGTATTTTATAATACATATATGTTTTCCTATATATAATAATACAAATCAATTTCTTTTTTAGTTCAAGGATCATTCCCAAGACTATCATAGTAGATTGAGTTCACTCCCTAACCAATTATTGTAGTCAAGGTTTAATCCCAAGACTATCACAGTGTATATATTTCCTTATTAAATTGTGTTCACTCCCCATTATGGTCTATTTAATCTAATGAATTATCAATAATTATCCATTTCATTTAACGAAGATATTTTCCCTACTAATCACAGAATGAAAGACATGAATATTTTTTCCACAAGAATATAAATTATTCATCATTTCAGAACCCATGAAATGAAATGGGTTTCATAAAAATTTCATAAAAACATAACCTATAGAAAATAAATATATTTCATAACAATTTCATAATAATTTCATCATTTAATAGACGTATAACATGTGGTAAAAAACACAGTTTCATAATCATTTTATAATGTTATATATATTGACATGTTTCTTTATTACACATTTATACATGATTTACTAAATAAAATTACACATAATAAAACCTATAAGATCAAGATATATTATTTCTTAATGTAATAGGGTACAGTACAAAAATAATCTAAAAACATGGGGGGTACATCACCATTATTAGAAATATTCCTAGTATACTCATAATTCTCGATCACACTTAAAACTACATGGGATAACCTAAAGACATAAATAAGAAAGAGGTGTGAAATAAATATCAGTTAGGAAATATGAAAATTATATTACGAATAAGGTATTAAATGTTAGAAAATATGAAAATATATGGGACACAAAAGGGTTGGGAATCATAAACATGATCAATGATGCATTATATGACATGATAACATAATGGAAACATGGGAATGTGGAAACAACATTAAAAATGAAACCATATGAACAGGTCAAGGTTAAACACAAATAAAACACAAAATAATCTTTTAATATAACCTCATTCAATCCATACATGACATCTCATGAGAATAAAACAATACCAAAGTCATTATATCACTATCTTAGTGCACACATCTTAATCATATCATGTACATGAAAACTTTTCCCACATAGATCATATATAAAAGAACTTATTTCATCACATATAATCCTATAAAAATTGAGTGTGTTTTATATAAATTTATTTCAAATATAATACAAGTATATGTGCATAAAGGTGAAAAAAATTGATAGGAAATGGGCATTGGTATTTACTACACAATTGATTGGCATGTTATATCATAGTGAAATTTCAACAGCATAATGAGGGAACATAAATTTTCATGGGAGAGATTAAGGATAGTGAAATGGGTATCTAATATTTATAAATCTTAAGGGAATAAAGGGGGATATGTATGAACATATCCCAACAAAGAGAATTTGATACAAAAGGCACAAGATACTAAAGATGATAGAATAAAAGGACAAATAAAGGATCCCATACCTTTATATATTGATTCCATAATCTTGGGAAGATATTAATGAGATATTAGTGTCACCATTGGAGGAATATAGTCTTGGTATTGAATATTAAAGACACATTTCATGTTTTTTTAGTGAAATAGAATGTGATATTCGTTTAGTTTAGAGAGATATAAGAGTGGTGCGTTCATTAAAATTTACCAAACATAAGTTTTGGCCTATATATAATAAATAAAAAAAATAAAAACCATAAAATGGATTTTTCCTATTAAGTAAAATGTATAAAAATATTAAATTATTACCCTTGGATATGTGGAAGTGAGTTATGTCCTTAAAAAATTATTTCCACAATGCAAAATATAATATAGGTTTTGGATGATTCATAAAGGATTTGTAAAAGAAATCAAATAACCTAAAAAAAAAATCATTTTAATGGGGAAATATAGTTTTTTATACCCTTAAAAACAATTATTACATCACTTTTGGGTCATTATGACTCTATAATACACACCTTATATATATATGATATTTAATTTTTACCGAAATAATTAACTGTCTCAGAAAATTATGAAAAATGCACCCTAAGATAATTTTGATGTGTTGATTAAAAAAATAATATTTATTTTAACCAAATAATTATATAAATATTTTAATTTCCTCTCTTAATATAGAATCAATATTTTTTTTAGAAATGTAGGGTTTTTTAACAATAATAGTTTTCAAACCATTATTTAAATTAAACATGAAATCATAACTATTATCTTATTATATAACATTAATTATCATATTTAATAATTTTTTTAAAAGAATATAATTTGTATAAAAAATACATTATTTAATCAAAATAAATGTATATATCAAAAATTTTATATCACCCCAGAATACGCTTTTTATTTTATCATATCAAAATAAAAATCGTTTATAACGTAACACAAATAAGAGGAAGATATATTTATTATTACATAAAATTTAAATACATATATTACTTGGGTTATTACTCATATCCCATTACTACACCATCAAACCCCTTAAGGTAAAGGTTCAAAATGATATGATTTTTAGGGGTGGTTCGGTGTACATGGTTTGGGATGTTATGATGATAAGCTTGAAAATATCTCATAAATGGATTCTCTCATGTTTTAGTTATTGGATCTCATATTGGGAATTTTTAATTTAAAACCCCAATGATGTTATCTCCCTTGGAAACTTCAATAAATGAGATTAAAATGGTACAATACTACTGGTTGAGGCCACCACTTCCATTGTCTGTGTTAATAATATTTTCATAACACAATATTTATAATATTCTTATCATCACTATTAAATGGATATTATATTAATAGTTATGATGATCAATGATATTTTAAATAATAGAGGATATAATAATACAAATTTAGTGTATGTTTATTTTGTAACCATAACATATAATAAGACATTTCACTCAACCACTAGGATATTTTATTTTTAAAAGCTTGGGTAATTTTATTTTCACCCGATTAAGAGAAGCAATCTTCATAAAAATATGTTCATCATAAAAATCCTTCATCAAAATAATAATAATGGTATACTTAGTTAATATCCCATTTAAATCAAAAGTAACATAAGTTGATGTCAACATAGATGGAAAAAATATTTTTATGGAAAAATCACTTGGAAAATATACTTTCATTGATAATATATTTTTATTATATAAAAATTCATAATGTAATGTGGAAATCCTTTTATATGTTAATAATTTTGGAACCATGTAAATTAACCATAAAAATAAATATTGTCAATCACTTTGGGAAATTTCCATTCATGTCGTACTGTTTAAATAAAAAATACCTTTCTCATTTTCTGAAAAAACCAAATGGAACTTGTTTGGACGAAGATAAGAAGATTCATTACAAAATATTTCGTAAAAATTAAAACATGGTAAATATTTGTTTATTAAATAAATTTGAATATTTTTAAAACATTTTTTACATCATTTTTATAATACATGATTTTGGAAGGAAACGTGTTTTTGACTGAAAAGAGAAATAATGACGATTTTCCTAAAAAATAATTTTTAACTATTAAGTACATAATGAGAGGAAAATAACTGGAAAAAATGATTTATATAGAAACAAAAAATTTATTTGTAAATAAATTAGTTTCCTAAGATATATATACTAATATTTCATCAATGTAAGTATAATCATGATAAAGGATAAGATAATTGCATAAAACCATTTCTACATTGGGGACTTTGAATTGTAACCCCCATGAAAAACATAATTGTAAATGAAACATAGAATAACATGAAAATAAATAAATTCATGATATCGCTTTTGAAAGTATCTCTATATTTACCCCATAACATAATATTGGTGCATAACATAACATTTGACTCAAAGAATGAAAATTGAGATAAAATTGTATTACATTATGTCTCAAATTCCTTGATAAATTTTCAATACTACTTTATAAAATATATATATATTATAAATCAATTAAAAAATGATAATTATATGTAAAATAATGTATATGATTTACAAATGTCCTTTTATTAACTTTTTATTAACAAATCCTTTGTTAATTTCACATTTGGGCAATAAGAACTTCATTTTTCATGTATGATTTGATTTTTTATTTTTTGGGTCCTATTAATTCGATCAAGGTTCCATAACATCAAGAATAGAACCCATGATAAAAATATAATATATTTTAATTATATATGATTTTATAGCAATATTTAAATTTTAGATATAGAAAATTAAATACACCACTCATGGACACAGTACGCTATACGTTTATGTGAATATTGTTTCCATTTTCTCAAAGGATTAAAGGAATGAAAAGTAAATAATATATTTACATTATATTTTAATTATAATTTCATATAAAATACTTATTTTCATTCAACCCATCCTAAATAAATTTCATGTAAATCTTGAATGAATCACAAAACATCGTGAGGTGTTAGTCCGCCATACACATGAGCGACGTTATCATATTCCCACAGAATGTGAAATAAGTAGGTAAATGTGATATAATACTTCCTGAAGAATAATAATATCATATATATAATATATTAGAATTTAACACATAATAAAATCCAGCTGTGAGAGGTGGTTATGGAAAAAATAACATTTTTGCGAGGCTTTAGTATGTCATACACATGAATGATGATTATGTATCCCATTTTTTGGAAGTATATACTTCTTTAGGTCATGTACTTAACATAAAACAATATAAATTTTTTTTAACATAATGTGGTTATTATAGCATAATGTTTTTATAATATTTTAATGAGTTCTTGGAAGAAATAAAATAATAATATTGGTTGAAGAACATTACCTCTTCTTCGAGTAACCTATATATGATTATACCAAAAGCCTTCCTATGATGGATATCTAACAAAAATAAGGATTATGGTATGATAGGAGAGAATTAAGGGAGATATTTGGTTATTTAATGGGTGAAAAATGGTATTTTATGTGTAAAGTGTAGTGGAGAAGGGGTGTCCTTAAATAAGAGAGGTGCATGGCGCACTTGTAATTTATGAAAAGAAAATGGTGCACCCAAATTTTAATCATTATATAAGAATTAAAAAAAGAAAATTATATGTAATATAATTTATATAGCCTAAATATGGCCATAAAATATGTTTTTGACATGTTTTGGGTCATTTTAAACCATTATCATTATATTTTACCTAACGGTAAACCCATTTTACCTTAACCACGATTAATAATTTTTTCTCATTTTTACAATTAATTATGAAAAAATTCAGTTGAAATTATTATATAAAAAATTATTATATTTTCAAATATGGAATCCTATTTTTTAAAATTCCATTCACATAATTGGAAAAAATTAATTTAAAATTAAACACACATATGTGATGAAAATATGTTTTTCCAAAGTGAAAATAGTCAAATCATTAAAAAGTTTTTTTTAAAAAAATTAAAATTGAGAATGATAATAATGAAATAAATTGTATTCAATGATATATAATTTTAAAAATTTTATATTAAAACTAATTTTAAAATAAAAATTGTCATTATAAATCCATTAAATGAAACACTACATTTCAATAAAAACTAGTATTTGTCATTATTCATTCAAAAAATTATTTTTTCAGAACATTTCCAAAAAAATCACCTTAAGATAATTTTTACATGATTCTTTAAAAGATTATTTTTATTTAATCAAATTAAATTTATAAATGTTTCAAATCGTAATTTTTTTAAATGTAATATTTTTTTAGAAAATAGTATTTTCGAAATATATAAAGACAATATCGAAAAGTATGAATTATTTTATCAATATGTATTACATATAAATACTATTTTAAATAATATTTAAAACAATATTATACATATTCATACCTCCACTTTTAACATCTAGTTATAAATGTTATTATTTTAATAATAATATTAATAGTTGGTCGTGGTTCGTTAAACTCAGTGGCGCGTGTAACACAGACTATCAAATGAATTTAATTTATTAGAAAATAATGTGTCCTAATTTCTAAGGGTGTTATATTACTTATTGCACTTTCTCTTTGGTTCATGACCTACCATGGTCTGTGGGACCTAGTCTTCATGTTCTATTGTTTCAAATTTGGGGTCTTTGTTTTGTTAGAGTTCCTTTTGGTCTCTTTTGACTTATTGGGTTGGATTTATGCCACCAATATCAAAGGATACGATATTTGAGGTAGGTTATGATATCATCGATCCTTTATATTTAAATCTTTAATTTTATTACTATTTTAATGGGTGTTTGCATTATATTATAAAGTATATATTTTATGAAAATGGTTGAGAATTTTGAAATTAGATTATTTATTATTTTCTAAATTACCCCTAAGATTTCATCATGGGTTTCTATTATTAAATCATGTTTCATATCTTGTTTCACCACTTCATGAATCCCTGATGTTTGATGTGTTTTCAAAATTCCATATATTATGTGAGTTTAGAACACCTAAGTATATTTTGTTCATTTGATATATTTTTCATAATGACCTAATTGAATAGTTTGGTTTCCTAAAAATACACAATTATATTTATAATCATTAAATCAATTAAATATGAATAAAACGAATACACACACAAACAGATATATATATATATATATATATATATATGGGTAACATATTTTAATATATTCGTGCATGGCTGTATGAATATGTGCATTAGGACAACTGATACTTATATATAAAACAATGTTTATACATGTATAGTGTATATGATGACTTAAAATATGAAAATAATTCGATTGAAAATGGGTTTTTTGAATGACTAATGTACTCTCTCTAATTTTTTGGCCCAAATAGAAATTAAAAATGTTTCAGGGAAATCTAGAACCCCTATTAAGGAATTCTGCTTGTTTGTGTAATTTTGATGAGTGTTTAATGTGTGATATGTGATCTATGCATGATGAGGGATCTTGTGTATTGTTTATGAATGATATAAAGTAAATGAGATAATGGAAAAAAATGGG
Organism: Viscum album; assembly: GCA_963277665.1. Taxonomy (NCBI): domain Eukaryota; kingdom Viridiplantae; phylum Streptophyta; class Magnoliopsida; order Santalales; family Viscaceae; genus Viscum; species Viscum album. Next base: position 1,895,053,565 of record OY728164.1, read on the forward strand.
AGTTCATATTTAAATATGTGAATGTTTTGTTACAGTAAAAATTTTATGATATGTATGTGTATGATAGTTTGATGAAACTCAAATCCATTTTCACATCGGGGATAACCTTATGTATTTATGAGGGAGCTCTAGGTACACATGATCCACTAGTCTATAATTATTTTATGGTATGTTTTATGGGATTCATGACTCTTCAACTTATGGTATTTTACCACGTATTTAACTAGTGAGGGTGAGAATGGTTGTTTGAGTGGGTATTATAAATCCCTGAACCCACACTTTTGGATTCAGTACAAAAATATGTAATGATTTTTTATAAAGGATGATAGAAAAATATATAGTACATTATAAATCTGAAGACCATTTTCAGTCTATGTTTTGGAGGATTAGAGAAACCATACGTTAGATCCATCTTTACAAAAAAATAATTACAAAATAACTTATTAGATTCATATGCACTAGCACCTTAACCATCCTTTGAACATCAATGTAATCCTATTAAAATCATTTTAATAACAATGTATGAGAATTAAAAGCTTATAAAAATGAAATATATGATCATAAAATATAATTTCATGTAGTGATAATAATAATCATCGTAACATTTCCCTAGGATTATAATCAGGAGTGGAAGAATTATGAAAATACTTGGAATGAGGCAATGTAAAAAAATGAAACATCATGTCTTAGTAGTCATCTCACACAAATTGTTGAAAAAATAGATAACATAATTTTCAAAAATATATCACATTACTCATGAGGTTCTTCACATTACCCAATTCGTTGGAGCACTATATAATTCCAGGCACACCCGTCACATCATAACATCAACATTGCACTATATAATTCTAGCCGAACCCATCACATCATAACGTTAACAGTATCATGCATGCCACATATAACGAACATCAATAATATTAATAAATAATCCATATAAATATATGGGTTTTAATTAAAATATCATAAATTCATAATCTTTGGGTTCCCAAATGCAGGAAGGAATAACAAACATGATATCAGAACCATTAACCTTGAGTGAGAAGTAAAAGGTGTTCTTCTGATAGAAGTGTCATTTTGGAAAAAATTATATATGACATAAACTCTAGGGGAAAAATTTATATCTAAAAAAAGGTAAGAAAATTATTACTAAATTATTTTTGTTGAATAACTGTACAGAAAATGGACTAAAAGAGTGAAAACCTGAAGAAAGAATGTTGGGTTCGAGAATTCCCCTTACCTTGTGTCTAAACATTTTATTCACATTAATGACCTATATAATGAAATTAGATTAATTAATTAAAAATTATAGACCCATTCATACCTAAAAATTATTCAGTGTAGTTTTATTATGTTCTTTGATGGGACTTTTGTCGAGTTATAGAGTTTATATTCATTGTTTGGGAGTGTTTTTTTCGTTAGTTTTCATGAACAGTTCACTTGTAAACATGAATGGATGTTCTTGTAGAACATATATAAGAATATAGAATGGAAATTAAATTTTATTAATGATATTTTATAAGTTTAAATGATCTTATAATTAATTATGTTATATAAAATATGGATTAATCATTAGTTAAAATTTAGTGATGATTGTTTTTTGTTAATTTGGTTGGTTTTTTGGATCAAAGAGAACATGTTTTGTTTTATCCATTAGTTTTATGTATAAATATTATTTCCATAACATAAAATGGGTTAAAAGATAAACATAAAAATCATTCTTCAACCATTAAATTGTTCTATAGATATCCTATAAGTAGTTTAAGGAGAATGGAAGTGTATTGCCTATGATGTAGATAAATTAACACATATCGGGTAACGATTTCCTTATTATAAACAAAGAGAGAGGGGGGATTTATAATGAATAATAATCCATTAACATAATATAATACCTATATATAAATAGTACTAGAGTTATCATTTAATTTTAATAATTTCACTTTAGAATAAGATAATAAAAGAATTTTTTCTGAAAGGAATTGGAAAGAAAGGGAGAGAGAAATTACATCTTGAATGTATCTTCTTTGAGAGCCTATTTAGGGGAGAGGATTTGTTATTTTTATGATACAAAGGCCTCGTGTATGTATGGGAGGATCTTGGGAAGATATTTTAGTATACTTTTTAGAAGGAAACATGCATGATATGTGTGAGGAAATGAGGTTGTGAGGGGGTATTTATAGTGGAGGAGAGGTGGGTTTTCTTAATATTAAATTTATTAATTTATTAATTATGTACAAGACAAGAAATAGTAGAATTATTGTGTCTAAAAATAGTAATAATTTCATGTCAGTTCTAAATTTGGGTTCTTACATCACTTATGTCGTCAGGAATAGTGTATTTAAATTCTAAGGCATTTATAAGGTAAATTAATGTATTTTACTATTCACAAAAAATTCAAGTATTTCTGAAAAATCCAAAAAATTAACCATTAAAATTTTTCATCGTGTAGAATTAAAAAATGAAATCAATTTTAGGAAAATAATTTTCTAAATATTATTGATTTATTTTTTAATTAAAATCACACTTTACATGAAACCTAAAAAATATAAAATTAAAACTGCTTTTCTAACACTGAAAAATTAATTAAGGACTCATAATAATTATATAATCATAATAAATCGATATTCACGTTTTTTGAATTAATTTATTGAAGTTAAATTTTCCTTTAAATTATAAAAAAAATCATACAACTAACAAAAATACTGATACTATAATGTAATTATATCGTATTATCACTTCCAAGATGAATAAAATTTATTTATACTATCATTGGTAAGATTCCTATACACATGGATTATTTAATATTAATAAGGGTCATATTAATATTCATAAGGGTAACGTTAATATCCATAATGGTATGTTACTACTCAAAACAATTGTGTTTATATTAGTATACTGTAAACATCTTACTAATCGGAACCATGTTTATCAAAATTTTAAAATTCAAGTCACAGAAGTAGAAAATTTATGTTTTACTAATAGGATATAAATACCACATTGTATTTATTAGTTCATTTAAGACCATATTGATTCCTTTTAAAATCTAGTCTTGTTACATTCTCGCCCCAAAAATGAATTACGCCCTCATAATTTGTTCATTGTTCTTATAATTCGGAATTTACATATTGCGAGTTAGGGAAAAAATATTTTATATATTTAAATAAGTTTCCAAAAGTAAATTTCATCCCTATTTTTTTTAAAAAGAAAACATCTAATCTTCAATTTTGACAAGACCATTCCTCTGATTCCATCTGTAAAGCCAGGAACCCCCACTTATAGATTCAGTACTAAAACATTCTGTGTATTTTTTATACAATGGATAATAGAAAAATACATAGTACATTAGAAATACGGGGACCATTTATGGTCTAGGTTTTGGAGGATTATAAAGGCCATCGGTTATATCGTAGTCTAAAAAAATAATAATTACAAAATAACTAATTAGATCCATCTACACTTGCACATTTACCATCTGTTAAACATCTAAGGGATCCTATGAAAATCATTTTAGAAACATGGGATGATCATAAAAAGATCGGTAAGATGATATATATGATCATGAACCAAAATTGAATGTGGTGGGAATAATCATCATCGTAACATATTCATCGGATGATAATCATGAGACAAAGATGTAAAACAATATTTGGAATTTGGAAATGCATTAAAATGAAACATCAAGTCGTTGTACTCATCTAACACACATAGTTCTAAACAAATATAGATTCATGTTCTCACATATTTTAATTTAGTCATCATGTTATTCATATTAACCAATTCATTGGAGTATTATATAATTCTGTGTGCACCTATCACATCATAACATCAACATTGCGCTATATAATTCCTGGCTCATCTGTCACATCATAAAGGTAGCATTATCATGACAGAAACATTGACATACATCAATCTTGGTCAAAAATAACCTAAGGAAAGGAATGCATTTCATTTCATAAATCATAAATTCATATACTTTGGTTTCCTAAATTAAGGAGGGAATAACAAACTTGATAAAAGATCCATCAACCTTGAGTGAGAAGTAAAGGGTGTGCCTTTTAAAGAAAAGTTATTTTGGAAAACATTATGACTGACATAAACTTCAGTGGAAAACATTTATATCCCAAAAAATGTATAATAATTATAAATAATTAATTTTTGAGGTATAACCATACTGAAAATGGAGTTAAAGATTGAAAACCTAAAGAAGGAAAGTTGGGTTCGAGAATTCGCTTTACCTTGTGTTTAAACACATTCTTTACATTAATATCCAGAATAATGACATTATATTCATTAATTTATTATTAAGGAACATTGTTTACATGAAAATTATTCATTATTGTTTTATTATGATCATTTATGTTCCATGGTATGAGTTATAGAGTTTAAATTCATTGTATGTGAGTGTTCTTTTTCATAGTTTTCATGAACGGTTCACTTGTACAGATGAATGGAAGATCATGTCAGGAATGGATAAAACTAAAGAACTGATATTACATGTTATTAATAACCATACAAGATTTTAAATTTTCTTATAATGAATTATGTTATATACCATGTTGTGGAATCAATAGATAAAATTTAATGATGATCATTTTTTGGTTAATTTGGGCCGTTTTTCGATCACATAAATCTTGTTTTTATTATATCATTTAGTTTTATGTATAGAAGTTTATTACATAACATAAAAGAGGATAAAATATAAATATTAAAAAAAATTCAAGCATTAAATGGTTTTAATGACATCTTTGAAGGTTTTTATAGAGAATGGAATTGCATCACCCTTGATGTTGATTAATTAACACATCACGAGCAATGATTCATTATTTATAACCAAAGAGATAAAGGGAGGAGTATAATGAATAATCATTCATTAACATGATATAATACTAGTATATAAATCATACTGGATTTATCATGACATTTATATAAGATATGTTGTTGTTAAGAGATGAAAAGATGTTAAATTTGAAATGAATTTTGAAGAAAGAGAGAGAGAAATTACCTCTTCAATATATCTTCTTTGAGAGACACTTTAGAGTAGTGATTTTTGTATTATTATGAGAACCATGTCTTCTAGATGTGGGGGTGGGGCATGGGAAGAGGTTTTAGTGGAATTTTGACTAGGAACAAGGCTTGAGAAGTGTGAGGAATTGTGGTTGGAAGGGGTGGTATTTATTGTGGGGTGGAGGAGGGTTTTCTAAATATTACATTCATTAATTTATTATTTCCCCACAAGATAAGAAATAGTGAGGATTATTTTTCCTTAAATAGTAATAATTTCATGTGAGTTCTATATTCGGTTTCTTACATCACTTTTGATGTCAGGAATAGTGTATTTAATCTTTAATATATTTATAAGGTATATAAATGTATTTTACTATTCACAAAATTCAAGTATTTCATAAAAGTATCCAAAATTCACCCTGAACATTTATTCGACGTGTATAATTAAAAAATTAACTCCAATTTATGAAATAATTTTCTAAATATGATTAGTATTGTTTTTAATTAAAATACTAATTTACTTGAAAAATACAAATTATAAAATTAAAACTACTTTTCAAACATTGGAAAATTAATTAAGGTCTCATAAAATTTTCATATAATCATAAGACATCAAAATAAATAATTTTTTAATAATTTTTTTTGAAAAAAATTGGCTTTTATATTAATAAAATAATCATTAAATATTCATGACTAACAAAAATAACTACAATATAATGTAATTATATCATATTATCACTTATAGAACAGATAAATTTTAGTAATATTATCATTGGTAAGGTTCATATTCACTTTTACAATTTAATATTCATAAGGGTAACATTTATATTCTTTAGGGTATGTTAATAATAAATAAAAAATTGTGTTTATCATATCAGACTCCAAATAGCTTACTAATGCCAACCATGTCTGCCCGCTTTTCAAAATTCAAAACACAAAAGCAGAAAAAGTGTTCTACACTACTAGGATATAAATGTCACGTAGTATTTAGTAGTTAATTTAAGAATATATTGATTTCTTTTAAATTCTAGGGATGTTACATTCTCCCTCATTAAATCAATTTCACCCTCATAATTCATTCATTTTACTTATAATTCTGAATTTATATATTGAGAATTCGAAAAAACAATATTTTATATAACTAACTATTTGTTCAAAAGTAAATATTATCACTACTATTTTCTAAGAAAATGACAACATATAATCTCTGAATATTTTTAGACTGTTCCTCTAATATCAACTATATAGCCATGAACCCCGACTTCAGAATTCATCACTAAAACATGATGTGGATTTTTTATATAAAGGATAATAGAAAATTAAATAGTCTATTTTACATCTTTGGACCATTTCTGGACCCAGTTTTAGAGGATTATACAAAACCATACATTATATCATTTTTTATGAAAAAATAATTACAAAATAACTAATTATATCCATTTACACTTTCACCATAACCGTCTTTTGAACATATAAGGGATCATGTGAAAAACATTTTAAAAACAGAGGATGAGCATAAAAAGATCTTTAAGAGGATATATAAGACATGCAAGAAAAATGCAATGTGGTGAGAATAATCATCATCATTACAAAGGAATATGATTATAATCATGGGAGGAGACATTACGAGAAGACATGGAATGTGGCGGGGCATAATAATGAAACATCATGTCATAGTGGTCATATACGAAACTTTGTTTTTTAAAAAATATCACATCATGTTCACAAATATTTAAATTTAATAATAAGTCTCTTCAGATTACCCAATGCATTAGAGTGATGTATAATTCCAAGCACGCCCTTCACATCATAACATCAACATTGCGCTATATAATTTCAGGTGCACCCATCATGTCATTATGTTATCATTATCATGACTGGAAGTAGAACATACATCAATCCTGGTCATAAATAATGCATGTAAAGGAATGGGTTTCATTTCATAAATCATACATTCATAAACTTTTGGTTCCCAAAAAAGGAGGGAATATTAAAATTGATAAAAGAACCATCAACCTTGAATGAGAAGTAAAAGGTGTGTATTTGAAGGAAGATATATTTTGGAAAACATTATGATTAATGTAAACCCTAGTTCAAAACATATATTTCCAAAAAAATGTATGATAATTATGAAAAAATGATTTTTGAGTAATAAATATACTGAAAATTGAGTGAAAGAGTGAAAACCTGAAGAAGGAAAGTTGGTTTTGAGAATTCCCCTTAACTTGTGTCTAAACACATTTTTCACATTAATTTCCAGTATAATGAAATTATATTCATTAATAAAAAAATAAAAAAACCTTTTATACATTAAAATGATTCTCCATGGATTTTTTATGTTTTTATGTCCCTTTCTATGAGTTATAGAGTATAAATTCAATGCATGGGAGTGTTCTTTTTCTTAGTTTTGATGAATGGTTCACTTGTACCCATGAATGAAAGATCTTGTAGAATATGGGTAAACACGCCGAACTAGTATTACATTTTATTAATGATATTTAATGATTTTAAATGATCATATATTGAATTATGTTATATACCATGTGGTTTATTTTTTTATTGAAAATTTAATGATGATTGTTTGAGGTTAATTTGGAAGGTTTGTGTATCACAACGAACGTGTTTTATTATATCATTTAGGTTTATGTTTAAAAGTTTCTTCCAGAACATAAATAGAGTTAAAATTTAAATATTAAAAAAAATTATAATCCATTTCATGGATTTAATGAAAGCCTTGAAGGATTTTATGGAGAATGGAGGTGCATCACCTATGATGTGTATAAAATATCACATCAAGAGCAATGATTTCATTTTTTAAACAAAGAGAGAGATAGAGGACTATAAGGAATAATAATCCATTTACATGATAGAATACCCGTATATAAATCAAACTAGAGTTATCATGAAATTTATATGGGATATTTTGAGGATAATATATGAAAGTAAATTAAATTTGAAAGGAATTTGAAAGAAAGAGAGAGAGAAAAATTACCACTTGAATATATCTTTTTGGAGAGCCTCTTTAGGGGAGAGATTTTGGTCTACTTAAGAGAAAAATATATTCTCGACATAGGGGAGGATAATGTCAAGATATTTGAGGTGAATTTTAAGCTGGTACAATGCTTGTGATGTGTGTGGAAATGAGGCAGTGGTGGGGGGAGGAATCTATATTTGATGGGAGACGAGTTTTCTAAATATTATATTCAATAATTTATTATTTCTCTACAAGACATGAAATGGTGAGTATTATTGTTCCTAAATATAGTAATAAATTAATGATAGTTCAAGATTTGGGTTCTTACACCACTCAAGAAGTTAGGAATAGTGGATTTAAATTACAAAGTATTTATACAATAATTTAATTTATTTTACTATTCACAAAAAATTCAGGTATTTTATAAAAATCTCAAAAATCACCGTAACAATTTTTAGTCAGATATAATTTGAAAAATAAATCCATTTTATGAATATAAATTTCTAAATATTATTAGTTATATTTTTATTTAACATCATACATTATATGAAAAAAATATTATATAATTAAAACTGCACTTCAAAAATATTTAAAAATTAATTAAAGTCTCAATAAATTATCATATAAGCAGAATAAATCAAAATACATGTTTAAGAATAAATTTTATAAAAATAAAATTTCTTTTAAATGAATCATTAAATATTCATGACTTACCAAAATACCAACACTATAATGTAATTATATCATAATATCACTTATAAGATAGGTAAATTTTATTTATACTATCATTGGTAAGGTTCCTAATTAGGTGGCCGATTTACTATTCATAATTTTAATTTAAGTATTCATTAGGGTAAAATTACTATTCATAAGTGTATCTTACTATTAATAAGGGTAGATTACTATTCACCACAAATTATGTTTGTCCAATCAGACTCCGAACAACTTACTGGTGGGAACCATTTATATAAAATTTTCAAAATATAAAACACAGAATCAACATAATTATGTTTTACTAATAGGATATAACTGTCACATAGTATTTAGTAGTTGAATTAAGTGCATAGTGATTCCTTTTAAAATCTATGGATGTTATAGGTTTATCATTTTTATCCAACACCATTTATTTTTTATGACATTATTATGGACATTATTTCCCTAGAACATCTCTACTAGATCATAGGTTACCAAGATATCCTTTTATATGTATTATACATGACCCAAATTTGTTATAATTTTTAAATTATTTCTAATAATATTATTTTTTCCTAAAAATATTACATTACATAAGTTTCTTCATATTAATGGTTTATTGAAAATATTTCATTCTTTAAAGACTATTTTGAATGTAAAAAAATGAAAATGATATTTCTAATGTATTAGAGTGCTAAATGTTTTAAACAGAAATGAAAACCATGTTTTAAAATATATTTATTTTATAACTAGCATTAAATGGATTTCCATTTATGGTTAATTCATTGGTTGTGATTTCACTATTTTTATCTCTAATGATAATCTAAGTGCTCAAAATGAAATAATCATTTCATTTTGATGTTTTGTTGGATTGGGGTCTCATAAGGAGTGAGAAAGGTTTAATGGTTAGTGGTGACTTGAGAGGTCACTTGGGTTTTTTTTCTAAACTCCTACCACTAATTTAATTATTTATTGTTTTATTATATTTTACAAGGTTTCATGTGATAAATCATTCAAAATTGAGTTATTATTGATTCCCTACACTAGTTTCCATTATTGTAAGATTAGGAATGCCACATAAGCAATGTCATTAGCCATTTTAGGGGCCTAGTTTTGGGTTTAATTGGGTTGGTTCATGAAAACATTGTTTCAATGGTTGAATTTATAATGTTAATTTTAGGTTTCTATTACTTAGGGGGTTGCAACATTTGAATTAAGGTGGTTAGTTATATTTAAGTGCCCGATCACCTCATATTCAAAAGGATGAAAGAGTTACTAGGGTGGTATGTGATATAAATGTCTTGAATATGGGCATGGTTCTCATATTTTATTAAGTAATTTTGAATTTATTTTGGTAATAATTATTTGAATTGAAAATTTATGGGTTATTTTTAGATGATCCAAAGAAGGAGTGTGTTTTTGGAGGAGTTAGAGGGTGCAAGGTTAACTTGAAAAGTCTAAAAACAATTCATAGACCATCTGAACGTCTCTATTTTCCTCTAATATACGTCACACAATTGTCACATAGTCTACCATACCATGACAAAAAACAAAGAAAAAAGTTTTTTTCCATAAAAAATTTTCAATTTTGATTAATTGAAATTTTGATTATTTTTATTGATTATTTTTATTATTCAATGTTTATTTTGGGGTGTTTCCTTTGAGTTTGAGAGAATTTTTTGGGTTTATACATGTTTATATAAAAAAAATAGGTTGTTTGAAAATAGAATAGTTATTTTTAGTTTTAGTAACAGGTTGTAATATATAGAAATGAAATTGAATGAGGTATTTAAGGATGTTATGTTTTTATCAATAAGGGTAGTTTTAAATTGGTTAGGATATCTTAAAGAAAAATTTTAAAACTGACCCCCACAAATTTCTAAACCTTGGAATTCTTTATTAATTTATATATATATATATCTATCTTTGTGTGTGTGTGTGTGGTATGTACATGCTTATATGTATACAAATGTGTGAATATCAGTGTGTGAAAGTATATATCTATGTTATGATTCATAAAATACAATTTTTAATTGTCACATTTCATAATTTTGATTTTGACTTCTAATGTGGTTTCATAAAAGTAATTTCAAATCTCTTTTGAGTGAGTATTATTTGATGCCTCTCTTTTGTTTTTTGGGATATTCCGCTTTCAAATATTTGGTTTTATTAAGTTGGGAATTTATTGATTTTTTGTTTTGAGTTAAGGTTATTAATTATTATTTGGGAAGTGGAATTAAAATTTATTCCATTTTGATTTATTTTTTTGCTTCCTCTTTTAGAGTATGCCCCCAATTAGATCGAGGAAATTTTAAAAGGGATCACCAAGAAGCTCACTTTGAAAATTAAATTTTTATTAGTCAAGCCTCCACCTTTCCTTTTGGTTAATTAATTTCAAATACAGAGTTCGGTGGTCCTAATTAAATGGCTAATCAAAATGATTTTTTTTCAGATGTTCTAGGTTTCAGACCCTTCTCACTTCCTTGGGCATCAAGAAATCGGAAAATACAAGGTATGGTTGCAAATAATTGGAAGATATTCACATGGATTAAACATTTTGGGATTCTTAATATCATATTTGAGGGATTTATATAATAATTCTTGAGGTGAAAAAAAGTGAAATTCCATTAATCAAATGAAGCCACAAAAGACCACTTGTGGGAAATCCTCAAATATTTTTCACCCAGCAGTACTTATCTGAAGCCATGATAATACTAGATGTTATGTAATTGTATGTTATTTAACAAGGTTATTTAATAGTATTGAAATATGAAAATATATTAATCGAGATATTACATTATCTAATAGATGGTGATAAATATGGAACCCTGAAGGATTGTAACATTGGAAGGGTCCTCTAACTATAAAATCTTCCAGCCTTTCATTTTAATAAATTAAGAATGCATGATGATGTGAGAGGTAATTAATTCAGTATGAAGATGAATTTTTTAGATAAATGGAGTTAGATGGTGTTTTTCTTATTCCATGGAGTAGTGGTGGAAGATCATGTAAAAGGAATTGTATGAAATCTAGATCTATCTTATTGGGATGTGGTATGAAAAGGATGTTGTGTTTCATCTCACATGATTATTGTGGGATAAAATTCATGGTGTTCCATCTTGGTAGAATGTCAGGAATAATAATTATTCATTATATGAAATACTAATGATCTATCATACCTACTGTCATTTTGGGAACATAAAAATACTCTTCATCAGTGTTTCCAGGAAGATATGTGGATCCAGTTCAACCATCTCAAAGAATATTCTATAATAGTAATTTGAACATAGTACTTATGTTATATCGTGTTAACGTTTACCTTATATTAGATGCGTTATTTATTTTGATATTTTTTATGTTGTTGTTGTTTTTGTTTTTAAATAGAGGTTGATGATGTGAAACTTTAAGGATTTTCTTTAATGGGACCATATTTTTGGAAATTCAGAATTTTTTTGTTTTGGATTGGAGATGGTCCATATTCTATATCTAATTTCTCATAGAAGTGGATCATTCTAGGATTCATGTTTTTGATATGAAACGGGAATTTAGTGTTCATCTAGAGTTTTAATATGGTGGAGAGGCCAACATAAAAGGATCTTATGGTGAATCTACTCTTCCAAACATCATGAAGGGGTAATTCCTTTTTTCTGACCCATCTTTCCCTAGTCATAATATTTTTGTTATTCTGGAGTGTGGGTCACATGATTGGTTCTAATGGTGATCCCAAACACACACCAATGTGTTTATTTTTTGATTTAAATATTGGGAGTCAAGGTATCTTAATTTTATTTTTGTTTGGATATATGATTCTATCTCCTTCGATTTTTTCATTTGATGGTCCGACTTCTTTTGTATCACATGTTTTCTCCTTGGATGTCTTGATTGATGTATTGATGTTGATCTCTCTAACCTCTTTGGATTTTAGAGCTTTACAACTTTATGGAAGTGAGTGTTTTATCTTCTATTTCTATGTTTTAGGGTCACATATTGGGTAGTAGTTTTTTATTTATTATGTCTATATAAAATTAAATTATTTTGATTTTTTTATGGGAAGAAAGAGTAATGGTGGGGATAATTATCAAACCCTCATCCAAAAATACTATATTATTTTATTTATTTTTATTATATATTTTTCCCTTCTTTTGGGTCATTTCTCCAGAAAATCGGGAGGTCTTGTGCATTCATGAAATTTTTATGGTAAAGGTGAAAGGTTTTCTATACAATGAAACAACCATAAAATAGTCTCTAATTATTGAAATCCAAAAAATTTTAGTCGATGTAAAGTTCACCAAACTATCTAATCTACCAACATGAGGGCCTCTAGAAGCCTAGTAGATGGTTCTTGGTTGGTAGACATTTCCTAAAACCATGCAGCCAAACCTAGATCATTTTTTCAGGCATATTAAAAAATATCTTTTAGAATTTTCCACTACTCAATTTAAATCAATGATCACCCCCTTTTCCCCACATATAACATTATTAACTCTATTGGGTTCCTCCTTTAACCTCACACATACCCCAGTGATTTCATGTGGATCACTCATGTATTCTGTTAATATTCATGGTAATATATGTTTTGATTCATCAAAAAATTCTTTTTTATATGTTTTATTTAGTTTTTCAAACGATGGTTCTAGCGACCTAGGATTATTATTCAGTTTTTTAATTTTATGATTTGTTTTGTTAGGGTTTTTCTTGGACTATATTGACTTTTTGAACCCTCTGGGGTTGGATTTGAGACACCAATTTTAATGTAGAATGGTTTGAGGTAGGCTACCCCTTGTATAGGCATTTAAATTTAAAAGAATAATTTATTGATGGTTCGAATGGATTTTTCCTTATATTATAATGTAAATATATTTTTGAAAATGGTTATGATTATTCAAATTATATTCTTTCTTATATTTATTATTTATTATATTCTTTACTGATGATTCTATCAAATTAATAAGGTTTTCACGATTTTTTTGGAAATTTAAATCATCCTATATTCTTGATTATTTTTTCTAAATTGAATCTATCTTGTGAGTTGGGAATACAAATGGATGTGTTGGCCTTCAGGATAGTTTTTCATAAAGTCATAATGTAATTTATGTTTTTATAAAAATCCTAAAATAAATTTCTAATCTTTCAGTATATTAAATATGAATTAAACATATACACTTATATTTTATACATATATGGGAATACACATTGAACATATTCATGTATGGTTGTGTGAATGTGTATATTGAGGAAATGGGAACATATATATATGTTTAAGTGTATTTATTATATGTTTTTATGGTGTATTTGAACATTATAATTATTTGATTAAAAATTCATTTTCAAATGATCAATTTTTTTTTCAAAATATTGAGGCCAGGTTGGGACATAGAAAATTTTCCTTGAAATTTAAAAAATATATTAAAAATTGAAACATGTTTTTATAATTTTTAAGAGGGTTAAATGTGAGATATTTTATGTATGCATGGAGAGGGGGCTTGTCTGTTTTTTTTTATCATGGAATGGAAATTAAGAGATTCCCTTTAATGGGATTTCAGAGGTGCGGTGTAACTACCCCAACCCCCGTATCCCAGCGCTAGTGTCTAAATTATTAAATTAATATAGATACCTAGTAAATAATCCTTAAGAACAGATAATGTAAGTATTATTAGAGAAAAATATACATAACTAACACCAATATAACATTTCGAATAAAATTTAAAACATAAATAAAAAGTACACATTCATCATCCTTGAAACGCAGTCATAGAATGATTTTTCATATCTTAAGTAAAATAATCAAAATATGGTTGATATATACTGATTAGTATGTGTTAAAAAGAGGGGAATATTCCACGAGTGAATAATAAATAATAAATATCTCAAGGTAAATAAATTAATGAATATTCCATTTAATTAATAATATGAGCATCAAATGCATCCATCGATAATATCAATGTAATAATATCATGCATAAAAATAACTAAATTAAAAATGAAATAAATTCATAATAATGGATTTCATGATCTCATACATTCAGTTATATATAAAATCACGACCTTATGCAATGGCGTTATAATCGATGAGCCAGTTTAAAATAATGAAAAATTAAAATTTTTAAACTGATTTGTCTCATGAACCCTTTTGATGCATCGATGAATGATCGATAACTGGACCTCACCATTAACTAAAATTTAAATTAATTACTCATATATTTAATTATGATTAATATTTATAAAAAATATTTATTTTCAATAAATATCTATATTGAGTGAATAATATCTATTAATCCTGATTTTCTCCATTCAACCAATAACATTCATAGTAAAACACTATATGTAAAAAATTTATATGGTTTAGAAAATAATAATATCAATGGGAATACATATATTTATGGGAGTTTTAATGCCCCATGATCATAGTAAAATGATTTTTTAAGAGAAAGTAAATGAATACAAAATTAATAAGAGATAAGATATGACCATTGGTTCATCAAAAATAATGGTTTTGTAATAAAATAATTCCATTTTTTAAAATCAATAAATACAAAGTTAAATATTAAATTAATATTAAATAAAATATATATAATTATAAAAAAATGCGTTGATGAATATAATGATCATATAATAGGTACGGTGTCAGGGAATTCTCGAAATATATTATATTTTAAAAATATTCTTTTTGATTTTTTGTAATGAAAATTTAAAAAATGTATGGAAAATTGTGTAAAGAATTCTTCTATACTTTTTAAAATGTTAAGAATAAATTTAAACTCCCTTAATAAATAATTTGTGTTATAAATGGAATTTTGTAAAATAATTTTTAAAAATATAGCTATGGATGAAAAATATCCCTGAATAAAAGAGAAATAAAATCTATTTTACTTTTAAAATTTTCATTACATGATTCAAGTTTGAAAGAGAAAAAAATATAGGATACAATATATAATATTATTAAATAACTAATTGATAATAAAATTTATTTATTTTATAAAGGATAGGTTATAATATTCCTTCAACAAAATTAATGAAATCAGAAAATAATAATCAGGTTGAAAAATAAATCCTTACGTCATTAGTTTTTTTAAATTGTAACCCTAGGATAAAAGAATGTTTAATTCAAACATTAATCATCATTAATATATTTTTATTAAATTTAAATGTATTAATAGGGTGTTATATACCCCATAAAAACTAAATAGGTTCAAAATATCAAATATGTCTCAATTGAATGAAAATTGAGATGAATCCCTTAATAGATCATAACGTTGAACTGAGAATTAATAATTCATTTTAATATGAATCTAAAATATAAATCCCCCAAAAAATGTGTAAATACAATAAAAAATAATCAAAATTCTTGACACCCATCATCTTAAAATATTAAATACAATTAAGAAGTAATATAACCCAACAATAAAAAATTGAGTTATAAACCCCCCACCTCAATTCTGAATCATCACATATATTTTTAATCATCATGAATAATAAAATTAAGTTATTTATTAACATAATAAAGAAAATTTTATAAATTTATTTATGATTTTGTAGTATTTGTTACCATGAAATATTTATTTTCTTAATCAATTAAGTTCACATCAGACATTTTATCGAAATTTGAATCATATACGAAAAATTTATTCAATAAGTTGATTATCATAAAATAAGAAATTATTCTATCCTCTCAAAAAGAATAATAATGAAATTAATATCATTATTATAAATAAATTATTCTTTTTTAAAATTCCATTAAATATTTTTATGAAAAAATGAGCAATGTTATAATATTGGACAAAGTGGGTCGTACGTACGCATGAGAGACATTTCCATTTTATAAGGATCGTGGTGGAAAGAAGGTAAGTGTTTTTTTCATTACAAAATTGGAGTTACATAATAAATATATTATTATTCATTTAAATAAAATGATCTGTAGAATCCATGTGATGTGGTAATGAAGGAATGAATCACATCACTTTATGGAGGTGGTAGTCCACACGTACGAACAAACACCATTATCATCATTTAATTGATGGAAATGTTATAAAACTTATGATTTAATACTTTTAAAAAATTGAAAATATTTAAATAATATCATATATATACATAAAACCCATAATGATAAACATCTGTGAGAGGAGATGATGTAAAATGAATTACATTGGCTGGCGAGGCAGTAGTCCACTATAGACAAAAGTGATGGGTATATTTCCAATTTTACTAAATATGATAAATATATATGTTATTAAAAAACATAATAAAATATCAATATTTTTTATATATTAATTTTATTACATCATCGTTGTTTATTAATATTTTTAAGAGGTTCAAGAAGAAATAAAAACATTCATGGTAATGAATGATATCTCGTCTTCAGAAAACATCTTTCTATTTACACCAACATACTTCCTATGATGGCATAATAATCAATACATGTAATATGTAACAATTTATGGGAAGTAATAAATGTATTTTTGTTGGGAATTTATTAAAAAAATGTCTTTTATTTGTGAAGGAAAGAGGTGGGGAGGATCCATTTTATAAGTGTTTGGTGGGGAACTTCTATGAGTTCTTAAAATATTAAATTAATATAAACTAAATTTCATGTAATAAGAGATCCAAAATGATAAAATTCAATGAAATGATGATTTTTAGTATACTTTCAACTACAAAATAAAATTTTGACATGTTTAGATTGGGTTTTTACGAATTTATCTTTAGTTTAATTTGCATTATACATTTTTGAAAATTGCTCTGATAATAATGTTTTTACTATTTTTGGGTTAAAACGATTAATATTAAAGGAAAATTGGAAAATAATTTTACCATGGTTTATATTTCAAAGAATATGTCTTTAACCAGATTGAATATATTATTTTAATGAATTTTAGATCAATTATTTAACAAACAGATAATATAAAATACCATTAATTCCAATTTCAGAACTATTCATTTAACTTGACCTAGACAATATAAATGGAAATATGTTATTCAATTATAATCCCTTAAAACTACCATAATATTTTATATTCATTTTTATAATTCATGGAACACTATAACAATTTAATATTATTTTACTTTTGGTATTCATAATATCGTTTATTTTATTTATCTATAAATTTAACAAATATTGTGTCAGCATTATTGAAGCATTAATTATAATTAAATAATATATATATATATAAATATTTGTTAATATAATGAAACAAATTAATAATTTGAAAAAAATATATTAAAATACGATAAAAAATTCCATTTCTTCCTATGTGAACACGGAAGAGATATTTAAAATAATGAAAGTGATATTTTATCATTTTCCAATAGAAAATATTATAGAGCCTGTTTTCATGGGAATGATTCTAATAAACAAATAATTCTCAAGCCTGAAGTGATAACATTTAAAACTACACATATAATAATAATTAATAACAAATTGTTGTATTTATATGTTTTTTAAGCTTGTTTTACATGATTTACCCTTTCACTATGGTTTTTTAATGTGTTCACAATTCATTATAATGATAAACTAAGTTGGGCATATTAAATATTAAAAAACATGATAATAAAAAATATCATGTCAGACACGAGGAAAGGGACTTCGTCTCAATATTCTTTCATTGTGGCATATTTTGTTTTATAAACGATTGTCTTTTATACGGTGCAAAAACTCCTTTGACGTTTCATTTCATTCAAAGGGAATAATTTTTTGTGAAGTGGATTACTAAATTACAAAAAAGAATGTTTCTTTTAACATAAGCGGTGACAACGACCTTACTGCTACCATGAGTATTATGTGATCTTTGTCTTCCTTAACAGGCCACAATGTTTTTAAAAGGAAAATAAAATACCATATAAACTTTTATGTATTTTGGTATTGAAAATGATTTTGATAATGAAATATTTATGTCAATATATTTAAATGATATACTGTGATTGAAATATGGAAATGTTATATTTCCTTTATGTTTTTAATGTGTTATGAAGATGTTAAGGTTATTGGGCATTGTTACATATACTGGTGATTTCGTGATTATCCTAGAGTGGGTGAGCCCAAGATAGCACAACAATGCATTGGGTAACGTGAAAGAGGTAAATGTGAATGTTTCTCCAAAGAAATTTAAGGAATATACTATGATGGGTATTCCAAATGTAACTCCCTATGTAGCTATGATAGCTACAATGTATGTATGATTTTAATTCCACAAGTTACATATATTATTTTTGATTACTAAATGTTATTCATAAATATTATGTCTTCATAAGGTTTGTTAAAGAGGTTATGTTATGTATGTATTGATGAATTAATGTTTTCATTCTTTGTTTTATAACCCTATATGAGCTTTTTATGTTCATCCAATGTTTTTTTCAAATTAATTTCACATGACTTAAATAATTGGGTCGAGGATGGGATCTAGGAAAAGTCATGATATCTAAAACATGGAACTATACCTGACTCTTTTTCTCGAGAGTTTTTATTTAGTGAAAAAAAGGAATCTGAGTATAAGTGTCTACTTTTTAATATTTTGAGATGTAATAGTTATGTCCTAATTCTCTAAAACCTTAAACCTGAAAAGATCTTTAATGTGAATTATTAATTCAATTATATATTATGTAATGCTTTATGGTCAGGTCCATATACACCCTTTCCAAAATAAAATCCTTTTCAACGAGACGGGAGGAATATATAAAATATATTCCATGCTTATCTGTAAGCCACATATATTATTCATATTCTATTTTCGTGCTCTCGTGGCTAATTTTTATAGTTTACCTTATGACTCGTTTCTTATTAAGTTAGAATATTTATATCATGATTCAATATTATGATATTTTATGTGCATGGTATGATTTTCAAATATTATGCTCAGGTTCTCATGCCATTATCCCCATTCCATACTTATGTATCTCCCTTATTTATACTTACTAAGAATCTGAGAACGCCATTTCTTGTGATTCCATTCCCTAGGTTATTTGGATTGGTATTATCTATTATATTTCTATAAATAGATTAATTAATAATGATCAAAGTGGGATATGATTTAGATCACTATTGAATATGTGTTTTTCGTTCCATGTTTTCGAAGGAACTAAACTATTACAGTTGTAAAGCATGTGCTTGTTCTAAATACAAAATATTTATAAAAATTTACGTAATATATTAATATTATAAGGATTTATCAATATATTTTTATCCTGAAATTTGTTTATAGTATTCATGCTTCTGGGTTTGGAGTTATGGAATCTGAGTAAAGATACATGGTTCAGTTGGGATTTCCATGGATACGGAACACATTTATTATTTTTAATAGAATATCGTTGTGAGGTGGTCAAAGACAGTGTGGTATGTTGGTATGGTTTATTAGGACCAAATTCCCATGTTTTAAAAATGGTTTTATTTTTCCATATTTCATTTATGTTTCAACTAGGAGGAGAAAATTTCATAAGCATGAACATATATATGTAGCTTAATGAAAAATTATTAGTGGTGGCCTATGTATATTTATTACTCACCCAATTATTATGAGCTTCAGTGTTCATAAATTCCTTATTTATCCTTTTTTAACCATAAGTTATTGATATTGATAAGGCCGATGAATTCATAATTTAGAATTTTTCACAGGTGGGTTTTATTGATCGGGCTAGAGGAGGTCGACAGGGCACTGTAAAAAGGGTGCATGACTGGTATTTATTGTGATAGTAGATCCTGATATATTTATTTATTTATTTTTATATGTTAACATATTAGGTGGGTATCAATGTTGAGTGTATAACATGGATTTCTGGGAATTTACATTATTTAATTTTTGGACATATTGTTTTTTTCCAGTTTATGTATTCATTTCAAGTACTCTAATTTGTGTGATGTGTATTTATTTCCATATGGTTTTCAAATTGTAGTATTTTTATTACCACCACATAGATACAACCTACATACCTTGTATTAGTTTACATCTCCTAGCATATGAGGTGGAAACCTTAGGGGCTTGTGGTGAATAGTCAAGGGGATCCATATTACTGCAATAAGGGTAAGGGTGTTAGAAAGTGATATTGAAGGTGTATAAATTCCAAATATTATAGAATTTGTGATCTGGTAGACTAAAAAAATTAACAAGTTTGGGTCTTGTATGGATATCAAGCATGTGGATCTCGAAAAAACTTTTCTAATGGAAATTATTGGTTACCAAGTCTTACTATTTCTGTACATGGATTGAGATGTTATCACTGTATACATATTTTACAATGGGAAATTCCCATGTGGTTTGGATGTTTTGGTTTATGATGAATTTATTTCCCTTCCCTGTTTGGAAAGAGGCTAAATATTTTATTTTTAGTCTTTTCCTATAGATTCAAGATTCATCTCATATATTGTGGTTGTCATGGTGTGACTGAATGTTATAGGCATACTAATGTTATTTTTCTAATGGTAGAGGCTCACATATTTGAAGTGTTATCAACAACCAATACAATATTTTCTCATATATTTAATTAGTTGAATTCTACGTAACTCAGATGAAATGTATATTGGAATAATTATAAAGAGACGTTATAAGGATCTATGGTCAGATGCAAGATGATAAGGATTCATGTCTGTTCCTCATGCACAACATGTCCAACGACATTGGAGGATAAATATGGCATATATAAAATACATTTTGTCCGTTTTAAGTGGGATGTTTTAAATGTTGGTTAAGTGTTCTGGTTCTCTAGGGAGTGTTCTTATGTGTAAATAATGTAGATGAGATGTTCTCTGGTTGTGTGTGGTTGGTTTTTCAAGTGATGTATTTTATATTTGATACCGCAATGTTTGTGTTATTTGGAATCTTAATGTCATGAGATTATGGGTTGTTAGATTAAGGAATCAACATGTATTGTGGCCTTAGTTGAGATGGCCTAGACCTAGGTGGTTGCAACCTTAAGAATTATTATAGAAACTGATCTATTGTTATATGAAAGAGAGAATACTGAAATTCCTTACAGTGTAATAGGTTATGGAGTTTCTATAATTTGACATCATGTGTGACAAGTGAGAGGGGTTTACCAAGTTGTGTGCTCCTTGGTGTGTTCTTGGAACATAACTATGTTTTAGGACTTATGAAAATTGTAAATAAAAGGTGTATCCAAGTGTACGGTTCAATTGTATTTGATAAACTTTTTTTAGAAAGAAAACATTTTTTCTAGTGGTATAGAATAATAATTGGTTTCATGAGGGGTAGGTTCATTTTGTATTAGCCTATGTAATTATTATGGAGGATTTTAATTTCATTATGTTATGATATAGATTGAGATAATACCAGGTTCATGAGGTACATATGGTTTTGTCTTGTGAGCGTTGATTCAAGATATGTGGCTCATCTGATTTGGAATCTGGTATTTTGGTTGGGTTACACAAGTGTGTGTAATGGATAAAAATTGGTTTGGACATGGTTCCATGAGTTAATGGTGACATTATTTGTCATTTATTTTGTTTATTATTGGTAGAAGATCTTATTCCCAAGGTTCTGGAGGTGATAATTTATATATGAGTATGATGAGAGAAAACATGTGTGTGATGGGAGGCTTTAGTGCATGGTGAACTAAATCCATTTGGGTAAAAATGTGATGTTATTATAAAGGAATTTGTTTTTTTGTTATTCATCATGACAACATAGTACAATCATAGTCTAGAGAAAATCATTCCAAATATCTTACCATCATCCAGAGTACAATGTTTGATCATCGACCACATTTTCTGATATAGAAAAGTCTCTTTTGGATTGATAAAGGGACACAATGGTGGCATCTCTCATGGAGCTGGGTATGTGATGTTGTATGATAGGATTTTCACCATTATATGTATGTGAGTGAGGTATTAATGATGGAATGGGTATTAGAAAAGGACATGGGTTCTTCTTATAGATTTCGGCAATTGTCGATATTTGATGGTTTGATTTCCCCTCAATAGAGTGTTAGATGGGCAATTCTATTTCGGATGTTCATCATGTTTGGAACATGGGTTGTGGAGTTTTTGTTATGTAGTGAGGAAATAGAATGAATAATTATATGGGGGGGGAGTATAAAATCTGTGGAGGTGATATTCATATTTTATGGGTGGTTTTGAGAATGTACTGATTACTGAATAGTTCTATTCAATATACTGATATAGATGTATTTTTAGGTACTCTAATGGTGGGATGAATTGTGGATCAGAATCATCCATTTTAGATTGATTTTAATAATTGTGAGAGCCAAGAGGCTAATGATGTGTTTTGAATGATACAATAATGTATCAAGATGGATGTGTGTTCTTAGGCATCGACCTAGTATTTTATCAATGATGGAAAGTGGTTACTTAGTCTTTGGGGGCTTACATTACCTATATCTATAGTTAGGGAAAAGAATATAGTTTTTCACCCTAAATTTTAATGATATGATTTGTGCATGATTTGAAGAATAATTTGGGTAAAGATGATTGTCTGGAAGACCACAATGGAATCTCAAGGATGATATTATTTATTTTATGGATGTTGTAATGTCATTTGTTTCAAGAGATTATGAATTTAAATAGAATTTTGAATTTTTTAATTTTTATTCATCTGAGGTGTAAAATAGTTAATTTTTGTAAAAATATGATCTCAGATAAAAAAAATTCAACTCTGTTTTTCCGGTAGCACTTAATTTACCCATGGAAATGAATTTGGTGGAATTTTGAGTTGTTTAGATATTTATAAATAATTTATAACATAATTAATTATTTATTAAATTATTTCTGTCAGTTCTGATTTTTTTATAATTTGAAATTGGTGTCATATTGAGATTTTGACTCCCCCAGTATGTTTGGAATGGATTTTTTTTTTCAAGGAATAAAATCACTTTAGGGTTTAAGACATGAGATAGCTATTTTGTAGTTTTAATTAATTAATTAATTAAAAGTCAGCGTTTCCCCATTTGGCTTCTGACACACTATATGGAGAGGAAATAAATTATCCCTTGGGTTAATAGTAATAATAATAGTGAATACAGTAAGGAGGTGCCACTAGACTTCGTCCATGGTAGAGATCATGATTAGAACAATGTGCAATAACATATAAGAGAGGGATTTGGACCTGAAGAATCTATGATTAACCCACTGTCTAGGTTGTTTTCTTTGTTTTGTGATCCAATCTCCATGGGCGTGTGTTTTTTAATTTTTAGAGAAAATTTATGACTAATAAGGATCAATGGTGTTTGATATGTGACAAATAGGGGGAATATGGGTTTCATGATTCTTTCAAGGGTTTCCCATTTGAAAATCACGATCACACTCTGTGTATTATAAGAACCGATTTTGTGGGTTCATTCGGATTATATAATATGGAATTTTGGAACTACACATTATGTACATTGAGTGAATCAAATTTAGTGGTGCATGGACTTGTGGACATGTACATGGGATGGTTTAATTTCATGACTATAAATCATGTAATTGTAATACACAAAAATAATGTATTGTGGATGATTACATGTGAAAAAACCCAATGTAAGGGGGACACATTCATGTATAAGTACATAGACAAAATATTGTTTACATTTACAAGTATTAATACTATCCTAGACCCAATATTTTTCTAATTCTTGTTTTAGTATAGTTCTATACATTGTGCGAGCCAGGCCATGTAGAATTACATGGGAATACATTAGAGTTTGGATTAAAAATTGTGTACAAGGAGAAAATAGTGTTTACTGCCCCTTTGTTCCATTTTTTAGGGGCATGAGAAATTATATTCCTCAATGTTAGAATGGGATGCATGAGGAGTCCATTTTTTCATTTTTCTACATCAAACATGATGGATGAACTCTTGGATTTTTTTTTCCGGAATTAGAAGAGGTGGTTTGTGAAGATTATGTTGTGACAAATAGGTTTTCCTAAAGATATTTTCATCATATATATCTTGAGAGTGATACATGTGTTGATAACTAGGATATGGTCATTATAATGATTTATTAATATAAAATGTATTTATTATACTCTAGAATTTTGATGGAATGAGACGTTGCCTGGTTAGAAAGACTGTGTTGAGACATTAGGTGACATATATATTGGGGGAATTGTCCAACTAATAATTACATGGATTAGTGATGAGATTAAGGCCATATTTCGTATGAGGTTTAGATGTTTTGAGGCATTTTATTCCGGGAGATGCTATTGTTTTGGATTCAAAATAGGTTTCCTCCTTAGAGATGGGTTATGGATCTAGTTTTCAGTTGTGAGAAAATTTTATAAAAGGGATTTCTATCCATATGTTCTTACCCCGAATATCCCAAGACTGAATCCTCAAATCATCTATGGTTCCAAGGATCCCATGTGGAATTCTTAAATTTATGTGATAAACCAAAGGGAAAATTTGGTGTCTAATTTATTGTAAAACATGGAGAAGGATCATCTGTTTTGATATTAATGGTTGGGGTGTTCTCTTAAAAACTAAATTGATTCTATGTGAAAATTGGGATGAAATGTTGGTCAGAGGCACAATAATTCTACAATCCCATGAAATATATCTCTTTTTTGTGTGTGGTTGGGATATGTTTTATGAATGTAGGGTCATTGTGATATCATTGGGTTTCCTTTTATTGGTGTCTAATTTAATTAATTCTACTCTTATCATTATTATAATTCTATTTTTAGATAAACATAAATAGCTCATGATATTTTACATGTTACCAATCATTAGAGTCTTTGAGAGAAAAACAATATTATTAATATATATATTTATTATTGACTAGCATGGTTCTTCACAACAATGGTATATATTGATGAATTTGAATTTCCCTATGAATGTTTCTGGATGTCTTACATGACATTCTACAAATGAGGTTGGGTATGTTAGATATTTCACTTCATTATAGTATGATGTGATAGTGACAAAATGTCATTCATTGGTACATGGAGATTTTTATGGTCTATGTGCTGGATCATTGTTCCATTAATAATTATTGGTATTGTTGGTTGTGGTCGACATGAGGTTCCACATATCTAGTTGAGATTTCGGACTGATGGTATTGGAAGGAGTGGTAGACTATGTGGACCAGGCATGAGGCTAAGTCACTAGGTACTCATGTTATACAATATGGTTTAGCACAAATACAAGTTCTTAGGGTTGTAATTGAAATCCATATCAATGTGGATATATGATTGATGCACCTCTTTTTTTAGATTATTACTGATTTTGGATTTTGGAACTACCAATGTTGATTCATTGTTAGGTGATGGACCGATACTCAATAAATGATACCTTATAATATGTTGGACATGCGTTGGACTGTTGTTTTGGGTTTTTTTCGTATTTTAGCATTAACATTGTACCTAGTAATGATGCATCTTGATACTTAGTAAAATATGATGAATAAAACATGGGGTTTGGTTGGAGTTTTCAAAGATGTGGTTTTCATGTGTTATTTTGGAAGCATTATATTCGATACCTGATTAGATCCATATCGACATTGTCTATATAATGTATGGTCAATCTGGTTCATGAACTCATGGATGGATGATGGTATTATGTGTACCGATTTCATTTATGTTTTACCTTAGATGAGCATATGACATGAGCATGATCATGTGGAAATAGGTTACAGAATCACAATTGGGGTTTCTTAACATGATTTACTTCTCACCCAAAAATATGCACCTTAGTATGCATTACAATTGTATATATTCAATTATTTTAAGCATTAATGAAAGATAGATATCATGAAGGCCGATTATATCATGATTAAGAGGGTTGAATGTGTGGATTCAGATGTTTGAGCAATAGCAGCTCTCTATGGTACTGGCTACCATGTATGTGGCATGGATTGGATGTGATAGTAGAGAATAAAATATTTATTTCCATGTTGTTTATTGTGTATATTTAATAATACCATTTTGTGATGGATATTTCTATATGGAATTTTATTTTGTGCCAATACTATTTTTATTTTAATACATCTTGATTATTTTTTATTTATTTATTCTCTCTACATACTATGATGTGTATGATGTTTTTTTATTTACAAATGGTTTTTACCTATAATATAGGGGATGGATCTCCTCAATGTCTAAAATTAACCCCTCATATCTAGTAAACAATATCTGATTTATGGGGAGGCATGCATGGTGTCTTCTGATGAACCCTCTAAGGGATCCACTTTAGTGCCATCTAGGTCAAGAAGTTGTAGTGAATGATCATCAAAAAGTATAATGGTAATAAAGAATGATCGCTTGATAAAAAATTATGTTTTTATAGTAAAACCTAGACAATCGTATAGGAAATATACTAAAGACATTAAAAATATATTTTTTGTAACTTCACATAAGATAATAATTATAAATCAAAATCCAAAATTCATTTAATTCCATTTAGAAAATAAAAAACTTTTATTATGATATCTTTTAAAAAACTCAATTTTTTTATTAAAATCATTTAACCATAAAACATAAAAGGATTATTTTACTTATATTTTATAATACAACAATAATCATAATATCATGAATCTTTATCTATACAGTGCATGTTCAAATATAGATTCTATCCACAAATATTTTAAAAAGTTTCTCATTTAAAATATAACAAGTAGATTACATTAAAAAATATTTTTTGGAACTAATCCTTCAAAAAGATAAATTTAATAAATATTTGGATAATAATAATAATATCATCAAAAATCTTTTAAAAAATAGGATATCAATGAAAACAATTTGGAGGGTAAACATAAAAATATATTTTCTAGATGAAAAACAATTACAGGGAACCTAAATTTTTATTCTTTATACAATAAGATAAGAAATAGAATATATATATGAAATCACCCAAAACGATCAGATGAAAAGAAAATATATGGGTTTCATAATATTAATATCATATAAATTTCCCAATGGACACCTGACCATTAATTATCCTTGAATAAAATGATAGTGTGTTAGAAATCTATTACCTTGGGTCTCTATATAGTCATATGTGTTGGTCTTACTATATAATGAAATATAATTTATTGAATAGATTATTATGAACATTTTTCATCTCTATTAGTTTTATTATGACATTCCTATGCTGAATTAAAATCCATTCACTGAATAATTCTTTCCTACATCAACCACTTCAAGGATGTTGAATCAGTTTTTCCAAAATTATATCGGTATATTGTCTATGGAGAAAAAGATGTATCAAATGGTTGTATCACAATTTTTTAATTATTTATCGAATACAATGTTTAATAATTATAGATCATTTTATAACCATCCATGAATGTTGTAATTTAAAAATAAATCATATCTCTTCATGGAGGTGGTAGTGTACAAGAACACTAAACACACATTTTATTTATTCCAATGGAGGGAAGGAAAATAATGAAGAAGATATAATATAATTTAAAAGACATAAATATGTAGTATAAAAATATAAAAATTATTTAGCCCATTATAACCATCGATGTAAAACCATGATAAAAATGAATTACCAAACTATATATTGGTGAAAGTATATACATGCATATGATGGATGTTTTATGTTATTAAGAATAATAGAACAAATGTGGAAAATAAGTTTCCAATGTTCATAATGAAATTTTAGTATATTATTGATATTATAGTTATTGTTTTATATAAATAAAATATATTTATTGGTATTACAAGAATAAATATTCTTTGAATTCGTAGGTTAATATGATTACTTCTTCATTGAGATATATCCTTTGTATTACACCATAATCCTTATCAGTATTGTCCTAGGTTAATACCAGGAGATCAGGAACAACATATTAAATCATGGATGGTTTTTTGGAAGTTATATTTTGAGATAGTGGTCTCAGTGTTTGTAATAATGTTAGAAGAATAAGCTTCCATTTTTAAGTGACCTGATGGATACACATGGTATTACATAAAAAAATAAATAATATGAAATCATTTTCTAAATTACATGGATCAAAAATATCAAAGATTCAATGATAATAAGGGTGTGGTCGATGATAAAACATAAAATTGGGTATAAGAAAGAGTTTTATGTCATCAAAGAGCCTTATTGATTTATTTTTAACCATTTAAACCCATTTCACTGTCAATCAATGTGTCAATTTATAATATCACAATATATTTTTTAGGGAAATGTTATGTTTGATAGCGTATAAGATACAAAACACCGATCATAATTTTTTTTGTTAGTATGTGATTGTTATTACATATCTATTACATTTGAGGGAACAAATAGGATTAACATAATTATAAAATATAAAACGGTCTTAATAATTTGGAATTTTTTAGTTAAATTAATTATTATTCATCATAAAATATTAATAACCATTACATTTATCAAATACACTTTCATCAAGACTATTTTTTATTTATTTTTGGAGTTAATATTATTATTAAAATATTTAATTTATATAAATTTTAATTAATTAAATAAATATCATATTAAATATTAAAATATAAATATTATTATGTGGTGAAATTTTGAAAATATTCTAAAAAGTATTATTTTTCAATGAATAGTAAAAATACCAATTTTAAGTGAAAATTGTCATTATTTTCAATTATTTCCAATATAATTTGATTAATATCTAATTTGTTCCATTTTATTAATATAATACAATAATTTTTTTTAAATGGGGGTTTTTATATAATTTAATATAAAAACATTTTATTTAAAAAATGTCATTTTTATAAGAAAACATTTTTTCATTTCATTTTGACGATTTAATTTTATGTTAAATGCTAAAAAATCTATGTTTCAAATTTTGAAATTTTTTTTCATTGTTTTTGAATTATTATTTCAAAATTCATTTATTATGTCAATTTTTTTCTATAAAATATGTATAGTGACCTGAATACTTTTCGTTACGACTGTAAAGGGTTAATAAAGATATTAGGAGTTAAAATTAAATGATAAGGACTATAAAATGAAACAAATAACTATCCAATTTTTTTAAGATGAATAATTTTTCTACATTATCATTCATGGTTCAAACATATGGAATTGGTTCCGTTTGTATGTTATTATGGAATTTATAATATTTTTATTTAATGAAAAGTCAAAGATGTCTAACTCATATTTTTATTTACTAAATGTTTTAATATAGAGTTATATAAAAGATATATTAAACAATAAATTTGAATTTTTAAGCCTAAAAGATTTATCTTCAACATGGTAATTAATTTTTAATTATTAATTAATAAACATAATTACATTAAATAAAAAAACAATGTTGATGCAATAAATATATTATTAAAGGTAATATCAAATATGATCATTATAAATATTGAAAATAATATAATTTTAGATAAATAATGTGATAAATATTAGATGAACATGATGTATTAGGGATATAATAAATTAGTTTTTTAAAATCATAAGTATTAATGTGATTTTATTAAATTCAATAAAATGAATGGTTATTAAAAATGACATTAATAATATTTTATAGTAAATATTATTTTATAAAATTATATAAATTTTATAAAATTATTAAATTCACCAAAAAATTGGGGTAATATTTAACATGTCATCACTGATCTCATTATATGTCTGTTGGTATTTTATAGTAAACATATTAATCCTCGAATAGTAGAAATGCTTATTATTATGGTAATTGTTAAAGGGGTTAAATAAATGTTAGAACTAAATGATTAGGGTAAGAAAGTGTAATAATATTTCTAAATATAATAGTATGATATTAATTTGACCCATACTCATAATATATTATTAATAACTAACTTTGGATCTATTTTAAATTTATAATTAAATTATATTATTTTAATATTTTGAAAAATTCCTAGAGTTCCACACCCATCATTAATAAAAGTGAACCTCTTCTAATTATTTCTTCAAACATAAAAATAAAATTTTCAGACAATATATATATATAATAAATTCTTATAATTCCTAAATACATTTTAGATTTATTTTTTAGGCATAAAACCCGCCTTCGTGTTCTTATGGTGTTAATCAGTTGTTGTTTTCCAAAGAAAAGGTATAGTTTTTATCTGCCTATATTAGTTTTTTTTGTTCTTCCAATTCTATTAAATTTTTTATCCATGATAGAATAATAAACAAATATAATCCATAAAATTATATTTTATTTTTTAGTGACCCATATACTGCTCCTCTTCAATCAAATGGGAAAATAATCCCTCATCCATGTGTACGGTGGAATACCGCATCCCTAACCGATGTAATTCGTTTTCCATTACAGTATATTATGAATGAATATAATGATACAATTAATGTTTATATATGGTATTAATGACATATTTACCATTATTATAATATAATAAATTATTTACATTATTACTATTCAATGCATATGAATATGATAATGTCATTCAGGTGTATCTGTGGACTACCACCACTACAATGTGATGTAATTCATTTCTAATCACCATAACACATGTGTAATATATATATATATATATGTATGAATATAAATATAAATAAATATTAATTAATATATTATGTTTTGATAATTATAGAAATATTATACTTACCTTCCTTCCATAATGATCATTGAAAAAGAGAATTATTACTCATGTGTACGTACAACATATTGTCTCCATGATTTTTTTGTAGTTCCTTTTTCATTACCATATTTAATGTACATATATGAATGTATAATTTAGGTAAAAAAATTAATATATATATATATAATTAACAGTCTTATAAATAATATAAAATAATGACCTCATTGATCATTTTAAACTGACCAGAGTCATTTTGGACTTCTGAAATGAATGTCTATGAAATGTTGGATGAGAAAATAATAATGTAAGAACTTATATATAATGTTTAGATAACATAAATAAAAGGAATAAAAAAATTTGTAAACATTACTAATAAATTAGATAATTAATACAACATTATTATTCAGTAATAAAAAGAAATTAGGTGAGAAATTAGACTCAAGGCTAGGGATTTTCTTTTAGAAATCTTCTTTTAAGGTTCCTATTCAATATTTTAACTATTAAAAAGTAATTTTGTTTTATCTTATACACCATGAGTGGATTTTAAATCATTAATATCATGTTAATTATTTTAATAACCCATTAAATTATTATATGGTTATATTTAAATAATTTTTTTTACATTAATATGTTGTTCTTTTTTGAAAATATGTGATTTATAATTGAAATTGTTATATTACATAAATATATTTTCATGATGGGGACAATTATATTTTATGATTATCATATTGTTCATGGGAATATTTTATTATTATAGTTGGTACTTTTATTAGCGAATAAAGAGTGGCTTCTTGATAATCCAAGGAAGGAAGGCTATGTATTAAGTAATGAGTAGTGGTTCTGTGATAAACCAAAGATGAGTTGTTTGACTATAACCTCTAATGAATTGGGTCCTCCATAGTTATTTTATCTGTATATTGGTTACTCCATTGTAAATATGGGTATGAAAAAATGATTTCCCAGAATCCCTATATAACATTAATATTATTATTAGTGAGTATTGATGGAAATCGTCTAATTTTTAAAAATTTATCTTAATGATCATTTTGAAAACCATAATGCCTATTTTCTTTAAAAGGTATGTTTTTTTAGAAAATTATTGTATTAATTTTCACTAGATTAGTGAAATTATTTATTTCAGGACCATTAATTAGTTCTCTGTTCTCTTAACAAGTATAAAAAAATCATATGTTTTAAGGGAGAGTAAGGAAAAGTAATAGGTTGAGAGGAAATGTGATGATTTATCATCATATAAAATCCTATATTGTTCTATGGAAATTTTATTATCAATAAATGTATGTTTTGGAGTACTGATTAAATTTCATATAAGAGATTAACTAATTTTATATTGTCCCCATTATCTAAAAATATAAACATTGATGTTATTTGATTGTAAAAGAATGATAATTTTAAACTAATGTCACTAGAATTTGTAATTTTTTTGGTCGGGTCCTTACAGTTGGTATCATAGAATAGTGTAGAAACAATTATAGATTATAAATATTCATTAAACATAAGTTAAATATCTATGTATATTATTTTAGAAAAATCATATTTTATATATTATTATAATTGAAAAAATTTAGCTACAAATGGAACAGGAAGATCTAAAATTACATTTTTAACTCTTCTTGATGTTATTATTGAAATAATTATTATAAATATATGTCCTTATGATTTGGAAATATTAACATCGATATAAATATCTTGGATAAAGTAGTATGAAATATAAAACATCAGTTATATTCCTTGATACCATCATGTTTCATATATATTTTTAATAAAATCATAATTTCATAATTTTACTATCTTTATAAAAGGTAAATATATTCCAAAAATTTTCAAATAATATACCATATTGCAGGATGTTAAAGCATATTATTATTTTTATATAGCTTCTAAATATGGAGGTTCTTTCACCACCTATTTAAATATTTTTTTTATCTTTCTACCTTTTCGAACACACATATTATTTTTAACGTGGATAATTTATTGAATTTTTTAAAATATACCCATTCAACATGTTATATAAAAGTCATGGTTTATCATATGTTTTGATATTATATTTCAAACAAAAACTATCGAATTATTTATTTTTCCAACATTCATACATCCAAAATTTTTGAGGGATAATTTGAAAAATGAAATAATGGGAAATTGTATAAAATATACGGAATTATTTTTGTGTGTGGACCGTTTATCTATGAGAAAAAAAATAAACACAATATGTTGGACAACCGATTATAGTGGGAAATTATTTTATCATGGAATATTTTTTTTAAAATACTAGCTAGTTGGAATATCAAATGTTAATATATAAAATACATCACAAATTAATAAGTTGAGTTATGTATGTCTTATTTACTTTTGTGATGAAAAATGAATGTTCTGAGATATCCATTGAGGTAAAAACATTCCATCTATGAAATAATTTATTTTTTATGGTGAATGAAATATTTTTGGGAATACTGATATAATTATACTATTTTATAAAATGGAACACCCATCGATTTATTGATTAAATGTCTCTTCCAGAAAGGCCATGATGCTTCAAACTACAACTGAAGTGCATTATGGGTGTAGTTCCTACCATTAAACTATGTAAATTCCCAGTAACTATGAATTTTTTTTAGATAAACAATTTGATGGATTAAGAGTTAGTCTATTTTTGGATCATATGTATTAACTTATAGAATACCAATGATAGAAAATTGATTAACTGGTTATTTTATTATTGTCAATTTCGAAAATATCACTATAATTTTTGGAAGCTTTACAGGAATTATGTAATCAAAATACCCTGAAATATAATTTTCATAATAATGGATGATTTAACATTTTGTGAATTTATGATGTATGGAAATTTTTATCATATCATAGAGATTACATGATTTGGGCATATAATGTTTTCTTGTATTTGAATAACAGTGTAATTTATTTTATTTGGAGATAAAATGTTAAATTTATTAGAAGATTCTACGATCAAATACTTCATATTTTTCTATTTCAATCATTTTCTAGTATATTAATAATGAATTTTAAGGATAGTAATTGAATGATTTAGGTTGCAAATTTTTTATTAAATTTGAATTATATATTTTAAAAGTATTTTCCACATCATTTTATGCTTCACGGATTTAGTGATATTATCTTATCTTTTTTAAAAAAATTGTTAGTTAATGTCTAAATATTGGAAGAATATATTGTTATCATTTATCGGATATAATGATTTATATGAAATAGGAATGTAAATTTAATCACTAATACTAATAGTTTTGAGAAAAAAGATGAGATATTTGTAGAAATATATTAATGAATGAAATTATAGTAATCAGGTAAGTATATTTCTTTCTATATAGTATAGGTAAAAAAATTCATCAACTCTACTAAATGGATCTTGAAATAGAAAAGTTATCTATATATTTTTCTTACAATGAATTCAATAACCATCATCCTATCACACATTAACGTTTATTTGATGGTTCATATTCTAATTACTACGACCTCTACCACTCTCTATCATTACTTTGGTTTTATATTTTCTCTTTAATTTGCATGTCTTCTTACATGAAAACATTGTATGTATTATATCAGGTTTCCATAATTTTCACTTTTCTACATTATTAAGTAAATGTTTTATTAATCCTTATTTAAATTTAGGATTTAAATAAATTTATTTTAAAAATCTAATCCTTTTGTTACCAATCAGAAATTTCAAGTTTTTGTGGAAGAAATTTCCAAAAGGGTGAATGAATATAACATCGTGATATTTTTTAAACGAAAGTGTATATTTGATAGAATATATGATACACAACACCAATCATAAATGACCAAATAAATACTATTACTATATGACCATTATAAAATATATTTTTAATTGATGGAATTAATAGTATTTTTAAAATATATATTTTTAAATTATCTTACTCATTAATATATATTAATTAATTTTTATAATTTTAGCACATAAAATTATTAATGTAAATTTATTATTCAACTTAACATCCTTCAAGAATGTTTTTTATTTTTTATGATTTAATAATATAAAAAATTTCTATAAATATTAGAAAGTTTATTTATTTTAAAAAATATTATTTTTTAAATCAGCAATAAATATTATCTTATTGTGCTGTTTTGATAATTTTTTAAAAAAGAATGATTTCTAAATAATATAGTAAAATATGATTTTTTTTAAAATGTATCTACTTTTCATGTTTGGGAAAATTAAAAATATTCTTTAAAATTTTATTTCATCATTTTGATTTAAAATATTCATATTATAGATTTTGAAATTGATTTCATATTGGAATTCAATATGAAATCATATTATTTATATAAGGGATGTTTTAAAAAAAATCATATTGTTTTTATATTTTAAATTAAAATTAATTGTCGAAGCCCTATTTGGAATATTGAAAAAATAAATTCCATATTTTTAATCTTGAAAACAAAATTTAGTTAATAGGTAAATTTTAGTTTTCGAAACTATGAATAGTAACATTATTAATTTTTCTTGCCACATAAATAAATACATTCACTAATTAAGGATAAAAATAAATTGATAAAGACTATAATATGACTCATACACATTACCCAATATTATTTTATGAATGATTATCACCCATACTCATACATGTTTTGAACATATGGTATTTTTTTGGTTTTTTTATTATGGTACTTATAATATATTATTTAATTAAATGTCAAATATGTCACACTCATATTTTTAGTAACTATTTAATTATTAATACGGGTTTATCTAATGGATATAATAAAATATGTATCTAAATTATAAATATAATGGACTTATATATGTCATGGAATTTTTTTAAATTTTATGTTATGAAATACTTAACTTAAATGTTTCAACAGCACTAATCAAAGAATTTTATTATTAGTGGAAATATTGAATAAGTGTTATTAAATTTTTTCAGATAAATATAATTCTATATATTTAATGTTTTATATTTGTTTAATATGTGATATTTTCATTTTAGGGATGTAAATTTTTTTTATGGAATTGATAAGTGTTCCCATGATATTATTAATGTAAATCTATCGAATAATCCATTAAATTCACATTATGAGTATTTTATTATAAATATTATATTATTTACAATAATAAAATTCCAAGAAATATATTATATTTTTCCAAATGATATGAATAATTTTTAAAATTTCATCCATGATCCATTTATAGGATTTTTGAAATTTAATATTAACTATATTAACACTACATAAGAAAAAATTAATGTTGGCATTATACAAGTTAAAGGATTAACAAATGGTAAAAACTAATATAGTAGTATCATAAAGTGACCCAAATTTATATAAAATTATAGGATAATATAAATTCTATCAATACACATATTACCATTGAAATAAATTACTTTTTATAATTTTTAAATAGTAAATTTTTTGTAGTAATTTTATATTTTGATATATTAGAAGAGTTTCTCTCCCCTTTCATATAAAACATCACAAATTCCTCTCCTTAATTCACACATAATAACCATTTTACATGCCCTAAATACCCTAAATAAATTTATAGAAACCCCCATATACATTCTATAATTCGTATTTTAGTTATAATATCGACCATATAGGTGTTAAGTGATTAATCAAAGGGGGTATTCATACAAAAGGTATAGTTTGTATCTGCTTGTTTTAGTTTTATTTCATATATAAAATCCTTAAAATATTTTTAATCAATTTTAAAATAATAAATCCAGAATAATACTTTACTAATATGTTATTATTTTAGGGATAATAAAAATATCAATCTTCACATCCATTAAATCGGAAAAGAAATAATCATCCATTTATATGGCTGACTTGTCGCCTCACAGACAGATGTAATTCGTTTTCAATCACTAACTCTTAAGAATGATTATATTTATGTACATAATGATTATATATTATATTAATTACATATTCATCATTATTATAAAATAATATTTAATTTTTTTTTTACTTTTCTAGGAATAGAAAAATGATAATGACATCTGTGCCAACATATGGACTAGGACCTTTACAAAGCAATGAGATTTATTTTTTCTGATATATGACATGGATAATATATAATATAATTTTCATTTAAATTGTATGACATATATTATACTATTATTATTTTGGAATTATTATAATTGCATTTTTTCAATATTAATCATTTTATAATTAAAAAGATACTCATGCATGTGAACGGACTACCATATCAATGATTGTAACGTAGTTAATTTCATTATAAAATAATTTAATTAAATAATTTAAAAGTAAATTTAATGTATAAAAATGATATTTATGTCATGATTTTTTTTCTGGATATTTTTTATTTATGACCCTATTGATTATAGTTATCATACCGAAGTCATTTTGGACTTACCAAATGAATATACTCAAAGTGTTAGATGAGAACATGATTATTTAAGTACATTTATATAATTGTGTAATTATGGAAATAGAATAATTAAAAACATAAAAAAATTTCTTAATAAATAAAATAAGTAAGAAAAAGTTATTATTCCTTATTATAAACAAATTTTCTGAAAAATCAGAATCAATGTAAGATATTTTCTTTGAAAATACCACTTTTTTTCCCCTCTTTTATTTTTTTAGAAGTCATAATGAAGGTTTTTGAAACATATATTGAATGGGTTTGTTTTCCCACTTTTGTGAATCCTTAATTATTATAATCTTCCTTTAAAAAATTTCATATTTATTTTCAAATAATTTTTTTCCATTATGTATCGAAATTTGTACTAAAATGTTATTTAATAATGAGAAGGATATATTCATTATGAATAATTGTATGGTAGATGTTTTCATCATTAATGATTCTAATAGAGTTCATAGATTTTTTTTTGATTATGGGTGATTTAATTATAATCCAATGATATGTGATTCTATGTAAACCATGGATGTGTGGTCCAGTTACTAACTAATGACTGGGGGATTTATGATAAACCATGGACAATAGGTTATGTTATTACATCCAGTTCGTTAGGTACTCTAAAGTTTGAGTTTTTCCATATCAGTAACTCAATTTGTAAGGGTGAGAAGAAAAAATAATATACCAAGATTGATACATAATTTAAAGACATGGTATTCCTGTGGATTTTTTTTAAATACATGGAAATTTTAATAGTCTATAGTTTCTGACGGTGCTTGATTCCGAGGCCCGGTGTGCCCGGAATCAATTTATAAAGTTTTGTTCAGGTATGTTCAGAAAACGTACGAGTGAGTTTTTATAACTTTTGAACCAGTTCTCGTAATTGAAATACAAGGGCACTGTGGAACATACAGCGTCAGTGATTGCTTAGTGTGACCTTAACCTTAGTTTTGTTTTATCAAGAGTGGAAGATTGTTTTTGGGGGGTTTTTTAAATAAATTGAATAAAGATAAAGTTTTAACTTTATTTTATTTTTGTTGGTTAAAACCTCCAAGGGGAGGTTAGTGGTGGCAGCCACCACACCATAACCTCCCATGAGAGATTATGGTGGTGGGGCCCACCCGCACATAACCTCCCATGGAAGGATTTTATGGTGGTGGAGCCCACCCGCACATATCCTCCCTTGGGAGGATTATTAGGTGGGGCCCACCCGAGCTTTAAACCTTCTCTAAATCCCCAATTAATTTGGTGAAACTCTTCACCTTCCCCCTTCATTTAATGAGCCAAATCCTCTAATTTAATTAAATAATGTAACATAATTAATTTTGAATCATTTTGAATAATTTGAATTCATTATTCCAACATTATAATATGTGATGTATAGTTATGGTGGGGGGGGGGGGGGGGTTGGCTTAATCTTTGTTGGGATAATTAAGGAGAGGAAGAGCATTTTGGAGAATTGAGGGGAATGCATCATCTCAATGAAAAACGACAAGCACCATCTTCTCCATCTTCAATCAGGGCATGTAGAGGAAACACCACCGCCCATGAAGAACACTGACGATGTCATCTTGACTCATCTTCCCTGAATCCTTCCTCCTTGACTTATTCGTCTTTTCCCCGAAGTCAACGGAATGACGTCCACTTCCCGTGACATCATCAATGAGAAAAAATCGAGGTAGGGGATTTGAATGATTTTCTATTCATTCTTCATTGTACAAATTTCTGGTATGAGAAGCAAGTGATATCACAGTAACGAGGAGGGTTCAGAACTCATGAACACGGCCCGACCCCCCCCCCCCCCCCCCCCCTTGTTGGTTCTTTTTTGATGAGGATGGAGGCGGTACATGCAGAGACCAACAACGAGCTGGCCGTGAAGAAAGCTGGCAGTGCAAGGCCGCTAGGTCGCCGGAAGGGCACGACACTGCCGTGCTGCGCAAAGAACCAAGCCGCTGCCAGGCGGGCCGCGGCGGTGCCGGAGGGGCGCGGTGCCATCATGCCGCACTGGTGGTGCGGGGCCACAGACGTAGGCCACGACGGTCAGGAGAGGGCAGCCGGCTGAGCCGACGACCCGGGTGCGCTAGGCAGGACCCTTCGAGTCCCACTGTTACTAGGGGCCGGCTCCTCACACCGTTCGTTTCAGTCAAAGGGGGCGCAACACCCCCTCCCACGCATGCCCCGCCAGGCCACGCGGGCTGGCCAGCCAGGCCAAGCGGGCCGCCAGCCGGCCAGGCCATGCGGGGTGCCACCTGGCCACACGGGCCGCCACCAGGCCACGCGGGCCACCGGGCCAGGTCTCCTTCAAGCCGGGACGCCCCCATGGGTTGGGTCGTACATTAGGGCTAGTCTTCCCCTTTGTCCCAGGTCAGATTCATGGACCAGGTCGGGTTGGTCAAATTGGGTTGGACCGGACCCGAACCTGTCAGACCCTTTTTCACCTTATCGCCCATATCATGGGCTACAAGCGTCTATTTGAAGAACCTTCAGTGGCACCGACTTTCTTGGAATGATTTCATCCCATTGATAATACCCCATGGGAGTTTGGGGTATTGTTGAGATATGGTCAGGTTGGTTCGTACACGAAACCAACCGGGCCCCCTAAACTAAAATGCTAATAACTCACAGACCGGGTGTCCAATTGACGCATTTTCTATTGAGTTGAGACCCCTATGACGTGGGGGTTCTTTGAGAAACTTCTATGTGATAATTCATGACACTTGGAGTATCGATCAGTAGCTTGTGGAGCAGATCCTTCTGCTGACAAACAGACAGAGTGCAGAGTCCCAGTAGCTGTAGACCTGACGACTGCTTGACCGATTCGACTCGGAGTGACTCGACTAGCCCAGTGGGGAGAACCCGGTATTTGGTGGCAGAACCATGGAGGAAAGAGTTCCTGGTAGTTGGTAGAAGACCCGTGATACT
Source organism: Viscum album (assembly GCA_963277665.1). NCBI lineage: Eukaryota > Viridiplantae > Streptophyta > Magnoliopsida > Santalales > Viscaceae > Viscum > Viscum album. The sequence continues at coordinate 1,895,093,971 of OY728164.1, forward strand.
CAATAGGAGGAGTAACTGTATAGGCTCTTAGGGTGAGCGCTCAGTATTTGGCGGTAGACCCACAGTGGACGAAGCACCTGTTTCTTGGCAGCAAACCCACGATACTTGATAGGAGGAGTATCTCAGCAGTCCAAGGTTAGTGAGAAGTGCCTCGGTGTCCCGACAGGCCCTCTGTACTCAACAGAGGAGGAGTTCTCGTGCAGATGTGGTTTCGATATTGAAAATGCTAGATTGAGCTGAGTCAATGACCTTTGTGTTTTCCTCATGATTGAGATGGGTTACTTGATAACATAGGTATATGTATTGGCATATACCTAAGTAATGGTTATCCATTGACTTCATACTTTTTGGTTTATTCTTGTTGGATTTTGTGAGACCTTGAGGGTCTCGGGGTCCCTACATAGTATCGTTATACTCACCCCTACAAAGGCCATGCCCGCACCTCGTTGTGTTGGATGCAGAAGACGGACAACGCTGATCGAGGCAGAGTATACGTGGACTGGACGGTACCTAGAGGTGGATCTCATGAAGAGTCGATGCCTGGAGGAGACAGACAGACATTGAGCACTGAGTAGGCTATTTGTACCTACCCTTCAGGTGGGATCCATGGTGGATGATCCAAGATCTTCTAGACACCTTCCAGCTATTTGTCTTTTTATTTTTTCCTTCCTTTCCTTTCCTTGTAATTTATTTTTGGGCTTGTATTTCAGGACCCTTTACTTTCTACATACTTGTCATACAATTTTTACTTAGTGTTTTCTTCCGCTAGCACTCTGTTTGTGTGTGTTTATGATTTATAAAGGCAATGCCTTCCTGGTTTTAGGGAATTACATCTTTGGTGCTAGTCACCAGCCCCTGGCCTATGGAAGGAGGGATTTGGGTAGTCACGATACGGGCCCCGGGGGATGGGTCGTGACAAATTGGTATTAGAGGTGTCAGTTCTACCACAAAAAATAGAAATCTGATATTTCTTTTCAGTGAATCAATAGCGTTAAGGGTACTGAGTGTGGTATTCAGTTCCGGGAGTCCAGTGTTGGTGTGGCAGCTGACGTATCCATACACCTGGACCCAGACTACTAATTTCCGACATAATGCACAAAAACAGTGATTGCTTGTGTGTTTCAAAATTATTATTTAAGTTTTCTCAAACTAGGTCATCTCACCAGGTATAGTCTTTTGACCATGCCGCATCTGTTTCTTTCAGGATGCCTCCCCACGGACGACCAGCTAGGGCCCCGATATTTTCACGTACTGATAGCCCAATGAGTGACTAGTCTTCGGTACATGGCCCCTTTCTAGTTGATGCACCAGCGGAGGAACCAGCGGTACCACCACCCATTGGGCCACCGATTCTACCAGCCCCAGCAGCAGATGATGCACACCGCTTGGGTGTGTTTCACAAGTTCCAGTGCCAGAGGCCACCCAGGTTCTGGGGATAGATGGACCCACAGGTGGATAAGGATTGGCTAGAGGATATGGTGAGAGTTTTCAGGCTAGTAGGGACACCAGCTAACAACATGGTGATCCTCGCTACTAGTCTCCATCAAGAAGTAGCAGGAAGATGGTTGAACCTGATTCTCCAGGTCCACGATGAGGAAACACTTATCTAGACAGACATTGGGAGCCTGTTCTAGGAAGAGTTTGTACCAGCCACCATTCGAGCGGTGCGGATTCATGAGCTAGTTCATCTGAAGTATGGTAGAATGAGTGTAGCTCAGTACCCATCAAGGTTCACAGACCTGTCGCACTACTCCACTAATATAGAACGAGACCCATTCTTCAGGGACCAGACCATTGATGATGGACTTAGGAGAGATATCAGAGATTCAGTTATCTCCCACAACATCCCAACTCAAGGAGTGTTGGAGAGAGCCCTCCTAGTAGAGAGTTTCCTTGCTGAGCAGTCTTGAGCAGCGAGACCCACCTCTAGTCGACTGGCAGCAGAGTCTTCTGCAGCTGGCAGTAGACAGATGATGCAGAATTACAGGAGAACCATACCCACAGGTGGTCGACTGAACAACTCGGGATCTGTTATTTGGGGCATACAGAGTGGATATAGAGCCATTCATGCCAGGAGAGGACATTGTTACTCATGCGGCGGGCTTGGTGACACTGCTCGTGATTGTCCGACCCGCTATTCAGATGATCAGCAGTCAGTTGAGGGACCTCCCAGGCAGAAGCATAGGTTCGATCAAGGAGGTCCTCAGGGAGCAGGCGGACATGGTAGAGGAGCTGGTCGAGCAGTTGGTGTCGGTTTATGATACAAGGTGCTACTGCCACCACCATCAAGAGGTCTACCCCGACCACAGGGAGCAGATGGACATGTGAGAGCTCAGCTTCAGGAAGCTGAGGCCTATGATCATGTTACTCTGAAGATGATTTGAGGTTTGATCTGTGTCTACCCAACCATAATTTCAGTTCTTATAGATACAGGTGCAAGTCACACTTTCATATCCACTACCTTCATTCAGAGCTTGGAGATTCCAAAAAAGCCATTGGCTCGATTCTTACGGCTAGAGACTCATACAGGAGAAGACTCAATGATTACGCACTGGTGCCGACAGTGTGAGATTACTCTAGGAGTCGAGAGCTTCAGCTGGGTTCTCCTCGTAGTGGTGTCGAGGCCTTACAACATCATCTTGGGTACTGACAGGTTATCTACAGTCCATGCTCAGATTGACTGTATTAGGTGCAATGTGTGGTGTGTCCGCACGGAAGGGACGAGGTTCACCTTAACTGTCTAGAAGGGAACCTTTGTAACGCATGATGGACTTTTTCAGAGAAGGGTGCAACCGATCAGTCACCAGTTGGCTTGCCATACCCTTGGAGGAGTAGATGTGGAGAGTCCAACTTATCCTGTAGTGGTGGAAAAGTATGCGGATGTTTTCCCTAATGATGTTCTTGGACTACCTCCACACAGGGAGGTGGAATTTTACATTGACCTGTATTCTGGGACAACACCGATATCTACTCCAACATATCGGATGGCTCCCACTGAGCTTCGTGAGATGAGGGTACAGCTGGAGGACTTTCAGGGTAAGCGATTCATCTGGCGAAGTGTTTCTCCCTGGGCAGCTCCGATTCTGTTCACCAAGAAGGTGGATGTGAGATTGAGGCACTGTGTCGACTACCGTTTCCTGAACCAGGTGACCGTAAAGAACATGTACCCACTCATGAGGATTGATGACCTCTTTGATTAGCTCAAGGGAGCATGATGGTTCTTGAAGATAGACCTCAGATCAGGTTATCAGCATCTCAGAGTTTGAGATGAGGATGTGTAAGAAGATGGCTTTCAGGTGTCATTACAGCCACTACGAGTTGTTGGTTATTCCCTTCGGTGTAACCAATGATCCAGTAGTGTTCATGAGTCTCATGAACAAGATCATCCAACCATACCTCGATCACTTTTTCGTGGTCTTCATCGACAACATTTTGATCTACTTGACTACCGAGGAGGAGCATGCCAACCATTTTCAGGTTGTACTAGACACACTCCAAGAGAACTCTCTTTATGGTAAGCTCTCCAAGTTCCAGTTTTGGATTCAACAGGTTCAGTTCTTAGGAAACGTCATCTCAGAGGCTGGACTTCTAGTGGATCTAGTGAAGATCAAGGCGGTACTTGTTCGGGAGCCACCCAAGAGTCTGATGGAGTTATGAAGTTTCCTGGGTTTGGATGGATACTATCAGAGATTCGTTCCATATTTCTCCAGAGTTGTAGCACCACTATCTACCTTGATGAAGAAGGGGCAACCCTTCATGTGGTCAGAGAGATTCCAGCAGAGATTTCAGAATCTGAGGCAGAGGCTGACTAGTTCCTCCATCTTGAGGCTTCTAGAGGAAGGCGTAGGGTACTTATTCTACTGCGACACATCAAGGAATGGACTCGGGTGTGTACTGATGCAGGAGAAAGCAGTGATTGCATATGGTTCTCGGCAGCTGAGACAACATGAGCAGAACTACGCTACCCATGAACTGGAGTTAGCAGTAGTGGTCTTCACCTTGAAGATGTGGTGACATTATTTGATGGGTTAATGTTTTACCATGTAATCAGATCACAAGTGTCTCAGGTATATCTTCCATCAGAAGGACCTGAACATGAGACAATGGTAATGGCTTGAGTTCTTCCAGGACTATGACTTTGAGATAGTCTATACTCTTAGGAAGGGGAACATTGTTACAGATGCACTATGTAGGGGGACTGGTATTCAGATCCTAGGAGAGGCGATAGAGCAGCTGGCTGCTTTACAGATATCTTTTGTGGATAGTGATGGTGAAGCCTATCTTCAGTCTCTTACAATCACACCTCCACTTCTTCAGCGATTCAGGGAGGCGCAGCATGGAGATGATGACTGCGAGACACGACGTTCTCAGATATCAACAGGGCAAGCACCTGAAAGATTTTATGATGGTGGGGATCACGTCATTCACTTCATAGGACATACCCTGGTACCAGTTTCACTTCAAGATGAGGTGTCGAGGGAGATCTACACTTCCCCTCTTTCGGTACATCTAGGAGTGGTGAAGATGTACTAGGACCTTTGATGACAACATTGGTGGCTAGGTATGAAGAAGGTAGTAGCAGAGTTTGTCTCATGGTGCCTCACTTGTCAGCAAGTAAAGGCGGAGAACCTGGTACCAGCAAGCTTGGTTCAACCCTTATAGGTCCTAGAGTGGATGTGGTTTGGTATATGCATGGAATTCGTGATGGGTCTTCCAAGTACATCTTGGGGTCATGACTCGATATGGGTGATCATTGACTGACTCACCACGTCTTCCCAATTCCTACCGATCAGAGAGCAGGGCTCAGTAGAGATCTTGGGACACCTCTACGTGTAAGAGATTGTGCGATTACATCGAGTAACATCTTCTATTGTCTTCGACCGAGATGCACGGTTTACTTCCTGGCTATGGAAGGGGTTGCAGGAGGCTTTCTGGACGCAGGTACTTCTGAGCACCACCTTCTATCCTCAGACAGATGGTCAGACCGAGAGGACCATTCCGACCCTCGAGGACATGCTCCATGCATGTGTCCTCGACTTTGGTCACAGCTGGGAGGATCACTTTCCATTGGTGGAATTTTCCTACAACAACAGCTATCACTCGACCATAGGTATGGAACCTTTTGAGACCTTTTATGGTCGGCCTTGCAGATCACCACTGTGTTGGACAGACCCACGGGAGTCAGCACTAGTGGGACCAGGGATGGTACGGGATACCATGGAGAAGGTGCAGATCATCCATGAGTGGATGGAGACTGCACATAGTAGGTAGAAGTTGTATGATGACAAGAGATGGAGACCTCTAGTGTTTCAGGATGAAGACCACATCTTTCTACGGGTATCACCTCAATGAGGTTTGCAGAGATTTGGTTGAGGTGGCATGTTATCTCCTCGATTCATAGGACCTTTCCAGGCCCTCAGCATAGTAGGTGAGGTTGCTTACCACCTGTCTCTTCCACCTCAGCTGCATCGGGTGCACGACGTCTCCCACGTATCTCAGCTAAGGAGATATGTGCATGACCCATCCCAAATCATCGACCACTGGGAGCTGGATATCGAGGACGGGGAGACTTTCCCGGAGGTTCCAGTGGAGATTCAGGACCAACAGAAGCAGGTCCTACATGGATGGTCAATACCTCTGGTGTGCGTACGTTGTAAGAACGAGAACCTCTAGGAGAGCACATGGGAGCGGGAAGCTCAGATGCATGATCTGTACCCCCATTTGTTCCCTTAGTTTTAGTTGTAGATTACGGGGATGTAAATCCCTATGGTTGGGAGAATATAAAAAAATGGAATTCCCGTGGATTTTTTTTAAATACATGGGAATTTTACGAGTCCACAGTTTCTGACGACGCTTGATTATGAGGCCCGGTGTCCCCGAAATCAATTTCTAAGATTTTGTTTGTGTACGTTCAGTAAACATAAAAGCATGTTTTTATGACTTTTGAACTAGTCCTCATAATTGAAATCTGAGGGAACCATTGAACTCACAGCGTCAGTGATTACTTGGTGAGACCTTCACCGTAGTTTCATTTTATCGAGAGTAGAAGATAGTTTTTGGGGGGTTTTAATTAAAATAAATAAAGTTAAAGTTTTAAGTTTATTTAATTTTTGGTGGTAAAAACTTCCAAGGGGAGGTTAGTGGTAGGGGCCACCACACCATAACCTCCCATGAGAGGTTATGCTGGTGGGGCCCACCCACACATAACCACACTTGGAATAATGTTATGGTTGTGGAGCCCACCACAACATAACCTCCACTGGGAGGATTATTATGTGGGGGCCACCTGAGCATTAAACCTCTTCTAAACCCCCAATTAATTTGGTGAAAATCTTCACCTTCCCACTTCATTTAATGATCCAACTCCTCCAATTTAATTAAGTAATGTAACTTAATTAATTTCGAATAGTTTTTAATTCGTTGAGATCATTATAACAACATTATAATATGTGATTTATTATTATGTTGGGGGGGGGGGTTGGCATAATCCTTGTTGGGAGAATTAAGGGGAGGAAGATCCATTGGGAGAATTGAGAGGACTTCATCCTCTCAATGAAGAATGCAATGAGTGCCCGTCACCACCGAAGAATGAAGAGCACCGTATGCACCCTCTTTAACCGGGGCAAGTAGAGGAAACACCGACACCCACAAAGAACTCTGATGAAGTCATCTAGACTCATCTTCCTCGAATCCTTCCTCCTCAACTTCTTCATCTTCTACCTGATGTCAACGGAATGATATTCACTTCCTACGACTTCATCAACAAGAAAAAATCATGGTAGGGGGTTTGAATTCTTTGGTATTCATTATTCATCATTCAAATTTCTGGTATGAGAACAGAATGATATCACCGTAATGAGGAGGGTTCAGACCACACAAACACGGCCTGACCCCACATTTTGTTGGTTCATGCTTGAAGACGATGGAGTTGGTACACACGATGACTGACAATGAGCCAGCCACGAAGAAAGCCAATGGCGCAAGGCCACCAGGTCACCACAAGGGCACGACACCGCCAGGCCGCGCAAAGAACCGACCTGCAGCAAGGCGGGCCACGCCGGTCAGATGGGGGCGGGAGGTCGTCGCGCCGCATGGAGCAGCAGAGTGTCGCAGCCATGGTGGGCTACGGCGGAGGGGCATGGCGCCGTCGCACTATGCCAGTGGTGCATGACCATGACCGTAGGCCTCAACGGTCAGAAGAGGGTGGCCTGCTGAGCCAGCCCCCGGTGCACGCCAGGTGGGACCCTTCAGGTCCTACGGTTATGAGGGGTTGGCGCCTCGCACAGTCCATTTAGGTCAAAGGGGGGCGCTACACCCCATCCCAAACCTGGACAGCCAGGCCACGCGGGCCGGCCCGCCAAGCCATGCGGGCCGCCCCGCCAGGCCACGCGGGTGGCCTGCTGGCCAGGCCATGTAGGTTGCCACCTTGCCAAGCGGGCCGCCCCATCGGGCCAGCCCACCCTTCTGGATGGGCCGCATTTGGGATGGGTCGTACATTTGTAATGGGCCACCCCTTTGGGCTAGGTTAGATTCATGGAATTATTTGGGTCTTGTCCAACTAGGTTGGACCAGACCCAAACCCGTCAGACCTGTTTACACCTTATCGCCCATATCTTGGGATATGGGGATCTGTTTGACAAACCGTCAACAGTGCTGACATTCTTGGAATGAATTAATCCATTTGATAATACCCCACGGGAGTTCAGGGTATATTTGTGATATGGTAAGGTTGGTTCGTACACGAAGCCAACCGGGCCCCCAAGACTAACATTCTAATAACTCACAGACTGGGCGTCCGATTGACACACTGTTTTTGTATTGATACCTCTATGACGTGGTGGTCCTTTTAGATACTTCTACGTGAGACTTCATGACACTTGGAGTATCGACTAGTAGCTCGTGGAGAAGATCCTTATAGTGATGAGCAGACTGAGTGCGGATACCTAGTAGCTGTAGACATGATGACTGCTTGACTGATTCGACTCGGAGTGACTCGACTAGCCCAGTGGGAAGCGCCCGATATTTGGTGGCAGACCCATGGCGGATGGAGTGCCCTGTAGTTGGCAGCAGACTCGTGATACTCGACAGGAGGAGTACCTCTATAGGATATTAGGGGGAGTGTCAGGTATTTGCCGACAGACCCACATCGGACGGAGCACCTGGTAGTTTATAGCAGACCCACAATACTCAACATGAGAAATACCTCAATTGTACAAGGTTAGTGAGAAGTGCCTCGGTGTCACGACAAGCCCACTCTACCCGGTAGAGGAGGAGTTCTCCAGCAGCCGTGGTTTTGATAATGAAAATCCCGGTTTGAGATAAGTCAATGACCTTTGTGTTTTCCTGATGATTGAGATGAGTTACTTGATAACTTAGGTATATGTATGGGCATATACCTAAGTAATGGTTATCCGTTTATTTCATACTTTTTGGTTTATCCTTGTTAGATTTTGTGAGACCATGAGGGTCATGGGGTCCCTACTGAGTATCATTATACTCACCCCTACACGTGTTATGCCCGCACCTTGTTGTGTTGGATGCAAAAAACAAACAACGCTGACCGAGGTGGAGTGTATGAGGACTGGACAGTACCTGGAGGTGGATCTCACGACAAGTCGGTACCCAGAGGAGACAGACAGAAGTGGAGCACTAAAGAGGCTATTTGTACCTACACTTCAGTTAGGATCCATGGTGGACAATCTAGGGGATTCTAGACGCATTCTAGCTATTTTTATTTTTAGTTTTAGATGTTTATCCTTTCCTTGTACTTTACTATTGGGCTCGTATTTTCGGCCCCTTTTCATTTAGCATAATTGTCATACAATTTTTACATAGTGTTTTCTTCTACTTGTACTATTTTTGTGTGTCTTTATGATTTATAAAGGCAATGTCTTCCCATTTTTAAGGAATTATGCCTTTGGTGTTAGTCGCCAGCCCCTCGCCTATGGAAGGCGGGCTTGGGGTAGTCACGATATAGGCCCCGGGGGACGATTCGTGACACATAAATGTTTTATTATTGTTTGTGAGTATACTTTGAAATTGTTAGTTTTTCAAAAAGGTTAGAAATTGATCTTGTTGAAATATATAGTTCTTATTTATGGTAAAAAAGAATGTTGTAGGAATTAGTTTATGATTTTTCATTAGACAAATGGTAATACTAATTTTATAACCCATATTGGTCAATTATTTCTCGTCACATTTTATAAAATGATTTTCATAGGTTATAATAGAGTGTAGGGACAATGATGTGGTCATGAATATTTTGGATGATTTATCATAAATAGAAATGATGTTTTGTTCTAATAAGTTATGCCTTTAAAAAAAGGATTCTGTGAAGTAGTTCCCATTTGTAATTTATTGGTCTAATTTTAAGGACGTTGTCATATGTATCTATTACTCTGAAGATAAAGTATCATTTGGTATGAATTTAATTTAAACACAACCTGATGTAATTATCATATGTAATTTTTAAGGTCAGGTAGATACATAAACATTACCCATGGTAACTATTATTTATCAGAAAGAATTAATCTAAACACATTACATACTATTTTTTATTATAATTACAAATATGGAATACATTTTTAATGAATCAAATCTTATAAATATAATAATAATAATTTTATTATAATTTCCCAAAATGAAATGAAAACCATTTTTATAAAAATGATAATTTAAATCCTAAAATTGATTTCACTTAAAAATAATGTATAATGATACTTCCAATGGTAATAACTGGGTTATATTAAAAATATCTAGAATTTTTTTATTTAATGCCATATTGAAAGTGAATTTTACCTTGTTAACAATTTATTAAATTAAAATAACAAATAATAGTTATTATTGGAACAAAATTATTACATAGATTCCCAAAATGTTAAGAATATAATTATTAGACCCTTAATAAATATTCATATTAATTATAATACTTCATTATTATATATTTTTTCATATAAATGTTTTTTAAAATTTCATGTAATTATTTTATCATGTTGATATAATAAAAGGGAATTTTTGGAAAAAAAATAATTTTACAATATTGACCAAAAAATAAAATATTTTTTTGGAATTAGAAAAAACACAACTAAAGAAACTTTTTACTAGATAAATTCAAAATTAAAATTTATATTTCTAAAATAATTATAAAAAATTTATTATAATAATCCTTATTAAGATTCTTGAATAATGATATGAACATTATGATTTAGTTTCTTTTAAAGAAAATATTATGCACAATAATTGAATCTCAGGTGCCAAAACAAATCAAATTTGTTATACTTTTAGATATATGGTAGCCTTATCAATTACTTTGACCCCATACTTATCCCTTTTTCTATTTACCATGGTGAAAAACATTTAACATGGAAACTATTCATTATGACTACAAATTACATTAAACACTTTTGAAAAATATAAATATGATATGATATAAATGGAATACATTTCTAATGATTAATTTTTTATATTTTCTTTTATTTGATTTTAATATATTTTAGGAAAACGAAACAAATTTTTTTTTAAAAGTACATTTTTTTATAAAAAACCATTACTATACACAAAAATAATGTAAAATATTGATTCCCATGAAATTAATTGGTTTATATTTAATTATATAGAACTTATTTTTCATTCAAAATAATGAAAATAATAATGTAAACGTGTGAGTAAATGATAAAAATATATAAACTAATGTAATTATCATACGAATAAATAAATATTACAATTTTAAAATTATTAATCATTTTTATTTAGAATCAGTTTTATATTTTAAAACCAAATATTTTTCATATTAAAAAAATATTTTTAATATAAATTGGTTTCGTATTCTTTTATTTGATGGCTGTATCACATTAATTTCATAAAATTCATAGTAATTTTAATTCGATAATTTTCAGTTTTTACTCAAAATCATCAATTTTATAAAAATATGATGATTCCAACCAAATAAAATTTTTATATTATGAATTCCAAAATTATTTTTATTTCATAAAATTTTATTCCTATAATTATTATATATTTATTTTTATATTAAATTATAAAATATAATTAAAACCAACATTTATAGAGATTTTTTTAAATTCATGTTCTCATAATATTATTCCATATATATTGACTGAGTTATATTTTTTTACTATACATTTAATAAATTTAAACATGTGAACATTCATAAAAAATAATCCCATGAAGAGTAAATCATTGAAAAATATCCTTTTTTTACTTTGAACGAATTTTTTCATATCATAATAATTACGTATTTTCTAATTATTGTATTTCATCTGTGAAAAAAATGATATTTGATTTTTTGATTAATTTTTTTATATATGGTTTTAATAATAGTTTATTTTAACATTTCTTGGATTATTTTATTTAGAACTTGTGTTTAATGAATCTTGTGATCCATATAATAATTTAGAAGACAATTTCATATAGAAGTATTGGGGTGTTACATTCTCCCCAAAAAAAAGTTGTAACCTCACAATTTTAATGTGTACCAACCAAAAAAATTGCATTATAACATAGTAATAAAATATTATATATATTTTATCATTATAATTAATTTTTTTCAATACTATAAAACCTAATATTTAATAATTATATATTCGTAAAACATTGTTTGTAATTATAATGAAGAAACTTTTGAATGATTTTATAAAAACATTATTTTATATCTAAGAATTATATTCCACATAAGACTAATAAGCATGCCATCCTCTCTGTTTAGTTGAGGTATTTTTTACCATCAGTGCATAAGTTATAATAAAATACACTCACAATATTAGAAACAAGCGCATATGAAATAGTATTCACTTTGGTCGTCTTCTGAGTAGTTTAATATGTATTATTCTTCTAATACTATAATTAAACCATGATGATTTCTTCATTACATATACACTAAAAATTTATAATTTGATCATCATATCCACCAATTTGATTATAATTTATTTCTCATGTCTCTTTAAATTTTATAAAACTATAATGGTTATAAGTGATAAGATATTACTTATAACTACCCTAACCTTCTAGCCCATTACATTGTATAAAATCTGATGATTGAGGTGTCTTGGAAAATTTCATTGATTTTTAGGGATAAATGTATAAAAGGACAATAACACCATTAATGTAGCACCTTGTGGTAACACCCAAGTGATTGAACCTAAATGTAGCATGTTAGAGATAACACATGGTGATAGAGGCCTTGTGGTGGAACCTGAAAAAAGCATACTAACAGTGGTCCCCAATTGTGGACAATTTTGAACTAATTATGTATCACCAATAGTTCATAATTTTGAGTTAATGTTTGATAACCCTTATTTTTTTATGTTTTACTGACAATGGATCAAAAACTATAGATAATTTTGAACTAAGGGTGGTATAACAATGGTGGCGCAGTTTAAACTAATATTGGATCACTAATAATAGCCCATTTTGAAATAATGGTGGATCACCAAAGGTTCCACATTATGAACTAACAGTGGATCACCAATGGTGGAAAATTTTTCCACGAACGATATGTCATTAACAGTGGATACTTTTGATATAATGGTGGATGAAAAACATTGGATCATTTTGAATTAATTTTAAATCACCAACCATGGCACATTTGGATCTTATGGTGGATCACAAACGATGGATCTTTTTGAACAGTAATACCATTTTTTCAAAAAAACCCTATATTTTACGTTTTTTATATTTATTTTTAAAAAATAATCTTAATAAAATATTGAATGAAACTTCAATGGTATTTAAAATGGGATTACTTATATTATTATCTTTTAAAAAACCTAATAACTATTAAATTATTAGGCTTTATAAAATTAAATATATCCGACTTTAGTGGCCAATTTTAAACTATTTAAAATCCAACTGGTTCAAAATCTAATCTTTCAAATGGGAAGATATTTAATTAATTCTTATAGTATTTTTTCATTTCACATTATAAGTTATATAATAATTTCTATTAAATATGTTGAGTCATATTTCCATTGTTGGTTTGAGTTCTCTTTTCAGGTAGTTTCATTCATTACAGGCACCCATTGTTTATAGTTATGCATGTTTACGTAGTGCATTGTTCTTCCTAGATAAAAATTCTTTTATATATCCTTTATGTGTATCATGCGAGGAAGAGTGATTATTTTTAATTCTGTGGAAATAGTTCCATGTAAATTATTAATGTTATAGGAATTGGTGTAATGTATTTTTTAAGTTTATGGGGGTGTATCATATGACATTACAACTTTTTTATATTTTTATGTTTGATCAATTATGATGTTTTATAACTGATGATCACGGTTTATGTTTTCTCCTATTTTTGGTTATAATATATATTTGATTCCCATTTCTAGAACTATTTTGGAATTTCAAAAAATAAATGGTTAACCACTTTATCTCATTGAGAAAATTGTTTTCCCCATGATATATGGCTTGTGAGATAAAAATATATAATAATGAAATGAAATAGAATGAACGAATATATTCCTAATCTAGATAACTCTATATGTATTTTGTGGAAATGGATTGTTGATTTAGTTATGTAGTGTGTCTTGAATCTAATGATGTTATTCTTTGCATGTGATGGATGTGATGTGGTTTTGCAGTAGGGTGGTTATGGTGGTTGGGTTATGGTTTGTGGTGAGGTAGAAAAAGTTGTTGCAAATATGATTAATGGTGGAAATTTTTTGATGTTGTAGATATATTGAATTTTATTCATAATGTTTTCTATGTTGTGATAGATGCAGGAGTATTAATGAAATTGATAATGAATTTACAATGGAATAATGAACTGTAACATCCTATGTTGTTTATTTGGTGGGATGTTAAATATAAATTATTGTGAAGGAAAATATTTAATGATGTGTATATTTTAATTAATATTTGTTGATAATAGATATTTTTTAAATTTTTTATTAGAATTATTTTTGTGAAATATTGATTTTTGTGTGGTTTTTATGCATTTATAGTTGGCAGTAAGTGAGGGGAAGTTGTCAATAAGATATTTGTCTTTTTGTGAAACCATAGTATTATTTCTATATTTATGTAATACATACATTTTATTTACTTTTGATTCCTTTATTTTACCCACGCTTGTTGAGCACTATTTGATGACTCCCATATATATACATATGGGTGTGTTTTCCTAACATCCCCATGGGAGGATGGCATATTGGCTACCGACTCTTCATTGCTTTATCTTCTAGGTGCTGGTGATATGCGTTATTTTTTATGGATAAAATAAAAATCGTTGCATTGTCAACTTGTGATGTGATATGATGTGATGTCCCATGTGTCTTTAGGCGAGGTGTGACAAATGTATTATAGTGATGCTCATAAATGGTATGAAGAAGGAATAAGGTAGATTTCCTCCATGTTCACGATACCCCACTCCACTATTTATTGGGTGTGATGTGACGAGGTGTACAAGATGTCTGTGGGTGGGATGTGATGTGATGAGATATAATTTAGAAGAGGTAGGAGTTCCAAGACATAGGATGTTGGGGAATGAGAGTGAAAAATCAGAAGGAATTTTGTATGGGGTAACCTTAATCGGTATTCATCGTATAATATTTTTATAATTATATATTTTACTACGTGAGAGATCCATTAGGGTTTTGGTGTTTTGGTTATTATACCTCTATAGGTTCTTTATTGTTATTGTGTTTTCCTATGGGTGAATTTGTATTATCTTTTCACATGTGAATGAGATACAATTGGTTAGATACTTCATATACCTATATTCTCACCCTAAATTGGGAAAACTGATTTTCATTTTTCTTAGAGTACTTCATTGATCATGCTAGTAATTAATATATTGGGACATCATATTGTTTCTGGGTCCCTACATTATCTTTGTTTTTTTCTATTTACATTTTAGACTTTTACATGAATTATATTTACTTATACAGGTATTTTGGGATGTCTTTATGGATTTATATTATAATATGTATTGGATTTTTTTGTGGATAATTCATCATATCTCATGATCTTATATTTTTATAAATTGTAATGCCTCATATTTCATGTTATTTTTATAACATCAATTCTAGTGGCCATCCTTGGATATATTGGTGGTTGTATTATGGGGAATTTTCTCTCTAACATCATATAAGTTTAATTAGAATGAAGTTTAAAAGATATATAGGAATCCGAGTTGATGGAATACATATTGGATATTGTTTAGTGTTTTTAATCTATTATATTTCATAGAATGTTATGGTAAATTTTCTAGTTTAACTTGGTGTATGACATAGGCCAAGGACACTAGAAAGGACACAAGATTTTAGGGCCCCTTGTGATCCTATGTGTGGACTCTGAGTTTATTGAATGACAAAGTGAGGTTAAACTGGTTAAAGGGTAGAGATATAGGATAAGAACATTTTTCATGATTAATTTTGTATTTATTTGAATTGAGTGGTTTTCGATCATAGAAATTTGAAGAAATTTAAAATTAATTAAATATAAAATTATAAAATTCCATACAAATGGGATCAATAAATCATTGTCTTCCATTTTTTCTATGGATAGATGTCATTGTCTACATGTGACTCAAGTTGTGGAAGTTTATAAGGCTCACCCACTTGGTCAACTAAGGGTAGATCCTAATGAGGATGATGATCAGTGGGAGAGTAAATTTGGTGTATTTATATAGTAGGCTTTGGGGAATTATGATTTTATAATTTTTGGATATGGAGATAGAGGGTAAACTATAAGAGATTAAGATAGGTTTCAATTTTATATGGTATATAAAGCATTCCTAGGTCCCCGTGGAATTTTTTCTGATGTGAGGTCTTGTGAATCAGTGGTTGGCCCCATATCTTGGGGAGCTATGCGGGCTAAATGATTTATGGTTCATCCATCAAAAATATATACTGGAAGATTAAATTCCATTATCCTTGATGTTTATGAGGATAAATGTGATACTCTACCTTCAGAAGAGTTGTATGTTTTTTTGGTTTGTTTGGATCACTTTAAAGTTCATTTTATGATTTTACATATCGGTTTTCTGAGATGATGTGCTTGAGTTTGTATTATTGAGGAGGCACTCCATTCATTCATCACAAAGGTAGTTTCTTCATTTATTTTAAAAAAATATATCATGGATTTGATGAATAATGCATTTATCGTGAAAATACACTCACATGGAGTATTACCATGGGAGGGGATCCAAAGGGTTTTTTAAGGATTAGTGTTATTAGTGGTAGGTCCTAGGTTCCAAGGCCATCAAGGATTCTACCTGAAAGGAGTCGACCTCTCCAACATTTCATGTTACCATTTAGGACTATTGGATTCCATGATCTTCATTGGTAATTCTGAAATTTGTGTTTCAACATTAGAGCTTTGGGGATAATCAGGTTTAGTGCATAGTGGATTGTCGAGGCCAATTTGATGTACGTGGATATGTCCATCCCTAGACTCAGTTAATGTTACTAGATATACTGTTCCATTATAAGGGGTAGCATGATTATGCTCAGTTTAGAACAGAAGTGGTCAGTGGTGGTTGAACATAGGATATACCTTGACCTCAGTAATATGGTAGTAAAGGGGATCATAAATAGGGATGAAGATTGGTTGGGTATGATATGTTGTAGGCAATAGAGTCTGAAATACCATATGGTGATTTGATCAATCTGTATATGCTCAGTTTATCATGCACCCTTGTTTGAGTCTTTTTTTAATTAGGATTTTTCCACAGAATGTTTTCATCCTCTCTATTACATACTTTTGATTTAGCTCCCTAAAGTAGTCTAATTCACATTCTGTTGAGAATTGAATTCATTGGCCAAAAAAAATTATTTGACGTCTCCTACAAGTTTTCATTGAGGATGGGGATTCATTAGTCATGTTTAGATCATTTCATTTGTGGGATTAATCCATATAATTTCATCCATTGCGTCATCTACTTGTATTTTATACAATCTATTATCAACCACTTCTAAAGTACTGCCATTTTCATGGATTGATATTTCCAGAATGTGGTTTTTTTGTTAGATGATTTTCCAAGTGGGAAGTTAGTTTATGGATCCCCCTTTTTTCATTATAAATTATTTTTCTTTGAAATAAGTAAAAAATTGGATAGTGCTGGGTCCGATTTATTGAAGGTATTTCAAAGATGTTATCCCCATTGAGATTGTGGAACTATCCCCTATATCCGATGTTGAGTTTGGGATATCTCTGATACCTAGTACTTCTCTAATTTTTTTGGATCTATATTAGAGGGATCCTTTTGAGTTACACGATTTTATGATTAAAGTAGATGATCAATATAAGTTGGGTTCACCCTACCTAGTTGTTCACCATGGATTTCTCCAGTGTTATTCACTAAGTATGAATATGGTCGTCTAAGGTTGTATATTGAATACTAGATATTGAATTGGGTAATGATCAAGAATCCATATCCACTTTAGAAGATTAATGATATTTTCAACCATTTTAAGGGAATCTTTTCGGTTCACTATAATTAATCTTTGTTTTTAGTATCAATAACTGTCGGTGGAGGATTGATACATCTTGAATAATTCCTTTAGAAGTTGGTAATGACACCATGAGTTTGTGGCCAATAATTTTGGTTCCACTAATATACTTGGTTTATTAATGAAGTTAATGACCGCTATATTCTACTAATTATTCGAATGGTTCATAGTTTTATTCATTGATAACATACAAATTCTACACAAAGTAGGAGGAGGTGTAGAGACCCGAAGCTTGACGTACATGGACTTTACATTACTTTTGCGGAATACTTAGTACATAACAAAAACACACACACAAGGATCGTAATAGTTTAGTGTCTTTGGAAACTCGGAACGTAATCTTCTAATCGTGGTGAAAGATCTCCAATATCTCCCATAAAGATCTTCCCTTTTTTTTACCTAAAACCTTTCTTTATATCCTGGGGAAAAGAAAACATAAAAGGGTGAGCTCAAATGCTCAGTAAGGGTAAACAAAAGAAATATCAATCACATCATATACATAAGCACATAACTTTTGGAAATCTTAACCTGCAAAAGAGATCATAATTTCATAACATGGGGTAAATCATGGTAGTGAAATGTAATCACAATAATCACATCTTAAAACATGAAACTTTGTGGCATTCACACATAATCATAGATAATCATTTCCTGTTAGTCAAGACTCATTGCCAAGACTATCTTAGTGGACAAAGTCCCTTTCTAAATCGAGTAACCCTCGTTTCAGTCCTGTTTCACTGAACCGGTATAACCTACCGTTCTAGCCCTGTCTATCTCATGAGATATGAAATCGTTACCCAATGCATTGGAGGGAGATATAGGTCCCACCCATCTTATAATGAATCCTTTCTTATGTGTGCCACATAATCATAAATCATACATCATCGCATAACCCGTGTAATAAAAAATGGGATTCTTAAACAACATGACATCATAAAACAATTCATATAAGATAAAGGAATTCATAAAAATGTTTCCATCACAACATAATCAAATCCATGTAATAATAGGGATAAAAACAGAACCCTTTATTATCTTAGATGGAAAATAATTTTGATAAAACACTTGAACTCCATTCGTGAGGAAAATATCCTTTCTACTTCAAAAACACTTTTCCTTTCTTAACATGTCATACAATTTTAAACTAAAAGAAGTTGATTAAAAATAACCTTGAATACTTGTAAAGGAAGCTTCTTGGAAATAATTTTTTAAGAATCCATTCATGCCGTATAAGTTAAAAAAAACATTCTTCGTACTTTTGTCAGAAAAGTCAAAAAAATACCTCGTACGAAAAACGACAAAAGATTCCTTTCATACATATTACTAAAAACTCACCGAAGGGTAAAAATGGATTTAAAAAATTGTAGGTGGATGGAAATAATATTACATATTGATGAAACATGGATGTGGATGATAAAATACAACCCAGTAAATACCAAAGTATAAACAATCTCGGATAAAAATGAGATTGTGATATTTCCCTTACCTTAGGTCCGATTTGCTTTGTTCGTGTCCGAAGCTCCTGTATAATGGTTTAAATAATGTTATTGACTTATTCCAGAATCATAAATATTGATATGATATCATATATGGTCATATTATTAGCTTCTTGTTAGTAATATTTCATTGTTACTTGTTACTCGGGTCTTTGTAACTTTTTGTTCTTATGCGTGTTTTGTTGAAAAAATTCTTATTCTTATCTTTAGGTTATAGATAATTCATTTACAGAATGGTATTAGTGTAGTATATACCATATTCATTCATTAAATTCATTTATATAATCATTATTAAATGAAGATCATGTAGAACGAGTCGCATCACATCGTGGAGACGGTATTCCGTACGTACGCACGAGTGATGATATCATTCCTATGATCGTGGAATTGTATTGGAGTATATATATATATTATTTCAGTATCAATATTACTTCATAATAATCATATATAGTTACTCATTACACCATTATACCCATCCTTGTAAAGTGATGGTGGAAAAATAGATTACACCACGGCGTGGAGACGGTATTCCGTACGTACGCACGCGCGATGATTTCATTTTTCCATGGGACGGATAGAAGGTGAATTAGGGTTGTTTAATATTTATAATAACATATCAGTATTTAAGTAATACTGATGTTATTACTTTATCATGAAACAACTAAAGAAGAAGAAGTTGAAGAAGAAAGAAATTGAAAAGATCGGTAAGGGATATTACCTCTTCTTTGGAACACCTCTTTGAATCCTCCACTTAGGGAACTACGATTGGTCTTTGAAGAAGACCAGGACCTCTAGGATTATTCCAGGGAAGTGGAGAGGAGAAAATGGCAGGGGTTGGCCGAGCTTGAGTGCTCAAATTGGTGTGAGGAGGAGGGGGAGGAGTTTCCCTTTTATAAGGGAGGAGAGGGGCAC
Source organism: Viscum album (assembly GCA_963277665.1). Classification (NCBI taxonomy): domain Eukaryota; kingdom Viridiplantae; phylum Streptophyta; class Magnoliopsida; order Santalales; family Viscaceae; genus Viscum; species Viscum album. Next base: position 1,895,113,844 of record OY728164.1, read on the forward strand.
CTTAGGAATATCTCAAAATATTATTTTATATTAAAGTAAAAATCGGTTTATAATGGCTCCAAAGGGTCTTATTTAGAAGATAAGGTGGGGATGGGTCGAAATCCTATCAACAAATAAGATTTATACAAGTTTAGGGTATTATTTTAACCTTATCAATTAGATTTAACTCTAAGTTAACTAATTTAACTTTTACCGTGTCTTTTTGTTTTCTTACACTATATGGTTAATACACTTACTATAACATGCCAAACGAACCCCAAATTGTTTATTATTAATATATATATCCTTATCTAAGTCATTTGGCCGAACCTTAGATTTTTAGGAATACAATAACAATTAATAATATAATATTTGATTTAAAAACTATTTTGTGTCAATTTTGACACTATTTGATATATGATTTTTGTGAAAGTCATAACAGAATTATATGTTCTAAAAAAGTTTATTAAATCAACATTAATATATCATATTAACCTAGAAAATTAGTGGAATTCATAAAAAGTCTCAAATTACATTCATTTGAGCATTTATAACATCAATTATGTTAATATTTCCTTAAAAGGGTAATTACTGCATCATCGTTGTGTCATAAATAAATTAATTTATTTAAAGTCTAAAAATTATAAATAAAATATAATTATGTAGGAAATCTTTTTGTCTTTCTAATGAATATTTATAGTCGAATTTATCTTATGTATAACCCCATATTAAAAATGTTTTAGTTATTAAACTTTGATTTTAACTATTTTAACTATTCATTAAATAATATAATATTAAATGTCATAATCTAATCCAAGTGGACCTAAATGGTCATATTATATTCATAAGGTTGTTTTTGGTCGAATGAAACTTATCCAATAGAATTAGGACATGTGTTAGGGTAATAGTAATATCATATTTACCCTTAGTTACCCTATTTACTATTAACCGTGGTAAAAAAAAGTAAAAAGTTACTATTCACCAAAAATTATTTTCATCTCTTTGAACCAAATTTTACTTACTGACATCAACAGTGTCTCACGGATTTTTTAAATTCCATTCACAGAAGCGGTAAAATTACGATTTATGAAGAAATTAATTTTTTTAACTACCACTTAGTAGTTTCACTATTCATCAAAAATTGATGTTTTTCAGAACAATGCCAAAATTTCATCCTAAGCTATATTTCATATTCCGAATTCAAAAATGAAGTCTATTTTACCAAATTCATATCATAGAATTTGCATTAATTAATTTTATAATTAAATCCCGCTGTTAAAACAAATAGCGTGTTTTTAAGAAACAATATCTATCAAAAGATTGACACTTGATTATGTCTGGTTTAAATGTGAAATTACATCCAATGACCAACATTGTATTAAATTGTAAAAATATATTATAAATATACTTTAAAACCACTCAAATTAATAATTTATCACTATTAATTATTTCGATTAAAAAAAGTTGTTTTTAATTATAATTTAGTAATTTTCACTATTCATCAGAATATGAATGTTATCCGAAAAGTACCAAAATTTCACCTTAGGCTAAATTCGATACTCTGAATCCAAAAATGAAGTTCATTTTGAAAAATAAGATTTACAGAGTTTTAAAAAGTGGTTATTACTATTCATAACGGCTAGTTTTATTAATATTTTAATAGCATATCGTTGTTTAGTGAAACTCGGTATTGCGTATTACACACGCTATCGAGGAAGGTCGTGCTTGCGTGTAATGCAAGGCAAGTCAAGGATGCATGTTGTGCAAGCTCCTTTTGGTGTAGCGTACAACACAAGACTTTAATAAAATTAAAAAGAATATTTTTTTATAAAATCTTGGGCTGTTACATTCTACCCCCCTTAAAATGAATTTCGCCCTCAAAATTCGTCGGGGTTATAAATGGTTTACTATTCGAAAGTTTCTTTAATAGAAACCCACATCGTAAAAAGGAATATCAAAACCAATCTTTAAAAACAAAAGTATGAAACATAACGGTTACCCAAATAAACTAATCATTGGGTTTCCACATAGGTGAAAATATGGATATGGAAGAGAAATCTAACCATCATGTTCTGATGGAGAGTGGTAGAGAACATGGCTATGGAAAAGCCAGTAATCACAAATCCATAGATTTGTGATGATATAAGGTACCATCTGATTCATCAGGTATAAGATCACTAGGACAACATATTTGGTTTTCAAGATCATTTCCCTAAAGTTGAAAATTTGAATTAGAATAAATACTTACTTTATTTTGGTACAATCTCACTGTTGTTCGTGCCTTGAACAATTTCCACTTCATCTCTTAAATAAATGAAGTTGAATTTGTTATTCATGAAGTGTTAGCAGATCATGTGATAGAATGACGGGTCATTCCATCTATCTCAAACAAAAGGTTAGCAAAAATTATATGCATAAGTCGATCTATAGTGAGATTAATCATATATGGTTCCTAAAATGGACTTATACTTCATATATCATACTGCTTAATATAATGAAACTAGTTTCTACTAAACAGGGACTTCCTGTAGGCCAGTGGTAGGCGATAAAGGCCAGTCGCACTTCGGTTGTGGGTTCGATTCCCACATCCTTGTCTGAAGCGATGGGCTGTCGCCCGTCCTGCAGGTTGTCCTTTTTCCAAAACTATATAACATCCCATCAATAATATCGAAAAAACAAACAATACTAACTTATGTCCAACATAATCCATTCCAATCTTTTAGGCTTATCCATAATACTGCAGTCAACTCTCATAATATAGTGAAAATGATTACCAGAGATTTACCATCATCGATCCCCATATATCATAAGATATGTTTTGTTGGTCACATTCCAAACATTCAAAGTCCTTTAATCGTGTATTCTCTTGAATACCTTAGTGAAAACATGAATGCAGTTAAAAGTTAACACCTTCCACATACTAAAATCCTCAAAATTCTATATACTCAAACCATGATATCACTTAGTCCTTATATCAATCATGAGCTCATGATTACTGTTAAAAATTTCATTTTCTCGTTTTCCCTTCATTATGCACATAATATCTCAATCACTTTGAATACCACATTAGACCAATACATAAATATTCCATTATTCCAAGATACAACATTATTTTGGAATCCCATTATATAAACACTTAATCATTCCACCACATCGTCGTCATATTCAACATTGCCAATAGTGATCGCATGTGACTTCCCTTTGTCCTTTGCCTTAAGCGGTTGCTCATGTCGATCATCACTAACCCTTGGATTAGGGCATTTATTAGCATAATGCCCCATTTCCTTGCACTTGAAGCATTGAAGTGTTGGTTGTACGTTCTCTGCAGTGTTTGCTTTATTCACTTCATTAGAATCCCATTTTCCATTACTTCGACACTCAGCTGCTCGATGACCTTCTTTTCCACACTTAAAACATTTTCTAGTCCCTTTAAGACAATCTCCACCATGCTTCTTTCCACACTTTGTGCATAAGGAAAATTCATCTTCTTTTCACCATTATTCTGAGTTTTCTCCTTGAACTCCATCTTTCGTTTCTTGTCAAACCCATGAGATGGATATGTAACAACAACTTCCATTTCTACCTTGATAGCACAACGCACAATTTCTTCATAGCTACTGAAGTCTCTTATAGCTAATGCCCTTCGAAGACTTGGTTTTAAGCCACTGAAAAATCGATCAACTTTACTTTCAGGTTGGATGATAATACCAGAAGCGAACCTTGCAAGTCTTGTAAAATTCGCTTCATAGGTACCAACAGATTCATCATCCCTTTGCTTCAGTTCAAGAAACTCTTTCTCCATCTTTGTTCGGAGAATACGAGGGAAGTACTTATTGAAAAATAAGTTCTTGAACTCGTCCCATTCCATAGACTCAATTTCATCCCTTTGCCTCGTATTCTTAATAAGATTCCACCATTGATCAGCATATCCTTCCAAACGATACACTGCTAGGATGACTTTATCATGTTCAGAACATTGAAGAACTGAAAATATCTTTTCAGTAGTACAAATCCATTGTTCAGCAACTAATGGATCAGTAGACCCACTGAAAGAAGGTGGACGCTGCCTCATGAAGGATTCAACAGAATGTTGCTCCTTCTTTTGCTCGTTTGAAAGTCCTGCATGATTCATAGCTTGAGAAAGTTGTGTGAGCATGGCTACAAGATTTTTCATTCCGGCTCCCATATCGTTTGGTTTCTCAGGGGGACAATCATTGCATTGCCCATCACATTCCGCATTAACACGGTTCCTTCGGGTTCCAGCCATCGTCTAAAACCACAAAAGAATAGTATGAGAGGCAAAAATCATGCTAGGGAAAACAACATAATAAAGGGGTAGTACCCTCAATATCTAACATCTTAGGTTAAATTCAAAGATCGTTAGCGCAGTTCTAGGACTATAACCTATACGTATACTTAACCTTAGAGACATCCCTAGACTTACCTTAGAAATATTTTTAGGGATCTCACTAATGTTTTCGCATCCTAGTTTCCAAAGGTTGACTAAACCTTTCATCTGATACCAACTGTAGAGACCCGAAGCTTGACGTACATGGACTTTACATTACTTTTGAGGAATACGTAGTACATAACAAAAACACACACACAAGGATCGTAATAGTTTAGTGTCTTTGGAAACTCGGAACGTAATCTTCTAATCGTGGTGAAAGATCTCCAATATCTCCCATAAAGATCTTCCCTTTTTTTTATACCTAAAACCTTTCTTTATATCCTGGGGAAAAGAAAACATAAAAGGGTGAGCTCAAATTCTCAGTAAGGGTAAACAAAAGAAATATCAATCACATCATATACATAAGCACATAACTTTTGGAAATCTTAACCTGCAAAAGAGATCATAATTTCATAACATGGGGTAAATCATGGCAGTGAAATGTAATCACAATAATCACATCTTAAAACATGAAACTTTGTGGCATTCACACATAATCATAGATAATCATTTCCTGTTAGTCAGGACTCATTGCCAAGACTATCTTAGTGGACAAAGTCCCTTTCTGAATCGAGTAACCCTCGTTTCAGTCCTGTTTCACTGAACCGGTATAACCTACCGTTCTAGCCCTGTCTATCTCATGAGATATGAAATCGTTACCAAATGCATTGGAGGGAGATATAGGTCCCACCCATCTTATAATGAATCCTTTCTTATGTGTGCCACATAATCATAAATCATACATCATCGCATAACCCATGTAATAAAAAATGGGATTCTTAAACAACATGACATCATAAAACAATTCATATAAGATAAAGGAATTCATAAAAATGTTTCCATCACAACATAATCAAATCCATGTAATAATAGGGATAAAAACAGAACCCTTTATTATCTTAGATGGAAAATAATTTTGATAAAACACTTGAACTCCATTCGTGAGGAAAATATCCTTTCTACTTCAAAAACACTTTTCCTTTCTTAACATGTCATACAATTTTAAACTAAAAGAAGTTGATTAAAAATAACCTTGAATACTTGTAAAGGAAGATTCTTGGAAATAATTTTTTAAGAATCCATTCATGCCGTATAAGTTAAAAAAAACATTCTTCGTACTTTTGTCGGAAAAGTCAAAAAAATACCTCGTACAAAAAACGACAAAAGATTCCTTTCATACATATTACTAAAAACTCACCGAAGGGTAAAAATGGATTTAAAAAATTGTAGGTGGATGGAAATAATATTACATATTGATGAAACATGGATGTGGATGATAAAATACAACCCAGTAAATACCAAAGTATAAACAATCTCGGATAAAAATGAGATTGTGATATTTCCCTTACCTTAGGTCCGATTTGCTTTGTTTGTGTCCGAATCTCCTGTATAATGGTTTAAATATTGTTATTGACTTATTCCAGAATCATACATATTGATATGATATCATATATGGTCATATTATTAGCTTCTTGTTAGTAATATTTCATTGTTACTTGTTACTCGGGTCTTTGTAACTTTTTGTTCTTATGCGTGTTTTGTTGAATAAATTCTTATTCTTATCTTTAGGTTATAGATAATTCATTTACAGAATGGTATTAGTGTAGTATATACCATATTCATTCATTCAATTCATTTATATAATCATTATGAAATGAAGATCATGTAGAACGAGTCGCATCCCATCGTGGAGACGGTATTCCGTACGTACGCACGAGTGATGATATCGTTCCTATGATCGTGGAATTGTATTGGAGTATATGTATATATTATTTCAGTATCAATATTACTTCATAATAATTATATATAGTTACTAATTACACCATTATACCAATCCTTGTAAAGTGATGGTGGAAAAATAGATTACACCACGGCGTGGAGACGGTATTCCGTACGTACGCACGCGCGATGATTTCATTTTTCCGTGGGATGGATAGAAGGTGAATTAGGGTTGTTTCATATTTATAATAACATATCAGTATTTATGTAATACTGATGTTATTACTTTATCATGAAACAACTAAAGAAGAAGAAGTTGAAGAAGAAAGAAATTGAAAAGATCGGTAAGGGATATTACCTCTTCTTTGGAACGCCTCTTTGAATCCTCCACTTAGGGAACTAAGATTGGTCTTTGAAGAAGACCAGGACCTCTAGGATTATTCTAGGGAAGTGGAGAGGAGAAGATGGCAGGGGTTGGCCGAGCTTGAGTGCTCAAATTGGTGTGAGGAGGAGGGGGAGGAGTTTCCCTTTTATAAGGGAGGAGAAGGGCACCTTAGGAATATCTCAAAATATTATTTTATATTAAAGTCAACATCGGTTTATAATGGCTCCAAAGGGTCTTATTTCGAAGATAAGGTGGGGATGGGTCGAAATCCTATCAACCAATAAGATTTAGACAAGTTTAGGGTATTATTTTAACCTTATCAATTAGATTTAACTCTAAGTTAAATAATTTAACTTTTACCGTGTCTTTTTGTTTTCTTACACTATATGGTTAATACACTTACTATAACATGCCAAACTAACCCCAAATTGTTTATTATTAATATATATATCCTTATCTAAGTCATTTGGCCGAACCTTAGATTTTTAGGAATACAATAACAATTAATAATATAATATTTGATTTAAAAACTATTTTGTGTCAATTTTGACACTATTTGATATATGATTTTTGTGAAAGTCATAACAGAATTATATGTTCTAAAAAAGTTTATTAAATCAACATTAATATATCATAGTAACCTAGAAAATTAGTGGAATTCATAAAAAGTCTCAAATTACATTCATTTGAGCATTTATAACATCAATTATGTTAATATTTCCTTAAAAGGGTAATTACTGCCTCATCGTTGTGTCATAAATAAATTAATTTATTTAAAGTCTAAAAATTATAAATAAAATATCATTATGTAGGAAATCTTTTTAGATTTCTAATGAATATTTATAGTCGAATTTATCTTATGTATAACCCCATATTAAAAATGTTTTAGTTATTAAACTTTGATTTTAACTATTTTAACTATTCATTAAATAATATAATATTAAATGTCATAATCTAATCCAAGTGGACCTAAATGGTCATATTATATTCATAAGGTTTTTTTTGGTCGAATTACACTTATCCAATAGAATTAGGACATGTGTTAGGGTAATAGTAATATCATATTTACCCTTAGTTACCCTATTTACTATTAACCATGGTAAAAAAAAGTAAAAAGTTAATATTCACCAAAAATTATTTTCATCTCATTGAACCACATTTTACTTACTGAAATCAACCATGTCTCTCGGATTTTTGAAATTCCATTCACATAAGCGGTAAAATTAAGATTTATGAAGAAATTAATTTTTTTAACTACCACTTAGTAGTTTCACTATTCATCAAAAATTGATGTTTTTCAGAACAATGCCAAAATTTCATCCTAAGCTATATTTCATATTCCGAATTCAAAAATGAAGTCTATTTTACCAAATTCATATCATATAATTTTCATTAATTAATTTTATAATTAAATCCCGCTGTTAAAACAAATAGCATGTTTTTAAGAAACAATATCTATCAAAAGATTGACACTTGATTCTGTCTGGTTTAAATGTGAAATTACATCCAATGACCAACATTGTATTAAATTGTAAAAATATATTCTAAATATAATTTAAAACCACTCAAATTAATAATTTATCACTATTAATTATTTCGATTAAAAAAAGTTGTTTTTAATTATAATTTAGTAATTTTCACTATTCATCAGAATATGAAAGTTATCCGAAAAGTACCAAAATTTCACCTTAGGCTAAATTCGATACTCCGAATCCAAAAATGAAGTTAATTTTGAAAAATAAGATTTACAGAGTTTTAAAAAGTGGTTATTACTATTCATAACGGCTAGTTTTAATAATATTTTAATAGCATATCGTTATTTAGTGAAACTCGGTATTGCGTATTACACACGCTATCGAGGAAGGTCGTGATTGCGTGTAATGCAAGGAAAGTCAAGGATGCGTGTTGTGCAAGCTCCTTTTGGTGTAGCGTACAACACAAGACTTTAATAAAATTAAAAAGAATATTTTTTTATAAAATCTTGGGCTGTTACAGGAGGAGCTTGTGAAATACCTCAATGATATTTTACAAGTTCTTCATCATCATAATATGTATGTAATGTTATCCAAATGTATGTTTTGTATTCAATAGATATGTTTACTCAAACATGTGGTGTCTAAGAAGGGTGTGTCAATAGACCCATTATTGATTGAGTTAGTCATTTCATTAAAAGAACCCAAGAAAATGGGATATGTATGTTGCTCCTTAGCATTGAAGGAAATTATTGGAGGTTTATGACTGATTCATATTGGGGTTCGTTCTTATTGACAATAATTTCCATGAGGGACCAATATTTTATCTGGACTAATCAGTTTCATGTATCATTCAACTATCTGAAGGGGATTTTATTCAATGATATAGTGGTTTAGTTTCTAGAGGAGGGTTTTTTGTTAGAGATTTTTCTATGAAGAATACCATTTGGGATTACGATTCCTATTGATGTATTTTTAGGAACTGATATATTCTTGGTACATGATGTTACACCATCACTAGTGTAATTGTGACACGAATGTTTTAGATCTAGAAAAGATTTAATTTTCACAAAATATTTTTCGAAATTACATCATTGGGGAGTTCATTGTTGCCTTCAAGGATAAAAAGAACCAATGGTGTATCTTTTATTAGTGTTATTTTAATTTAAGATAGAGAATAGAGATTGAGTTTTATCAGGAGTAGGATTTTCAGATCTCGTGCACATTAGAAAAAGAGAATGTGATGGAAAATTCATTAGGCATAATGAAACAAAATGATGTTGTTTGAGAGAATGTGGGTTATTGGAGAGTGATAGAGGAGTTGGAATCCTTGCACTACGATATAAGGGGTGTTATTGGATGAGGATTCATGTTTCATATAATTTTTTTGACTTGTCTTATACAGTAGGCGGAGGATTATTATAGGGTATAATCAAAGGAAGTGGTGATACATGATCACATTTTCCATGGTTATGATTTAAATGGATGATCATAGGATGGTAAGAACTAAAATGTTTTTTTTCTAGAGGGAATGTTTGTTCATGTAGAAAAGAATGATATAATCCTTTATTAGTTTTATTGATCATCTTTAACGGTATGACTCAATGTTTCAATATTTTATTGTGGTCTATGGGAGATTTTTTAGTGTCCTGGAATGAAATGGATAGTTTCAGTATTCAGGGATCAAACTCTAGTTTACGAGAATGTAATGTCCAATCATGTCTTCCTGAAGGGTTTTTGAATCTTTTATATGTTCTTGTGTGGAAATGGGATGACATATAAATGGAGTTAGTAACATGGTAAACTTGATCATATAAAGTATATTATTCAATAAGGGTATATTTTTATATATTGATGGTATTCACTCACTTTGTATCGATAAAATAGTATGGGGTAGTGGATTTTTTGGCAAACATGTATGTGCATGATATGTAGTTGCAATATGGAGTCTCAAGATCAATCGTGATGGATATAGACATACATTTTACCTCATGATTATAGATGGGATTTTATTATAATTTTTGAACTCAGTTATGCCCAAATATTACCTTCCACCCAATGATGGATCATAAGAAAGAGTAGAATATCTAAAATATAGATGATAAATTATATGAATTTGTCTTGCACATCTGTGGATTTTTGGGTTTACACCATCCCTTGGTTTAATTTTTATATTATATCATCAAACACTCATCCATTGGTCTGGACCCATTTAGAGGAATTTTATTAGTGGTCATTTAATTCTCCATTGTTCTAGAAAAAGGATAGGGAGACAATGGTTTTTGGTTTCGTAAAGTGGATTATGCTCTCATCTCGATATGATTTTCCCTTATAGGTGTTAGTTCATGTTGTTGATGTGGATTAATGGTTGTAAATTTCTCTAAAACGTGAACATATCCCTGACATATTCCACATATCTCATTTTTTGGTTATCTTCATAAAGACACACATGTTATTGACTAGGGAAGTGTTGTAGGTTGAGGATCAAGTGATGTTTGTAGAGCATGCAGTACATATCTAGTATCACAGGGATATGGCATTGTGTCGGATGGCCATTCCATTGGATAGTTTTATATTGAGCCATATTGTGTCTGGGTAGATTACATGGGATAGAGGTAAGAAAAAATTTCTTAGTACCATGTATTTTTTTAGTTTTTTCATTTTTATTCTTCCTGTTATGTGATTTTCATATCTTGTTATTCTATGTGATTAGTTATTTTCATTAGTGTTTCTATATAACATGTGATAATGTCATCTCATTTGAAATGATAATTTCTTATATTATAATCGATAAATATTAACAACAATGTGATTAATCCCATTCATTTGAGTATATGTCTCCTAGAGTGGATATTAACGTGACATGGGGGAGGTAATATAAAATACATGAATTCATGGAAAAATAAAGTTTGTTGGAATTTTTTTGGTTCTTGGGTTTGAATTATAGGTTTATTGTGGTGTTTTAGATGTAATGATATCATTGAGAGGTATCTGAAGGGATGGTTTTTCATTATTGTAATCTCTTTCCATATAGGTTTTCCTCAAATTAAGGAGGGTTAGAATTTTTTTTGGGTATCTAATTTAACATCAGGGACCATAAGACCTGTTATTTTGGGATAAATCTACTCACTGAGGTGTCTAGAGAAATTTCATAGTGTTTTTTAGATTAGAAGTAGCACCTGATGGTAGCACCATGGTTGTAGCGCTAGGATGTAGCACCATAGAGGTAGAACCTGAATTTATCACCCATTCTATGTAATATAGGGGTTTCACCCTAGAGGTGGCTTGTGGTTTTATCACTTAATGATTTCACCCTGGTGGTAACTCTTTGTGGTAAAACCATCAAAGTGGAACCTGAAGGAAACACTCTGGATGTGGATCACTGATAGTTATTCATTTTGAGGAAATGGTGGATCAATTTATATTAATATTGGATCACTAATGGTTTCTCATTTTGATGTAATAGTGGATAACCAACAATCGATAATTCTGAACTAATGGTAGATCACCAACGATAGATCATTTTAAAATAATCATGGATCACCAACTGATTATCATTTTGATCTAAGGTTTAATCAATAATAGTGGATAAGTTTTTACTATGAGTGGATCACCAAGGGTGGATAATTTTTAATGATTAGTAAATCACATATGATTCATTATTTTGATCTAATGGTGGATCAACAACTGCAGTTCATTATAAACAGTGTTTCTAATTATTACCAAATATATGGATTTTACCTTTTTATATTTCATTGATGAAAAATCATTTTAGTTCCTAAATTAATGAATTTTTTATGTCTATTGAAAGGTTATTAATCATATAGTCAAAAACTAAAAATGTCTTGAAACCATTTGATTAATTAATCTACATGGATTTAACGATATCAAACATTAATGTCCAATTTTGAAACTGTATCTACTCATGTTGGATGTAAATATAATGTGTATAAAAAGAATATATTCTCGTCGTTATAATGATCTTTCATTCCTTTGAAAAAAGTGGTTACAAATAATTTTCTCTTAGAGTCATGGAGCCTTATTTCCAGTGTTGATTTGAGTTCTCCATATAGAATTTTTTCTCCTCTATGTGCACCTCGCATTTTTGGTGCAACAGGTTTTTATAAATATGTATTTTTCTAGGTAGGGAATTCCTTCATTTATTTTTTACGTGTATAATATGTTTAAGAGATATTATTTTTACCAATTATTAAATGGTTACATATATATTATTAAATCTAAATGACATCTATAAATGAATTTTATTTACTAAAAAACTAGTTCCATCAATCACATTGGATATATAAGCACTTACTAAAAATGATAGTGAATACACACTTTTCCAGTGCAAAAAAAATTTGTTAGAGGTGGTCTTTAACAACTATTTTTTAGCATAGATAAAGGGGTGTTGAATTGAATTTATAATGGAACTATTAAAGGGCGGCCTTTTTCTATGCTTTTAAAAACATTCTGAAAAAGTATACATCAAAAAATTATTTCAATAAAAATAAAATATTAATACATAGATATATTTTCATTTATATAATATAATATTTTTTTAAAATATGTTTTAGATAATGTAAATAATAATTTCTATTTAATTTATAAGATATTTACTGTAAATATATTATAAAATAACTAAAAAATAGTTTCTATTATTAATTTTCCAATTAATTATGAGTTATAATAATTTAATATCAATAAGAACATTAAAAATATAAACCACTAATAAAATATGTAAAACAAGTTGAAAACATAAATCGAACATCCCACTACCATAACATTTAATCCATGTGTATGTTTGATCCATACCACATATCAAATTGAAACACACGATGAGATCTACACCCTATTGTTAGAAAAGTAATCCTCCTCCAAATTATTTTAGGCATAAAAGGCACATAAGCTCTCCAAAACTGAGTTTTTAGTCAAGGCAACCAAAATTGTTGTCATTCGAGTGATTTTTAGCCTCATTTAATGGGGTCTATTTCCATTTCTAGAGTGGAATGAACTTATTTTCAGGAATCAAAATAATATAATATTATAGTTTTTATATTTTACCAATTTTTAGAACAAAATTTTTTTTATAACTAATTATAATCCGGTTTTCTAAATATTTACATCAAATAAATCACTCATATAAATAAATATATAAACAATTTATATATAAAAATTTATATTCTAATATTTCTAAATAAATACATATACTAAAAAGGTATTTAAAATAATATCTAACCATTTGTTAGATTATAAAAATATTTTTATAATGTTTATATATACATATATGTGGTAATTAATAAAAAGATATATATTTATATTATATTATTGTATATCTAAATAATTATAATATAATATATATAGATATATATATATATAAGTATATATATATATCAAATAGAATAACATATTGTATAAATGTATTTAATCATAGTTATATAAATATATGAAAATGTGTATATAAAAAAAATATTATTTAAAATACATCAAAACAACATTGTGTAGTGGTAAATGTGTTTAATATTTTATGGATAAGTCCATGGTTTGAATCCATGCACGCACACATGAGGCTCAAATTTCATTAATTTATGATAAAAGTGGTGGTGGGGTAAAAACGTTGATAAAGAGGTGGGGAGAACTACTAAAGTGGTTTTGGAACCACTGATAAAGGGGGTTAGACTCATGGAACTATATAAAATATATTTTTTCCCCATTAATAGCTATTCTTTTATCAACACTACAAAATCCAATTTAAAAGACCTCTTTTACAATTAAAAAATGATTTGTTAAAAAGACCCATTAACCACAATAAAAATGTGTTGTTAATGGCCCATTTTAACTACATTTATTTACTAATGTTAATGGGGGACTTTAACATTGATTTCTTGTTGATAATAAATGTTTTGGACTTCTAATTGTGCTCCGATTATTAGTGATTTTTTGTACTAATAATCACCTATTCTAGAACTGGTAATGGATTTTTTGTACTATTTTTGGTATGGGGAATGGGATGTATCACAATGTTTTTCAGATTTTTTACATTTTAATATTCAATTAATAAATGTTGTTGTATCATGGAAGATCATGGTCTCTACATTCCCCTATTATTTTATGTTATATATATATTTATGGCCCATTTTGTGTTATTATTGTGAAACCACCGTAAATAAATTGTTTACTACATATAATCTACTAATGAATTGGTTGAGCTAGTATAAACTACTTGTGTGGTAATACCATATAATAATGAACTTCATTATAATGAGGAGCCTCTTCGACTAATATGTAAAATTCTATATGTGTGGTGTATAATGAGTCTATGGATGTGGTTTTATATTGTGGATTTTCTATGATGATGTGATGCATTGTAAGTGGTGCTTGTGTTTTGTTTGAGTAGTGTGGTTGTGATGGTGGTTGTTGTGTGGTTGTGTAATGGGGATATAAAAGTGGTTGTGATGTGATATAGAGTGTAAATTAGATGTGGTTTTTGGGATGTTAGTTTTTTATTCATTTTGTGTGTTGTGTTGTAATAGATTACTGATTAGTATTGGAATTAACATTGATTTTCATATATATGAATGAACTGTAATTGATTTTTTTGTTTCAATGGGGGCCAATTTAGTATAAATTAATTGGATGGATATTGTTTAATAAACTATCTATATAAATTGAAATGGGTTATTAACAAATAATATAGAAAATGGATTGAAATGAATTCAGTTTTTTATTACATGAATGGTATTTTAATCATTTAGTGTCAGTAGTAAGAGAGGGAATATTGTGATCTATTTGGTACATCGTTGTGAACCCCTCGGTAGGGTTGTCTATTGATATTATATTTACATTGTATTCCTATGTGATTTTATTATCCACCTCACCGATGTAGATCACCTTGACCTAGAACCCATATATATATATATATTTATATATAATGATGTTTTTTTCAGACATCCAAGTTAGAGGATGTAGGGATGGATACTCTCTCATCCATGCTCCCTCTTCAAGGAATTGGGTGTATGCACGAGTTGTGATGGGTAAAAATAAAAAATGATACATTCAACATGAGATGTTAGGAGAATTCGTGGCCCATGTGTCATAGGGGAATGCATGTTGAGATGGATTACAGTGAGGTTCGTTCATGGTTGGGGGACAGAATTTGGTTTATGTCTTTCATGTTCACAACACCCTACTACACTTGTTATGCGATATAATGTGATGGGATAAGTATCTGCAGTCAGGATGTGAGGTAACTATATTTGGAATAGGTGGGAGTTAAAGGATGTATTATTTTTAGGTGTGATAGTGTAAAATTAGTGGGAATGTGTTCATGGTACCCTTCATTGATATTGTTAAATTATATTACAATATTTGGATGCATTATTTGGTGATCAGGGCTTCGTGAGGTGGGGTTTTTTATTAGTATACTTGTATAGGTGTTGTTTGGTTTTTTTCTATTTTCTCAGGGTTGCATTAGTATGATATATTCATATGTGCATAGAAAATATTTCTTTTATTACTAATTATACATATATTCTACACGTATTAATATAAAATTGATTTTAATGTTTTCAAGAGGACTTCTTAGGCCATTCTAGAAATTATTATCTCATATCATAGGGTTGTTTTTGTCTCTATTATTTTGTATTGATTTTTGGTATTTATTTTGAATAATTAAACACACATATATTTCATTTATACATGCATTGTGCTACTATTTTTGTATAAAATCTTAAATCATGAATTATTATATTTGGTGTTTAAATTTTACAATTTACATTCCAATGTTTGATGGTGATAAGGGTGACTAATTTCATTCCATAAAACCATACAACATATAAAAAAAATCATATCACACACATCCTCAATGAACTTATAGGTTTAAAGTTTTATATAATAAAAAAAACTCGCACATAAAAAATTATAGTGAAATTAAATTATAATATCTCCAACATATCATAGAATTTATTTTTGACATTATAGCTTCCCCATCATCCATATCGAATCCCTTATTGACATAATTTATCCAACCAATTTCTTTATAACCTATGGATACAAAAACATAAATGGGTTGAGATCAAATTATTAGTGTTGAAATACATTAGTGTTGAAAAATGAATTTCATTAGTGATCATATCAAGAGAATAGGGGTATGATGATACAATCAATTTGCATGAGTATAAAATTCAAATAATCAATACCATCAATATCTAGATTAGTTAACATGGAAACATAGTATAAGAAATTAATATAGAAAAAATAATAAGAGTCAACATTAATGTTGGATATAATGGAAATATTGATGAAATGAAAGACCATAATCCCAAATCAATAATAGGTAAAACATATTGATATCTTTGAACAACATCTCATAGAAACCTTATAAAACCCTTACAAATTGGAATAACCATATGACCAACGTCCAATATAATTTTCTAGAGAACCTAGTTATTAGAAAATTTGTTGGAGGGATTTATAGGATCACCCATTATTTATGACATAATAGGACTATTCGACTCAATGTGGGTGCACCCATAATTTATATTTTCCATGAACGAAAACATGGATAAATTACATTGAGAATAAATTTAATCATAACTCATTGAAATATAATTTATTCTTTTTAGAAAATGATTATACTATGGAATGAAAAGGGTTACCAAAAAATCTATAAGAAACATAGTTTACCCAGGGAAATGAAATGGGTTCCACAATAGTCTCCTTGAAAAAGGATTAACCCATGAAAATAAATGGGTTCCATACAAATATCTTTAAAACATGAATGACCCATTGAAAAGAATTCGGTTTTAAAAAATAATAAAAAATTAATATTATTTTAAATATTGTATGAATGAGGATGGTATTGATATCAAATGTCCCTAGTGTATGATATGTAAAAAATATGGTTTTTGATGTTGATGGATGTTAATTCCATTAGAATATCATTAGAAACATTCTTGAGGAAAAAATGATTATATTTTGAGAATCACTTTTTAGTACTCAAATCATTTTAATATTATATTTTTAGAAAAAATATTTGAAATATATATATATATATATTATTAAAAAATATTTTAAAATATTTATTGATAAAAATATCAATTAGTTTTTAGAACATGACTTAAAATATATTTTAATGTATGTTTAAAAAACATCATTTTGGGTGAAAATATATTCCTGATCAAAGAGAGAAATGAAGAGGTATTTTATTAGAAAACATATCTTTAAAATTTAATGTAACTAAGTGTTGGAAAATGGAAAAATTACATTAAAGTATTTTTAATAAATAGATGATAATATATTTCATTCGAATTTTATGATTTCAACATTAGAGTCTTAATCCTTTCAATGGACCAGATGCCTTCATTTTTTATTGATTTTTGATAATCCACCTTTCTAGGGATGAGGTGGAACCCTTACAAGTCCCATAGGCGTAATTATTACATGTCCCATAGGCCTTAGAAGAATTCATTGACCATAGGCTTCAAACATTACATACAACCCAGACTAACTACATGTAACTGCTCCTCCCCAGCATCTTCATCGTGAAATCAGCTCTCCACCTTCGCATGGTTGTTCGACTAGGCTATCCCATGCATGCAAAGGTCTTGTACCAACGATAGGTGTCATACCCTCTCATTCTTTCAATCAGTGTGGTTTCTACTATCGTGAAAGCTCCTTGGTCATCCTCTTTATAGAGCATGTTCCTTGTAGGTTGTCTAGTTTTCATCTTCACTTAAGGTGGCCCGAAGGCCTTGAGGTGGCTTGAAGGCCTTCCTGGCCTGATGGATGGGGTGGCCCGAAGGCCTTAAAGGACACATGGACCATATTGGTGTCCCGAAGGCCCAAACGGGGGAAAAATACTCACTTCTACAGTTCCAAATAGTGCCTGTTATAGTTCCTGCTACAATACTGCACAGTTCCCGCTACAGTAATCCTACACTACTCGTACAGTAACATGAAAATTTTGCCTCCGCTTGGATTTGATCCTGGGTCACCTGGATGAACTTAATATTCCTCAGCAACTGGCCTAAGGCTCATGTGACTTCATCATAAACAATACTGATAAACAATGAGTTGATTACTAATGAATCTTACAACATTAGTAACATTGAATAAAAATAAAAAAGAAGTAATATCAATTATAAAATAATGATAATAAAGACAATTATTTTATAACACATATAAGTGGAGGAATATAAAACTCCTAACTAAATTTAGTATTATAACATAACATATGTCTCAATGAAGGAAAATTGAGACAAAAATACCTTATCACATTGGATGCTTGGAAACTTTAAACCCATTAAAATTGTGATCGTAAAATGTGTATAAATATACCCAAAACATTGATTATAATATTCCTAAAATAAATTCATTGGAAAAATATACCGCACAAAACAAAAACATGTGGTGAATAAGGCACACATTTCACAGAAATAAAAGTGACACGAGAATAACCATTACATTGAGTCTGACTTGTTATGTGATTCATTATCATCCAATATAATAAACATATTTTAATTATCTAAATTACTAAGTAATTTTTTTTCACTTTTATTACTAATGAATCACTTATATCTTGATACCACCTTTCAAAATCTTTATTATTTATAATTTACAAATTTCATTATCTCTATAATCAATTATTGAACTTACGAATACCACTTTATCAACCAACTTTATAATTTAATTCACTATTTACCCAATGCATAAATTTTCTACAAATATATAGTTTCATTTAACTTCTATAACTTTATCAAATTTTAAAAACTAACCTTTTTTATACCCCTATTAGGTTATCCTATTATCATGATAAATAATTCTATTTCATTTTCAATAGAACCATTTATCACTACATTTTGGTTGGAAATAACATAAATAACACATATCGTGATAGAGAAAAGTACCCCATAACATAGGGAGAGGGAGTTTATAATTCCTCGACCCCATAAGCACGTAGCCGTTGAATTATTTTAATACCTTGGAATAGATACAAGTATAGAATACCAAATTACCAATTAGTTTTACAATATGAAAAAAAATATTATATTCATTTACATTATATTATAATTCTTAATATAAAATACAACATTAAAAATTCATTGAGAATGAAATTATTCTCCAAACATAACACTATATATCAATCATAAAACACATCTTGGAATCCTAATAAAATAAAAAAATATGTAAGTGGTGATATCAGATGCTCAATAAGGGTACGTAATACAGTGTAAGATATCATAAATAAATAATAACTTTTTTGACAAGTTATACAACTTACTGACGTGACTTTTAAACATAATCATGAGCATAATATGGAAGGAATAAATTAAATAATTGTCATTAAACATTCACATGTATATCTAGTAGTTGAAAAATCACATTTATTATAAAAAAATAATATCTTAATGAAAGAATTCATAATTTCAGACATCATAACCATACTGTCAAGGCCTCATGCTAAGACAGTATATAAACATGAAACACATTAGTAAAAACCGAAAATCGTTTTCCCATTAAAACTACCAATGCTTCAATGGACTATCATTAACTGGTCCGCAACCCATAGGTATTTCAATAAATGGTTCCCAAATGGTCCCATACAAATTCCAATTCATTCCTCATATAGAAAGGGTGAAATTTGACCAACGTAAAAATTAATATTAAAACTATAATCTGAAATGTTAATATATTAACCATTAACCATGAATGGTATCAAAATAGCATATCCACAGTCAAGCATATCATAAATCCTTTAATAAAATATAGTATAATTTAAAATTATAAATAAATATCAATTAATCTTAATATCCAATAATAGACTTTGAAATAGATGAAAATAATGTAATAGAATAATTAAATATTTATTGACAGAAGTACCCAATTTTATAACATTGTAATTATTTAAAAGACAAAAAAATTATAAAATAAATCATTTATTTTGAAAATAACCTTATAATCATGTAAGGAAAGCATTAAAATGTTTATTCATCCTGAAGGAGGGAAAATCCACTCAAACCACATAAGTTAAAAAAATTAATTTCCTCAAAAATCCATTAATTGCGTTCTTTATAAGAAAAAAAATGATTATTTAAATCCCATTTTTTAGAAATTTACGCATGGGAAAAATACATTAAAATTTCATAGGATAACCGTATAATATTTTGAAAAATATTTTTATAATTCATGGGATTGGATGATAAATATTCTTTAGTAAATACATAGGTATAAACAATCTCTCATTGCAATGAGATTGTGAAATAACCCTTATTGAAGGTATGATTCATTCCGTACATTTCTAGAACCCCTGTATAGTGGTGTAAATTATATTATTAATGAATATTATAATCATTATAATATATTTTATATTATATATTATTATTTTATGACTTATATTACCAATTTATAAACAATTCCTAGTAAAGGAAACATTTGGGGTATTAACTACATTGTTTATCAAACACGTTTTGACTTGTTATTCATAATATAAATATGGAGATCTTGATTTATTTACTAAATTAATTTAATAAATTATTTATATAACATATATATTCAGTATATAAATATATAAATATATAAATATATAGAAATATTAAATGAAAATCTCAGCTCATGGAGATGGTAGGCCATAAGTACACATGGCCATCATTTTTGTTTCCATATAATTTTGAATGGAAGAATGTAAATGAAATATAAATATTATTATTCCATTGTAATGATTATTTGATATATTTCATATTAAATAATTTTAAACATTTTCTTATTCATTCTTTAATTTGTAACGTGGATAATGAATCTCATCATGCTATAAAGAGGGATGGCCGTACGTACGCACGAGCAATGATATAATTCCTGAAATGGTTAAATGATATAGAATGGGATGGTACATTAAATAAAAATAATCATTCTCATTTTATTTAAATTATTTATAACCAATATATTCATCAATAAACCCAACCGAATAATACAATTATGGAAAACAATTACCCAATGGTGTGGAGAGGGTAAGTCATACGTAAGAACACATGGTGATATTGTTATTCATAATATGTCTAAAAATAAGAATATCATAGTCCCATAATCATAATAAAATATCAATATATATTTTATTAATGACATATAACTTTAGTTAATAACCAACATAGAAAGAGGAAGTAGAATTAGAAATGAATTTGTATTGAATTGGTAATACAATAGCCTTTTATCTGGAGGACATCCATTGGATATCCTCTTATAGAAAATTGGGATGGTGTTTGTGGAAAACCGTGACATGATTATGTTTAATATGAATTATTATAGGAGAATATGTCAACATTAGTTTGATCTATAGGGGTTATAGTGGTGTAAGGAATTATGAAAGGTTATGGCTTTTATATGGGAGGGAAGAGGCACTCTTGGATTCCATTAAAATAATAAATTAATATAAATCTATTTTTAAATTAAATTTTCACCAATGTCTGATATTTCAAATCTATGATTAGTATTGTTTGAAATAACTTCAACCAATTATGTTTACATATTTTTTGGGCACAAAATTAACATTACATTTTGGATTTAACCCTTAGTTAAAGTATTTAACTCTTAGGGTGAAAATATGGATTTTTACTCTTTATGGTTAATATAGTTACTATAAAATTTCGAACGAACCCCAATTTTATCATTGAAGACATATTTATCCTTTATCTTATAATTTTTCTGAATCATAGTTTTTATGATTTTTATATCATTTAATGAAATATTATTTATTTAAATGTCTCAGTTTTTTCTATTTTTATATTATTTATTACTTTCCATTCATTAAATATCTTAAAAACCTGATAAATTCCAAAAAAAACATTCTAATATAACTATAATATTTTTGTTGAAATCTATAAAATTACTTGTCTTCATTAATTAAGTAAAATAATATTTTTTAAATATTATAAAACCCTTTAATATTATATTTCTGTTAAGAAGTCAGCAACTGCATCATAATATGAAATCCTTTTATTAAATTATTTATTCTATAATTATTCAAAAAAATCATGATGAATAAAAATTTAGTATATTTAAAATTACTCTTTATAGTCAAATTTATCTTATATATAACCATAAATTAACTTTATTATTTTATTAAAATTATGAGTTTTCAATTTTTAACCTATCTTTAAATAAAATATAATAAAAGTATTATACATAACAAAGTGGCAAAAAAAACAAAATTCTTTTCAAATTTCTATCTTGGTTTAAACCCATTTGTCTGATGGAATTATTAAAAGTATTATGGTATTTTTATAATTAAATTATATTATTTTTACTATATTTAACTAATTTACCCATAATAAAGGTAAATAAATAATTTTTTAAATGTTATTATTCACCAAAAAATAATCATTACCAATTAGACTCTAAATATCTTACTTATTTGAATTTGGTCTGTACATTTTTCCAAAATCTACTCACAGAAGTGGAAAAAATAATTTAGCGCCAATGGGCAATGATGGTGGGCCAATGAGATGTTTAAAAGTTGAGTATGTTTTTATGTCATGTTTTAATATAAAATTTTTTCAATGAAATAAATTGGATTAATATATGTTTTGTTAATATATATTTACTATAGAATTAAATTTAATGTATAATAAATATTTTAAAAAAATTACTCCAATTTATTATTTTTCACTCTTCATCAATAGAAGAAATTATTTAGAAAAATAAAAAATTCACCCAAAGGTAATATTGATATTATGAATTTAAAAATGAAGTCAATTATAAAATATAATATTTATAAATTTCATAATATGCATTGTACAATTCATAAACTCTTTTAAATGGTTAATTTGGTAGATCACGGTGTGCTCGAACTCTGTGTTTCCTATATCCCAAGATATTAAATATATTAAATTTATTTTAAAAAGAAAAATTTTATAATTTGTGGGGTATGATATTCTCCCCACATTAATGAAATTTTGACCTCACAATTTAATCCTGATCTCAATAATCAAGAGTTTGATATTTAAAAATACTATTATTGAAGAACCAAATAATAAATAGTGTTAAGAAATCATATTATTTATAAGTAAGAAAGGGAGAAGTGAAGATGACAAAAAATCTGGCTTTAGAATACGAAAATAGTAGTGGAAATTATAGATATGTTCTTAGAGGAAAAAATATAAATATTTTTTTGGAGTGATTGATTCCATCAATCACAAACATGAGAATAATAAATGGAAAATTGAGGGCCTAAAATCTATAAGTCTATGATCATTTAAAATACCATCAGTTCAAAAAAAAGTAACATTTTTTTATTATTTCCCTAGGGTTGACTAATTAATTCACTTTATAAGAATGTAAGGAAATAGAATTACTTGTACATTTAAATAAATATAATAGCATCCTTTGGTTTTTTCTTGAACTATTTGTATTTTTTTTATTGCACACGTTATGTCATAGGATGAAGTAATACATTAACCATTAAAACCATTTCAAAAAATCAACATTTAAATGTACCAGAATTCCATGTAATTTCCATTAAATTATATGTGATTATATCGAGTCCAGGCACTGAGACGACGTGTGATTCTGAGGTCTGGAGTTCCCTGAATGATCTGTGAAAAAATGTTACGTTTTAAATAGTGTGCTTTAGCATTTTTCCTAAAAAAGTGGAATAACTCTTAAAATGTTTCTCATATCTTAAATCTGTGGAAACTGTTGTGTTTAGCGTAGTGGTATTAGCCTAGGTGCGAATTATGATTAGTCAAAACATTCCTCTACTGAGAAAACCCTAAATTGGCTAACTGTTAATAAAATAATTAATTAAAATTATTTTATTCTTAAAATCCATATAACTCACAAATGGTGTCTCATATTGGAAATTTGAGGCCACCATTGAGCTCTTAAGAGTGTTCTATCCTAAGTCGGAGCCTAACATTGGCTTTTACAGTCCAATTGTGTAAACTTGTTTTTGGACGTGACCATACAAAAATCATTAATTAAAGAGTTTTTTTAATTCTAGTAAATCATAAATGGTAACTCATATTGGAAATCAGAGAGTACCATTTATCTCGTGAGGGTGTGCATCCCATAGGTGGGGCCTAACTTCGATCGACATGGGTTGATGATGAATGTTAATTTTTTTGATTTCTAATGAAAAAAAATAAACATAAAAAGTTATCTATATTAAAAATGTTTCGCTACAATGCTTCATTGAGGTTGTTGTTTCATTTGATAAATGAAACAGTGTAACAATGTGGCAAATAATAATAATAGAAATGATGTATCGTGGTTCCCCTATTGTAAATATTTAAATAGATACAAGACTAGGGATGACCCAAGAGATTACTCTATGGCTCTGCATGAATTCCATTGGAGAGTAATGAATGATGACGAAAGATTAATTTCCAATGATGATAGATCACAGATCGATGGTCGACAAGAAGGCTGGTCTTATTATCTCTTAATGGGTTGCCAATGATGATCGAACCCTGACGCAGACCAATCCTTTTTCTAGGTAGGGGTTTTGTTCATTATAATTTGGTTTCCCCATTCTTTCATTCAAAACAAAAAACCAAGGTCAACCCAATAGTAGGTTAATTTGTGCGTCATTTGTTTTTGTGGGATGAAATTTGACTTTTGGGAATTTAAGGGGGTTGGATTCATGTGATTTGTTCTTTTTTGTTAATCCATATAATAATACAAATCCATTCCAAAATGAAAAACGACAATGATCCTTCTTTCGAGCTTTCCTTATGTGTTATTCTCCCCCACTAGTTTTTTATCATGTCTTCGTGGATTATGAAAAATTGGTCATCCCACCTTCAATGCATGAAGCAACTACCTAGGACTGAAGATACGACCCCATGAAGACACTGGGGTGGTGCGACGATGAAGGAACGAGACATCCCTGGGGAAATGGGGATGCCAGTTCGAAGGCCGACGACAACTGCATGAGGTGTCGTGTCATGGAGTAGGAGTTCACGACCATCAGGCTATGTTGGGGAAGAGGTGCCATGTGGGTGGTGCATCGGGGTGGTGGATGGCATGACTAGAAGGTACTGCTGTGGTGTAGGGAGGGAGCACTGGTCAGGCACAACATCAGGTGGAGAGGCCCGTGAGGCGTGCCATGACATGTGGAGGGTGTGGGCCGACCTCAGCTGGACACATGGCTATGTGAACCTGATGCCAGTTGGTGTCCTGGTTGATCCCAAGATGGCCCACTAATATGGGTCAGGCCGATGGAGTAAACAAGGACAGAAGGAGGATGGATGGGAAATGGGCTACTAGGCAGCCCATCAGGTCAAAAAGGTCCGACTATGTTGGACCAGACCAGACCAGATGAGAACCAGGTCACAGGTAGACCTGGCTGGTTGAACCACCAACTGAAACAAACCAGGTCAAGCAAGGCCCAATGGACCTAGCCACTAGGTAAGGATGGATAGGGTTAGGTTGGGTTGTCCAAAATAGGTCGGGTCATGCGGGACACCTGCGCAAGGTTGGTTGGGTCAGGCCGACTATGTCAGCCCCAACCAAGACACAACCAGTCCTTATTTACTAAAAAACCAATAACTTTATGATCAGGAATCTTATTTAGACACTTTCTGCAATGTTGGGACCCCTATGAAGAGTCAGTCCTTTGGCTATATACTAAGAGAGATTTTGGGGCATGATAGATACGATCGGTGGATTGTTGATTAGATTCTCCCAGATTTCAAGCGTACTGGAGAGCGGGAATCCTACGGCATGCTATGGAATGAGGGATATGATGATCATAACCTTAGTTCCCTAGTAGTAGAGTTGACCATTGTAGTACAGTAGTCGAATGGTACAACATGGTCTTATATCTAGGAAGACCTTAGTGGTCTAGTATTTGACCGTACCCTAGTGGTCCAATAGCTCAACTGACCTTAGTATTCTAGTAGCCATGTAGACCTTAGTGGTTTAGTAGAAGAGTTGGACTAAGTGGTCTAGTAGTGGAGCGGAACTCAGTGGTCCAATAGTGGATCGAACCTTAGTGACTAATCAGTGATGCATCCCTCATATGTAAAATGTGATTCAACTTTATGACTAATATTCTCACTATCTACAGTTTGAGTTATACCTAGTGTGATATGTATTTAATTTTTGTTCTTACATGGTGGCCTTTTCATTATGGTTTAGTGTCCCTAATGAGCATTTTGTTACTCACGCCTACACATGATTTGTCTGCACATGTTGTGTCTATTATAGGTGATCGATGCTACGACGGAGACCTTGGTGGTCTGGGACGAGGTGGTTCTATGTGAGACAAGACAAAAGATCATACTTCTACGGATATAGGAAGCTACCCTTCACCTAAAATGTAGGTAGGGTCTTAAAAAGTTGAATCATATATGTTTTACAGTCTTTTATGGTTTTGGGCTTGTATTCTAGACCCTTTGTACCTTCAGTTTATATTGTACTCTCAGAAGTTGTCTCCATGATAGTTGTGGTTTACTTTCTGTTTAATTTCAACAGTTTGAACATTGTGCATGTGTACAAGATTAAAGGCAATACATTCCCTTTTTGTGATATGCCTACATGGTGCTTGTCTCCAGCCCCAAGGATATGGAAGTTGGGCTTGGATAGTCACATAATAGGCCTCTGGGGATGGGTCATGACAATGTGGAATTAATGGAGGATGGTTCTACATTAAGATACAAGAGTCTACGAGTCTGGTTTGGGGAGATAGTTTAATGTGTTTCAAGTTCAGCTTCTAGGCCATGAAATCTAGTGTTGGTGCGGTTTCTGACATATTTATTCCCCAGGACCCTAAATTCGGATTTTAAACTTTGTACACAAAATAACTAGTTTACAGATAAAATGATTTTAGATGAATTTTATAATAATGGGATGATTTTTCCATGTCCTTCATGAGTCATCACACCAGGTATACACTATTTATCAAGGAACATCTTCTTTTGTTTCAATATGATTCCACATAGACAGCCAATCCAGATTCAACTACATGATCATGAGGCTGATTTGTGGGGTGAAAAGATGGGTATAAGGGTTCATACTAGAGACAACACCATGGGGTGGTTATAACACCCCAAGCTTCCACGGTACGCTTCTCTTTGAGTAATATAGTTGCGTGTGTTGTACGCAACTCCGAGATTCTAACACCCTGCAACCAATCAAAGTAGCCGTTACGAATAGTAATAAAAAGTTTTTGAAATTTTATACATTTTATCTTTAAAAATGGAACTCATTTTTGGATTTGGAATATCAAAATTATCATTGGATGAAATTTTGGAAATTTTGGATAACTTTTATATTTTGATGAATAGTGAAAATTACTAAAATTTAATTAAAAACAACTATTTATTCAAAATTATTAATAGTGATAAATTATGAATTTGAGTGGTTTTAAAGTATATTTAGAATATATTTTTAACATTTCATACAATTTTGGTCATTGGACATAATTTTAAAATTAAACCAGACATAAAAAAGTATCAATCTTTTGATAGTTGTTATATCTTAAAAACATGCTTTTTGTTTTAAAAGAAGGAATTAATGTTAAATTAATTTCTGCCACTTCTATGTTTCGAATTTGGAAAAATGGTTTCCATATTCGGAATCAGGATTTCCAAAATGTGTAAATATGTAACTTTTATTTTTAGAAATTTTGAATAATTACTTCGGTAAATATTTTATTTACCATGGTTAAAGGGTAAATCTGGAAAATAAGGGTAAAAAATAATATTATAATAATACTAAATTACCCTAAAACGTGTCCTAACCTTATTGGTGGATACATTTCTGACCATGGGCAACATTGGGTCGATTTTGGGACCCCATGGATCCACTTGTAGGTGATAGGGACACTTTATATTAATTAAGTTAAAGTAAATACAAAAATGACATAGGCTTATATCTTTCAGAAAAAAAAATTTACATAGGGTTATATATGTTATATTTTCAATTATAAATATTCATTAGAAATATAAAAATATTTTCTACATAATGATTTTTTATATATAATTTTGAGACATTGAAAAAGAAAAAATATATAAGACACAATAATGATGCAATATTTTCATTATTAATGAATGAATCAAATAATTGATCTTATAAATGTTAAAATAAATATAATTTGAAAGTTTTGAAGACATACACGAATTTTATTGGTAAATATGACATGTTAATATTTCTTAAATGAATTTTGTTCGAATTAATAAAGTAGTTTAGACTTTAAAAAAATCAATTATTGAGTAGTGTCAAAATTGACATAAATGTGTTTTTAAAACAAATATTATATTATTAATTTATATTCTATTCTTAAATGTCTAGGTTTAGGCAAAAAAGACTTATATAATGATAGGTGTATCATTAATGGAAAACTTTGGGGTCTCTTGGAGGTATATAGTAAGTTTATTAACTATATAATATAAAAATTAAAAGTGACATGGTAAGTGTCAAACTAAAAAACTAAGAGTTAAAACTAAAAGATAAGGTTAATATAATGACCCAAACCTGTCTAAATAATATTGGTTGAGTGTTTTTCGACCCATAACCACCTTTATCTGTAAATAATACACTTTTTATCCATTATAAATCTAATATTTATTTATTATAAAATAATATTTCTAGATTTTCCTAAGGTGCCCTTCTACCCGTTATAAAAGGACACCACTTATAACCAATTCTTTACACCGTCAAAACCTTTTGATTCAGCCATACCCTGCCCAAATACTCTCTCAACGTCCCTAACTTCAACATAGAGTCCTTAGTTTGATCATAAAACCAACCTAAGGATCCCTTTTGATCAAATAAAAAAGAAGAACCCAAAGAAGAGGTAATGATTTGACCACCCTTTTTCAAGTTCCTTTCTTCTTCCCCTTCTACATTCTTTGATATTACCATTATAAAATAATAATTCCAGTATCTTATATATATTATAATGTTATTATAATTATGGAACAAACAAATTCATTATTCTATATATACCTTGAATGACATGTCAACATATGTGCGTACGTACGGTCTACCGTCTCCACGTTGTGGTGTAATTGTTATTCAATATATTATTATTTGGATGGGTATAATAATGATGAATAATTCATGTAAATAATATATATAACATGATTATTATTTTTTTTATATGATATACCATCCAATTATATATTATTTTAATATCAAAAGAATGATATGGTCGCTCGTGCGTACGTACAAACTACCGTCTCCACGAACGCGATGAGATTCATTCCTGATCATATCCATTTGAGTATTATTCTCATTTAATGATTAAAAATAATGTTTAAAGACTTTATATCATTTTGTATATGAATAAGATACAACCTATCCATAAAAAACATGGCTTAGGTAACAAAATAGACAAAGTAAAACGAATCCATTAACACCTGAAACGACGATAACACTAATATGTTATTAACAAATCAATTTTAAAAGATTATATATGATATCATATTAATGTTTAAGATTCTTGTATAATTTAATAACAATTATTTCACCATTATACAGGAGGTTAACCTACCCTAAACCAAGGAAAAGTACAAGGTACGGGTTTATTTCACAATCTCTTCATTACTCGAGGTTATTAATATATAATTATCTACGGGGACATCTTTATCATCCACATCCATGTTTCTTGAAAATTTATTTCAAAACATTCATAATATTTTATAGAATATGGTTTAAAGTCATTTATACCCTTTTTTTACTTTTTATAAGATGTTTATAAAGGAATCTTTTCGTTATTTTCCAAACAAGGACTTTTTTAATCTTTTCGACAGAATTAAGGTAAGAATGTATTTTTTTTAACTTATACGGCGTATGTGGCTATTTTACACCATTATAAAATCTTCAAGGCTTCCCTAAAAAACTTATAATAATATTTTCAAAGTAAATGTTTTATTTTATAATTATTTGACTTTTAAATGATATAAAAAAAGAGATATTTTTCTCAAATAGTTTTGATTTCATCCATGTCAACATCCTTTGATGGATTTTAAGCTTATTTGAAATTGATTTATTATAAAAAACTTCCATTGAAGTTTTTTTATATTTTTGACTGTGGATGTGTTATTTTTATACCATTCATGGTTTATGGAGAAAGTATTGACATTTCGTATGGTAGTTTTAATACGAATGTTTATGTTATGTTTAAACCTATTCATATGAGGAATGCATTGGACTTAATAAGTGAAGGGTGGAGCCTGCTATAGCTCCTCGATTCATTGGTGGGTCTCATGAGAAAAACTAGTGTCTTGGAATGAGGCCTTGACAAAATATAATTTTTAGTTTTGGCACGAGGCCTTGGCTATGTGGTTATGATAGTCTAACATTAGGCATTCCGTCATTACGAATGTGGTTACTGATATTTCATGTGATTATTCGACTAGTAGAATATCCATGTGAATAAGAAAATATAATTATTTCATTTTATCTATGCCATATTATGCTGAAGTTGATGTTTAAAAGTCTTTGGTTTTAGCTATACATTTCCTTAAATGTTTATGCTTATTTATGAATGTTTCCGCTATATTGTTATCCTTACTGAGCATCTGAGCTCACCCCTTTAAATGTTTTATTTTTCCCAGCATGTAAAGATGTAATTTATGAATGACCTGTAGGGATTATATGAGGGGATGTGAAGACAAGAAGTTGTTGTAGTAGTTTTTATTTTTGTGATGTAATGAAAATATTATGAATGTATCTAGTGTTTCTTAGGCTAATAAACTAATCAGTATTTCGAGATTTGATCATTCTTGTGATCATTCCAATGTTACGTAATAATGCACCGACTCTAGGTAACTGGGGTCAGGGCGTTACAGTTGGTATCAGAGGAAGTTTAGTATAAACATTGGAAGCTAGATTTAGATAAACTCTAATTAGAGAACCTAGACCTAAGATGGACTTTGAGTATCAGTATAGAATAACTTACTAGAAATTTGGTATTGTGGAGATTTTGTGAGTTTTCCGAGCAATAAATCGATGTCTAGATATGAGCAGGTAGAGGTGGCTCTGGAACAGATGTACCTAGGTGTAAAACCCGAAAACACTGCTTTGAGCTGGACTCGAACGAGAACTAGTTCACGACAATGGGTTTTGCTGCACTCTTGGTTACGACACTCCCGATGGATATGCTTAGGATAATTCTCAATTTATTTACGAACCATTATGAAGGGTTTATGAGTATATACTTCCTCAAAGAAAACATTTTTATATGATTACAGATTATATCCACAAATTGTTCAATTTATGTTAAGTGTTTTACAAGTATGGAATTATGTATTTTGATTCATAAACTGATCTAGATTATGCCATTGTTTAGAAATGGAACCTAGTGGAAAAAATGGAATCTGTTTTAATGCACGCAATCCATGTATGGATTTCCCTCTAGCTCAAGATAATTATAGTGGAGCTGGTGATGTAACTGGTGCTGATCAGCTTATCACCATACTAGGACAACTCACTCAGGTTAGGAATAATAACTTTACCCATATGGAGCACCCTGATCCATAGCATGGAGGATCAATGTTAGATTGCTTCATGAGGTAATAACCAACAACATTCAATGGGAGTACAAATCGATTAGTTGCTGAGAAATGGATAAACTCCATAGAGAAAATATTACATGCTATGGGGAGTAGTGAAAGAGAAAAATTTGTCATGGTAGTTTACCGCATAACTGGAGATTTTAACCAAATGTGGTCCTTGATTCAAAATAAAATGGATGATGATGAATGATCAAATATGGAATGGAGGGAGTTTAAACAGCTTTTCTTAGAAAAATACTGTCCTCGTGACCATCAAGCAGATATGAAAAGGAAATTCTTGAGTCTGAGGCAAAAGGAGGATGAGAATGTCGCAAATTATGAGGGTAACCATACAAGGTTAGAGACGTATGCTGCAAATTATATATGTAACCCAATAAGTAAGATTGATCATTTCTTTGATGGGTTAAAAACATTTATTCGTCGAGAATTACTGTCCCAACCCTTCTCGTCGTATGAAGATATTGTATCATGTGCTATCAAGACAGAGAATGAATTATCTATGTCTTATGACTTTAAAGTAAAGAAAGAGAAGAAGAGATCTACTGATCAATTAGGAAATGGAAATAAGAGAAATAACGGAAAAGTTGAAAATCCATCCTGTAGTAAATGTGGGAAGAAACACCCTGGTACTTGCTTAGAAGGAATGGGAGTCTGTTACAAGTGTGGTGAAAATGGCCACCATGCTCATGATTGCAAGGGAAACAGGGTTGCTGTCACTATGGAATGCTATTATTGTAGAGAGATGGGACATTATGCAAACTATTGTCCTAAGAGTCAGGGGAACCTACCTCAAAAAGGCCAAGGGATCAAGGCCAAGCTTATGCTATTACTACTGCTGAGGTAGAAGCTCTGAAAGTCGTGGTGTCAGGTAATTTAATGGTTTCCTCAATTTTAGAAAATTCATTATTTGATTCTGTATCATCACATTGTTTCATATCTTCTCAGTTTGCTAAGAAAATTAGATATTTCCAATTTGATTTAACAAGAGAGTTGTCAGTCAAAACCCTAAAGGAAGAATCATTGCTACCAAGTTATGTGAATCTGTTCCCATTAGGGAATATAAATGTTCTTTATCTGCTGATATCATCATCATCCCCATGACTTAATTTGAAATAATCCTCGGTATGGATTGGCTTTCATAACATGATGAGAAGATTTATTTTAAGAAGAAGGAGGTTACGATTTTCGATGATGATAATAATGAACACCTTATCTTTAGAGAAGATTCATCACCACCTAATTCTTATCTATATCCACCCCCAGTAACTTAACTAAATTCAATTATCAGGGAGGAAGATAATGAAATAACTGTGGGTGTGGAAAGGAATCTTTAAATAGAGTATGTACCTATTGTGAATGAATATGTAGATGTTTTTTCGGAAGATTTACCTGGACATCCTCTAGAATGATAAGTTGAGTTTTCCATTTATTTAATTCCTGGTTCTAGGCCTATATCGAAGACCCCTTATAGAATGGCCACTGTGGAATTAGTTGAACTAAAGAAACGACTAGAGGAATTGAGTAATAAGGGATTTATTCGCTCTAGTGTTTCTCCATGGGGAGCCCCTGTCCATTTTGTTAAGAAGATAGATGGATCTATGAGGTTATGTATCGACTACAGGGAGATCAATTCTATAACAATAAAGAACAAGTATCCCATACCTCACATTGATGATTTATTTGACCAACTTCATAGAGCTCAATACTTTTCAAATATTGACCTTCGATCGGGATACCATCAATTGTGTGTGAAGAAGGAAGACATTCTGAAGACAGCATTTCGAACAAGGTATTGGCATTACGAGTTTACAGTAATGCCTTTTCGATTGACTAATGCACCCTTTGTATTTATGGATCTAATGAATAGAGTTTTCAAGGAATATCTAAGTGATTTTGTGGTGGTATTTGTTGATGATATCTTGGTATACTCTAAAATCTACGAAGATCATGAAAATCACTTGTGCATTATCCTGAAGATACTTAGAAGACCTGAATTATATGGGAAGTTCAGCAAGTGTGAATTTTGGCTTCAGGAGATTTCTTTTCATGGACATATTTACTCTAAGTATGGAATTTCTATTGATCCTTCTAAGAACAAGGCAATCCAAGAATGGCTAGCACCGACGAGTATAACTGAGGTATGCAGTTTTATTGGTTTAGCAGGTTATTATCGACGTTTCGTGCAGAATTTTTCCCGGTTGGCTAACCCATTAACGAAGCTCACACGTAAAGGGGTTAAATCTGTCTAGAAAAAAGAGTGTGAAGAATGTTTTGAAGAACAAAAGAGATGTTTAGTCCATGATCTTATATTGAATCTACCATCAGGGAATGATGGGTTTATTATTTATAGTGATGCATCAATGAAAGGACATGGTTGTGTCCTTATACAGAATGATAAACTTATTGCTTATGCATCACAACAGATAAAAATTCATGAGAAAAACTATCCTACTCATGATCTTTAGTTAGATACTGTAATCATTGCTTTGAAGATATGGATACATTATCTCTATGGTGAGAAATGTGAGATTTATACTGATCACCAGAGTTTGAAATATATTTTCTCACAAAAAGAACTCAACGTGAGGAAAAAGAGATGGCTTGAACTACTCAAGGATTATGATTGCACGATACACTACCACCTAGGGAAGGCAAACATGGTAGAAAATTATTTAATAAGAAAGGATCATGGAGTTTTTAATGTGATGAAAATTTAAAGGGATCCTATTTTCATGGATCTAGTGAAGATGGATATGGGAATCACCATGGAAGGTGAAACATCAATGATTTTTCAAATGGTTCCCAAACCATCTTTACTAGAAAGGATAAAGAGTTCTCATACCAATGATGAAGAATTTCAAAAGAAGATTAAAGCTTTGAAAGATGGGAGATTGAGAGACTTTGTGTATGAAGAAGGGATTTTGAAATTTGGGAAGAGACTTTGTGTTCCCGATATACCTGATCTAAAAAGGGAATTATTAGACGATGCTCATAGCTCCAATTTCTCTATACACCTTGGGAGCGCCAAAATGTATAGAGATTTGAAGGAACATTTTTGGTGGGACAAAATGAAGAGGGAGATTGCCGATTTTGTGTCAAGATATATGGTTTGTCAATATGTGAAAATTGGAAGGGAACTGCCTGGAGGAGTATTGCAACCTATTCCCATACCTGAGTGGAAATGAGATAATATAACTATGGACATTGTCATGGGACTACCAAAGACTCCTAGAAGGAATGATGCAATATGGGTAATTTTTTTCGTCTTACCAAGTCAGCACATTTCCTTGATATAAGGGATGATTTACCACTTGAACATCTAGCGAGAATATATACTAATGATGTTGTGAGACTTCATGGAGTACCCCTATCGATTATCTCTGATCGTGATCCCCGTATTAAATCAAGATTCTGGAAAATTCTTCAGAAGGCCTTGGATATTGAACATCGTTTGAGCACTACATACCACCCTCAAATAGATGGACAATTAGAACGAACTATTCAATCTTTAGGAGACATGTTGAGATCATGCACACTTGACTTTCAGGGTATGTGGGATCAATATTAACCTCTGGTAGAATTTTCCTATAACAATAGTCTCCATTCAAGTATTTAGATGGCACCATATGAAGTGTTGTATGGAAAGAGATTTCGCACACCAACATGTTGGGATGATGTTGGTGAAAGAAAACTTTTAGGCCCAGAACTGGTGGAGGAAACGATGGAAAAGGTAAAGGTAATCCAAAACCTCATCAAAGCGGCTCAACGTAGGAAGAAGAGCTATACTGATAATCGATGGAAGGATTTGGAATTTCATGTAGGAGATCATGATTTCGTGAAGGTATCTCCATGGAATGGAGTTATAAATTTTGTTAAGAAGGGTAAATTGAGTCCTCGGTACATTGGACCTTTCAAAATTCTAGAACGAATTGGGGTTGTAGCTTATAGTTTTTCAATGCCACCAAATCTCTCCAAAGTTCACGATGTGTTCCACGTATCACTATTGAGAAAATACATGCCTGACCCAACACATGTACTCACCCATGAGGAATTAGAACTAGAACTTGATCTATCTTATTGCGAAGAGCCCGTCAGGATTCTTGATATGAGAGAACAAGTTCTAAGAAATCGGACGACTCATCTGGTAAAAGTTCTCTGGAGAAACCATAAGATGGAAGAGGCAACGTGGGAACCCGAGGAACTTATGATGAAGAACCACCCGAGTCCTTTTATGCAGTAATATTCTAAAAATTTTGAGGATGAAATTATTTGATGGAGGGGATAATGTAACACCCCATGGTTCCACGGTACGCTTCTCTTTGAGTAATATAGTATCGTGTGTCGTACGCAACTCCGAGATTCTAACACGCTGCAACCAATCAAAGTAGTTGTTACGAATAGTAATAACCACTTATTGATATTTTATACATTTTATCTTTCAAAATGGACTTCATTTTTGGATTTGGAATATCGAAATTATCCTAGGAAGAAATTTTTGTACTTTTCGGATAACTTTTATATATTAATGAATAGTGAAAATTACTAAATTTTAATTAAATTTTTTTAATCAAAATAATTAATAGTGATAAATTATGAATTTGAGTGGTTTTAAAGTATATTTAGAATATTCTTTTACCATTCAATACAATTTTTGTAATTGGACATAATTTCACAATTAAACCGTACATAAACAAGTGTCAATCTTTTGATAGTTATTATATCTTAAAAATACACTTTTTGTTTTGATAGTGGGAATTAATTTTAAATTAATTTCTGCCACTTCTGTGTTTTGAATTTGGAAAAATAAATTCCATATCTGGAATCAGGATTTCCAAATTGTGTAAATAGGTAACTTTTATTTTTATACATTTTGAATAATTATTTCGGTAAATATTTTATTTACCATGGTTAAAGGGTAAATCCGGTAAATATGGGTAAAAATATAATATTTTAATAATAATAAATTACCCTAAAACGTGTCCTAACCTTATCGGTGGATACATTTCCTACCATGGGCATCTTTGGGTCTATTTTGGGACCCCGTGGATCCACCTGTTGGTGATAGGGACACTTTATATTAATTAACTTAAAGTAAATACAAAAATGACATAAGCTTATATCTTTTAGAAAAACAATTTTTACATAGTGTTATATATGTTATATTTTCGATTATAAATAATCAGTAGAAATATGAAAATATTTCATTCATAATGGTATTTTATTTTTAATTTTTAGACCTTAAAAAAGAAAAAATATATATGACACAATAATGAGGCAGTATTTTCCTTATTAATGAATGAATCAAATAATTGATTTCATAAATGTTAAAATAAATATAATTTGAAAGTTTTTATGGCATATATCAATTTTATTATTTAATATGACATTTTAGTATTTCTTAAATGAATTTGGTTTGAATTAATAAAGTGTTTAATACTTTAACAAAAATCAATTATTGAGTGGTGTCAAAATTGACATAAATGAGTTTTTAAAACAAATATTATATTATTAATTTATATTATATTCTTAAAAATATAAGGTTCGGCCTAGAGACTTATATAATGATAGGTGTATCATTAATGTAGTACTTTTGGGTCTCTTGGAGGTATATAGTATGTTTATTAACTATATAATATAAAAATACAAAGTGACATGGTAAGTGTCAAACTAATTAACTAAGAGTTAAAACTAAAAGATAACGTTAATATAAAGACCCAAACCTGTCTAAATTATATTGGTTGAATTTTTTTCGACCCAAACCCACCGTAACCTTTAAATAATCCACTTTTGAGCCACTATAAACCAAATATTAATTTATTATAAAATAATATTTCTAGATTTTTCTAAGGTGCCCCCCGTTATAAAAGGACACCACTTATAACCAATTCCTCACACCTTCAAATCCTTTTGTTTCGGCCAACCCCTGACAAAATACTCTCTCAACTTCCCTCACTTCAATATAGAGGCCTTAGTTTGATTATAAAGCCAACCTAAGGAGCCCTTTTGATCAAATCAAAAGGAAGAACCCGAAGAAGAGGTAACATCTTCACCACCCTCTTTAAAGTTCCTTTCTTCTTCAACTTATTCTTTCCTAGTTATTTATATTCTAAAATAATAACTCCAGTATATTCTATATATTGTAATGTTATTATAATTATGGAACACAAAAATTCATTATTTTATCCATCCCTTGAATGACATGTCACTATACGTGCGTACGTACGACCTACCGTCTCCACGTTGTGGTGTAATTGTTATTCAACATATTATTATATGGATGGGTATAATAATGATGTATAATTCATTTAAATAAAAAATATAACCTGATAATGATTCTCAGTATATGATATACCATCCAATTATATTTTATTTTAATATCAGAAGAATGATATCGTCGCTCGTGCGTACGTACGGACTACCGTCTCCACGAACGCGTTGGGATTCATTCCCCATCATATCCATTTGAGTCTAATTTTCAATTAATGATTAAAAATAATTTTTAAGGACTTTATATCATTATGGATATGAATAATATACAACCTATCCATATCAAACATGGATTACGTAACAAAACAGACAAAGGAAAACAAATCCATTAACACCCGAAACGACAATAATACTAAGATGTTATTAACAAATCAATGTTAAAAGATCATATATGATATCATATTAATGTATATGATTCTTGTATAATTTAATAAAAATTATTTCACCATTATACACGATGTTATCCTACCCTCAACCAAGGAAAAGTACAATTTAAGGGTTTATTTCACAATCTCTTCATTACTCGAGGTTCTTTATACGTAATTATCTACTGGGACCTCTTTATCATCCACATCCATGTTTCTTAAAAATTTATTTCAAAACATTCTTAATATTTTTCAGAATATGGGTTAAATTCATCTATACTGTTGTTTGACTTTTTATAAGAAGTTTATAGAGGAATATTTCCATTGTTTTCCAAGCAAGGCCTTTTTTAACCTTTTCGATAGAATTAAGGTAAGAATGTATTTTTTTAACTTATACGGTGTATGCGGCTATTTTACACCGTTATAAAATCTTCAAAGCTTCCCTTACAAAATTATAAGAATATTTTCAAATTAAATGTTTTATTTTATAATTATGTGACTTTTAAATAATTAAAAAAAGAGATATTTCACTCAAGTAGTTTTGATTTCATCTATGTCAACATCCTTTGATGGATTTTAAGCTTATTTGAAGTTGATTTAATATAAAAAACATCCATTGAAGGGTTTTTGATATTTTTGACTGTGGATGTGTTATTTTTATACCATTCATGGTTTATAGAGAAAGTATTGACATTTCTTATTCTAGTTTTAATACGAATGTTTATGTTATGTTTCAACCTATTCATATGAGGAATGCATTGGACTTAATAAGTGACGGGTGGAGCCCGCAATAGCTCATCGAATCATAGGTAGGTCTCATGAGACAAATTAGTGTCTTGGTACGTGGCCTTGAAAAAATATTATTTGTAGTCTTGGTACGAGGCCTTGGCTTCGTGGTTATGATAGTTTGGCATTATGCATTCCATCATTATGAAATTGGTTATTGATATTTCATGTGATTATACGACTAGTAGAATATCCATGTGAATAAGTATATTGAATTATTTAATTTTATCTATGCCATATTATGCTGAATTTGAAGTTTAAAAGGCTTCTTTTTTAGCAATACATTGCCTTAAATGTTTATGCTTATTTATGAATTTTTCCGCTATATTGTTATCCTTACTGGGAATCTGAGCTCACCCCTTTCAATGTTTTATTTTTCCCAGGATGTGAAGAAGTAATTTATGAATGACCTGCAGGGATAATATGAGGAGATATGAAGACAAGATGTTGTAGTAGTAGTTTTCATTTTTATGATGTAATGTATATTTTATGAATGTATCTAGTGTTTCCAAGGCTACTAAACTAATCGGTCTTTCTAGATTTGATCTTTCATGTGATCATGACAATTTTATGTACTAATGCACCGACTCTGGGTAACTGGGGTCGGGGAATTACAGTGGTTTACCAATTTTAAAATCATCTGTAGTGTAGAACATGGTAATCATAGTACAAGTGGATCAGAAATGTGGTGTGAGCGCACTTCATGAGTTTGAGAGATAGATACTCCTCAGGTTCTAAGGTGATCTAAACTCATAAGAATCTAAGGATTTTCATGAGGTAGTGAATGTGTTTTCCATCTAGTCAGGGCTCCATTAGATCAGATGGTGGTCCTAGAAGTGAGTCTACTATGTGGATCATTTGGGTGATGGAGATGTTTGGATGACCTTATCTTATGATGAGGTGAATTTTGCGTGGATAGAGATTGAGAACATTTCCTTAATGATGGGTTCTTCCCATAAAAGCTATGTGATATGTGTTCTCAAGAGCTACAACACCTTTTCTAGGAATACATGTCGGTAGATGAGTATTATTTGAGGCATACTAACTATTCTAGGTACTTGATGAATATGATACGACAAGTGATTCATGTATCAGACCTCTGAGAAATATGTTTTTAGGGATATTTGAGCCTGCACTATTCCTCTATGATTTCCTACATATGATAGGGTACAAGAGAGAACCATTATAGTTGAAAGTCCTTTGACTGAGCAGATATAACCAGTTCATGTCATCAGTGGGAAAGTAAGAATATGACGTCAGTCATAGACACTTGGACATGCGAGACGTCCAGAGAATAGGTCCCAAGATCGGGGATCTAAAGGTCATGGTTCATAGGGTGAGTCTAGTAATCCTTGAAATATGTATTGTTTTTCAAAAGACAGCAGGGGACGACTCACTGAGATTTTCCAGCCATTCATGGTCATACTGAAATGATTTATGGGCCACCTATGTATATACCTTGACAGTAATAGATTAATCTCTAGGGAGGTCTATGTGGTAGTGGATGAAGGAGAGTAGTAGGATGTGGGATACATGTCGACATGTTACAACCACCACACCAATGTGGTCCACAATAGACTCATGGAGCTAGAGGGTAGGATAAGGGGGTAGCGATATGCGGACATTTTTTATGTCCCCAATGGTCTAGAAATTATTTTATGTATGGTCAATTTCTACCCTTAGCATCCATATTAGTGGACACATGTGATAATAATTTCGTTTTATCACGAATCTTGTTCAAGACCAAGAGTTTCGGATTAAACCGTTGACATGAACCTTACTTATGGAAATACCTATGGGTGGAGACTCCATAATCACACTTATGATGATGTTGTGATATAACCCTTGAGGTGATAGTTTTAGTTGGAACATCTTTGTGGAATTGTCAAGGCCATATGACGTTAGTTTGGTTATGGACTGGTCATCCACAGTTCATGCTCAGATTGACTGTTTCATATAAAAGGATGTGGTATGTCCATAGCATTAGAATGGGTTTTTCATTTGGTAGAGAAAAATAAAACCCAAGAAGCACGAGATAAACCCATTCATGTGATGATACAACTGATAACTCTTGTGTTGGAAAACCTTACCAACATGCCGGTTGATGTTTTTGGTTTTCAGTTCCGAGTAGTAGTGTTAGAGTATGAGGTTTCCTTTCCAGAAGTTGTTTCCAGGATTACCTTTGCATAGAGTGATAGAGTTATTCATTATTCTACACCCACAAGGTGAACCGATATCATCATGAGTATATCATATGGCTTTCATAGAGCTTCGTTAGATGATGGTGTAGGTGGAAGATGTGTAGAGGAAGGTCTTACTAAGACCCAGTATGTGAGGATATGTGTGGCCTTCCGATGCCAGAACGAGGTGACCATGAAGAAAAATTATCCTCTACTGAGGATTGACGAAAACTTCTACCAGGTGAAAGGAGTGAGATGGTTGTCAAAGATAGACCTCAGATCAGGCTTCCACAACCTTCGAGTAAGGGATGAGGACATCTCGAAGAAGGCTTTGAAATGTCATTACATAATTCTATCAAAGTGTGTGTTCTAGATACAAAATATCCACTTCCTAATAACTTTCATGTCATTTTCTGGGGTTACAGTTGTTCCAGTGAAGATCGAGGTTGTTATTTCATGGGTGATACCCAAGAGCATTACCGAGTTGTTGGGTTTCCATGGGTTTTTTGGGTACTATCAGTGGTTTTACCCAACTTATCCTGGATACCATCACCAATGAAGTCATTGATGAAGAACGTAAAACCCTTCATGTAGACAAGAAGATTCCATATGAGGTTCCAGTAGCTGAGGTAGAGCATGATGAGTGATCTTATATTTGGGCTGACAGA
Source organism: Viscum album (assembly GCA_963277665.1). NCBI lineage: Eukaryota > Viridiplantae > Streptophyta > Magnoliopsida > Santalales > Viscaceae > Viscum > Viscum album. Next base: position 1,895,155,628 of record OY728164.1, read on the forward strand.
GGTGGGCACCGACTACGCGGTATTTTGTAACGCATAAAAACATGATTTTTTGTGACCTAATGAAGGGGAAAGTGGTGAAAGATTATGGATGAAAAAATTGAGATCACATGAGTAGAAATATTAGACATGTGATGGTGAGTTGGAAGCAGTAGTATTCACAATTACAATTTCAAGACACTACCGCAAGGGATAAAGTTTTACCATCTACTCTTACCGCAATAGCCACATGTATATATTCTCTTATAAGTATTTGGACTGGAGACAAGGATGATGGATGGAGTTCCTCCAGGAATATGACTTTGATGTGTTCTATACTCCTAGTAACGGGAACATGGTAACAAATGACCTCGATAAGAGATCCGGTTCGTAGTTTTTGAATGATGAAACAGAACAGTTGTCTCATTACTTATATCCTTTGTGTATGGGGATGAAACAGCATATCTCCAGCCATTTCATATTACTAGTCCACTCTTGAGTGATTCAAGGAGGCACAACTCGGTGAAAATGTCATTGAGTCTGAACATTCTTATTTTTTATAGGGAATAACCAAGATGGAGAATAAGAAGAAGGGTAGAAAATTGTTCTTTTCAGAAGATGCACAATTGTAGCAGTGGCTCCAAGAGTTGCATGATGCATCAGGATATTTTTGTGGGTGTCAAGGAGGAAATTTGGGATGATGAAATGGTTTGAATTTGGGATTTCCTATTGAGATAAAAATTTGAACACATGTATGATTATGTTTCATGGGTTGTCCTTTCACTTTTTGGGGGTGCTGTGAAGGATGTAGGAAGGGATATCGATGGAATTAATGATGGGTATATCTCATGTGTCCATGAGACATGATACCATCTGGGTGTTCATTGATCAACACACTGAGTAAATGTTGGGCAAAAATCCCTCAAGGTATCATTGAATCATTTTTGAGTTGATTGTGTTTGTTGACAAGGTGGACATCTGAGTAGTGATTGTTGACAAAGAAAAACAATGACATACAAATTTCTTGACAAAGAAGATTTCATGGTGGAATGTCGAGTTCAAGATCTGAGGTCAACGATCCATGTTTGAATCAAGAATGTCGATAAAAGTAATGGATGATCTGGAGGCGGTACAAAAGAACAGATACAAGGTGGCACCGTTTTCCAGTGTTTGCCAAATTTTAGGGCCTGAAAATCAGCAAATGAAGAAAAGTGTTTTTGGCAAAAGGACTTGCGCGCCGAAACTGGGTCACGCAGGTGTCTTGCACGCCATCGCGTAGGGTGGTCAGATTGCCTATAAATACTAGACCACCCCTCCTCATTTTTAATGGAGTTCAACACTTTGAGATATCAGAGCTCCCGTCGCGCAGGTTTGGTGGTCGCGCAAGTGGTGAGTGTGGGTCGCGCAGGTGAATTTGTGCGCCGATAGTTGAAGTTGTGTGCCGGTGTTAGAAGTTGCGCGCCGGTTGGCAGTTGCGCACCAATATTGGTTTGGGCGTAAAAGGAAGAGAGTCGCGTAAGTTTGGAGTTGAGGAAGCTTGAGTCGCGCAAGTGTTTGAGGAGGACTTGCGCGCCCGTTGTGACTTGCGTGCCGAAACTTGCGCGCCAAGATTGACTTGAGCGCCATGTAAGGAATTGTTCCAGCGGTGCTTCTCGGACTGCGTGGAAGCTGGTACGTTGCCCGATACCTTCGGTGCAAAGAGATATGCATCTACGGGTGAAAGTTGTACTTCAACAGAGAATCTACACACAGAGGAAGATGCATTCATTCTGGAAAATGAAGAGACCTACAAGTCTATAAACTGTGAGTGGATTCCTTCCAAGAGGAGTGAGCTTGGGAAGAGGAATAAGGTGATCCTCTCCACCGGCAGTGAGCCAGAGAGAGCGAGAAACAGGGAGTGACCCTTGAGAAAGCAGTGAGCTGAACCTAAACTTGTAAAGGCAGTGAGCCTGGGCTTAGAAGTGATCTAGCCCGAACCTTGTAATCCACAGCTAGTGAAGATTAGTGGAATTTGGTACGACCGGAAACTTTTTGGCGTATGCTCCTTGGACATAGCCCTTTGCGGTGAACCAAGTCAAATTGATGTGTCCTGTGCATACTTCGCTTTCTATTTACTTTGTGCAATAGGAAAAAGAGAGAAGAGAGTTTTGCTCAACAGTGAAACAAGATCAGAACGAACATTAATTTTAAATTAGTCATACCCTGATTCACCCCCCCTCTCAGGGTATTCAGCCTTGTGGACCTAACAATTAGTATCAGAGGGAAAGGTTGAAAGTTGTTCTTCTCTCAATGGAGGTCACCAATCATAAAGGGATTCCGATCTTCGACGGATATAATTTTCAGATATGGAAGAATCAGATGCAACACTATTTCCGATCATTGGGAATGCATGTGTTTTCAGCAGCTATGCATGGTATCACCGCTGATATTAATAGTGGTTCTTTATCAGAAGCTGAGCATAGAGAGTTGGATGCTGATTCCAATGCAATCAATGCCTTAGGGGGAGCCCTTTCCAATCCCATCTACATGAAGGTGATGTCATGGAAAACGTCACATGCCATCTGTGAAGAGCTTTTGAATATATATGAATGGGACACAAAAGTCAGAGAGGCAAAGCTGCAGGTGTTGTGGAACAAATATGAAGATCTGAAAATGAACCCGAATGAGTCTGTTGATGCATACTTTGACAAGGTAAACATTGTTGTGGAAGCTATGCGAGGTCTTGGATAAGTCATTGAAGACATAAAGATTGTAAAGCGCATCTTGAGGAAACTTCCACCTTGGTTCAATCTGAAAGTTTCAGTACTAGAAGATAAAGATCCAAAAAAGTCGACATTGGACAATTTGCACAGTACCTTGGTTGCATATGAAATGAGGAACGATGATAATGAGGCTGTGGAAAAGGGGAAGTCTAAAGAGGTGGAATTTAAGGCCATGAAGAAGCTCACCATTGAAGATTCTAATGAAGAAGAAGAGACAGATGAGGTAATGTCATTCCTTTCATCAAATCTACAAAGAGGAAGAGGAAAGTTTAAAGGTAAACTTCCACTAGCATGCTTTAGATGTGGAAAGGTTGGTCATCTTGCGACAAGATGCCCCAAGAGGTTTCAAGATGATGATGATGATGATGACGTTGAAATTCCCAAGATAAAGAATTCAGCTTTTGTGAAAGGGAAGAAGTAATTCAAGAGAAATTTCTTCAAGAAAAAGAATCTTCTTTCAGAAGAAGTTGAAAGCTCAGATGAGTCTGAGGATGAAGAAGTTGAGGAAATAGAAAATTGCAGAGATCATGGGGTAAATGCCTTGGTGGCAATTGTTGGTAGTTCTCAAAAGGAAGAAGAATCTGATGCTAAAAAGAAGAAGAAATTGAAGGGAGAGTTGATATGGAAGCTGAATTGGAAGCGGCTCTTGAGGAGATAGATGTTTGGAGATCCAAAACGAAGAAAACCAATAAATTGGTTCGTGATGCCAAACTATATATGCAACAACAGGATGAAGAAAAGCTTGAGCTGTTAGATGAAATTGAAAGACTAAAATCCCCAACACCAGAGAGCTTAGAAAATATTGTTGAGTATAAGCCTAAAATTGAGGAACAAAAGAAGGAAATTGATTGTTTGACTAACACAGGAAATGATCAGGTTAGACGTATCAAAGAGCTTGAAGAAGAAGTGGTCAGTCTGCGACAAAAACTTAAGGATCAAGATAAACTCTTGACCCCCAATGTGATATCCGAAAAGCAGGCTATTCAGAAGACAGAGAAGATGAAGGTGGAGCCTAGCAGTTCAGTAGGGAAGAAGCAGCAATTGAGCTCAGATGTTAAGGTCATTTCTGGGCTTAGTCAAGAACAAAAATTTGCGACAATTGCAGTCAAACCGCAAGCACTCATCCTGAAAGTGAAGGTTAGTTTAGGCACAAAACAGAATCAGAATATTCAGAGATCTCAAAGGGAAAATCGTAGTGCTGAAATATCACGAGGGAATTCATCTTATATCAGGTGTTATTGGTTTGGGAAAATGGGACATTCACAATATGTGTGTTCCATAGCCAAGAGATATAGAAGGGAACATGAACAGAGATGGCAGCCAAACAGAGAACGGTTTTCCAGAACACATTTTGAAGGACACTGTTTTTGGTGCGGAGGATTTGGACACATGGCTAGGTATTGCACTACAACCATTCAGAGGAATGTGTCAAAGCAGAATCAAAATGTTCTCAAGTAGCAGATCAATAAACCAACAAGTGAGTTAAAAGTTCAGAACAGATTTGCAGCTCTACAAGATGAGGTTGGTCCATCATACTCTGAGAAAGAATAGAAGTCTCAATCCATGCCGAGTGTGAAAGAAAAAGTATGGACCAAGAAGAAGAAAAATGAGAAGGGTGTAGTGGCAGAGATTGCCCTTAAAGCATCAGATCGATCTGTTGTTTGGATCGTTGATAGGGGTTGCACATCCCACATGACGGGTAATAAGGATCTTGTTACAGGCATCAAATATGACAAAGAAGGAGTTATCAAATTTGGAAATGATGAAGGCCTGAAGATTGTTGGCTCAGGGAAAGCCAAGTTTGGGGGCAATGAGATGAGACGTGATGATGTCTTGGTAGTAGAGGGTCTCAGTCATAACTTACTCAGTGTCAGTCAACTATGTGACTCCGGGCACTCTATCCAATTTACCATGAATATGTGTGTTGTGAAAGGAAAAGATGGAGCAGCTGTTCTGCAGGGAAAAAGGACAAAGGGAAATCTCTACCTTGTAGGTGGGGAAGAAGGTACTTGTCTTTTATCCAGAGAGAAGGAAAACCAATTGTGGCATAAGCGACTTGGTCATCTATGCCAACCATCTAAGGAGGATCTCGTAAAATGTGATGCTGCTAGAGACCTTCCCAAACTATCACGTGATCGCACTCATACGTGTGATGCTTGCCAATAAGGGAAGATCATCAGAAATACATACAGGCCAAAGGAACAGAAATCAACTAGAGTTCTCGAATTGGTTCATGCTGATGTATGTGGACCTATTTCACCAATAGCTATAAATGGGAAAAGGTACTATCTTCTTTTCATTGATGATTATAGAAGAATGGCCTGGGTATTCATCATTACCCATAAGACAGAGGTGTTCAGTTGTATAAAGCAGTATAGGAGGGAATCAGAAAAGATGCCTGGGCCGAAAATCCTGAAATTTCGTACTGATAACGGTACAGAATTTACAAACAGTCAGGTTGAAAACTATCTTGAGAAGCATGGGATAAGGCATCAAGTATCATCAGTAAGAACTCCCTAACAGAATGGAGTGGTTGAAATAAGAAATCAAATCATCAACAACATGGCCAGAACAATGCTTATTGATAAGGACCTACCAGAGAAATTTTGGAAGGAAGCAGTTTTAACATCGGTCTATGTTTCAAACGGGTCTCTATTGTGTCCGAAGCAAGGGAAGACTCCGTATGAACTATGGTACGGAAAGAAGCCAACGTTGAAATACTTTCGAATCTTTGGAAGTAAGTGTTTCAATATCAACAAAGAAAATCATAGGAAATTTGAGGCACGAGGAGATGAAGGGATATTCCTTGGCTACTCAGGGAAAAGCAAAGCATATAAATGCTTCAACAAGAGGCTAGGAAAAATTGTTGAGAGAAATGCTGTCACTATAGTTGAAAATGAACAGAATACTCAACGATCCAGTGAAAAGTTCTTGGATGAAAGTGATGATGAAGAAAGCAACACAGGGGGAGAAGAAGTTGCAGAGGCTGACTCAGAAGAAGATACTGATGATGAACAAGAAAGTGTCAAGTCTATATCTACAAGGAAGCCAAAGAGTCGAGCTGAAATTGATAGGCAGAATATCATTGGTGATCAGACAACACCAGTTCAGACTCGAAGAATGAAGTCATTACAGCAGACATCGTTTTTATCTCAGGTGGATCCGAAATGTTTTTCCGATGCAGCTGAAGATGAAAATTAGGTCAAGCTATGAATGAAGAGCTTGATCAGATTGAGAAAAACCAGACGTGGGAGATTGTTTCGAGACCACCAGAAAAAAATGTCATTGGGACTAAATGGGTCTATCGCAACAAGATGAATAAAGATGCAACTGTGATTCGAAAAAAAGCATGACTAGTGTGCAAGGGGTACTCCCAGATCGAAGGAATAGATGTTGATGAGACATTTTCACCAGTTGCAAGGCTGGAGACTATCAGATTATTCTTGGCCATAGCAGTGCAAAGAAAGTTTAAAGTGTTCCAGATGGATGTCAAATCCGCGTTCTTGAATGGGGTTCTGGAAGAAGAGGTTTACATTGAGCAGCTAGATGGTTTTCTTATTCATGAGGATGAGAACAAAGTTTTCATGCTGAAGAAGGCATTGTATGGGATGAAACAAGCACCACGAGCATGGTACCCAAGGCTTGATCAGTATTTGAAGAAGCTTGGTTTTCAGCATGGAGGAGTTGATTACAATCTCTATTTTAGAAATGAAATTAATCAATGGATGATGGTGCTGGTCTATGTTGATGAAATAATATTCGGCGGATCAGATGAAGCTCAATGCAGACAGTTCTCCGAATTCATGAAAAATGAGTTTGAAATGTCAATGATTAGAGAGATAACATGTTTCCTTGGTTTACAGGTGACACATGGAAGTAATGGAACTTTTATTTCTCAATCCAAATATTCCAAGGAGGTTCTAAGAAAGTTTGGAATGGATAATTCCAAGGAGATGAAGACTCTGGTTGCTACCCGGATGAGATTATCAAAAGATGAGGATGGCAAGGCAGTTAATAATACAGAATATAGGAAAATTATCCAAAGTCTGTTGTACTTGACCGCAACAAGGCCTGATATTGTTTTCGCCACATGCCAAGCAGGGTGATATCAAAGTAGTCCCAAGTTAAGTCACATGCTTGCAGTGAAAAGAATATTTCGGTATATCAAGGGCACAGTGGACTTCGGGCTGACATATAACGACAAGTCTCAGACAGAATTATTGGGATACACTGATGCAGACTGGGCCAGTTCAGCAGATGACAGAAAATCAACATCTGGAGGTGCATTTTATCTTGGCAGACTATGTATTGCTTTATTGAGAAAGAAGTAGGATTGCATTTCATTAAGCACCGCAGAAGCTGAGTATATTGCAGCCACTCAAGCATGCACACAGTTATTGTGGATGAAGCAGCAGCTTGAAGATATGGGAGTTGAAGTGAAGTCTCCGATCAGAATCCAGTGTGAAAACTCAAGTGCTATAAATCTTAGCAAAAATCATGTCCATCATTCCAGGACAAAGCACATTGAGATCAAGTATCATTTCATCAAGGAGAAGGTTGAGAAGGGCATTGTGAAGTTGGAGTATGTGCCTACAAAGCTACAGGTTGCAGACATTCTGACAAAGGCCTTACCCAAGGAAGCTTTTGAGAGGCATCGACTGGCTCTGGGAGTTCAGTCGATTCCCCGCACTTGAAATAGTGTGGATGAGGGACTCCCCCCCCCCCTCCCCGAGGTATGATGTCTTTTTCCCTAATGTTATGATTTGTGTTCTCTACTCTGTTACAGACTACAATGGAGTGACCTTTGGGTTCGTTGACAAAGGGGGAGAAAAGTGTTTGTTAAAGGTGGAGAAAATAGTGATTGTTCAAGGGGCAGACAATGCAGAGATTTGATAAATCATAATTGATACGGGGATAAGCTGACAGGTGGAGCAGCCAGAAAGGGGGAGCAATGAGAAAGGGGGAGTGTATTAAATCTGACGATGCTAGAAGTGATCGATCAAAGAATAGACATCACGACAGCTGAGGATTGTGATAAAAGAAGAAGAGTGGTGTTGGAAAGTGGTAAGACTATTTCCAAACCAAACATTGGTCTTCCAACAAATCCATCAACTATTGGTATCAGTTTAGTAAAAATTGGTATAAGTTTGGTGTTAACAGTGGATTTCATAGATAAAGTGATTCATTGATGAACTTTTCATTTACTCTTGTTTCTCACGCCGAGCATTGCTCATGTGGGATTAGAGTATGTGTTGAGTAAATCCTTGATCGCTATCAGAATCACAATGAGGAGAATAGAGGCTGAAGAATCAACGACGTATCTTTGTTTTGGAAGATTTGTCAACAAACCCAAAGGGGGATATTGTTGGGAAAAATCCCTCAAGGTATCATTGAAGGATTTTTGAGGTGATTGTGTTTGTTAACAAGGTGGACATCTGAGTAGTGATTGTTGACAAAGCAAAACAATGACATACAAATTTGTTGACAAAGACGATTTCATGGTGGAATGTCGAGTTCAAGAGATGAGTTCAAAGATCCATGTTTGATTCAAGAACGTCGATAAAAGTAATGGATGATCTGGAGGCGGTACAGAAGAACAGATACAAGGTGGCGCCGTTTTCCAGTGTTGGCCAAATTTTAGAGCCTGAAATTAGGCAAATGAATAAAAGTGTTTTTGGCAAAAGGACTTGTGCGCCAAGGACTTGGAGTATAGGAAACTTGCGCGGCATATGTTTTTCAAGATCAAAAGATAAAAATATGGCAAGGTAAAGTGGTTCACGCAACTTTGGGAGTTGGTCGCACAAGTGTATAAAATGACAGGGGACTTGCGTGCCGAAACTGGGTCGCGCAGGTGTCTTGCGCGCCGTCGAGCAGGGTGGTCATATTGCCTATAAATACTGGACCAACCTCCTCATTTTTAACAGAGTTCAACACTTTGAGAAATCAGAGCTACTGTCGCAAAGGTGTGGTGGTCGCGCAAGTGGTGAGTGTGGGTCGCGCTGGTGAATTTGCGCGCCGGTAGTTGAAGTTGTGCGCCGGTGTTAGAAGATGCACGCCGGTTGGCAATTGCGCGCCAATATTGGTTTGGGCATAAAAGGAAGAGAGTCGCGCAAGTTTTCAGTTGAGGAATCTTGATTCACGCAAGTGTTTGAGGAGGACTTTCGCGCCTGTTGTGACTTGCGCGCCGATACTTGCACGCCAAGATTGACTTGCGCGCCAAGTAAGAAATTTTTCCAGCAGTGCTTCTCGGACTGCGTGGAAGCTGGTACGTTTCCCGATACCTTCAGTGCAAAGAGATATTCATCTACGGGTGAAAGTTGTACTTCAACAGAGCATCTACACATAGAGGAAGATGAATTAATTCATGCAAATGAAGAGACCTACAGGTCTATAAACTTTGAGTGGATTCCTTCCAAGAGCAGTGAGCTTGGGAAGAGGAAGAAGGTGATCCTCTCCACCGGCAGTGAGCCAGAGAGAGAGAGAAACAGGGAGTGACCCTTGGGAAAGCAATGAGCTGACCCTAAACTTGTAAAGGCAGTGATCCTGGGCTTAGAAGTGATCTAGCCCGAACCTTGTAATCCACAGCTAGTGAAGACTAGTGGAATTTGGTACGACTGGCAACTTTTCGGCGTATGCTCCTTGGACGTAGCCCTTTGCGGTGAACCAAGTAAAATTGTCGTGTCCTGTGCATACTTCGATTTCTATTTACTTTGTGCAATAGGAAAAAGAGAGAAGAGAGTTTTGCTCAACAGCGAAAAAAGATCAGAACGGGCATTAATTTTAAATTAGTCATACCCTGATTCACCCCCCCTCTCAGGGTATTCAGCCTTATGGACCTAACAGTAAACCCACTACCTAATTACTCAGGATCATAGTTTAGTAGGGGGATCAATATGCCTCTATGTGCTGGATATTTGGCTATGGTGAGTAAGATATTTATGATAGGGCGAATTTCATAGAATATCTGGTATAGATTGAGGATCAACAGGATATGATCCTTTGTGGATGGTCAATTCATCTAATGTGCGTTCAATGGTATCATGAGAAATTCTAGTACAGCATATGTGAGAAAGAGGCTCAAATCTGAGTTCAATACCCCCATTTGTTTGTTTAGTCCTTGTTTTGGCCTACAAGGATGTAAATACCTAAAGACTATGGTAATGTATTTTCCTAGAATTCAATTTAATTTTTTAAATAATTTGGGATTATATTCATCGCACGCACTAAGATGGCATGCGATTCTGAGGCCCAGAGTGTCCAGAACGATCCATTTAAAAATTTTAATTTTTCAATAGTTTATGTGAGAATGATTCCAAAAAATGTGGATTAACTATTATATAGGTTCCTAAATCAAAAATATTAGGTCGCTGTTGCATTCAGAGAAGTTGGTTTACCCTTGGTGTGACATAACATTACTTGTCATAGGTCCTCAATGAGAAAATATAATAATGGAAAAACCATAAATAAAATAATTAACTAAAAATATTGTATTTTTCAAATACTTATATCAGACAAATTGTGTCTCATATTGAAAATATGATACCACAAATGATCTTTTATAAGTGTAATATCTTTAGGAAGATCATAACATTAATATGTGTGGTCCAACTATGGAAAATTATTTTTCAACGTCACTATAAATGAAATTATTAAAAAATATTATTTTATTTGTGATAACTCATAAATGGTAACATTGAATGGAAATATGAGAGTACCATTGAGCTCGTAAGGGTGTACATTCCATTGGTGCGACCTAATCTTGACAAGCGCGGTTTTATGGTAAAAGATATTTTTTGTTCATTTTAAGGAAAATAAAATAATCCTATAATATTTTATTTATTATAATTTTTTTTGCTGCAACGCAGTGTAGAGGCAGTTGTATCATTTCATAATTGAAACATTATAATGATGTGATGACTAAGAATAATAGAAACTCTTAAATGTGTTTCCTCCATTAATTTGATTAATAGAGATATAGGATTATGGGAAGACCTGGGAGACAGCTCTGAGGATATAGAGGAATTCCATTGGTGAGCAATGAATGGCGACAAATGAAGAATCGCCAATAACTACAGATCACATATTGAATGTTGAAGAGACAACATATAGTTATATCTTCTAAGGGATCGCCAATATCGATTGACCCCTAACTCCGATCAATACTTTTTCCATTTTGGTGTTTTTTATTTATGATTTGGTTTCCTCATTCTTTTTTCTAAACAACAAACATGGATCAACCCACAAATAGGGTGATCCATGGGTTTTTTGTTCTTGTGTGGTGGGATTTGACTTGTGGAAATATAAGGGAGTGGGATTTATGAGATGTGTAAATACTCATTAGACAATCAGACAATGAGGAATCCATGCCGACACAAACAATTTAAATGATTATTCCTTTGAACATTCCTTTTTCATTCTTATACCTTGCTATTTTTTGTTTGCATCATCGTGTATCATGAATGAGTGGTCATTGTGACTTTAATACATGGTGTAATGAACCGGGATAGAAGATTCAACCCTGTGACGACACTGGGGTGGTGCGACGATGAAGGAATTAGAGAACTGAAGCGACATGGGGCTCCCAGCTCGATGGACGACAATGTTGGCGATGACAACATACAGCAACAGCCACATGAGGAAGGCGTCTCACCACTATGGAGGAGGTCATGACCAGTGGGCCACAGTAGTGTGGGATTACGGTGCCATTGGGGTGTCGTTTCATGCATAGGAAACATTGGTGAAGAGGTGGTGCAGCGTGGTCACACCATAGTGTTGGACGCTATGTCTAGTAGGGGTCACGATGGATTAGGGAGGCAGTGCCGGTCAGGCACTGCGTTAGGTGGAATAACCTGCATTGTGATTTGGACACATTCCACCCTTGAAAAAATATATAGGGAGGTGTTCGGTCATATCCATCCCCGAGGATGATCAAACCAAATGCCTCCATGCATCCATGTTTGACCCAAGTCGGCCCCTCAATGGTTGATGGGCCAGTGGGGGGCTTTTCTTGGAGAAGAGCACGCCAGCCAAAATGTGGGCTGGGATGGATTGGAAACCATTCCAATGGGCTGCCCAGCTATTCCAAACATGTCTGTCTATGTCATAATGTAACAGTTGAGTTATGGGTCGATGGGCAACCCAACGGACTGAACCGATGACCGAACTGTGCCGGGTCCCACAAGGCCCAATCGGCCGGACCATTAGTCAAGGTTAGACTGCATCGACCCAAAATGAATTGGGTTAGGTCAGACTAGCCAAACGGGATCAGATCATGTAGGACACCTGGGCCGGGTTGGTTGTGTCGGCCCGATCAAGTCAGACTGGGCTCAGCGCAGCCGACCCCTGTTTACTAAATCAATAATATGATTCATACATGGTGCCTAATTTACATGCCATCTATTTCATTGGGACTCCTAGGATGAGAAGGTTCATTGGGTATACTCTAAGTGTGTTTTCATGGTAGTTGCGATAAGACTTATGGCTTGAAGAGTAGATTCACTCGGCATCGAGTGCACTAGATTGTGAGAATACTAAGTCTAGACGTCACATAGAGGACATGACGAGTGGGACCTCGAAGGACCAGTATCAGAATGGACATCGGTGATCCAATAGCCGAGTGAACCTCCATTGTACTAGAGCTGAGCGGAACTCAGTGGTCCATTAGCTCAGAAGTCCTCAGTGGTCCAGTAGTCGAGCAGACCTCGGTGGTCCAGGAGTAGAGAAAACATTAGGGGTCCATTAACTGAGCTAACCTCTGTGGTCCAGTATTGGAGAAAACCTTAGTAACTCATCACTAATGAGTCCCTAAATAGTACAAGAGGATTCATCATAAATATTGATAATATTAGCTTCTATACTTTGAGTTATAACAGTTTTGAGTTGCCTTTTCCTTTTAGTGTTCTTTTGAGGTATGTCCATTGTAGTTTGGTGTCCTTATTGGTTAATTAGATAATCAACCCTAAACATGCTTCTCCTACATGTGTTGTGTCTCATTTAGGTGATTGACACATTGACAGTGACATTTTCTGTCTCAGACCAGGTGGTTCTTAGTGAGACTAGATGGATGAGCATAATTCAAAGGCAACATGGAGCTACCCTTCACTTACCCTTCAGGTAGGCTCTCGAGCAGATAGACCATGGAATTTGTACTCTCATTTATGGTTTTGGCCATGTATTCTATCCCCTTTATTCTTTTAGTTTCTATTGTACTCTTAGTTGTTGTCGTATTGATAGTTTTGGTCTACTTTTTGTTTACTTTTCACCATTTTAATATTTTACATGTGTACATGTTTAGATGAAATGCCTTCTCATTTTTGGATATGTCTACTCGGTGCTAGTTGACATCCCCTATCCAAAGAAAGGAAGGGTTCGAGTAGTCATGAAACATGCCCTGGGGGATGGGTCATTATAGACATAAACAATTTCATAAAATTGATACTGTTCTAAATTTAACTTATCGTTATTCTTTTCACGCCATGATGCCAATAATATTTCTCAAATTCAAAACATGTGAATAGATTTATCATGTATTCCATTGAAACTTGTTAATACCATTAATTAAAATATAAATATAAATAAAATTAATGAATATGTATTCCTTAAATATAATATTGGTTATTGGTTATACTATTTAAATCCAAAAATGTTGTAAACTTCATCACTGGGGGACTAAATTTTTTCAGTAAACCTTTGATTAGTTCCATGGTAGTCAATACTATGAAATTTAATGTATCCGAATCAATCATACATTTATTCCAACATCATTATATATGTATTAAAAAAATATTAAGGATTTTTTCAATCATCCATATCTTTTCTAAAATGTTTATCTTTCTACTAAGTAAATTTTCTTGTTGATTTTTACTATTTAACATACTATCACAAATCCTTAATGAAACTATATTACAGTAAAATCCTTGTATATATATATATATCACAGAAATCATATTAAAAAAAACAAATTAACATATTTGTTGAATCCAAACACAAAAATCATTAATAATTCCACTTTGACTATAGTAACCACGTAAGTATTACCATGATCTCTTTTCTTATTCTAATCTATATTTCATTGATGATAGGGATAATCATTTTATTTATGTCCCATATCATTAAAACATTATCATTTAACTTTTTTATTATCTTTCATTCCATTACAATAAATATCCTTGTGACCTTTCTCACCACACTTGTAAAGACATCCATTCCTTATAGGCATGTACCCGAGTGTTTCTTCCCCCAATTATCAAATATGATTAAATCCTTCACTTCATTTTTCCATTTTATTTTATGTTTCTTATCCATTCTATTATTTTATTTCATTCTAATAATGTCATAATACAAAGGAAAATATTTCTCTCTCTTGATATGACATGAAACTATATGTTCATATGATGTGAATGTTTGGGAAACAAATGCCTTTTGGGGAATTGTATTTAACCCATAAATGAAACAACTAATATCTTTTGTCGGGTCACATATGTAGTATTCAGCATGCCAAACTAATCTTGTGGTGTTGGATTAATTTTTATCAAAATCCTCATCATAATTTTATCTCATATTCGAGATTTTTCATCCAATGTCTGCACTTTGTTCACATGGGAAATAATTTTCCAAGAAAGATTCCTTAAAATACTTCAATTCCAAACATGCAATTAATTCCTTCTATTTATTTATTTGAATCAGTTAACACCATTGATCTACCCCTCCTGAGAGTAAATTAACATCAATAAAATCCTTCTTAATTTCATTACATCCAAAATTTAAAATATATTCTGTAAAGATCTTATAAATTTTTAACTACAAATGGATTTTTAGTTCCACTGAATGACGAAGGTTATCTTCTAATAAGGATGAATAACATTGTTCCACCATAATGGGGACTAGAATGATCAATATGGGTAAGGATACTAATTATAACATGAGCCAACTATCCTAGTATAGTGATATGTTTCTCGTCACTATTTGTATCTGCAACTATAACATCACTATCAGGCATAAGATGGAAATGCTTAATAGATTATGTGAATTGATACAGTTCCATTCAATATAGTAGGTTACATTTTTAATAAATTTAGTAAACTATATTTGATCACTTCAATATGTATAAAAATATAATGATATAACTAGTTAATAACACAACCTAAATTGATAATTCATGTTAAAATATTATATAAATAACAAACATGATTTCTGTATGGACATCTCAACTATTAAATCATTCATAATGGTTTTTAAAGAAAATGTGTAAAATCATAAGTATATCCTCTTGGAGTTTCAAACTAGGGGATTAGTAAGGCCCGTTATAATGTATTAGGATACCCCATGTCACGCACGAAACAATATTTTAGAGTTTCTACCCCTAGGTACATATGTTCCAAAACCACTTCCACTGGTATTATTCTAACATGTATGTATTTATGGGAATACACACATAATATCTTACAAAACAAAATTCTAGGATGTGTTAATGTATTTATCGTGAAAGTCATTCTTATGGTCATTTTACCTAATATATATTTTCAAAATATAATTTCCACTTATTTTTATAATGTTTCTTAGATACCAAATGTAATGCCTCAACCTAAGCATCACCGAGATGATGCATTATTTTATCACACAATCATAGATACATGTGTGAAATCCCAATGGACCGATTAGTTTATCAGATTGGGAAAATAGATTACAAATATGAACATTATATTAAAATTCATAACATAAAATACAACATAGATAATTCATTGAGAATTCAATTATAATCATATCTTAACATTAAATATCAATAATAAATCACATACTACCATCTAAGGAAAATAAAATATTTTAAATATTTTCCAATAGAGGCTTAGTAAGGGTAAATAATACATCATAATATATCATAAATAATAATAAATTGTTAAATAAAGGAATAAAATAGAAACACAATCCTTTTAAATTTAATCATATGCATAATATGGAAAGAATAAATCAAAAAATTCCATTTAAACATTTACCTGGATATTCTAACTATTAAATAATTACATTTAATACCAATAAATAATCTCATAATGATGGAATGGACAATTTTGGACATCATAACCAGAAAATCATGTCATTATGCCAAGACCATATATAAATGGGTAACACATTAGTGAAACCTCAAACTCATTTGTCTCATGAGAACTACTGTTTCATTGACGGGCCTTCACTTACCATACCCTACCCATATGGATTACATAAACTAGTCCCTAACCAATTTCATACAATTTCCAATGCATTCCTTATATGAAATTGATGAAACATAACCAACAGAAAAAATAATATTAAAAATAGCATAAATAATGTTAATACAATAACCATAAACCATAAATGGTACCAAAATAGCACATCCAGAGTCAAACATATAATACAACCTTGAATATAAAATTGAATATTGTATCATATAAAATAAACCTCAATTAAACGTAATATCAAATAAATAATGTTGAAATAGTTAAAAATAAACTAATAAAATTATATTAAATTTATTGATAGAAATATACATATTTTATACGTTGAAATCATTTAAATTCCACATAATTTTAAAATAAAGTATTTATATTGAAAATAACATTTATGTATTGTAATATAGGCATTAAATTTTTATGTTTTTGTGATATAATAACATTCTTCTCAAACCACGTAATTTAAAAAAAATCCTTTTGTCAAAAAATACATAATTTACAACATTTGAAAAAAATAGATTCTTTCAAAACCATTATATATAAATGTCACCCTTGGGAAAAATGAAATTTAAAATTTTTAGGAAATTGGTATAAATATATTGGAAAATATTTTTAAGAAACATGTTCATGGATGGTATATATTCCCTCGTTAATACTTATATATATATAATGTTGTATAATAATGAGATTTTAATGTAAAACTTACATAAGGTTTGATTCCTTTCCTACATGTCCAAAATCTCTATACAGTGGTATAAAAAAAATTAACATATAATATAATCATATTAATATTAATGATATTATATATGATTCCTTTATTACTTTATATTACTTTTTTGTTAACAATTTTAGATTAAAGAAAAATTTCTGTTAATAATGAATTTATTTATCGTACATGTTTTGACTTGTTATTTTTGATCCCATTAATTAAATCTAGATTTAGATAAATAAAAAATGTAAGTATTTAATTATATTACATATATATTCAAAATATAAACATTGTATTATATATATATATATGAAATAAAATGCACATATCATCGAGACAATAGGTTGTATACAATCCTGAATGTTGTTTATGTTTCCTTAACATTTTTAATGGAATAAAGTAAATGACATATATATAGATATAGATATATAAATATTTATATTAGTCAAGTATAATTATTATGTTTTTTATTTATAATTTAATAAATTTATAAATATATATAATCAGTCTTGAATGGTTAGCGTGAAAAATGAATCTTATCACATCATGGAGAAGGTTGGTCGTACAAATGCATGAGCGACAATATCATTCCCTCAATGGTTAAATGGTATGGAATTGGATACAATATTAATTATAAATATTAATTATAGTATTGTATTTATAATTTATTTCAATTATATTCATAATTATACCTAGCCAATCAAAGTAGTTATGAAAAATCAATTACACCATAAAATGAATACGGTATGTCTTATGTACGCACACAGAATGTTATCATTTTTTTAAGATGTATAAAAAAGAATATGGTTCTACCATAATCATAATAAAATATTATAATATAGATGAAATAATGGTTATTAATTTATTTTTGATTCAAAACATTTAATCGATGTAGAAGAAGAAATGAAAATGAACTGAATTGGTAAAACAATTACCTCTTCTTTGGAGGATTTACTTTAGTAATCTCAATAAGGACTCTAGAAATAGTATTTTGAAGAAAAGACCTCAATAAGATAACAAATAATGTATATAGGATAATTGGCTAGGTTTTTGTCAAGGCATAATGCTCATGGTTGTTCGAGGAAGTGAGGACGGATGTACCTTTTATAAGAGAAGTAAGGAGAACTCTTGGAATCCTTTTGAATATTAAATTAATATAAATGGATTTTTGATTTCAAATAGCTCATACATGAGTTATTTAAAATAAAATATGATTATCTATCTAATTCCACTCAATTGATTATTTTTATACATGTTTTGGTCAAAAAATTAACTTTATCATTTGGATTTTAACAATTAGATAAAACCCATTAACTAATACCATGACAACTTGTCTTTTTTACACTTTACGGTTAATATATTTTCAATAAAATTACAAATAAACCCCATGTGAATTTTTTCTGACATAATTAATTTTATTATGTTTATTTGTATCAATTTTGACACTGTTTATTATTTTACTTTTTAAAAATATAATAACATTGTGATATATTAAAAATAACACTCCTACTATCTCTATAACATGTCTAAGTTATATATAAAAGAATTGGTTGAAAATAATTATGGTAATTTATTTAAATATTTGTAAAATAATTTACCTGATATTTCCATAAGCTGGACAATTACTGCATTATTATAATGAAACCCCTGAATTATATTATTAAATATATAAATATTAAAAATAAATAATAATGAAAAAAATAAATTTATTATACTTTAAATTTCTATTTATAGTAGTATTTATCTTTTTTACAACAATATATTAAAAATGATTAATTATTTTAATTTTGAGTTTGACATTTTTCACTTATCATAAAATAAAATAAAATGAAAGTATTACACTTACCCAAGTGGAATAAAACGATCTTAATTGTCTACTATGGTTGATTTTCGTATATACCCACTTATACAATGAAATTAGGACGATTTTTATGGTAATATTATAATAATATTATATTATTTTTTCCTTCAATTACCTGATTTACCCTTAATCATGGTAAATACATATAATATTATTAAATATACTATTTGAAAAAAAAATTATGTTCATCCAATTACACTATAAATGTCATATTGATTACAATTGTTCATATACATTTTTTCAATTTCGACTCACATATGTAGATAAATATGATTAATGATAATTTGGCACGAAGGTGGGTGAAATAGACATTTAAATGTTCAATATGTTTTTATGTATAATTTTATTATTAAATTATTCCAATTTCCTAGATCATATTAATATATTTATTATTTTTTTTATTTTGAATTTATGAATCAATTTAATTTATAATAATTATTTAAACAAAAAAGTCATTTTCAACTACAGTGCAATATTTTTCACTATTCATCAAATCATGAAACATTCCATAAAATTACCAAAAATTTACCCTCTTCATTTTTTTATATTCTTAATTAAAAAATGAAGTATATTTTGAAAAATAATATTTATAAATTTCATAATGTTGTTAATAATAATCATTACCACTTTTTAAATGGATAGTTTGATAGATGATGTTGTGCTTGAACATAACATTGTGTGCAACACAAGATATTGAATATATTATATCTATTTTAATTAGAATAATATTTTAAATTCATGGGTTTTTATTGAATTCCATATAATTTTTTTAGGAGTGGGTGCTCGAGAAGTCTTTGAGAGTGATCTACTACTTTTCGAATGCATCCTTATGTAATTCCAATTTTAAAATATATATAACCTAATATTATGTATGAAAATAATCCGTCATCACACACACCTGCTTCACATTATACTTGATTAAATGATATATTATATCAATGTTCTTCATAATTGATCATAATATATATTTTTGCAAAGATGTATAACAACTGGTATATAATAATTTATTATGATTAGATAATTCAATTCAACTACCATATCATCATTTTTTGTCATATAAATTAAATATTTTTTATTTTTAGTACACTAAAAATATTCATCCTATATAGTGCATAGGGAAAGAAAATGTTCTTTCATAATTGAACATGAAATACATAGCATTCTGATATAGAATATACCACCAAACATTGAATTACCATCATCTACTAAAACAGTCTACTTCACATCTGTATAACTCAATAACTATTTTAGTAATATTTCATTGTATAGAAATAGAAAATATATCATTCCCATTGAATATAAATTTATTAATTTCACAAAAAAAATAATTTTATTTCATTGGTATTACATTGATAAATCATCTAAAAATAATGTGAATAATACAATATTGGGTAATGTTTTTAATAGGTAAAATATACTCATAATGATATTCCATAATTTTCTGACATTGAAAACTTTAAATTAATCATCACATGATAGATTCATCTAGAAAACTGTCGACATTTTCATACCCTTGGAATATCTATTACATTTCTTCTTAGGAACACTTATAATATTTCTATTGCGAATAAAATTTGAAAAACCTCCTAGGAATTAAATAAAAATGAATGAAAAAATTTCATATCATGAATAATTTAAATTTTAAACCCATATTTCTTGAATATGAAAAAAATTCAAAATACTTAATTCGATCCACTAATTAATACATCATATACCGACACCAGTACCATCATACATTGGTTACTCGCATTATCAATATTGATATTTTAATAAATTCCACCAAGATGGAAAACATGATTTTTCAAATACTTATAAATTAAAGATTACCATAATATTGATTCATATTCCAATCCACTCATCACCATATTCAAAAAATAAAATTTTTATTATACTTATTAGTGTGAAAACAAAATGGTTCATCATTATAAACATCTTTTTACAAATTACCATTTAGAAAAACCGACTTATCATCCATCTAGAAACAATGAATATATTTTTTAATCCTATAGAATAAATAATTAAATTTTATATGTTTATAAAAGAGGTGAAAAACATCAATATATATTGATACCTATATATGTGATTATCCATTACAAACATGTCATGAATTGTTTCAACTCACATTAAGGCATTCTTTCATATTTTTTTGGAAGACCAATTTTGAACCAATGAAAATTTTGTCTATCACCTTTGAAACAACCTCTAATGTTATATTATTTTATATTTCAAAAAACTCATTAATTAGTTCTTGAACCAAATTTTCAATTTGTCAATTTTTTTAAATAATATCATATCCACATGTTACAGAAAATTTTAATTTTGTAAAGATTTCATTCTCATCATTTTCACTATTGTTTACTAGTCACAAATAATATTTATCTTATAAATTATATCCTCCTCATTAGTTTCATTTAATTATTATATATTACATCATATTTCTTCTCAACAATGTCTTGTTTGTAAACTTCTTTTAAAAACATTCACAACCTCTATGCTTCTCAACTCTTTATCACTATATTTCTAATTTTTTTCACTAATTTTTTGATGAGTATACATATTTTACACTATATAACCCTCATTTATCTCCAAACAATTTTACAAACACATATTAAAACCTTTAAATTTTTTCTTTTCTCCCAAGGATCCATTTAATTACACATTATCTCCATTGTATTCAAATGTGTTATGTTTCTCATACTTTTGAATGAAAAAAAAATCTTCTATAGAATTATATATACATTTAAAATAGCTTCATTTCATACCACATTTCATATATATTTTTCTATTTTGTCACACATATGAATGACGTTTTAGAAATGATCACTAATTTCAAAAATGCTTCATTACGAAGTACTTATAGTATTTCATTATCAACTTGATTTTTCTATTGTTTTTACATTAGTATATATAAAATAATCCACTCCATTTTTATATGTAGTTTTACCTATTTAGACATAGTTTCTTATCCAATTCTTCTCATGAAATTTTCTGATCATTTAATATTTAAAATCAGTACCATTATTGTTCCCAAAAATTTTCATTTTATTGCAATCATCCTTTTATCATCTCACTAATATTGTGTAATGAAACACAAATCTTTTGAGTTATGGGTGATGAAATGTATCATTCATGTTCTACTATTTTTTAGTTATCATTATATTATTATATTCTTGATCAACACACAGATTATCAATGAAATATTTATGTGGTGTCTATATATATTGACATTAATTTCAATAATTTTGTTGAACACCATACACTAAATTTCCATTTTTTATCACTTGTGTGTACTTAATTCTGATTTCAAACCAATGATCAAGTGTATATCCTCATATTTTAGTTTTAATCTTAGTATGAAAATATAATACTGGTTTTCTTTGATATATTAGACTGAAATAATCACTATTTTTTTCAAACCAATGAAAACATATGTTTGTTTATGAACATGGAGATATAACATAAGGACATTTTCTGAAATTTGATGCTTTTTATATTTTAGATTTTCATTTTTTTCATTTTTCATACACTTATCCATATAAATTTTTTTATTCAATTTTCATCTTCATCATCTATATCATTATATTTCTATTTATTTCCACTCCAATGTTCAATCTCCTTAAGAGGTGATTGTGATTGAACAAGGTTATCAAATCTATTGTCCAATTCTCTTTCAAAAACTTATCTTTCTTCTTTTGTTTGGGAATTTCCTATAAATACAACCATATAATTTTCTCTATGATGTTTTTAGTCTATAATTTTATGAAGTTAAATTCGTTATGAACAATTAATTTCATGTACATTTAGGTTCCTTTTAATAAGGAAATTTACCTTACTGAAATTTCTTACAGTTAAAATTGGTTGAAGGCTTATTCATGGGGAATTATTCAATATCATTAACATTATAATTAATTATTCTGGAAACCTTAATATATGATTCCCAACCCTTCCTAATTAATATAATTCATGTTTATGTTTTACATGATAATTTTATCTTCCCCATTGTAAATGTTACTAGAGAAACGACATCAAATCATAAAAATTCCTTTGTTCATGTCATTGTCATATCGTATTCTTCTTCACATCCTCAAATAGAACATTTATATGATTATGTTATTTCATAACCTCGTTATAAATTTTTCCAACTCATATATAATAAAAGTAATATGTGAGATATCTAATCCAACTCCATTGTATCTTTTCATCTATTATAGCAACACTTGGATTTATCAATGGAATATTTTTTCTCAATAAATCATTTACGTTCTTCGTAACCTCAAAGAATTAACTGATACCATGTTTATCCTCCTAGATAACATTCACAGAAAACAAAAAATGCATTTACATTCTCATTAGGGAGAATATCCTGGCCCTCAATGTTGATCAACTAACCCAAATATCTAGTTTCTTTGAATTTTGAATCATATTCAAAGATATTGAAAATCATTTCATAAATGGAATATGATGACATAGACAACATAAACAGTGTATAAGTTATTGTACATAATAATCCCCCAAAATCATTTATTCTATAGGAAACAACATTCAATTCTCTCTGGTATATTAGATATTGCCTCACTATCCAAGCATGTGTAAATACCATGTATTATAATAATAAAAACTCACATGTTTAATGAATGGAGGAAGAGTATCATATAATTAATATAAAGTTTATTTTTTATACTTTGATGTTATTAATCCATTTATAATTAATAAAATATATTTAATACATTGGGATATTAAAAAAACATTCACATTTCAATCTGATACTAAATTGGTGCTCTTCTAGGTTAAACACCTTGAGTGTGGGGAGAATCTTGTAATTAATGATTAAAAACAACTACCCCTTTGTGGATATTTTCACAATGTAAAACAAAACTCTATTCTTTCTACATCCAATAATAATTAATGAATGAATCTAAAAACATAAATTAGTCAAAATAAATAATTAGATCAGCCTTAAAAGGTTGTATCATCCCTTCATAAAACAATGATTTGATGACATACCAAATAAACTATATAAAAGTAATATTACAATGTTTTGAGTGGATAGAGTCTCCCTCATGGGTTTGTAGAAGATGAGCATAGAAATATCATTTCCCTATAAACATAAAAGTACGTATATATACTCAAAAATATTTCCATATTTACTTGATGAATTTATATTTTATACATCACATTTTGTGCATTGGAAAATTAAAAATTCATATACATGATGAATACAAGATCACATTATATTTTTTGGGAAGTTACATTTATCTTTTTTAAATTTCACCCAACTACTTCAAAACATTTTTGAACTACACAACATCCTCTAATATATTTATATTTTCAAGGAACATCAATTTTATTACAATATTTATATTTTTCATATAAGTCACAATATGATCAATACATTTGGATCTATATATATTTGACATGATCTTTTGAAAAAAGTCCCTTTTCATTGTCCCACTAATTTTTCTATATCTAAATCTAGAAATAAATTCCTTCTCATAACTCTTAAATTATTTTCAATCCTTCACATTATATAATAGTTGAATGATATCAATGTATGAGGTATAATTCTATTTATAGATATTATCCACACATTATGTATTTCCCTTTTATAAAAATAACCCTCCATGTGAGTTTACTGGATCATTAGACATTAATGAGATGACATCACCATTAGCACACAACTCACATCTATCATAAAACATCAATTTTTATTTCCTCGGTTTACACAAATCAATCGACATTATGAAAATTAAAAATTTATGAAACATTGGATCATTCATGAAACACATTACATTAATCTATATTGACTAGATGAAGATGAGAACACACATTTTATCAACAATGTTAAACTCTTTCTCCTATTTACACTACACTCTGGAATTCATTAAAACATCAAATTGGTTTTTAAAAAACAACGTTCCCTATACCTAAGAATTTGGATACTATAAATTTTAAAATAATTGGGAATCAATGATACCATATATAATAATATTGGTCAACAATTTTTGAAGATTTAATTCAATAATGATCTTACTTAATGGATAGTTTCACCGCATCGTAGATAATCTTCCACCATATAAGTGTTTTTTCTTCATAAAAATTCATCAAATTAAGTACAACATAATATATTAGCTTGATATATTAATTTTAAACAAACACAACCAACCTGGTAACCATAGAATTTAACCGTGAAAGACTTCTACAAATATTTATTGAGAAGGTGTCATATATTCACCATTCATAATAATGTAATGTATTTTTTCTGAAATACTTATTTGAATATGTGAAAATGTGATGAATAGAGTTAAAAAAAGATTAATATATTAATAAATTATTATCTTTGGATGGAATTTTTTAGCACAATCTAAGTATAAATGATTGTCCTATATTATCTTTTATCAAGACTCATAAAGAACCATTATATATGCATCATCAGTGGATGGTTATATAAGTGATAAAATAATGTTTTAAATCTATAATTTTATAATATATTCCCCATCAAAACATATATATTATGTATAGGGAGGACATGTATGATGATATAGAGATAAAAAAGAATGTATAATTTATTTTAGATTTCAACATTGGAAATGGTGGAGTTATAAGATTCGAAAATTAAAATATGTTCCCCTAAAAAATCATAACTGCGGACTTAATTGTTAGATGACACACCTATATAATTCTTCAATACTAGTTTAGGAATATAAAATATAAATAGATATTAAAATGATGCTTCTAATAGGACAACATGAAGAGTGAGACTTAGAATTATATATCATCAATCTTAGTATGCCAACATGTAAATCCTGAGAAATATTAATTTTAGGGGTTGATGTAACCAATACCTATAAAATAACCAATATGACAGAATATACGCATTATTTTTTTTCTCTAATCATTGAAGGACTTATATATGAAATAATTCCATCTGGGAAGTGGTGGATCAATATATATATGTGAATCACATTATTTCCATCTGATGCAATTTATCAATCAATAAATATCTATTGTTATAAATATTTTTTGTCATACGGTTTCATGGAGAACCACATTAAATTATATCTATTCAAGATCAATGTTTCATATAAAAATATATAGAACAATTTATATGAATTCGATACGAAGAAGTGTTTTGGATTTATATATTATCCATAAACTAACCATCAATGTGAAATATATATTCATATGGGGACCCGAACCAAAATCACACATTTTTTCATAGTTCGTAGAATCATTTCTATGAAATATAAACTAGGGATGATGTGTTTTAGTGACTATGATTGATTATCCATAAAATAAGTCGACTTAGAAAAAATTATCAAAATTCAAAAATCCCCATAGTTATCCCGAAATCAACAGATATTATGGAACTATATAGTATATTCTATGTAGAATTCATAATGAAATTTGTCATCCAAAAATCCTACTAAGGGAATATGTTCAAAAATAAAAAATCATATGAGAGTCAACATATATAATAATATATCATTACAATGATGACCATACGAATGTATATATGGCATGATGAAAAGATTTCATAAGATCAAAAAAGATGAAAACAACGTAAAATATCCAATTATAAAAAATATCAAGAGCCACTCGCAATTCCATCATAATAATGTCTAAAAACTCCCATAGTTGATTTTGTTCAGTTTCTAATCCCTAAAATAACATCTCATTATAGATAATAGTTCAAATAATACATTTGATGGATGTCTATCTCCAGGAGAACCCATAATATAAATTAAAAATAGGAATATTCATTACAAATGAGTAAAAATCTATAAGACAACATATTAAGGATAAAACACATAAAAAATTTGATTGAAAATATTGAATTAAGACATAAATGAAATAAAAAAGATAATAATTACAAGGATAGTAATGGTTTAAATGAAATTAATCGTTAATAATTGAAAATTTCAAATATGTATTCATCATGTAGATCCATTTTATTAAATAAATTTGAATGGAGTGGATATTAAAGAGAAAAATTTAACTACTTGTGGGGATCTTTTCTGTGATTTCTAAAGAAACCTCTAAATAAGAAAAGACCATTGTATTTTTTTATAAAAAATGAACTACGACCATTATAAATAAAATAATACAGATTTTTAGATGTAGTTAATGGTTTTTAAACAATTATTGGAGTGATTGATGACATGAGATAATAAATTTAATTGTTATATAAAATGAGATTACATATATGCGGTACTTTTTAATGGAAGTAAAACTATTTATAACCTTAAAAATAAAAGGGATATTTAAAAATAAAAATATGTAAGTGACATAAAAAAATAAAATAGTTACATCATAATAATATTTCACAAATGGGAGACAAATAAGGTGAACTTTTTCTTATATAGTCATGAGTGTGGAAAGGAAGATACCTTACCAAGAGTTACATATTCATTCTACAAATAGATTTTACTTCCGAATTATGCAAAAAATTATTAATTTAAAATTATTTAACAACCTTATCCATATATATTTAATACCCCTAAATCAATTAATTATCATATAATATATAAATATATAATATGTTTTTCATCCCATATTTGGATATTTGTGGGTTTTAGTCAATTTTGTTGAGACCAATTATATATTAACCAACTTAGAATATATTACAAAATAGATTGATATTTTATATAATTTTAATAATGTAATAAAATTATTTTTTATATATTAACATATTTTTAAATCAATCAATGATGGGTGTTGATGAAAACTGAAACTAATTTCGCATAGAGGTTATTGTTTTCTTTTAGACACGATTAATGTTTCTATTTTTCAATGAATAAGAGGGAAATAATGTTTCTGATTATTTTAAATTTATTAATTTTTTTACTATATATTTCCTTTTTATGAATCCATTAAAATGTTTTTATTATCTATTAATGTCCATGATGAAAAATGGAATTCGTCTTTTTGAATAAGTCATAGTCTGCAGAACATACTAGAGACCCATCTAATTTTCATAGTAAATGAAGATTAATAAATAATGGTTATTTCATTAATATAATTACATCTCTATATAATAATGATAATTATGTACTTATATTCTTATAGATATAATATATTTTGAAGATAATGAATATGTTGAACTAATACGAAAAATGTAGTACATTTTTTAGAGACTTGATGTTATCTAATTAGATTAAATTGATATGATTTCATTACGATATATTATAGATACTAAAGGATTAATGTTTAGAAAATTAACACTAATAGTTTTTATTTTATTTAGATGTAAATAGAGAACATGACTAAAATTCATGACCACTAATGATTGGTTGAAATCTCATTTTATAGGGAAAGATAATTGTACTTTTGGAAATACCCTTAACCATTCCATGATGAAATTACACTATCACATCATCAATGAATCCAAAATTTCATAATAATGAATATTTTGGTGATTGTATATTATGAAATCGTCAAATGAGAATTCCTAAAAAGTTTTACAAATGTTACACGTCTTTTACCAAAAGTTTTTACAATTTTAATATTTGATTTTATCCATTGTAAATAGTTTTTTTGACCTAATAATTTATATCTTTATAAATAATTTATGGAAAACCTATTGAAATTTTTTTATACCTAAATTTAATCTTAATTTAATATCAATTTATTAAGGACTTATAATCAACTATTAATTTAATTTATATAATATATAAAATATTGTTTTTTAGAAAAGTGACATTGAATTATAATGTATTTTTAAATATTATTTAGTATTTTTTAAAAATTTAATTTACTTATATATAGTTATATATATGATAAAAAATTACATTGGGGTCAAAAAATAAAATTTATTTATTTATTTATTGAAAAAAATATATTATATCAATCAAATAATTTACAAAAACATTTGGCCTATATCATGGTAATTAAAACCAATAATTCTTATATTCTATTCAAGAATAATTAAATATATTGAACTTTTTATGTATATTCTCGAAATTTTGACTAAAATAGGAAATATTTTTTTTATATCTAATTTCTGAATGTGATAATGACCATTCATAATCATGTAATAAAAGATTTTATTTTCAAATACTAATTAAATATAAAAAAATTAAAAATGTTTTTTATAAATATAGAAATATATATATTAAATAATTTTTATATGAAAAGGTTCTCCTAAAATTTATATTATTTATTGTAATATAAAAGTGATAGTATTTAGAAAATGATTGTTTTTACTATTCACCTAAAATAAATTATTTTCAAAATATTCCAAAAAAATCATCCTAAGATCATATGTATATACTGAAACCAATAAGATTAAATAGTTTTTTCAAATTCAAATTATAAATATATTATAAATATTTGAATTCAAAATTTAGTTACTAGTATCTATTCAATTTATTTTAACCTCTATAATTATCATCTTCAATAATTTTAGATTATTAAAGTATCATAGTATTTATTTTAGTCTATTATTTCATGTAATATAAGAAATTCAAAATAATACATTTTACTAGAAAAATAATAATTAATATATCATGTATTAACATTGTACCCCATTATGAAATTCGACACATGAAATTTGATTTAATACCTAAAGATTAATGAAAATGAAGATAAACCATTTCATAGTCTCTTCATGTTCCCATGAATCCTATTAATACTTATGGTTTTTTGAATGTACATTGATAGGATTTGTTTTCTAGTACTGGAAAACCATGTCTATATAGATTGATATCATCATTGGATTCACTACATAAAATATAACATTATCCAAATCTATCACATCTAAATTTAGTACATGTGAGATATCATTCCCATAATTCCCCAAGAGGGATATGTCGAACATGACTTGTTCTATGTAAATGTATGGTTTTAATGGTTGTAAATATTCTATCTCTCTTATTTTATCTAGAATCCAAATTGGTAAAATATATCTCAAACACACCTTACCTTTATTCCCAAATCACTTGAAACAAATTAATTTATATATATAGGGCCATATTATAATGATAATAAAACTTTAGGTCTCATCAATTATTATTAGGTAGACTCATATATCAATTATGCGTATCTTTGTTGTGTTTTTTAATGGTCATAACCATTAATACTATTTCACCATCCATCTCAGGTAACCGAAACATTGCTTCCTGTAAATTATTATGGCATGTATGTATTTAAAGTGTCATCCGATACTGTGATTTTTAATTTCTCTATTTTGATTCATGATTGGAAAAAGATGATGCATATGAACTAATCTAGAGGACGATTTTTGTCCCAGACTCCTATGATGTGTATAGAGAAAACTACCAAAATATCCAAAAAGTATTGGATTATAAATTTATATTGGATAATATTCTATTGGTGGTATGCTCTACTAATGCTCAAGTTAGATTTCCACATGACTGGAAAATCAATGGGAAGTATTTGTAAGATGGTCTACCACAACCCATATAACATTTTTTACATTAGAAGAATATTAAATTCCCAAAAAAAATCCATTGGGTTGTTTTCCCATTTCTATATAGGCATGAGAAATTGTTTTTTCATCCATTTCGACTAATTCTGGTCAAAATTCACTTTCAAAAAAACATTGAATAATATTGTACATTCCTCAACATCACTTTTTCAATTTTACCCAAAAAATGTATTCAGATATCAATATGCATTTCATTTTTTCATAGGTGAATAGATAATGATTATCTATGATCATCAATAAATAGCCCCTGCATTTTCTCCATAACTAATGGAATTCAGTGTTACCTCCCAAATATCATTATAAATTCATCTTAAAATTTAACTTATGGTGTTTTCTAATCCTCAGAAAATCATAATTATTTTATTTCCCCACATATTCCTTAAGATATTTATTGATCTTATAACTTATTGATTAATGAGTAATAATTTTTGTAAAGAATTTCCATTCTTCATTAGCCCCATGTCCATCCATGGAATGTCCTAAAATATTTCCTCCTTTTTATTACACATAATAGATAAGGATTTAGGAAAATGTATACATATTAAATATTCTATTAGTTCTTTATTTCCTAAATAATATAAGATTGATAAAACAAAATCCTTTATAATATCTTAAAATATTAATTGCTTAATGTTGATATCATAACATGTGTGTATAAATTTATAGATCCTATGATCTGTATATATATCAGACTCTTCATTGTATATATAATACCACCAAATATTCAACGATAATATTTCTATATTTAACCCAAAACTGTTCATCTTAAAAAAAATTCTTGCATTATAATTTATAATGATGAATATGCTATGAAATTATCACTTTTCTTTATTACATGGGAAAATCTATTTCTGATGCATCATTGTTGACAAAATATCTTTCCGTAACTATGTGTAGAGTGAGAATAAGTATTGTGGTTAACCTATTAATTTTATCCATAAATATATAATCACACATGTATATCCAGAAATACAATAAACCACTATATGTAATTTCTATTGGAGGTTCTATAAAATCATTAGAAATTTATAAAACTTGACCGATTATACCCATTTAATCTAATGATGCAATAGATATCTACCATAAATGATGGACTAAGTTGGATTAAAATCAACATAGACTTCATTGAGTCTATATATATCATGTTACATGGGAAAACATGAAAAATAAATTATACTTACAACCACTAAAACTAATGATTACTATACATTTCATATAATATATCATTCCTAAAAATTTTGAACAAAAAATTCCAATTCCCCATGTTTTCCACCGTAAATTGGGAGTATATTAGAATAACATCTAGAAATACTACCAAAAACTAATTGAGGGAATTTATAAGGAATATATTCATTAATCACATAATGATTTATAGACTATTAATTATTCCAAATGTGTGGAATATGAATTAATATTTATTGAAAATTAAATTAATGGTGTTCTTGGGGATATCATCACTCATCATTTTTAATAGATGATATCATAACCGAAGGTCAACTATAGATAAGTATTTAAGACTATGTAACTTAACATTAAACTCATCAATATATGGTAGAGGATACATATTCTTTATAATTATCTTGGTGGGTTCACTATAATCTATACAATGACACATTCGAGTCCCATTTTTCATGAAAAAGAAGACATGTGTTCCCACTGGTGAATCACATGGGAATATGATATATATGTATAGGTGTTCTTGTAATATATTCATTATTTCATAATGTTCAATTGGTTATATATGATATGGAGTATACAATATTAGAAACGATCATGGTATAAGCTCAATTTCATAGTTAGGAGGAAGAATAAAAAATTATTTTGGAAATATATCATTATAATCCCTCATAATTGGAATGTACTAAAGTGTGGTTCTATCCATTTTTTCAATAATCTAAGATAGATGATATATATCATAAGGAAAAATTATCCATTCTTTGAATAAAATTAAAAAATATATTAAAATTACTCATTAAAATATTATACTATTAGAGGGTAATTCATGATATATATAGTGATTTCCTTCTCCTAGAAGTTGAGGTATGCTCAATGTAGAGAAAAAAACTTAATTCTCATAATACTAAAAAATTTAAATAATTGAATTATTAAAATACTTTCTAAGAGATTCATCCCACATATATAAAATTGGGAAACAATGACTTAAAATAGATAAAACAATCTATTCATTATTAGTTTCCTCTAATAATTTAGCCTTCAAGTTTTGCATTGGGGTTTGAAAAGTTTTACTATACATTCATTATAAGAATTTTTTCATATTAATAATATTAAATTGAATTTTTTATTAATTATTTAGTTAGTAAAATACATTTCACAATATAGTTTAATTGACCCACCTCTATATTATTAATAGAATAATCTTCCACTTGACCACTTATCCTTGGGGGTTGTTTTCATTTTTTATATTGAACAACCATTGTATTAATACACTGGTTTCCATATTTTTCACATTCATTATAGTATAATAATTGTTAAATATAATAATGATTAATCTAGTCATATTGGTTTTTAATCACATTACTTTACTTCATTATCTCACTTCTACATGTGTGGGATTTATGTCCCTAATTTCCACACATGATACATGTCATGTTCCCATTAAGATAGTTTCCCGAATTCATATTTTCATTATTTTCACATGTGGGATATTTTATTTTCATACATCCATGATTTCTATTTGTTTACCCCCATAGTTAATCAAAATTATCGACTTCTTATCTATAGTATGACAATATGACTAAGAGTCACCCATTCCAATCTCATCATTATGGGAACATCAGAATTATTCTTTGTAGATATCAATGCCATGAATTTTCAAATAGTTTTATAGAATAATCATTATCCTAATGAAGAAGTGGTTTATTTTAAATTATATGTTAATGATAAAACTTTAGGAATATCTTGAAATCCTATGGAAGTATTCCTTAAATATACGATATATTGATATTATTTTTTTCTGGAGTGGTTGGAACTCCCTCTCCATTTTATAATGTGGACTGTGAGGGAAATATTAACATATAAATCACATATATAATTCTCTCAAATCCACATATTCTTTTACATACATGGATATTATATTTCTAATCAGTGTATTATTTTTATCACCTTCTACCATAATGTGGGAAACAAAAAATATGACCTTCTTTTTCACAATGACTTTAGGATAATGTATATCCTTTCAATTGACGTAATCATTTCTTCATAAACTGAAGTACCCAAGTTTTTCCTCTTGAATTTAATCATTGGTTTCATGACTTTATCTAAACACAACACTAGAACCAATCAAATATAAACAATTATATGGTCAATTTAAATTAGAGTGTATAAATAGTTGTAACAAAATAATGAAATATATGTAAATAAATATATTTATAAAAAATTCCACATTGAAAAAGGTAATATGATAATATTTATAAGAAACTGATAATAATATTTTATATCCATACATGTTTTTTTTGAATTTGAAATTTTCATTTTTGATATATTTTTCATTAGAAATAATGTTAAAAGAATAGTTAATATGAAAAAAGTTATTTAATATAATATGTTTCTTTTAAGAATATATTATGAATTTATTTTAATTATTAGTTTAAAATTTTTATTTGAGATTTATAATAAAATAAAAAAGATTTATCATATTAATATTATATTAATATTAATATTAGACCTTCTTCTCTAAATTATATATATTTCACTCAATAATTAGCATATTTATTTTACAAATACTGATGATTTTATTAAAATATTTTACTACATGAATAAATTGAATTGTTTTGGATCATTTTACTATTCAATAATATATTTTAAATAGTATTATATCATTTTAAAATACAATTTTGAATTTATAAACCTATTCTCTACGATTAAATAAATTTTGTAGTATTTTCATAAAAACCAGTTTTCGATTATTTTGTTTAAATAATTATAAGATGATGAAATCAGTATTTTATGTAATTAATTTTTCAATAAATAAAATTTATATATTAATATATATTTTATAATCATTTTAACTTATATCCTTGATAATTCTACCAAAATAATAAAATTCTTTTTGTTGAAATTAAACATTTCGATGAAGGTTCTTTTTCATTACACGGGTTTGGGATTGAATATATTTTCCAAAACTAATGTATATTTAATTTTTAAATTTAATATAAAATATATAGTTATTGTTTCCAAATTATTAAATATTTTTTATTTTATTTTTTGTGGTAAATCATAAATTAACTAGGTGAAAACTGGTTATCCTTGTGAAAACCTGAAAAAAATGACTAACCATACTGGTCAAGGGAATAACCTGATAAAAGATGTAATCTTTTTGAATATTGGAGGTATGTATATACCATATCTTACACACAATATTTTTTTTCAATTTTATAGTAATATTTCTTGAGTGTGAAAACCAATTATTTAAATATTTTGAATATTTATAAAAACTCTTTTGCTTTTCTCTTATAAAGGGAGATCTCATCTCCTCCTGTTCCCTCACTCCATTAACCCTAATACATGTCCAAAAAACTATATAAACCCTTAATTTACACTCTTACATACCTAATTTGTTTTGGATTCTTAAAATATCACCACTCAAATGTTTAATACAATTAAAAAAGGATATTTTCCATGTAGTGAGGGATACTTTCTTGACACATTCTTTCTTATTATATTTCATTTTAAACTTTTATTCTTCCAAAAAATTAATTTAAAATACATAAAATGGTAAAATAATTTTCATTAATATAATTTTAGATTATTATGATTATTTTATAGAATTAATCAGTCTACCCTTTTCAGTTAAGAAAAATACAAATTCCAATCATGTTTTATGTGGACTACCACATCCATGAATAAATGTGATTCATTTTTCGCACAATTATATACAAGAATGGGTTTATTGTACATTTTATAATTGTATATGATATTAATAAGTAAAATATATATAGTTAATATTGTTAATTTTTAATAACAATAAATTAATTATAAATATAAGTTAATTATTGTATATTAGAAAAGAAACATGAAATCATTTATTCCTCATTCAAATTTTCATGAAACCTGACTAAAAATTAAATGTAAGGGAATATTAAATATATAAATCATTATATGAAAAAAATTAAATATTATTTAATTGTTTTTCAATTATTATTTAATGGAAAAAACGGAATAACAAAGATACTTTTATGAACATAGTTCCAAACTCTTGTGATTATTAGTTACCAGTGTAGAAACGAGATTAAGAAAAATAAAAAATATCAATGAATTTGATATAAATTAAGATTATAGATAGATTTATATAAGAATATGATTATGAAATTAATTTTTAGATTTTATAGGTTTATGATACAGGGTTTTGAATCCCTTTTATATAAATCAATGTTAAATGTATGTGACTTAGTAACCTGAAATTTGTTCATTGTGTCACCCATTTTCTAATTGAAGATATTTTTTCCCTAACTTCCATTAATATTCAATACATTTATTCATTAATAATGGCAGTGGTTTTTAAAAAAAATCAATAGCATGTAATGTATTCTTTTCATTTCTCTCTAGAACAATGTTTCCTTTCTGAAATAAGTACCATAACTATGACTTATTAAATGATAAATCGAAATTCAATTCAAACAAATCAGGATATAATTCTCATTAAAATAAAATGATATACTTCTCATTAAGTGATTTTTTATATTTTATTATGTTCTGACCAATTTTAGATAATTTTATTTTTATATTCTAGGACATCTTATGTTCATATGAAGTGTTTTGTTTGAGAAACCCATACTCCACCCATGGGTTATTTATGTTATTATAATGGTTATTTTTATTTTGTCACACATATGTTTTGATGACCGTGGGTGGGGTAAAATATTAACCAACAATTCATTGGAATAATATTTTATCTCAATAGATTTTAGGGATTGACATAATGGGGTTGTGAACAAAGGCAAGGGAATGATGTGTTTGATTACATTTTCTAATGTGAACATAATGAGTTTGTAAAAAAGGTGTGGGGATAATGGTTCTTCCTACATAAGTTTTAATATTATTATGTTTATTATAAATTTTCATGTTTATCTTGTCAGGGAACATTTCCATGATGTTTATCAATTTATATCATATTTCATGATTAAATTTTACATGAAATTTATTGATTTCATTATTTTGAATTTTCAGGTATCTCACACCATATTTCAAGATTTTATTCTAGGTGTTTTATCATTTATTTTTCCTTGTTGATATATTTATAATAATATGTGTCTCTATCATGTTTTTTGATTATCATAAATGGTTTTTGTCATATAATTTTAGTTATGTCCATGAATAGACATTTTTTGATCAAATGAAAGGCATATTTTGAATCAGTGAACAATACAAAGAAGCCCAAGGGAGGTTAAAGGAAGATCCGAGGATGGAGTGCATGTTTGGAAATTGTGTGAAAGACCATACGCGCCCAATGCGACGTAAAATGAATTTTTCAGCATCATCCTTCCAGGAAACATCAATGTTAGAAGTGCGAATGTAATTTTGCTAGCACACGACCATAGAACTTGTGCACAATATCTTATGTACCTTTTACAACATCAAAATGCACCTTGCGCATAGCCCACCTTTCGTACAACCTCCAATGTTTTTGGCTATAAATATAAATATACCCCATCATTTCGTGGATGGTAATGGATGATGAATAACTTCCCTACTACTTGAAAGATGACCCTTCTACGGCCATGCCAATGTTATGGCCTCAAGGTATTGGATCTTGTGAGATAGGTCTCGTAGGGGTCCTCCTTTGGGTGGGCACACTAGGGCTTGAACCATACCCATTTCCTTTTAAATCATGGAAATATCATGAAAAATTTCCTTTTTGCATTAATGTTTTCCCTTTTGTGGTGTCAATCATTCATGCAATGTTCCCCCTAGGGCGCAACAACTCATTTTGCATAAAACCATACAATCATGTAGGCATGACTTCATCTTTCACCCAATCATTCAATTTTTCATTCACCCCTTATTGTGTTCTCCATGTGTCGTATATAACCTAATGAACCATGTTTGATCCCCTCTTATGCGAAACAACCCTCTCTTGCACATAGTTCACATATGAGGCCCTAAAGGCCTGTAGAAAGGGATTTAAATGTTACCAGAGGTGTTCTTCATGTCGAATTTACCTACCTTGTGCTTATTTTAATAGGCATGAAAATTTCTATTTATTTTTCTCATAGCCATTCTAACGTGACCCCCCTCAATAGATCACTCAACAACCACATATCCATATGGAATTTATGGTATCTTCCCTTCACCCAGTGTTAAAGTACGCCAGTTATCTATGACCAAGGGGTGAGGAGTGAATCCTAATCATCTGAGCTGTAGGTTGTTTAATAGCCAAACATGAAAATACATAAAACATGATTTTAGATAGTGATCACTACATGAGTGACATGAACCGAGAGGACTGTGAAGGGGAAGGTCACCAAAACCATCTCACTTCTTTTATCCCATAGTACATTACTCCATGTGCTTCTTGGGCGTCCTTTGAAAATTTCTTCACACCACTTGATAGGGTTCTCAATTGATGGTAGACATATCCTCCTCATATATCTGGTCCCATACTTAGTTTTCCATCCTAGAGTAAGTCCCCACCTTCATGTGTTTGGGCCACTAAATACGCTTAAGCCCCGCCCCATTCCTCACGGACGCACCATTCGTTACACTGTCATCATGTATTTGTTGCATATTTTTCCTCAGATAGAGCATGAATCATTTGGACATAGATTAAAAATCAACCATGACATTCTCATCATGCACCTTTGTGTGCAATCCACATTCCCCTTATTCTCAATCAATGGGGACTTTGATATTTTACCTTTCCCGGTAGGGTAAGTAAGAAACCTCCCCAATGTTCAATCGTATCAACAAACGTTCCTGAATACTTAAGGTCAGATCACTCTCATCCTGGTTGAAGTTAACCTCTAGTACTCTTTCGACATGCAGGAAACTAAATTGTATGCTTTTGAACTACATGTGTTTTGATCTCAGACTCCTAGATCGGGTATGTAGGAAGCCACCCAGAGGTTCAACACCAAACATTGGTAATCATTAGAGTCCCCTTTGTGGGTACCCATATCCTTGGTCTTCCCTTTAGTGGTGTCAGAACTATTCTTAAGTTGTTAACCATTCATTGGACCCAACCACAATCCATAATCCTCTAACCAAGAGTGTATCTCTTGCAATGGGATACAAACAATGTGTAATTCCGAAACATGACTTCAGGGGTTTTTCCATCGTGTACACCCTATATTAATTCCCCACACCTGAACTACGAGAAATTTGATCTTTTCCACTTTTGAGCAAGGTAAATTGGTATCCTCCCAGAGGTTCAATCCATCATCCACATCCCATCCTGGTCTCTCCCATGAACCCTTGTGTCTTAGGGAGTTCATTCCCCAACCCAGATGTTCTACATATTTTGAGTCCCATCCATGTGTCCATTCTCACAAGACTCTTTCTTAGATGTCACATCGCCCAATAGAACTATGTGGACATTGATTCCCTCCCACTGGTATATGTAGGAATCCTACATATGGTAAAATCTCAACACCACCATCATTTTCACGTTGGTTCCATCCCATTATTCTCATCCACATCAACCTATCTTCCACTATCCATCCAAGGTTTACCAGGGCTGCCACATCCCGGTGAGATCATGACACCCACTTCCTCACCACTCATAGGAACACTCAGGATGATACCATGCATCAACCCCATCATGTCTTTGGGATGTTTTCCTTTGTGTACACCTCATTCCTACACGTCAACCCTTAGGACTATGTTTCATTAGATCATTATCTACTTCAATGGGAACACAGTATGCCTCTAGGAGTTTCAATCCCAACCAATAGAAAACATTGGATTCCCCCTCCAAGGGGTGCACCACCATTGATCCTCCCATAGTGGTGCCCCAACCAGCAATCACGATGTGGCATCTTGAATTTTTGGGACCCACCCCCTAGGACTGTCGTAATTAGGCATTCTATCCCATCCATCCAATACTACATATTTGGAATGTACCTCCATGGTGTGACATCGTCCCATTATAGGGAACTATACCTTAGGTCTGTCTTTATTTCACCTTCTAATCCATCCATCTGTTAAACCATCATAGATTACCCTTCAAGGGATGTACCCACAAGATCAAATTTCATCATTTTTCTTATCAGTTTGATCCTTCATTGCTAGATGTTGAACTCATGAAATACCCCATGTTTAAGATGGAAATCCATGGAAAACCTCAAATACATGCCATCGGTATATAATTCCTAGCACTCAATATGTGATTCCTTGGGATTACATTACCTCAAGAAGCCCAACCAAAAGGGGAGAACCCAGGTGTACCAGTGTCCCAACAATCAGTCATTCCAGTGATGCTCATCGTGACTACTACCCTGACCGAATGTTGCTGCCCAGACATGACCACATGGTATGTCCTGATAGAAGATGTGTAATTAATAGGAATCTATAATAATATGGTACAAGTAATAGTATCATTATCAACATCATATTCTTTAAGGGTGACCTAGATTAGGTGACCAATTATAAGGGGCAATCCCCATAAAGAGAGGCTAACATCCCATCATCCTGTTTCATTCAACAAGAAAACATTGCTGAATAAGTAATAGATTATGCCCGCCTATGGAAAGAAAGATTTTAGGGGAATGACTAGAATGTCCCCATAGATAGATTCCCACCATGAAGAATGCATAGGAAATAGAAATGGTGAACCCAATGTGATGTTATTATTTTCAAAATAATGATTAGTAGTGTTCAAGACATCATCAGATAAGAATGTCTCTTAGTCCTGCTATTTTGTGGTATGTCTCTCCATAAAAATAGTAGGACAGGTGTGAAAATCTTTATGATTTGGGGTAGTTTATCATTAGGCATCCCTGTCTGTGACATTGTCCACATGGATCGTACAATCCAGACATGGATGATTGAAAATTGTTGGGAAATTGAGCAATTATTTCCTACTATCTATGATGATGGCTGAATCTTCCCTCTTTATCGAACCCAAGCTACAGCTCCAAGAAACCAATCATCACCTTCCCAAAAACACAGGGGAAGGTGTTATGGGCAATGAAAATTCAGAAATCCCACATGACCTCACCGATTCTATGATGACTTCAATGGGGAAAACTATCTGGAACCCACACATAATCTCACCCTTACAATATATTCAAAGAGGGCGATTAATACTCTTGTATGTCGATACAAACAGGATGTGGTCATCCCAACTAGGGATATGTATTTCCATTATTTAGAGGCTTATATGCCT
The DNA here is from genome assembly GCA_963277665.1 of Viscum album. Taxonomy (NCBI): domain Eukaryota; kingdom Viridiplantae; phylum Streptophyta; class Magnoliopsida; order Santalales; family Viscaceae; genus Viscum; species Viscum album. The sequence goes on from OY728164.1 coordinate 1,895,195,926, forward strand.
CATCATCAACGCCCCCCCCCCCGGTCCGTGTAGGGAGCCACTACTCCCATATCCAGTCTATAATAGCTTCGGGAGCCTCTCGCCAGATCATTATTAGCAGTCACTCCATTACACTGATGAAGAAAGTGATGAACGAGTCCCCCTGGTTGAGAATTAACCTATGGAGCTGCTAAAGAAGTCTCCCATTCCCATAGTGTTCTTATGACTCTCCAATTCATTATTTACGGCCATAATTGTCTATTTGGCGTACTCCAAGGTGATATGTCTCCCATAACCTCTTGTGAATCCTTCTATATTGATGATAAATACTACAAGAGAAAGGATAATGAAATTATGGCTAACAAGGATTAGAACACTATTGCTACAACATACCCATGGACAGACCTGGATAGTGCATACATTTTTTCGATTCACCGATTGGAGGACACAACCCCGGACATTATACAATGCATTATTTGGGTAGGGAATATGGGGAAGCACATTCCTAATTAAACGAAATACCATGATATCCCCTTTTATACCTACACAAATCAGGCCCTGATGACCCCAGATCCCCCTTCTCCTATACTGTATTTGGATGTCAGCCCCATGGAAAAAACAACACATTATACATTCTTGTTTTGGCTGGCTTCTATTAGTGGTTCAAGATGAGGCGAAACTATTTCATTTATATTATCAAATTTGGACCCTTGGGTCGAAGGACAGATGGTATTGGGTCTACATCTTTCATCAATATCGTTTCAGCAGTGCATGGGCACCCTAATGAGGTTTCATATGCTGATCAGGCTGGCATCATTGTCTCGTCATGATCATCCAATTCAAGAATGTTACCTTTTTTCAATGTTCCTATCTCTTGTGGATGAAAATGTGTACTTGGATTTTTCTCCTCACACATTTTAAAGGGGAGTATACACTAAGGTCGATTAATTGGTACAAGAGAACCTCAATACCGAGAAAGATACAAAACCAACACTGATCAGCATAGCTATGCCTACAGAAGATCCACAGTGATACATGGATTTTCTAAAGTAGAAACATGATGTATTTTCCTGGTGTTGTGATTAGATTATAGGTCTATATCCTTAGCTCATCGTCCACTATCTCGATCTCCCAGAAAATCATCATGGGATCAAATAACCTCCCCAAAAGATTCACTCTTCTCACGGTGCCATGGTCGAGGAAGAGTTTGATAATATCATCAAAGAAAACTTTATCATATAGGAACAAACCCCCCATATAGTTTTCTAAAATTGTACATGTCAGGAATAAGAAAGGACACATAAGAGTCTGCAATGAATTCTGGGATCTCAAAAATCACTATCTGAAGGATTATTATTCCCTTCCTACGACAGAACTGATGATTGACGCCACCACTGGGTTCCAGACTCTCTCTTTCATGAATGCGTATTTTGGATATAATAAAATCTTAATGGCACCCATGGATGAAGTATCTACCCACTTAAAATAACTGAAAGGTATATTCTGCTACAATGTAATGCCTTTCAGTCTAAAGAATGGAGGTGTCACCAATTTGTGTGCCATGCACTACATATTTAAGCTGGTCCTAGAGACAATGGTTGAATGATATGTGAATGACATGGTGGTTAATTCTTGAAAGCATCAAGACTATATTAGGGATCTTGAGAAATTGTTCGGATTACTTTAATTCCACCATCTAAAGATAAACTCATTGAACCGTTCCTTTGGGGTCACCTTAGAAATGTTTCTTAACTTCGTTGTCAGATACAGAGACATTGAGATTAACCCATAAAAGATCATGGCCAAATGTCAGATGTATCCTCGATGATATATTCAAGAGATTCATGGATTTCAAGACCATATAGACTACATATTCTGATTCATCACAAAAATGGATGGAAAGTATAAGGCCCTTTACTATCTCTGGATAAAATGTGACAATTATCAGTGGGACGGGGAGTGTCAGACTTCATTTGAGGAAATCAAGCAGTACCTACTACATCTTCTAGTTATGCAGCTATCCATTTCTAGAAATCCCCTAGTCCTCTATGTGAATTCTTTGAAATGGTACCATGGAACCCTTCTCACCTTGATGAATAATGATTGAGAAGAAAATACATTATACTATCTCAGACACATGGTCCTCAATAACGAGACCTAATATCCCTCTATCGAGAAGAGATTCCTTGTGAGGTAATCACATTGAATAAATTGCTACATTACATGTAGAATAATGAGATAAAACTATTCTATAGAGTGAATCTACTAATATAAATTCTGAATCGGCCAATATTGATGGGTCATCTAGCTCGGTGGGTAGTGATCCTTCAATAGTACGACATCATGTTTTCCTCTAGAAGGATATCATGTGAAAATCATTTCAAGACATTATTTCCAACCATATAGCCACCTCAGAGCATTCTATGGATCTTTAAATTCCACACGAGGAAATCCTTTTAGGTAAACAAGCCATACTATGCTGGGAAATGCACTTTGATGGAACTTCTTCATTCTGTATCAACAGAATACTAAAGGATAATAGAATCAATAAATTAGGCATGAGAATCATCTTCATCAAACATGTACAAGTTATCTTTCCCTATTCATTCCAATTATTTAATTGATGTACCCACAATGAGGTAGAGTATCAAACTCTCATTCCTTATCTCGAGCTGGAACTTGAGATTAATTTTCAACATTATCATGTGAATAGGGATTATGAGCTATACATCATGTTGTTCAGCAGTGACTACTTTTTCAGGTATCCATGGCTTGTGCCTTTGTTAGAGCATAATTTTCACCTGTTTGCTCAGTCCCCTTCATGGTCATATAGTACTCATGTCCCTTGATCACAGAGTGACTGAGATAATGCCTTGTCTAGCCTTTACACATCTATTGTAGAGCCAAGACAATATTACAGGATTATCAAAGTAGCACATTGAACATTCATCACTCTTGTCACCCTGGACAGTAATGATAACCCACAAGTAATCCACCTTACCATAGATGTCTCCAAATCAGGACTAGGTCCCCCTACAATAGTATTGGAGGATACTCCTGACTGGATGTCATACATTATTCAGTATCTTCAGTGCAGTAATCTCTAGATAGGCTGAGCCAGTGTGATAGAATCTAACGATGCATAGTGTATTTCCCCCTCCAGAGTGGTGATAGTCTTGAGAAGATACACTATAGACATGGTTCTGATGGGATTCCCCTATATTTTATTCTAAGAGATGGGATTTATTTATGTTATGAAGGCAGTTCATGTCAGTTCCTGTAGGGATCACCGAGAAGGGCCAAAACTCTCTCGTCAAATTGGAAGATAGTGATATTTTTGGCCAAACATGATCGATGATGGAATCAAGTATTCTTATAAGATACATTATTTCTATATCAATGAAAATTTCATTCATTGGCTTCCATCGTCTCTATATACTAGCAAGTAATCATGGCCATTTGCGGTCAGGGGACTCAATGTCGTGGGACATTACCTACTAGCAATAGGTCACCAGTGTATGTTCAACCTGACCACTACAGATTTCATTTCCAAGTGGGAGGAGGTAGTTCTTCTCAAGGAAGATAAATTCCATTCCATCATTGACATCATGAGATCCAACATCATCCACCAATTTAAAGTCCCTCATGTCAGTGTCACTGATAAGGACACCAACTTCCGAGATGCTTAGCAGATGAAATTGTATGCCAAGTACAATATCCATTTTTATCATACCTCTCACTATCATGTACGAGAAAGTTGGAATATCAAGGAATTCAACAAAACCCTCTCCAACATATGGCCAATTATGGTTGGTTGGAATATGAAGGGTTGGGAGATAAACTCCCCAACTCTCTTTGGGATTACCGGATGACATCTATTATTTCCACCCTTATGACTCCATATGCCCTAGTGTACAGAATAGAGGTAGTCTTACCCATATAGATTTATATTCCCACACTATGAACCACCATCCATAATCCACAGGAACTAGAAAAATTAGTCGACATCTATCTGGATGAATTAGATTCCCTCTATGAGAACTGGATTTGTCCCTTGCACAATCTGGGGAGGCATCGGAAAAATATATCAAGGACTTTTAATAATATATTATCACTTTGATATTTCATACAAGGTGAATAGGTATTTTCCGTAAGAAAACCAATTATATGTGATACCAAAGCTGGATCCCAAATGGGAGGGACCTTATGTAATTCACAAAGAATGCACAATGGTTCATACTCTTTGGTCACTATGGATGGAGAGTGTATTTCTCATCGCACCATTACCCAATTCCTCAAGTAGTATTTCATGTGATGTAGTCCTAAACTGGTCATCCATATCTATAAATATGTTAAAATGTAAATGGTCTGATCTCTATGACCCTAAACTAAGATCCACTTCATCATAGATGACAATAAAATCTAAATGGTGAATACACCTCATGGTCCGAGCTCAAAAACTATAAACTAATACCTCTCTCTTCATTACCACATGATATTAAACTGTACGGGTACCTCTATGCTTCATGCATCTCATAATTTGGGTACCAATCATCTTTTACATCTAAAAGGACCTCCCAAGAAGCTTGCTCTCACACCACCTTGCCTCACGTACTGTTTGGGGCAATATCCCGAAGGATCTCAAATGAAAATTTGACACAAGTCCTACATTGTGAATATGGTCAGTGGTCAATGCTCAATTATTTTCTCACATTCTTGATCACAAGATATTGATTTTATGTAGAAAACATGGTTATAAGTTATCCACAATCATTATTTTCATCCCCATGGTCTCCTAAATGATGGGTGTGGTGATTCACCTTATTCTTAACTTATGTCCCACACACAAAATATTAAATTGGGCAACTAAAGTCTGAGCTCTATGACCATACACTAAGAGAATCCATGTCCTTGTAAAATTATGTTAAATTGTATAGCATTTCAAAACATTGTACGGCTTAATTATCATTTCTATTAGAAACATAGGACTGCAAAAAACTACATCTTCAGGTCCAGCCCAAAAAATATATTCCCCCAGGAGATTAGTTCTCTTCGAGGGTTTCATATGGTGTGGTGTGGATTTATTTAGTCCCCATTCATGTTAGAATTACAATGGCCGCATCATGTGATCCTCTTTCCAGAATGATCATCTTTCCGAACATCCTTACCGTGTGATGTTAAACTGGACGACACTTTCAAGAACAAAAGATGACTTGATTCCCTGCCTTAGGAGATATGTAGGATTGATTAGAAATTCCATCCTTAGGGCCAACCCTGGGTTTTATAAACATCATCTCCACTCTATCCCCTTGGCCTATATCCTCTTAGGGGTTTGCGGTGTGGTGTGGACTTATCTTCATTCACGTTAGGTTTTCAATAACCACCTTTGTACCTCTCTCGAGATCTCTCTATCACCTTTTCCTTGGTTCTTTACTGCGTGTCATTAAATTGAATGTAATTTTCTAGAACAATGTATGGATTGATTCCCAACCATATAGGATACATAGAGATGCCTGGACTTTTCAACTTTGAGTCCATTCCCATGTATCACATTCTCTACCTTCCTTCTTGAATATCGGACTACGTATACCAAGAAAATATGGTGCATTGTAGAAATTTTTCCTCAATCATGTTGGGTTTTCAAGTGCCACACCATGCACCCCTCCTTCTAGAGAATCCCATTTTCATTGTGTCCATACATCTAGATGTTAAATATTATGACATTTAATGAAATATATATGGTTTGATTCCCATCCTCAAGGGATACATAGAAATTCCCTAACAGTTTTTATTTGGGTCCAACCCCGTGTCCCTCTATCTTTTCTTCACCTATGGCATGAGGTTTCTCCCCTTGGTATTGCACACGGTGTGGTGTGGACTTTTTTCCTCATTCACATCGGGTATGAATTATCTTTCCATGTTCTTTCACATTAGATCCTCATTCTTCCGCATGTGTCCAAATCATATGATGTTCAACTATCCTACCTGTGACATTATAGAATTTCACCTTTGTCACATGACTTTAAATTGCATGGGAAGGACCTGTAAGATGATATTAATCTATGATATTAATCATTATGGTCATACGAAAGAAAATGGAACCACATTTTTGTGTCCTCACATGAGGAGGCATCATGCTTGGAATCGTTCATTAACAATGTTATTTTTCAAGGTCTACATATGGATTGATTTATGTGGAAATGTCAAAATTCTCCATCCTAGGGTTTTTCTCCAAAAAACACACCCACATTAAATAACAAACAAGTACCATCAAATGACACTTCTTTTAGTGTATGGGTCAGAACATTACTATAGTATTTTTTCTGGCATTGGAATCCTTCCATATGTTTTTCAAGAACTACACTGGCATGATTCTCATCCTCATGGAATATGTAGGAATTCCAATACATATCATTTTCGAGTCCATACCCAGCTTCATCATCCAAATTTTCACATTATTTTTTGGTCTTCTTGACATCTGTTATGCATCGTCAACATTCCCAAATGCACTATGATTTACGACAGAGAGTGTTGAGTTCTTTACTGACATGCTCTCATTTGTTTCTATGCTTCATATGTCCCATTATTTGGGTTTCCATCCTCATTCTTCTAAAATGACCCCAAAATGGTATGTATGTTCATCCTTATGGATTTCCTAACCTTTTGGGACAATGTTATGGAGGCTTTCAAAATAAATTTTAGGATAAGACCGATGTTTTTAATAAGGTTAGCAACCAACCCTCTAGTGTTAGTTCCCATTATATGTCACATGAGACAAATACTATATTGTGAAGATTGTCAGTAGTTATCCCCTATCATTATGCCATCCACATTATGGACTAAATATTAGTATCTTACATAACATCCCCTTCCACTCCATCATGTTCATGTGGAATTTCAACAACCATGGTTTTATTCATATGTGCACCTTAGTATGATGGGATGAAGAATCAGTGTAATGGGTAACCCATGGCTATGCACCTTCATCCCATACCATGTGCTTCCACGTGTAGTAAAGATATTCTCCTCCCTTGTTTCCCAAAGTGATCATGGATCACGTGTTCTTAGGAATTTCATAAGGTATGTTCATGTATGGGAGAGTCGCACTTCCTTTTTGGTCCAAACCCTATGACCACATACTTGGAGCTCTAGTCCCCTAGACCGGGCATAATGACTATAAACTATGGATGTTATCTTAAAATTTTGTAACGCGGTTTGGACTACCTTATCCCTATTAATGTAAGGTTTATTTGTTGCACCACGTCACATATTTTTACTTCAAGAATGTTGTTATTTTTTTCATTGATCGATGACAATAAAAAAGATCCCGCATGTCCTTATTAGATGATGGAAAAATACATCTTCTACACCCAAGCTATGTAATGATAATTTACCCAACCATATGATGTATTCACTCAAGAAGATGTTTCCTATTATCGGTATTGTATGCATTATATACCACCTTTAAGAACTATCGATGGCTTGATTCCCATTTGTATTGGACACATAGTGACGCCCATACATTTTGTGTGGTCCAACCACAACACCATGTACCCTCATGCTCCATTTTGGAAAGAGTTTTCTCAGAAGTATGTGGTGTTGGATGAGACTTCTCTATCTTCATTCACATATAGTTTGGAGTAGCAACACCACACACCACCCCTTGAAAATATCACCATTTTCTTTGTTGTTACCACATGTCAATAAACTGCATAGGTATGTCCCATGCACATGACATTAAACATGGAACCTTACAGTCCCAACTCTATGACCATAAACTGAGATTCTTACCATCTATGTTCACACAACTTTAAACTGCATAAAAAAAATACAATTTTACTATTTAAAATAGGATATCATTCTGTTTGGTATTGGATACCTGCTGTACCACATCAAATAACTATGTTTGTCTTGATTCCCATCTTTATGGGATAGATAGTAATTCCCACACATCAAGTATGTTATTTAGTCATAGACCACATTCGCCTCCCAAAACCACCTGGCATGGGTTCTCCCAAAAGTACATGGTGTGGTGAGGACTTCGTCGGACCTCATACATGATGGGTTTATAATTACTATTCCATGTACATTCTTGGAGATTCCCACTCTTTGTGCTCGTCCTACAGGATACTTCATGTACATGCATAAAATACATGCTTCACACATTCCTTCATTTGGTTTTTCATTATCTATCACATCTGAAGGGTCTTCCTAGTGGTATGCATGCTAGGCCTCAGTACTTTCGTAAAATCTCAGGACAACACCATATAGGATTTCAATGAAGTATTTGATGAAAATCGGGCGTCTCAAATATGGTCAGCGGTCGAGCCACAATTTTTTCTTCCAATTATAGGATAACATGAAATGGATTTTGTGTTTTGAACATGATCAAAAGTTATATTTCATTTTCACACTGCTCCCATTGCATCCCAAATATCATATTTTGTGAATCACATGATTAATTCCCCATTCTGTTTTATAAACCCTCAACACCTTGGTATTGTAACTCCATGCATTCCCACATATTGAATTTGAATTTTAGATCTTCTGGGATTTTCCCTATCTGAAATTTCCATTCAACTATTTAATGAACTCATTAGATAGGGAAGGCCTTAAATTTTTCCTTATTTCCCTCATTGTTCATGGATCATGTAGGCTTAGGGGTTGTGGTAGGGTAATATGAATGTACGATATGGTGGGAGTCAATGGTCCTACCATACAACCATAAAATGTGACACTATCATCCTCACCATATAAAATTAAACTGTTCAGAAAAGAAATATCAACATAATGCTTTATTTATTCCTTTATAGTATATGTAAAGATATTAGAGCATTTGATTCTTGAGAACTGAATTGTAAACTTTTTTTCTTGGAGTTATTTTCCCCAAATTCCCTTTCAAGAACAAGTGATGTAATGTGGACCTCTCTGGTCCTCATTCATGCCGGGTTCTGAACCATTCCACACATTTCCACATTGTGGTACCAATATCATTGATGCATGAATTTAAACTATGGACCTACCCTAAACAAGTTCATGATTCCCCATGATAATTATTGGATGTGCCAAATTACTCTCCATAGAGGATTTACACTGCCAACGTCTGTCTAAGACCTTGTTGTGCTTAATAAATATGTTTTTCTTGATTATCACCCTTAAGGGATACATGAATTTTCCCATACATTTCTCCTTGGGACCATCCCTGGGATCATTAACATTCCTGGTTCTTTTCCCCTGATCATGATCCAAACTATATGACCATAATCCATGGGTTTCTAGTCCATGTAACATGACTTTAAACTATTGTGTAGGGTCATGAAAGTAAAAACATAAACTATGTTCAGCATCCTGATCACATGACTTAAAACTATTTATGCATTTTCCTCACCGCACAAGGTTAAACAGTGCTCTTATCTTCCACATTTACCCGATTTAAAAATGTAGACCATCTTATGTCCTCTCTAGAGAGGTCCCTCCCAGAATTAAGCATGATTTCAATTAAAACAGATACGCTCACCCAATGTACTTTCATCATGGGGTAATAGTTTCCAAAGTGTTGGACATTATCCAAATATAATTTCATTCCATCACCACACATTTCATTCCTTCTATTTTAGATCCTTATTCTATATCATATCGGTAGGAACCCCCTAATGGTTAGGATTCATAGACATAAGACATTCCTACCTTCCTAGGACATAATTTTAGAGGAAATCAGATGACACATAGAGTTTGGCTTTGTGTTTTTCAACGCGGTCAGTGGTGCACCCTTATTTTTTCCCATTTCAAGCTACGTGATATAGATTTTGGGTTTCAAATTTGGTCCACAGCTATCCTATGTCATCATGTAATTCTCACCACATTCTGAATTTTGGAAATCTTTATTTATATTCTTCATTCCCATTTGTTTGGATTTATTCTTACACACATTGGTTCATCCCTCCCATGAATTAGTGTATGTTGGGAAGAGAATTTAGGTTGTTCTGATGACCCTATTCTCTGTTCAAGACCCCTCCTATAGTTCAAAAACTCTAGGTGTCATTTCAGACTGTAGGTATTGAAATTTTTATCAGAAACACTCATACAAAAATTGAATAATTATGCAGTGTTCTCATGTTTCTCACACTAGGTATGATCCACATGATCCTAGGGATTGATCATTAATTACATCATAGTTATGGTTGTGGTGCCCCAAAATTAGTAAAAAGAAAAATAATATGTCCTTGCACCCAGTTCAGGATAGGGAAAAAACAAGGATATATGTTTATGCATTCTACCAAAATACAACCCTTATGGATCAACCCCTTTGAAAGATTTCTCCTCTGTTTCCACCTTTTTCCCATAGCCTCCAGGGCTTCTTCCAAATCCTTACGCTCTCTCTCTCTCTTCATCAACAACTATGGGGAAATGCTCATTATATTTTCCCTATATTTACTCCCTCTCATCTTGAAACTCAATCAATTGATGACATTCATACACTACTTTCTCTTGGGAATATACCATCTAGGACTTCATCTATTCAATGAGCTTGGAATGGATCATGATAAATGATGCAGTTTAATTTTATTTCTCTTTAAGGAGTCACCCTTCATGCACAACTAGAAGAAACCTCTAGTTGTTTTCTGTTTCCTTCTAACACCAGGAAATAAAAGAGTATTGGATACTCTCCCATATCATCTCATATATATAATCACAGATTATTATATGAATATAGGGGTAATTCACATCTATGGTGTAGAGAATGTGTATCCATGTGTGAAGGTACCCCATCCAGATCAGTCATTCTTCATGTGATTGACTGAGGATGATTTTGATTCACTTACAAACCTTGTGTCACATCAGATGAATCTCCTTGGCTAATTCAAGATCAGATCCACCTATATCTGCATGGTCTGAAATCCTATAAATAGGAATAATTGATAGGGGTTTAGCAGTATGGTCCTCTTATATCCCACTTTCTTCTTCAGTAACCTCAGCCCCGCCAGCCTATATCTTAGACCTGGCAGTACCATCAACTTTTATTTTAGCTTCTTGATCAATTGGTGCTAGAGCTGGTTCATAATAATTCTCTTTATGTGAAGTGGTGGAATCACTGGTATAACTCCCATAGATGTTCCAGACATGAATTTTTGCCGAGCCTCCAGCCTTATGATCCCTGTATATGGTAAGGACATCATGGTCAACTGATTTCCCCTATAAAAGATGTGACCATACAAATGATGAAACTTACAAGAGCGAAGCATATTGGTTTCCAATTCCTAGGTCATTGTAGGAAATTCAACCACAGTAGATCCTTTAGCACTTGTTAATTCAATTATTGACACTAGCTCTTGAACATCAGAAATATTTTGAGACTCTAAGGATACCAATTACTCCCCTCATGCCAGCTTATTGCTGACCTTCTCAATCATTGTCGTTCCTTCGACCGCTTCAACTATGGTCGTCCCCCCACCATTCTCAATCCTAGATGAAGATCCATGATAAAATTCATCCACATCCTATGGTTTATTTTCATCCCATGCATGGGAAGATTCCTGGCCACTATCATCGATGTGTTCTTAAAAGGGAAATGTTTGTTCGGTGGATAAGAATTATGAAAATAGAAATTCTAGTAGAGATAGGTGTTGAGAGTCACCACAAGTTTTTTGACAAGTTCTGCATCAGATCATGCCATTTCACCACTCTCACATGGCCATCTTTAGTGGATGTTTGTTTCATAATATCTCTCACCTACAAGACCTTCTCCCCCATCTTCTATTTCTACCTCTTCCTCATCACTCTCTTACTCTTCATCATCTTATTTCAATTCCTCATCTTCCTCCACTTCTTCTTATTTGTCTTCATCATTTTCATCCTCAGATGTCAGCTTTTCTAAGTCATGGACCTAGACAAGAATCACTCTCGACATGATATGTAGTCTTTAAACCATCCCCATTAGCATGAATAAGTATCTTAGGTGTTTAGATACACATATCAAATATGAACGTTCACCCTCTCTACGACTATAAATCACCCTACGTATTGTAGGTCTAGCCAATTGCACACTAGTCACTGCCATTGCTCTTCAGTGGACAATGATTTTCATAGCGTCTTCCTAGAAAAACATTGGTATCGGAAATGGTGTTGGAGGTTATCTTATAATATCTCTTATTTTTTCATAGGGAGTTTCTTAGATGGCCCGCAAGGGCTCCCACAAGACCACATTTCATCAGAATAAGGAGGCGCATTCTCACATGGAAACGCTCCTGCCGATGAAGTTCTAGCATGCACCATTCCAATTGCCCTGATAATTCCATGAATCACATCCCTAGTAGTACTTCATCTGCTTCCTTTTTTTCAGACTCCATGTTGGCCACCTTGAATTTCCAAATGAGTTTCCCCAAAATCGCCTCTGAGTACGTTGTTATCCAATAGTCAACATACACCCATGATAGGTAGAAATTGACATCAGTAGGGGGAAGGGTGACGAGATCACCAAAACCTCCAGTCATGAACATGAGCCACATTTGGAGAATAATGAAATGATGTATCTCTTCCTAAACCACAATATTTACTTTTTTGGGAATCTGTTGCATGCACCCAAATTACATAGAAAAACTCATCAACACTTAGGGTTTGAAATATATTTTTCCATCGATATAGGCTACTAGCACACCAACCAAGATGCTTGGAAATTATTCCCTCTACTCTAATCAGCCTCTCCCTTCATCAACCGTATGTCCAGGTAGGGCCCAAAATGGATGAAAGTTGATTTCTTCATGGTCTCCAATTTTGAGCTTCATCCCTTCCTCTTTAAGTGTCAAAGTGTGAATTCTATAAATATTCTGTATAGATGGTCATACAATGTCTCCTAGAGGGTGGATGGAATTCTAGAATTCATTAACACCATAATTATCTACAACCCAATCATGAAGAATCTAGAATGGTCCCCATATTATCCTAGGAGTACATTTTCTACAGATGCATCTCAGAATACTGGACAACCTAGCCAATACGGCACCCCCATATTAACCTTGTCATTGACATCCCAGATTTCATGCATTACAACCATACCTAGATGAACCCCCATACTGATGTTCTTCATTGACAGTAGACACCATCTCAAAAAATGATGCATGGAACCCATCATATAATACATTCAGGTCATAGAACCAGTTTATGTTGAATCCATATGATTGGTTCTCTCCTTCTTCCAGGACCATCAAGTATGATTCTTCCTTCCCCCTCTGCAATTTGTTCGGGACATTCATCCCATTAAATAACATATTCACTACATTTTTTACTTCATAAACATATTGAATTATCTAGAATATGCTATATCCTTCAAGATTTACTTTATTTTTAGCTTCTCTATAACCAGCTCCAACATATTCCATGTCAGAATGTGGGTGTGTGTCCTATCCCCCAAATCATTCAATGTTGGAAGGAACTCATCACACTTGCACCCTACTTATGGGATTCCCCCAATGCAATGGATATCCCATAGGCTGATGCGTACCTCCCTATGAGGGTGGGGAAATATATTTGTGCCGGGTAACCATAAACTAAACAACTCCTATACTAGGTCTTGCTAACGATAGAAATGAAATTTTGATTTCCATACATCTTCAAATAGGCTGATTGACCAAAGCTCCTTCCTAAACTCCACACATTTCTGGAGTAAACATTATGCCCATGCCCATTCACTAGTAAAATTTCCCCCAGACCTGAATTCTCGTTCCTTCCAACCATTAGACTCATCAGAAAGGCTACTCATGAAGGTTCTCGCATAGTGATTTGAAGATTCCTCCGGAGCTAGATCGCTCCCTAAAATATTCCTGGTCTTTGGATTTAGGATGTAAACAACCATGTTTTGTTTTTTCCTTAGAAAGGTGACCATTGATCATGATGTTGTAATATGGAATGACACCCCCACGTGTTACCAATAATCAGGGTGTATTAGTCTTGAAGCCTAGCATTTAAGCCTCTTCCGGAATATCGAAGTTCCATGTTAGTATACTGTCACTCAGAATATAATCCTTTTGATTTTTTATTAGCATATTGAAAAGCATCTAATTTTACGTCAACAGTCTCTTCCCCTAAATAATCGTAGGGTTGGTGATCATCTGGGTCCTCCATGAAGAAGTACTATCTTCCCTCTCAATGGAAGCCTATTGAGCATCCATTTCTATCAAACATCGAAATTAGCAAAGAATCATGTGAGAAATAATGGCGTTTAGTTATGTAATATAGGCAGTTTTGTGTTTGATTTTGGTTACCCATGGAAAATTCAGAAATGTTAGTTGCACGCAAAATTTAGAGGAAGTGTGAAAGAACCCGCAACTCCACACAAGGCAGTAAAAAATTCAGGATCATTCACATGGAACAGAATAACATTCACTTATGAGAGTAAAGTCACTTATCGCATGAGAAATTCAATGTGTGGAGCCTCCCGTTGCATATTTATAGGCATGGAATGGAAACTCATTTGCACAAAAGTGGTTTCCATGCAAAATGGGAATTTGTGCATGCACCACCATTAGGCACTATGATTTTTGGAGTTTCCCTCAGAATCTGACCATGAGGTCCTCCTTCAACTCCATTTCTGAGGGGGGGGGGATATGTAGGTGCTAAATTTTTTCTATGGACATGAATGGAGTGTTCTGAGCAATCCAAAAGTATATTTTGAATCAGCAAACAATCATGAGACTCCTAACAGAGGTGTGTGACAGATCTGACTCCAACGCGTAAGTTTGGAAATTTCTCGTAATATATTGAACGCATAATACACTGTAAAATTAATTTCCCCACCACAACCCTCTAAAAATAACCAAGTCATAATCTTGAAAAAAAATCACTAGCACGTATGTTTGGAAATTGCATGAAACATCTTCTACTCCCAATGCGACGTCAAAATGCCACAAGTTCATAGACCACCTTTCGTGCTACCAAAATTGTTTTTTTCTATAAATATAAATGTATCCTTTAATTTAGGGGATGGGTATGGAATAAATACCACTATTCTACTACGTCATGGATGAAACTTCTTCTATCATGCGAAAGACATGGCCTCAGGTTACTATATATAACATGATAGGTCTCTTTGGGGTACTAATTCGGGTGGTCCCACTAGAGCTTAATCCTCTCCCATTTCCCATTACTACAATGGAATTGCCTGAAAAAAGATCTATCTTATGCACATGTTTTCCCATCTATCAGTCCTATCTTGCATGTAGGATTCCCCCTTGCTCACATCCACTCATTTTGTGTGCGACCATCCAATCTTGCTTGGATTCCATCATCTTGTGTGCAATCCATAAATATTGTTCATTCCCCTCCTTATGCACACCACATGTCTTCCTTACCCTATGGAACCATTTCCAAGACCCTCTTATGTGCAAATCCCTTTTATGGAACATACTTATCCCGTGAATCCCTCCATGCTTGTACAATGTGATTTCAATATTCCGAAAGGAGTGATTCATGTGGCCTTTCCCTTCCATTTGATTCTTATAATAGGAATGCTGATGGATATTTCTTTTTCTCATAGCCACACTAACGTGAGACCCACAATAGCTCACTCTAAAACCCTATATTTATATGGAATCATTGGTATTATCCCTTCACTAAGGGATAACGTAAACTAGTTATGTCAGTCCTAGTGGTGTGGAGTGAATCCTCATCATTTGAGATACAAGAATATAATCTACTAAGCATCCACTTCCTCATCAAACAATGATGAACTATGATCATTTCTTGAGTGATAGGCCCTAAGAGGACTGTAAAGGGGATGGTCCCAAGCCCCCTCTCACATATCCACTCTCGCTACGCTTTGTTACCATGTGCGTCTCGTGAATCCCTTGTGTAAGCCCTCAAATCCCTTGATAGGGTGATCTATGTATTGTGGCCATATATGTACCATACATCAGGACACCTACAAGGGATTCCCTCCCATATTAAGTCTCAAACATCTTTTATTTGGGTTTCTAACTACATGTAACCCCCAACCCATTCATTGAGGACTCACCTTTTGTGAAATGATCATCAAGTCTATATTTCATCTTATTTCTCACATTGAGCATAACTCATCCGGGATTATTGTAAACATCGACCATTACATTGTCCTGGGATTCCTCAGTGTGTAATCCCCATGATGCTTCTTCTCAAACTATGTAGAATTTGATATTTTCTATTTCTAGGAAAGGTTCAGTGGAAGCCCCCCCTGAGGATCAATCCCATCACCCATCTGTCCCAGCCATTTCAGGTCAGCTAACCCTCATCTCACATGATGGTAAACTATTTTCCCAATTCATCATGCTTAACACAGAACTATATTGTTTCGAACTACATGAATTTTTATCCCTGTCTCCATGATAGGGTGCATAGAAAGCCTCCCTACGGTTCAACCCCAAACAATGGTAAGCATGAGAGTCCCCATTGTTCAGATAAATTTCCATGGTCCTCTATTTAGTTGTTTTAGACTAGATCTTGAGTAGTTGACCATGCATAGGCCCATTCCACAATCCATACTATTGCAACAAACAGTGTCCCAATTGCGATGCGATACTAACCACGTGTAATCCCCAATCATGTATTTTGATTTTTTTTTCTTTTGTGAACACCCTGATTTAGTGAACCACACATGACCTACACAATCATTAATCATTTTTCATCATTAGAAATTTATTAGGAGGCAAATGTGAGGGATATCCCATCATACATGTCCAATCCTTGTTTCTACCATGATCCTTTGTGTTTTGGGGAGTTATTTCCCCATCTAAAAGGTTCTATATACTTCAGGTATTATTCATGGGTCTATTCATAGGAGACACTTCATCAGGTGTCTTATTGCCCCACCGATCTACCTAGACATTTATTCCCACCCAATAGGATACATAGCAAGCCTCTCTGAGGTTCAGTTAAAACATCACCATAATCATCACATTATTTTCATCCTATTCATCTATTCCATGAGATCAAATCATCCACCATACATATTGGTTCTACCTAGGACACAACATCACGGTGAAATCATATTACCAACAAACAGACAACTCCCAAAAGCACTTGGGTAGCTTATCGTGCAGTGCCCCAACATGTCTTCAGTTTGTTTTCCTTTGAGTACACTCAAATATTATACCTCATCAATTTGAACTATGTTTATTTTGATCCTTATCTTCTACAACGGTTATGTACAATATATCTATGTGGCTCAATACGAATCAATGGTGAACATTGGTTCCCCCTCCTTGGGGAAACCATCCTTGATCTGCCCTCAATGGTGTCTCGATCAGCATTCACGGTGAGTAATATTCCCTTTTTGGTAAACACCACCCTACTTCCATCCTAAAGTGGTGATCTGATCCATCCATATGATACTCCCTTTTTGGTATGTAACTCCCCAATGGGACATCTTCCACTTATATTACACACCACCCTGTGTCAATCCATATTTTTTTCAAATCCATCCATATTGTAATCCTTGTAGGTGCACCCTCCTAGGAATGTAACCACCCGATCTACTCTCATCAGTGTTCTAATTAGTCTGATACATCACCGCTAGATGTCAAACTCATGTCACACCCCGTAATAAACATGGAAATATGTGGAAAAAATCAGAGACATGCCTCCAGAAAATAATTCCATGCACTTGATGTGGGATGCCTCAGGCTTCTATTCCCTCAAGAAGCCCAATAGTAAGGTAAAAAACTAGGTGTACCAGTGTCCCACTGCCCATACATGCTATTGAATCCCAATGTGACTACTCCCCTAACCGAAGGTTGTTTCCCTGACATGACCCCATGGAATTTTCTGAAAGAAGCAGTGTAATTAACCATCATCTACAAAGATATGGCATCAGGTAGAGTTTCACGAACAACATCCTAATATTGTAGGGAGACCAGGAGTAGGTGAACAATTCTGATGAGTAATCCCCAAAACTGTAGTCGAACATCCCATCATCCCATTTCGATCAAGTAGCAAGCATTGATAAATAATAGATGGATTCCACCCACCAATGGAAGTGGGATTGCGGGGAAACAGCAAGAGAATCCCAATTGATGGATAGACTTCCTAGTAAAAGAATAAAAAACAATGGTCTTATGATATTGTTTTTATAAATTTATGTTTCCTTATATTATATTAATTTTGATGATTTAATACCTATATATATATTTTTTCCCTTACTGGAAATTTGATCTCACCGCTTTTTTATAATTCCATTACATAAGTTATGTAGATGATTACATCATTTCAGACATCTATAAAATTTTCATTTGAAGAAAAAATATAGAAAACTTATTATAGGTATTTTAAAACTAGATGTTAATGGGACTCATTTCTAAGACACTATACCAATCAGTCCTTCCATTATTTATCTTTTGCGGGGTAACTTTTCTTCAAATTTTGAAATACTATAATATTTTCTTTGGGATTATTACTTGATTATATAGTAGTAATAAGAGGATGGGTTAGTTATTTTTTATTTTATTTTAGTTATTTTTAGATATTAGTTAAGAGAAATTTTTTGAAAAATTTTAGGAAAATTCATTGTTATATGTCTACGTATTGGATAACATCCTAATGTTATGGGGATGTATGGATTAAGTTATTTTCTATAAAACATATCGTCGTCGTGATACTGCAAATAGAATGTGGGTTTGGTGGATATGAATCTATGTGTAAAACCACAAAAAATATTTCATCATATATATATAAGCAATCATTCTAGTTCACATTTAATGGATCTTTATTAGGTATCTAGTTTGACACTCCTCGATAATATCATTTGGGTAATAACATTATCATTACAAAAAAATTTATGATGGTCTCAAATATATAATTAGTTTATTTACAATAATAATCATTGTTAATTGATATTGAATCCTAAATACACATAGGATATCATTTGGATGTCATTTATGAAATCATTTTTCAAATATTTATAAATATTCTCTAATTCAGATTTTGGCGAGGATACTTCATGTGAATCTAATTATTCATACTTTTAGGTTTAATTTAAAATTTTTTTTTTCAATGGATTCTCTTTCCTCTCCAATAAAGAATATCATCTATCAAGAAAAGGAAATGACATATCATTTTTAAAATCATCATATTGATGAAATGATGATTATGAATTCCACGTGGTAGAAAATTATATAATGTAGTTTATGTAGCCACAAACGTGGGAATATTTTCTCAAATGATAATGGTGTATTTCCATAAGAACATGGATCTTATTTTCAGGTATGGATCATGTTTTTACAGTGTTTTTGAGAAAAGTGGAATTTCTAGAAATTTAAGGAGTACATGTCATGTAATTTGACGTACACACTTTGTAATTGGTTGTCGCGGGTGACCGTGTACTAGCCATGTAATGGTTGAGTACATGGCCATGTGGGGTGACCTAGAAATTGCCTAAAGAGGGGCCTGGTAAAGGCATATGCACGATGTGAAATTTTAATAGATAAGTGGGGAAATTTTATTTTTATTAGTTAAATCGGACTGGGCTTGTGTTTAGTTGGTAGAAACAATTTATTCTCGACTCCCCTCATCCCAGAGCAACCATAGGGAGAAATTATTCCTTGATCCCCCAATCAAATGTCCATTCTCCGAATGAACCGCCTTCAATTGTGTTGGAATTTCCACTATGAGTTCTTCCTTCTTCTAGAGCCTTGTTCTTGGATTTATCCTCTTTCTCGTGATAACCTTTTTTAAACATTACAGACATTTTTGTAGATATACTTTGTTCTAGGATGATTAAATGTATGACACCAGAGTATATAGATCGTACAACATCAATGTAGGTGGTTTGTTCCATTCTGTTGTTTTCTCTTTGGGTTATATGTGAAAAAATGGACAATACACTTGTTTGGGGTATTGCATATTTATGGATTTTAACCTTATTGTTTCCTTCCATGCATGTTTTCTGGAGTTAGGAATCTTGCTTGTAAATAGGGTTATTTTTTCCATGCTATGGATGTTTTTTCCTTGTTTTATTTGATCTTGATCATTTGTTATTGATTTTCATATTAGGATGCTGGAGTTCCATGACTAGTGTTGTTATATGGATGGATATTATCTGATATGTTGTGATATGCATTGTATCTATTTATCCATGTTGTAATTTTAGGTTTACTTTGGCTGCTAAATTTCGTATATTGAAGAATTCATACACAAGGCTATGGGAACCTCATGTAGTTAGACCATAGGATTAATGGACGCTGAAGGATTCCCCAGAGAGTCTATTATAGTTTTTGTATAGTGAAACGATCAGGGAGATTGACGTTGAGTACACCCTCATAGTGTCTATAGTTAGAATTATGAGACCATAAGGGTAATTGATGTTGAGTGCTTCATCAGAGAGTATGTGGTTTGACATGAAAAAACTATAGGTGGAATTGACAGTGAGTGGTTCCTCATATAGTATTTGTTTGCATGAGACCATAGGGGTTAGACCATGTGAGCTACTCAGTAGGTTGTTATATCCTTCTATAAGTTGAACCAGATGGGTTATGCATTAAGAACTAACCCACAGGGTTACATGAGATTATTTGGTTGAAGTAGAGGGGATATGCAGTGATAACATCCCATAGTGTTTCTTGTTTTCGACTGTTTGAATAATTGAAGATTGCAAATGAATCTATTTAAAACTGTAGGACTATTTACTTTTGTGTAGTTCCTTGTTTATTGCTTCTTTTTTCGTATTTAGGATATATATATTCACTGATTGTTAGGCACAGATCATTGGATGTTTTCTTACTGGGATTCGTCTCACACTAGGTTTGGGTCATGATTTTGGCCCCAAACTGATTATATTGTTCTAGGTACAGATAAGGGAAAGCACCCTTCTACATAAGGTAATTGATTGTTGTGGAACAAGAGAGCATGGGACCAGGATGAGGATTGCGATGTTGCTGGAGTTTTTTATATATTTTTACTTTTTACTTTGGATTAGTACTGTATTCCATCATTGTGACTTGATTGGATGCATTCATAGATACTTTTCACATGCATCATTATTGATATATATATATTGTAGTTGTTTATTTACTCAGTCATCCGTTGTTTACTATTTTATGGTATTATTATTACTTCTGTTACTGTTATTTGTTCCATTCCACTTCATTACTCTTCATTTGAGGGAATTTTTTCCCTATAATTACACCCAAGGCCCTCACAGCTAGTCAGCATCCTCTAGCATTTGGGGAAATGTGCTTGAGGCCATGTGACCAACTGGGTACGGGGAACCTCTAGGCGGCACCTAGAACCGGGACGTTACAAAGTGGTATCAGATGAATTATTTTCATCCTGACATACAGTTGGGAGCCTATAGAAAAGGAAAGGAAGGAATATGTAGTTAGTAATACTATTTGACAAAGAGTTGATAATCCAGGTAGAAGGAATAGACAATTTACTTCGTATATGGAAATTTTTCTTGTTTTTAATTTTACAGTTGATTTGATTTCACCATTAGGTGATTCACATGTCTTGGGATTTTAGCATTGATAATATTTGGTTTCTATTTCTATTGAAACCCTGTGAGATGAGGGTATTCCTTTAAATTCATTATATAGGAACTTGCTACAGATCACATGTCATGTATTCACGCCATGCCATTTAGGATTCATTATTGATTGCTTGTTATTATGATAGATGTTGTGCAAGATATTCATATTTGTTTTATAGATTACTTTGTATAATACATTATATTCTATAGCGTATTGTATTTCTTATGGTTTCATTTGGATGAATTCCAAAATTTGGTTCTTGAGGTGTTATGGGCCCTCATGGATTAGTATTTTGTGGATCATTGAACTGTTATGCTTTAATATGAATGGTATAAGGTTCCAAACATAGATTTACGGGGAGAATGGGCCCTCACAGATTGAAACATGGAACTTAAATGTTTGGTTCAATGTTTTTATGGGTTCCAGAATAATTTCTGAGGCATACTATCTAGAAAGACAAAGAATACACTGCATGTAATTATGAATACACACCGTATAACCTTCTGTTCAGGAAGGAAAATTTTTTTTATGTACAAACTATGTACTATATGTTCAAACCATGTAATACTTATCTGTGTTACTGACTGTGGGGGTAGAGACATGGAGTTGGGAAATCCTTGGAGGAACATGCCATGTATCGGATGTAAACATTGTGTTGTATGGATCATGTGTCCACCCATGGGAGTAAGGACATAGTAGGATGAAATATAGGTTATACATGTTGTGTCATTCATAAAAATGCCCTGTAGTGTAACCCATGTATCTGGCCATGTGACTAACAACAATGGTTAGTGAAATATTTCTATTAGACACAGTGTGTTACACAAACATGTTTTGTAGTATCATTCTAGAAGAATCGTGTGGGTTAGTCATGTATAAGAACTCGAGCTGGGGAAAATGATTCAAGTTCAAGATATTTCTTAGGAGAACATGCCATGTGTATATGGTGTTACACGACCAAGGTTGGCAGGAGTACATGCCTAGGTAAATTGCTTAAAAGAACATCCCATGTTGGGGTCATACACACCGTGTATCCATATTTTCAAAAAAACACCTGAATACTTTCCTTCTCATATTCCATTCATGGACACATAAGTTTTAGTCCCTGATAATATTAATCTATGGAGTGTGCTTGGCCATTTTGATTCATCCCACCGAGAGTTCCTCCAGTTATTCACCAAATACAGGGAAATGATCAGACATCCGATATGGTAGATCCAGGATTACTAGAAGAACCTCCCGTCTTACCTACGTTGGCACCAGCCATCATTCCGGATACAGGTACTGATGCACATTTCTAATAAGGCATCATGAGATTTTTGCAGGCCTTCTAGGGAACACTACATCATACTCCGTCTATAGAAGAGTTTATGTGAGACTTTCATTAGCAGCATCTTCAAACTTTCATAGGGGATGGAGGTCCTGAGGCTGCTGAGTCAGGGTCCGAGGGCCACAGTGTAGGTAAGGGTTATGTAGTAGAGCAGACCAATCAAGAGAAGGATCCTAAACCATCTACAATTATAGGTATGATTCTAGTTGCCTCAGATTTGGCTTCTATAATTTTTAAAACACAGGCTTCCCATATTTTCATATATATTGTTGTTTTGGAGAGCCTTGGGCTCTGTATCTTTACTTTTGTTGATGTCTCGACGTTGGAAACACTATTGGGGACTAGAACATCTAGTGTACATCAGTGCAAGGATTTCCCTCTTAAGGTTGGTCGGTGTCACTTTTTATGGGATCTCAATGTATTAGAGATGAGTGGATATGATTTAATTTATGAAATGGACTAGTTGGTTCCCTTCCAGGCCATTGTTGATTGCTATTGTCATTGGGTGAGTTTCACATCACTAGAGGATAGGTTGTTTCTAAATAAGGGGGAATGGGATGTCAAGGTGAGCATAATGGGACCCGAGCAACATGGGTTTGGAGGAGTTACATCCCAGTTTACGATTCTCTATTTAGATGACAAATGGACTTAAGAGATGAACTTTTTTCCAGGGGTGGATCATTTCAGGGATTTCTTTCCATATAAATTTTTAGGTTTACCTCTGGAGATATAGGTAGAATTTTCTATTCATCCTGTGACATGGGCATAACCAGTGTCCATTACTTTTTATAGGATGGAAAAACCAGAGTTGTAGGAGTTGAAGAAGTAGTTATTGGAGTTACAGAATAATGGTTTCATCTGACCCATTACTTCTCTATGGTGTTCAACTGTTCTATTTGCGAAGAAGGTGGATGGTACCCCCAGAAATTGCGTGGATTATCAGAAGCTGAACTATTTGATGGTCAAGAACTAATATCCCTTTCCAAGGATTGATGATCTCTTTGATGATCTTTGAGGATCTTGTGTGTTCTCAAAGATTGAATTGATAGCCAGTTATCATCAGTTTCGAGTTTGACCATCAGATTTACCTCTTACAGCCTTTCATAGCAGGTATGGCCAATAAGAGTATGTGGTTATGCAATTTTTTCTCAGGAACACGCCTTTAGTATTCATGTCACGAACGAACTGACTGTTCCATCCACACATGGACTCTTTAATGGTGGGTTTTATGGACGATATCTTGGTGTACTC
Organism: Viscum album; assembly: GCA_963277665.1. Lineage (NCBI taxonomy): Eukaryota > Viridiplantae > Streptophyta > Magnoliopsida > Santalales > Viscaceae > Viscum > Viscum album. Next base: position 1,895,219,974 of record OY728164.1, read on the forward strand.
TCACATTCGACATGACCATGCTACCCATCTTGATATAGTTTTGAGTACACTAATAGAGAAAAAATTATATGATATTCTCTCAAAATTCCACATTTTGATGGACACAATTCACTTCTTGGGTCTTGTTATCTCAGAGACAGGAGTATCTATAGACCCTTAGAATTTGATATTAGTAGTTTCCTTGGAGAATCCAAATTATGTATTTATGGTAAAATGTTGCCTAAGGCTAGATGGCTTCTATAGATGCTTTATACAAGACTTTTTATTCTAATCAGTACCACTGATGGGCCTGACTAAGAAGGGTGTGATGTAACTGTGGATAGATTCCTGCAATTCAGCCATTCAGAGGCTAAAAGTTTTTTTTACTTTATCATTGAAAAAGGTTTCCCATGATCCAGTCAAGAGATATACAGTTTACTATGATACACATGGTATCAGGCTAGGATCAGTGCTTATGTAGTGAAATGGAATCGTTGCATACGTGTCTCGGTATTTGAGTCCACATGAGAGTAATTACCTGTTGCACAATATTGAGTTTGTTATAGTTGTTCATGGTTTATGCTGTTTGAGAAATTATCTATGGGGATATAATTTTCTGGTTTTCAGTGACAAATAAATTCTCATGTATATCTTTAATGAGTGTAATCTAAAAATGAGACATCAAAGTTGGATTGAGTACCTTTTTTATTTTTACAAGGAGCTTGCCTATACTCCTAGGAAAGGTAACTATGTGACTGATGTGTTGAGCAGGTTGACTCAGATATAAGCAGTTTAAGAGGCCAGCAATGAGTGGAATCTTAAGGATCAGTTCTCTGATATGGATTTGGAGGTGCATGGTAGATGTGGGAAGACATTTATTTCTTTTGAATTTGTTTCCTCTAATCCTCTTGATCAAGTGCGAATGAGGCAACTATTAGATTCTAGAGGCCTATTTCTACGAGAGAGTGTGTCATGAGAGGACCCTATTCATGGATGGACCATAAACAAGGATGAGATCATTTATTTTCATGGGAATGTAAGGGTGTCAGTATATATACGCAAGGAGATGATGCTGGTTTTTCATTCCTCAGTTTGGTTAGTTCATCCTGGTGTCACCTTGATGTATAGAAATCTACATCGTCAGTATTGGTGGCCAGGTATGGAGAGAGATGTTGTTGGGTTTGTGATGAGATTTTCCACCTTTAAGAAGGTGAAGGTGGATCATCAGAAACCATCAGTTATTTTTAAGTAATTATCCATTCCCGAGTGAAAGTGGAATGAGGTCACAATAGACTTTGTGACAGACTTACCAAGGTAGCCTCAAGGGAGCGATGCAGTTTGGGTTGTCATTGACGGAATCAGGAAGGATTTCTACTTCTTACCAATCAAGTATACCTTCAGTGTTGATGAATTGTGAAGGCTATACATTTGTGATATTTTACATCTATATGGGGTTACACATTCCATCATTTCAGATAGGGATGTCAGTTTAATTTCTCATGTCTTGCAGGGACTGCAGAGAGCTTTTGGTACACTGGTCCTTCTGAGTACAACTTTCCATCCCCAGACAGATGGCTTGTACGAGCATACAATACATGTGATATAGGACATTATTTAAGATTGGATCATATATTTTTGAGGATCTTTGAAAAAACAAAAACCTCTAGTGGAGTTTTCCTACAATAAATGTTTTCAAGAAACTATTCAGATTACACCTTATAAGGATTTGTATGGTAGGCCATGACGATCACCCCTACGTTGGCTAGAAGCAGGAGAGGAAACTATGTTGGGTCCTCATCTTTCCTAGGAGACCACAAAGCCTATAGAGTTGAATGGGAGGAGGACGGCTGCTGCACAGCCACAACAGAAGTCTTATGCTGATTGAAAGAGATAGCCTCTGTAGTTCGAGGTTGGATATCATGTTTTTCTATGTGTCACACTGAGGTTGGGACACATGAGGATTAGGAAACATGGAAATATTTCTCCAATATATATTGGACCGTTTGAGGTTTCTAAGATAGTATGTCCAGTTTCCAATCAGTTTCAGTTACTTCATAGTTATCGAGCTCTTCACGATGTGTTCCACATTTCTCAGATACATCGTTACTTCTTAGAACTGTCTCATTTTATCAAACAGATGAGGTTGAGTTGTATGTGGATTCTTTGTTCGAGGAGCATACTATACATATTGTTGAAAAAATCATGATGGTTCTTTGTGTATGGTATGTTACTCTGGTATGAGTGCTATGGCAGCATGTGTGAGTTTAGAAAGAGACATGGGTTATAGAGACCGATGTGCGATCATAATGCTAGAGTTTTTTTGAGGATTCTTCTCTTTCTCGTATTTCTTATGAAAATTCCGAGATAAATTTATTTAAAGGGGATTTTTGTAGGAACCAGGATATTCTTTAAAAGTATGGATCATGTTTTTCATGTTTTTTTAGATAAATAGAAGTTTCTATAAATTTAAGGAGTACAAATTTTGTACATTGAACTACACGATGTGTACCCAGTTTATGCGGGAGATCGTGTACTAACTGTGTGAAGACTGAGTACATGGTCTTGTAGGGTGACCTAGAGACTACCTAATGTGGGGCCCAGTAAAGGCTTATACAAGCTGTGTACTTTTAAAAGGAATTTCGGGTATATTCTTTATTTTTTTAAATCAGTCTGGGTTGCGTTTAATTTGTAGAAACACCTTCTTCTCGACTCATCTCATCCAGGAGGTACCTTAGGGAAAGATTCTTCTCCAAGACCATGATCGATCATTCGTTCTCCAAATCAACAATTTTTTATTATGTTGGAATCAACGCATTGATATCTTCCTTCTAATAGAGCGTAATTCCTTGATTTATCCTCTTTCGTGGGATATCCTTGGTTGAGGTTTTAGACGTTTTTGTAGATCTAGATCACTCTAGGGTGATTAAAGGGCCAAAACCAGAGTATATCGGTCGTACCACATTGAGGTAGGTTGTTTGTGCCTTTATATAGTATTTCATTGATTTATATGTGAATAATTTCCCAATACCCCAGTTCGGGGTATTGTGTGTTGAGGGATTTTAACCCTATTGATGCCTGATAAGCATGATTTCTTGAGTTAGGACTCTTGTTTTTAAATAAGGTTATTTTTTCCATTATATGGAGGTGTTTTACATGTTTTATTTGATCTTGTATATTTGGTCTAGATTTTCTTGTTAGGATGATTGCTTTCTATGTTTAGTGTTGTTTGGATAGAGTGATATTATCTGATATGATGTGATATGCCTTGTAGCCTTTTCTCCATGAAGTACATTTAGGATTAATTTTTCCACTGATTATTGTTTGGGCATGACTTCTAACACATGGATGTGGGAACCTAGTGTAGTTAGGCCATAGGGTGAATGGATGCTGAGGGATTCCCCAGAGTGTATGTTATACTATTCACACTGTGAGACCATATGGGGGATTGACATTGAGTGCTCCCTCAAAGTTTCTATTGTAACCGTTATGATACCACAAGGCGGAATTGACATTGACTGCTTCCTCAGAGTGTATATAGTTATCGTTAAAAGACTATAGGGTTAATTGATGGTGAGTGCATCCTTAGAGGGTTCTTGTTTTCATGAGAACAAAGAGTTTAGACTATGTGATCCACCCAGGAGGTCGTTATATCCATGTATAAGTTGAACCATAGGGGTTTGGCTGTGAGAACTTACTCATATGGTTACATGAGATAGTTTGGTTAATCAAGAGGGGATAGGCTGTGAGAACAACCCAGAGGGTTGCGTGATTTCTCTTTATTGAATAATCGAAAATTATAAATTACACTAATTATAAGAGTATGAATGTTTACTTTTGATCACATACTTGTTTACTCCATCATTTTTTATTGCCTCCCATATATATTCAATGAAAATTCAGCACAGATCATTGGGTGGTAGCTTATTCAGATTTGTCCCATACCGTGTTTGGGTAATGATTCTTTTCCCCAAAAGATTATATTGATACTGGTATAGATAAAAGAAATATCTCTTATACTTCAGGTACTTCATTACTGTGGAGCTGGAGAGCTTTGGACCAAGCTGAAGCTTACAATGTTGCTAGATTTGTCTACATATTTTTCTTTTACACTTTAGTTTAGTACTGTATTCTATAAATTTTTTTATCTAGTTTCTTTCTTAGATACTGGTGACTTTCATCATTATTGATATATATATATATATATATATATATATATATATTGTAGTTGTTTATTTACTCAGTTTTCCTCTATTTATTGTTGTATGGTTTAATTATTACTTTCGATGCTATTATATGTTCCTTTATGCTGCATTACTCTGCCAGTGAGGGCATAGTTTCCCTACTATCATACCCTAGGCCCTCACTAATAGTCGGAATCCTCTGGCGTTTGGGGAAATTCTCTTGAGGGAAGGCGACCAACCGGGTACGGGGCACCTCTGGGCGGCACCCAGAACTGGGATGTTACAATTTCAATATTGATAACATGCGTATTTTATGAGCATATACTATTGTTTTTTGGATGACCTTTAAAGTCTTACTCTATATTATGAGGTCATGTTTTCAATAACACTTATACATGTTTCATTTCTTATATAAAATATTACATATTAAATGGATCAAATTGAAATATAGGATTAAAGGATGATACATTATTAAAACATAAAAAATCGTTTCAAACAACCGAGTAATTAACCATGGGGAGTCTCAGAAATCATTTCCAATGGAACTATGGATCTATAAATATTTTCAATTATTTTCATGAGATTAATACAATTTTGACCATTCACATGTATCCTATATCTTGGATTGAATATCAATTCAATAAACTACGTGGACTTCAAAACTTCTCATAGATTGACCATCAATTTAGATCCCATCATTTATTGATCAAAATTGAATATATATATATATATATATATATATGTAAGATGTATTTTTATACCATGTGCTAACCCAATAGGTTTATATTGAGCCATTTTGATATAAAAAGTTTCCTATTTTCGTCATGGATCAAATTAATATAGTCTTCAGATACTACATTTTTCGATATTTTAATTTTTTATAATGTATAATAATTTAATCATAGATCAAGGAACATCATGAATATCATTTGATAATTTTGTTATTTACCTTTAAAATGATCAATTTGTATGCCTAATTAAACAAATGATAATTGTGGATATATATGTTTTCATAATTGGGTCATGTAATCGTATAAAAGTTAATATAAGTATATCAACAAAAGATCAATGTTATCACCAAATTTCAATGACAAATGAATTTAATTGATATCAAATGTTTTTAAAGGATAGAAATAAATTACTGAGACATTGTGTGTAATTTCTCACAACTACAATAACTACTATTCATTTTGTAATAGAAGGGATTAAATTTCATTTAGAAATTTTAATGCATGGAATGTTTTATGGAATTTAAAAAGAGGATGGTAACATATAATATACATTCACAAATGTAATGTGGTGAAGGGTTTCAAACATATATAGTGGTTTTAATAAATTGTTTTTGTTGAATCCTCACGAATAATGATAATGTAATTTATTATGGTTCATTTCAATTAATTTCAAATAAGGCGAAATACATAAAACATGATTTATAGATGGCAGTTGTGATCATGGAATTGAATATTTTGAAACACATCACTGTCTTGAAAAGATTTATACATATAATGACCATTTCATACTAAAAAATATATTCATATAGAAGTAATTGAATATGATTCAAGGTAGAGATTTTGTGTTGAAAAAAAATTATGATGGCCTCATACATTACCAATCATGGATATCAAATCTAGTGGCTGATTCTACGACCAAAAAATATTATATAATTCCATCAATGATTATGATTGAAGCATATGAAATATATATGTATTTGAAGATTATAAATCATGAAATCTTTATGTCCATATATAAATCATATCTTTCTCAACAGACTACTCAAACTTCCATTCATGTAAAGAATAAATGTACAAGAATGATGATGTAGAGCTACTAAAAAACGTAAAAAATTTATTCTAGGGTTCAAATTTGAAAAATATAGAGTTATATGATCTGTAATATGTATGAATGTCCCATAAAATTTGGAATTGATGATGGAATGTTAAGATGATTCTAATTTCTCACCCTTCTCTCTCCATCATAGAAGCACAATGATGTGTAGATATTTAAAAAATAACTATTAGGACATCATACAACTACAAACTAATGAATTTAAATTCTTCATCTTCATATGATTTCATGTTAATGATGAATGAAAAAAGTATAAGGGTACGTTTAAATTGTTACCCATTCCAGAATGGAGTTGGAATTTTAACATAAAAAAATTGTAAAAAGGAAAAAACGACATTTTTGTTGTAGTCAAGTGGATTAAAAATTAAGAGAATTTTATTACCATAAATGAATATTTGACTTATAACCCTATCTCCATGATATATACAATGTATATGATGAGGATGTATGGAGTAACAATATCCATTGAATGTAATCAGGATACGAGGATTACCTCAAGATTCAAGAGATATTTTCAGGTAACATTGGAGATAGAGTTTATCTTTAGCGCTATATATCATCCACAGACAAATGGCCAGTCAGATAGTACATTTATAATAATCATGACCCCTTCCTCTACTGTTAACATTATGATGTAAGTGACATAATTATGCACATGTATGACCTCCTGTAGTATCTGGGATATCGACTAGCATTGGGGGAATAAAAATCCCAGAAATGGGAGGAATTACCCTCTAAAATAAAATAATATTGAGAGATATGATAAACAACCACCTAAAAACTCTAGCATATAAAAAAAGATTAATCTTAAATGTACACAATTAATGGTCATATATATGCCAATAAAAAATAATATTCCTCAATATACATAAAATAAAATTCTAGAACAATGACTCAACAATGTCTACTACCCCATCTAGTAATGTCATGATCTGTTGCCAATTTCTTTATAGAACCCAGAAAAGAAGTTTATATAGATATGTTGATAATTATAGGTATAATAATTAGGGAAATGATCATGGTATCATGGTCCCATGTCGGAATTTCATACTAATGTGATATTATTAAAATAAAAGAACCAACAAGCACTTAATAGTTCAACTAACCAAACCCCTCCTCACTATGGTTCACTCACCAACTCATGCATCCAAGATTATAAAATAACATCATTATCATATCAATATTAGGCCCCAATATTCCTCATACCCAATATTTTTCCACTATCATTCCACAGTTTCGAACATCCTATGCTCCCATCCATTATATATATGTCACCTTAAAACAACATTGCATCACCTCACACCTAAATAAACATAGACCATCCCTACTGTGGTTCAAGAACCATCCCTTAATACCCCACCCACATAAGATACATCAACATTTTATAGCTTCAAGAATCACCACAATATGTCTCACTAAAAGACAACTGATCCAAGACACCTAATATCAACATATAAACATGGTAGTATGGTATCATAAACGTAAAGAAAACAATCCAATTTCTCTCATACTACAGTACTAGACACCCAGTACATACATGTCATCACATAACATCCTCATGACATTAATTCCCACAAAAAAAACACAGGCCATATTTGGTTGTTAATCTCCAAATACAACCTATATCATCACAGCTATTGAAGGATGACCATAGAAAATGGGAATGATAGCCATAGTTGTCACCGCCATCATGGATATTATTGAAAACACCTAGAAATTAGATCCACTAAGAGAATTTATGTTTATCCCTCTCTAGTGGGACACATTTTGAAATAATATAAAATAAATGATATATATAGCACACAATACCCTACATATGGATCAAGAAAAACCTAAAAAATGAAAATATCCATCTCCAATACACTAAATGTCCACGATCAGAATAGCTACCGAAACTATATAAACAACACCATACCACCACCACACAAAACCATTTCTATTTCCCACATTAAATTATATGTTTCACAACTATCATGATAAAACACCATCCACTATCATTAATTTATTTAGAAATCAAATTTTACATTTTCATATCCTTTAATTTATTCATCTACAACATTAAAATTTTCAAAAAATTATATTCAATTTCCAACCAATTCATTTATTTATTCATTTTATCACCATTATCTATTTTATTACTAACTGGGTGGCAAACACAAAACTCCATGTCACAAAAAAACTAACTCATACTACCATTGCTACAACATTACACATATTCCATCATTACCATAAAACATCATCTAATCTATCTCACCATTAAAACCACACCTCAAACCTCTTAACCGTATCTGACAACACATATAATGCAAAAAATGACCTCTAATCACCACCACATTTCACCACCACAAACATTGACCATTGCACACCAGAACCATCTTGTTCAGCATCACTCAATTGAACACCACACATATATTACAATCAACTACATCATTACAGTACCACACACCCTATAACCCATTTAGCATTATCCATCATTGTATAAAATCCTAAAACACAAAAGGAATTAGAATAATGAAATATCACATGATAATAATAGATTCTGACATTAATTAATTAGTCAAGGGATTTTATTACATGAAATATTTATTTGGAATAGGTATTATCAAACAAAAAAATATTTCCATGGGAAACCAATTATTTATGTATATATAAATTCCTTACCCATTAATTAATTATTTTCTCACAAAATAAAAATTAAGGGTCTCATGGGATATCATCTATATTGAATACAAGGCTCCCAAAAACTATTATTTTTGTTATTCCATACATGCTTGGTTAATATCATCAACAATATATATCAATTCATTAAATTATTTTATATCTCCAATATAACCATCAATTTTGCTTACTGTAATTTATTTTCTTATTACACTGACCTTTATTAATGAACCAAAGGGAAGAAAAACAATGCAAATCTAACATATAACATGTTAAATGAGTGAGAATGAGGATTCTAAACCTCCAAGAATAATTTCAATATTACTAATCTCTAGAGGGGAAAAATAAATTATAAAGATAAAATGATAGACATGTAAGGAATCGACAAATCAACCTACAACACATAAGAGTATAATAAGAACTGAATTTTAACACTCACACTGATTAAAAAACACATTCGTATTAATTTATAAATGATGAACTAAATAGAAATAATGCAAAATGTAGATGATCATACCATGGATCAACATAAGCAGTAGATCAAGATATGAATAAGTAGTTGGGAGAACCGATGAAATAGGCCTAATGTGAACCACAAAACACAAGGGTGAAAATCTGAAAGATAATATAATTGGACTAAGAAAACATATAAACAACATGAAAATCACCTTATTTTCGATGTAAATATAACACTTAAGTTTTATATTCAATCATTCCACAGATTTATACTATAAAATCCACTTTTACGCTATAAACTACTCAAAACATTTTCTTCCACTAAAAATCATGGTCTGTCGAGAAGGATTAAACTTATGCAATAAATTTTTCTCTAACAGAATAAACACATTCCATGGATACTCATATATAGGGTATAATACATAATTCATATATCCATAAAATATTTAAAACACATAAATATGGTCGAAACACCTATATTATGACTTTAACATCATATTTTTTCAAAATACCCCAACAACTACTTTGAACCCCCTAATACATCCTCCATTCACTTTACAACTAGAAAAAATGCAATGGAACTTTTCAGGAATCCATAGACCATTAAAATAGATACCTCTTAAACAATTATCATCATTGAGAGTTTGAACCAAACATATAAGATAAGTATGGTTTCTAAAAAACCACCCCCTGAGATATCTCATAAGGATCTCCTTACACCTCAACAAAACCACCACAAAAACATGCCATACAATAATGAAAACAAACAAATCACACACAAATTTTTCCCCACACAACCACATCAGCACCTCCCACCATAAACAACACAACACATATTGTTCCAACCATATCCACCTACATTCGATATAGACGCATTACCAGAAAATAATTTCAACGTCCACATTGACTAAGAGTACCACTTCCACAATAAACAAAAGACAATTCCTCAGACATAAAAATAAAGGAATTTGATCATCAATGTCATGATACTATTTCCTATACGAGGCATTGAATCCCCCATAGGGTTTTAATATCATAGTAGTATAACTCGTTTTTATAAGGGGTCTATCCATCCCAATTAAATATGTTTAATACTTAATCACACATCACAACAACTATGAAACAAAACATCTCATAGAACAGTAAGATCCAAAACTCGCATACTCAATTCAGATCCCAGTACTAGGCACACATTTGTGTCCTTTATTCAAAAGTACTCTCCTCCAAAACAATATCCATCCATAACACAAGAAACAAGGGGATGTTTCTTCCACATCGTATATTCTCTTGATAATGTTGGATCCCTTCTTTCATATCAGAGAATTGTATTTAATCATCAATATCAAACTCTCTCTAGTCAATATATTGTGAGTCATTATAAGGACACTGATAATGATTGGACATTAAGGAGATATCATATATCTTATCCAACCATAGTGTAAATACTAACAAACATTCCATTATGTCAACATGCTCTAACACCCCGAATGACCCTACAATCCATGTACAAGGAATGCATCCCCAACCAGACCTCTATGTCCCACATTGAGGGGAGACTCTTGAGAATACATTGTTTTGACCATGAAATATAAATGTTATCCACTTATGATTAGAAGAGGACTAATGATGGTCATCCACTATCATCACCTATCATTACCCAATTTGGTCTTCATAGCCATTCTCTACACCAAAGTAGGGCCAATAAATTCTAACTCCCCATCATCAATCCTTTTAATATAGAATGACTAGGTTGGTCATAGAATTCATCGAATGAAGTAATATTAGTTTATGAGTGAGAGTTTTTTACAGATTCATAACCAATGGTATGTTACTTAACCATGATACACCAATTTAATTTTTAAAAAATCACAATAGATGAAAATACACAACCCTTAGTAGCCCAGAAATGGTGCCTTTCCTTATTACAACGTTTTTATGAACAAGTGATTGTATCTTAACGGACTGAATAGTTTCGAAAACCCTATACAAACGTAATATTTACATTAAAATATAAATTGTAATAAAACATAGAAACTCTTTTCTATTCATCTAAATTATCTATAATTATCTCTGCATGTAATTTATAATATACATCGTAGCATAATGGAAAAAATAATACCTAAGAATCTTGTTAGCTCAGATGCTTATTAAGGGTAAAAAATATAGTGGAATTAACATAAATAAACGAAGATAGTAAATAAAGAATAATAAACAAAAAAACATTCTATTAAAACATAATATTGAGCATAATATGGAGGTAATAATAGATGATCAAATAATGACATAAATAATAAAATTATAATGAACATTAGCATGAATATTATACTAGTAAAATAATATCATGGATTATCGATGAACAATCGCATAATGAGGTAATGAATAATGTGGGATGTCTACAATATACTACCATATCCTCAACCAAGAAGTCTATATAAATGTGTAATGCCTTGACCAAAACATTGTCTAGTTTGTATAATGAGACATATTGACAGATAGAGGGGATATAAATACCCACTCCCAAAACATAATATGTCCAGTTAATTCTTCATATTAAAGGGTTGAAATTTAATTAACATATACATTCATGTTTAAAATAGAATAGGATATGTAAATAATTCCTCCAATCAGTAAACATAGTCATAATCTATCTAGAGTAATATGGACAATGTTATAAAGAGTGTACAACCCTTGTCTAAATGATCACAAACCATTAAATAAAACATGGTAGATGTTATCATCAAATATCATACTAAATTATATGTAAGATTCAACATATGGTGTTGAAAAATATGATAATAGACATACAAAATCATTGAAAATTTCGTGATTGAAATTCCATTTTTAATTTGGAGACATTTATTTAAAAATCCATATAAGTACAAATGAAATAATTTTAACTAATAAAACTATGAAAAAATGAATTATATTCCCATGGGAATTAAGGAATAATGAAATTTGATTAATTTTATAATTACATATTTTTTAGAAAATTCATTTATTTATATAAAAAAAAGAAACATTTTAAAGAATATTAATAAAATACATTGTGTGTGTTAACTAAATGAATAGATTATGTGTATCGCCTATAAATAAAAATAAAACATGTGGAGATAAATCCTAATATTACCCAATTCATTTGACACATAATCACAGAAGTTCATAATTATCGGAGGGTATGTTTACCCTAAAAAATGAAAATGGGGTTAAGAATTCACTTAGCAGATTTTAATCAGTTGAACCGTACAACCCATAAAAATAATTCTAATAAAATGGAACATTTAATTTTTTGAAGATAAATAGATCCATTCTATGATATATCAAATATCAGTATATAAACACCAAAATAATGACATAAATGGTCAATAAATAATATCTCATAGAAATAAAAGTTCAATGAGAATCTTATACCTTATTTTTGAAAGAAATCTAAACTTTTAAATAATATCATGGATATTAAAATTAGATTAATTAATTAATTAATTATGAACCTATTAAAAAAATATTTTCTGTATTATAATTTTATTAAATTAATTTCGGGATATGTTTTTCAATTATAATTGTTTAATATTTTATTCCATGATTGTTTTTCATGTTTTTATGGCTGGTTGCCTTGTGTATAAATATGGGTGGCCATGTCAAATGTGAAAAATATCTCCATAAGTGAAATTATTTAGTTTTGATGAACATAAAATAATTTATATTGTATAGTATAGTATTTGGATTTATGTTATGCTATTGATTCATTAGATAAAATATTGATGAAAATGGATTAATTTATTTTTGTTGTTTTTATGAAAATCCTATCCTTCTTTCAATTTATATAATATGATGTTTACATATTGGTTACCGAACATGATATAACATATAATATGTATATTAAAATATTTATTAAGCATAATTATTTTATTACGATCATTATTTATGGAGGTAATAAAATATGAAAACTCATCATCCTTAAAGGTTGTGAATCCACATATCTTGTACGACATTTCATTTATAATATAGATAAAGAAGATAAGATATTTGATGATGGACATTCAATTATAATAATAAATTTCTTTTATATATATGATACATGTGTAACTATTATATTTTCTATCAGGGACTTGATTAGTGGATAAGAATATAAAACAAAATAAAATGCATGAAGGAGGATTTTACCTCTTGGATATCGTCTCCGTAGGAACTTCCTTAAGATACATGGAAATTGGTTTTAGAGAAATAAAAAATCCAAAATAGGGGATATATACTTTTTATAAGAATTTTCTAGGTTATTAGAATTATCAAATGATTTTAAGGCAAATGGATAAGAGCTGGTGAGGGGTAGTGTATATAGGGGAGAAGTCAGGTGTCTTTTAGTTATTTTATTCATTTATTTATTATTTTGGATCAATATTATCAATATATTTGATTCTTGTGAAATAGTGACGGATCTATTGAATCTGAGTTATAACTAATGGGTTATTACCTCATATATAAATCATTCTTGACTCAATAACTCAGTCATTTACTAATTCTGTTATATTTCATAATGTACCATATTTCACTAGGTACTGACAATCCATCTATTTTATAAAATTACATAAAATTCACCCTAAACATTTTTTGATTAGTAGACACTGAAAATAGACTCCATTTTTCGATATAATTTTCTAGATATGTTAAATTTAATTTTTCTAAATAAAATCATTATTTATTCGTTAAATACCGATTGTAACATTATAAGAAATTTTTCAACACTTTAAATAATTAAGTATTGTATCAATATATTATTTTATAATTATATGCCCAAAATATAATAATTCAGGAATTGATTTTAAAAAAATTAATTCCAATTTAAATCATTTTATAAATAAAAGATTTTAAATAAATATTTATGTTTCACAAAAATACCAACACAAAATTTATAATTTTCAAAACATTTATTTATTAATTACATGTCATAAGTATATCATATATTCCTTTATGTGATTCCTAAATTTTATTTATACTTTCATAGGTAGTTTACTATTCTATTGGCCAGATTACTATTCATAACTATCACATTAATATTATAATGGTGATGTTAATATCTAATAGTATATTATGGTATTAAAATTAATGTGGAATCAAACAGAAACATTGAAAGGTGTTAAATTTAGATAAGACATACCATAATGTCATCAGGTGTTAGATTATACCATCCTTCAATAAATTGAATCCTCAAAATTTAAAATTTTATTTCAAAAGTAAATGTTTTATACTTTAAAATCCTTATTTTGGGAAACCACATAATAAATATGGTTGATAAAACATACTGTTAATCTGAGTGAAATGGAAGTGAGAATGTCACCTCAAAATTATACTTCTGGTCAGGAGAACAATAGGGGAATTTGAAAACAAGGACATGGAATAAAATTCAAACTATATTGTTTTGATTAATATTTTATAGAGCATGATAAGTATATTTTTAACCACCAAAAAATTTTAAATTTGTGATAGGAGAAATGAAATTAATTTTCCATTAGGAAAATTAAAAAGATATTGTTTTTGTTCCATAAAAATCACTTAATTTCATTATAAATTATATGATTAATCACTTATTTTATATCTGATTTCATATATTTCCACATATTCTGATACACAGTGAGATGGATATTCATGATGGATTATTTCTACCTGATGCACTATTAATGAACCACAAGGTCCACTTGTCATTCAAATTTCAAGTAAATATTTTAAATAACAGAAATTTTTTTCATAAGGTATCCAATATAAAAATTAATAGTTTATTCTCAAAAAATAATATCAAATGTTCAACATAATCAATTCAATATTTAATAACCATAAAACTCATTCAAAATACATCTATCCAAATTCCATGTATAGAAATAATTCAAAAGGAAGGTCTCTAAATTCACATAATAAACTAAACATTAGATCCCCCAAATAAATAAATGTTGCACTTATTATCCAATACAACTTATTTAAATACCATTATCAGCTAAAAAAATAATGAAAACATTGATGCATCCAAAAATAAAATCATAGTTTTTCAAATGTATTCCTTAAATTCCAACATATAGTAAATCCATCAATGATAATCGAAACCTACAAATTTATTGACCACCAGTACTCTCCCATAAAACCCCCATTATCATTATTATCTCAACATTAAAAGATCATTAGTTTTAACTTTCCTAGATATTTTTTTACAAAATAGAAAATTACCAAAGAGTCACTTTTCTTGGATACTAGTTATATTCATAACATGATTCTTAATCCATACATAATAAATACAACATTATAATCATTATATGTATCATTATTATTATTATAAGAGAATAATTTATAAAATACTCAAATAACATATTTGATGAATGAAAACACAATCATATCAATCATTTGTCTCCATATGCGGTATTAGCAAAAGCTTTATCATGATAAATTTTCCTTTTTTAGGGTATATTACTTTGACATTGGAGAAATTTATTTTCAAAGATTATCAACTTTTTCCAATTTAATAATGGATCATTGGAAACATTTTTCTTACCCATGTAATCACATGAATGGTGTCCTTCCTCCCCACACATGTATCAATATGTCATATTTTTTAGAATGTACCATGTCATTACATTACAAAATTATCACTTGTGAGAAAATAATTCATTCTCTTCATTCCTTGATCCATCATATTCCTAGTAATACTGTTGTTATCCTAATTCCCATCAGAGGCAATATTATCTCTTTATTCTGTTATGGCCTGATACGACATCCTTATATGATGAAAATGGTTGTGAGTCTTTTTCCCTTTAAAATATTTTCATAATAACATAAAATGTTTTATACTTGTTACTCTTTGGATCATGTACAATGATGATGATACCATTACAAATGATAGTCACTATTTATAATTGACGATGTACACTAGATTAGGTCATTTCGTTATGTATATATCATGAATAGTTAAATACATAACAAAAATTGAAAATTTTATGATTAGATAGTAACAATTAAAGAAACATGGTTTCTTTTGATTGTTCTAATATACATATCCTAAACTTATATTATAGTATTCATCACACTATTTATGATTTCTAAAATCAGATTCTCAATGTTTATATTTAACATACTCTGATACCAACAATAAATACCCAGATAGCATTATCCTGGAGATAGTGCCTTAATTTCTTACATTAGTACAATGAACAAGTGAACAAATACCAATGGAATGATTAGATTAGTATCTCTGGAATATCTGAAACAATCATAAGTTTCAAATTAATATTTGAAATAAAATACAACATATAAAAATCATTGGAATCATTCATATTTTCCGGGATTATCCTTGCATTTCATGCCTTTTTTGACATAGAATCCCAGTAAAAATAAAACTAAAGAAAGGGGAGAGATTAGACTCTCAGTAAAGGTAGGTAATATAGTGAAATATAAAAGAAAAAATCATAAACGATAATTCAAGTAGAATATATAAAAACTAATTCTATTAAAACATTTTTTTTGAGAATTATATATATATGAATAATAAATGATCAAAAAATTCTATATAACTAATCACATGAGAATGAAACTACCTAGAACCATCCCTCGGGGACTGTGCACTGACTACACGATGCCCGCCTTCCATTGGCCGAGGGAAGGTGACTAGCACCGAAGGCATATTCCCTAACACTGGGAAGGTATTTCCTTTATAACCTGTAACACACACAACCAAGCACACAACAAGATACGAACTCAAGTAAAATGAATAGTAAACTCAGTGAGTACAGTAAGTAAATGGGGCTAGAATAAAAGCCCAACTAGAATGTACAAGAAACTGAATGTACATGTAACTGGATTAGCTCCTGTGAACACCTTCCATGGATCTTACCTGAAAGTTAGGTACAACTCTCAAACGGTCATATTTGTGATATGCCTCATCAAAGGTCCACATCTGAGATACCTTCAGTCTGGGTAATCTCTTCCTTAATCAGCACTATCCGTCGTCTTCACCAAACACAATGAGGAGCGGGAATAGCCCATGCAGGGATGAGTATAACTATACTCAGTAGGGACCTCAAGACCCTCAAGGTCTCACACAATCCACCAAGGATAAACCATAAGTTATGAAATCAAACGACAACCCAATATAGGTATATGCTCATACATATACCTAAGTTATCATGTAAACCCATTTCAATCATGAGAAAAACACAGAGTCCAACTCCAAAGCACCAAGATCAACTATTCCACAAAGTATGAAATTCCAAAAAGGAAAGTACCACAAAGGTATGACACACAGATGAATACCACCTATTTATTACCATGAAGGATAGTACCATAAGGTACAGACTCAGCTCACACTAGGTATAACATATGTACAATAGTATAAATGGTTCGATGTAACTATTGAATCATCTTACTCTATTAAGAGGTAGATCCACGAAGGATCCCTAAGTAATGACCCACGTAGGATCGCTCTGTGCTGACCCACAGAGGATCGGTCGGTGCTGACACACACAAGATAACTATGTTCTGACCCACACAAGATCTCTATGGTAGCCCCGCATAGAATCCTAGAGTGGTTCCATGTTTTACCCTCAATCACACACCCGTGAGGGATATATTTCTCAAATCATATCCAGCTACTTGGTTCACGCACTATGCTTGCTCGTCTCTAGGAGAGTCTGCTCCTCAATACACTAGTTGATACTCCAACTACCACTAATTCTTATGAAGATGTATCCCAAAGAACCGCCATGTCATAGGGGTCTCAACGCAACAGATGGGGCGTTAATCGGATGCCCGGTATGTAAGCTATTTGGATTTTAGTCCCGAGGGGCCGATTGGATTCATACTCGATCCAACACGATAGTATCCCAACTCTATCCAAATATAAATTGAGGTAAATCAATGGGACCATCATGCTCCAAGGATTCTAGGGCTTCTGGCAGTTCATCAAAAGGATGTTCGGTGCCAAAGTTATGGTCGTAAGAGAAAAAAACTTGTAGTGGGTCTGGGTCTAGAACATCCCGGTAGAACCGACCCGGACCAACCCGATCTGGTATGAGTCGACCTAGCCCGCTGGGTCTGGACAAGCCTGCTAGGTCTGGATAAGCCCATGAAGGGTGGCCCGGCCGACTAGGTGGTCCGACAGGCCCTGAAGGCCGTGAAGGGCCACGTTGGGCAGTGGGGGCCGCAGGGACCACGAGGGGCGGCAAAGGCCACGAGAGGCCATGGAGGGCCACGGGTGGCCGCGATGCCAAAGATGGACGCAAGGGCATGGGGTGGCGCAGAAGGATGTGGTGCGATGCGGAGAGACCGCGGGGTGGGGCGACGAGGCTGCAGGGTGGCGGAGGACGTGGGCGGCATGAGGTGCAGAGGCCGTTGGGGGATGGAGCGCCACAGGGCGTGGAGGCGGTGGGGAGGCGGTGGCCGCATGGCGGTGGAGGCCTCAGTGTGGCAGATGCCACAGGGTGCTGGGGCGCCATGCCTTCATCGACGGCCGGCTTGACCAGCCGCCCTTCGTTCATCACAGTTCTGGAGATTAACTGATGTCAACTACTGGAACATGTCACCAACACCATCACGAAGATCACCCAAACGATCCACTAGATTTGTAGAGGGGTCGGGCCATGATTGTTTGGCCCGTACCCTCCACATTAGTGCGGTAGCATATGACTCATGGAAGATGATTCAATGTGAGAGGAAATTTAACATAAATCAAAATTAAAACACATCCTTACCCTTTTTGGTTTTTGAAGTTGATGAGATATTTCGAAGTTGTCGACATTCATCACGCCCACCACATGCCTCCGATCCCGAGATCACTCATCAGATAAATGCTCTTCGATGGAGGTGGTTCTTCATTGTTGAAGATTTCCACCATTAGAGGATGTCCTGAGGATGAACTCAAATTCATGCGTCAAAATTCTTCATTGGAGGATCTCTTCATTAGAGGATTTGTTCTTCCATGTTTTCTTCTCACCAAAACATTCCTCTCAATTTCACCAAAATGAAATGTAGTCCACATAATAAAACAAGTTGTCTATTATTTTTTTTGGCATAATTTTAAATTATCTTAATTGATTAATTGATGAGTTGGTATAATTAATTATGGGGGTGGCACAAATAATGTGGCGGAGTTCGAGAGGTTTTTCTCCTATAAAGAGAGGAGTAAGGGGGATTAGTCTCGGGTGATCCCCACCACCATAACCTCTCATGGGAGGTTTAGTTCTAGTGCTCACCACCTCCATAACCTCTCATTGGAGGTTTTTTTCGGGTGGTCCCCACCTCTCAACATTCACATGGGAGTTCCAAAGAAAAATAAAATGTTTCACAATTTTATTTTATTTTATTCTTTCATGAAAAAACCAAATTCTATATTTCACCCTCGACCTAGTGCGGTTGAGGTGAAGGTCTCCTTAAGTGAATACCGGCTCTGCGAGGTCAACTGTGCCCTCGGATTTCAATTCCGTTAACAAGGTGAAAAGTTACAAAAACCCGCTCGTACGTTTTCTGAACGTACTAGAAAAAAAGTTTAGAAATTCATTTTAGGCACACCGTGCCTCGAAATTTGGCTCCGTCAATTTTCACAGACTTCTAAGATTCCCATTTAATTAAAAAAATAACATGGAAATTCTGGATCATTACATAACATAACAATGGATATTATACTATTTGAATAATCACATGTATTTTCAATATATAATCTAATAATGAGGTAATTCAAAATTTCGGATCCATAAAACATACCAATAGTCCTAGACCAATATTTATATAAACATATGTAAGGAATCAATCAAATACTTGATGGTTTGTCTCACAATACCTACAGATTCATCAATCTGATATAGAAAGCCCTTCATAAAATGTACCTAGTACAATGAATCCCACATGAGAAGGTGTTGAAATATAATCAAAATATTCATTCATATTGAATCTAAAATGTGAAATATAAATAACATTTCCAATCAATAATCATAATCATAAACTATCTAGAGTAATATAGAAAATGGAATCAAGATAGTACATCCCCAATACAAAATATCATAAACCATTCAATAAAATATAGTAGATGGTATCAGAAATGGTTAACCCCAATTATTAATAATATTCAATAGAGGTTTTTGACATAGATGAAAATACACTAAAAATAATAGTAAATTTTCGGATAGAAATACATATTTTACATTAAAATCATTTAGTAAGAACACCACAAAATTTGACAAGATATCATTTTATTTCAAAAAATTATAATCTTTTAAAGGATTACTAAATTCATTAAGTTTTCAGGAATGATTAAAAAGCATATCATTCATTATAAGTTTACTAAAATTTCTTTTAAAAAATGAAAACAAATATTTAAAAGAACGTTTTTAAAATAAGGTGTTAGCGTTAAACAAACAGGTAAATTTTTTTATTGGATATATATATAAATAAAAAAAAAATTTAAATAAAAATTAAGATAATAATTATTAATTTGAAATAAAAACATTTCATCAAATATTTAATGGTGTAAAATTTTATCCCAAATAAAGTAATTTGGGTAATTATTACCCTTTCCACTTTGTAATCAGTCAAATCATACTCCCAATATAATTATTGATCATACAATTTAACATTGAAAAAAAAATAAATTAATGAAATTAATTATATGATATATCAAAGTGAAATATAAATACAGTACACATAGAATATAAGTGGTGAATAAGTCATATCTCACATATATATAAGTGATATAAGGAACCCTTAACATATGTCTGAAATCATTCTGAACTGGTACCTAATATCATATATAATCAAATTAGAATCATTAATTACAAAAATAAAGTCCTCTTGAAAATATATTAGATATATTAAAAGTTTATTAAAATATTTTGTCACTATTTTGATGAGATATAATTTTTAATTTCTTTATTCCAATATAATTTTCTGAATAATTTTACGTTCGGTTATGTTGAGTGTAAATATGGATGTTTTTGTCAAATGGGAATGAATTCTCCAAAAGTAAAATTATTTAGTATGAATTTTCTCATAGCAGTTTATATGATATAATATAACATATAGTTATATGTTTTGAATATTTTTTATTAGATAAAATATTGATACAAATGTCATAATGTGTTTTAGCGATTTCTATGATTGTACAAAACTTGGGTCATTTTATATATTATTATTTATATTTACTGTTTTTAGAAGATGATATAACATATTATATGTATATTAAATTATATTATAACCCTTATAATGTTTTTATGACCAGATTATAATGATGTAATAGAAATTGGTAAATAATCATCCGTGAAGGTGGTTACTTGACACATCCTGCTTGATGTTTTCATTTTTAAAATAAATAATAAAGAGAAGAGATTTTATTATAAAGATTCAATTATAATAATAACATTATGTTATATATATGATACTGGAGTATCACCACCACATTGTATTTGGATATGAGGACAGGATATGAAAATAATAATAATAAAATACAAGGTGGATTTTACCTCTAGGACATCGTCTCCTTGAGAACCTCCTAAGACATTTGAAAATAGTATTTTGGTGATACCAACAAGAAAAGAACATGAGTAAGAGGATTTCTAGAGTAATTTAGAATAATTTAATCATTATTTAATGATTATAATATTTTTGGACAATTTTTGGTGAGTGGTTGTATTTATTGGGAAGGAGAATGGTGTTTTTTATTATTTTTTCATATGTTTATTATTATGGCTCCAGAAAATAAATAGTGTTGATTCTTGTTAATATATTCATTAAATATATCATGTGAGATATAAATAGTGGTTTCTTAAATCATACATACATATTCAATGACTCAATAATTCAATTATTTATTTATAATGTTAAATATAATAAATTACCATATTTCATTATTTACAACAAATTCCACTATATTGGAAAAATCAAAAAAATTCACCGAAAACAATTTTCAATGGATGAATTTAAAAAGTAAACAAACATATATGAAAAAAAACTTATAAATTTTAGAAATTTATTTTGTATTGGAAATAATATATTATTTGAAAAATAATGATTTTAATATTATATGTGATTTTACAACAGGTTGATAAATTAATTATGGTCTCAAGAAATTTAATTATAATTATAATGATACAAAGAAAAAATATATGAAACTATTTTAGGAAAATAAATTATCAATTAAATCATATATTAATTAAAAAATGTTGATAGCCATTTTGGTATTACAAAAATACATACACATAATTTATCATTATTAAAATATTTTCATACTTACCCTACGATATAAATATACCATATTATCACTAATATCATACCAAAATATAATTAATAATTTCATAGCTGATTTTATTAGTGTAATGGCCATATTACTATTCTTAATGGTCACATTACTATTCTAATGGTCCTTTGAATATGTAATATTATATTGTGGTTTTAAAATTAGTGTTTTATACAACTAATATTTTGACTAAATAATATTTAAAAGATACATACCATAAATTCTTGGGGTGTTAAAACGCATCGTCTAGTGTCTGGATAGTCTACGTCCTTTTCATTTATGTATGAGGGTGTAAAGTAGTGATATGTGGCACATTGGATAAAAAATCACTTCCTAATACCTTTCATCCTCACATGTTAATATGATGCTCTAAATCATAGATGATAATCCATGGTGCACATCTAATCCTAACCAACTCATCAACATATAGCCTCAATAAAATATCAATAACACAAGAAAAAAGGATCACTAATTTTTTTTCCAACATCATTTATTTCTACACTCTCACCCAAACTGAATTATATCCTCCCATATTTCGTGGTACCCCTTTGATGGAATATATCATTAAGCCTTCCCATTATCACATAGGAACATTTTTAAACTATAAAAAACCTCTATGAACATTATTATCTTTATTCACCAATATAACAACATTACACATTTCCAAAAACTCTACCACTGACCATCTAAACCCTAGTTACCAATGATTCCTCCTTAATCCTGGATACATATTTTCTATATTATGATGAACTCAAAATTTTGTGATATGAAATACATTGTAAATTTTCTCACCCATTACATGCATTACATGTATCCCCCATATAAAGACACATAGTTCTAACCATCCACTAACCAACACTCAAGAGCATTGTTGTGGCCAACATGATAAAACACCAAAAATGTCTTTGAGAATCCCTGTTGAGAATCCATAACCTTCCCCTTAATTTATTACCAAACTATCATCAAATAAATATATAATCATACACTAAAATATCACATGTCATGACACAACACAGAAACTTCTTCCATCCCTTTCCATAAATTTCTAAATTCATGAATGACATCTCTTTAAGTATTATAACTCAATTCATCAATATATAACATTCACCTTTACCAAGCTGTTAGAGATCTTAAAATAAAAATCCTCAAAAAACTATATCCAACTCTAATGGAATAGATTAATATCCTACAGATTGAAAAAATTCTTAATGATCCTATGGTCCATGTAATCCCCAAATTTCACACTAATTACATAATTTCACAACAACATATGGACAAACATTAGTACAGGTATCCCCAGATCCTAGTAAGAATATTCACACTCAAAGGAAAACAACTTCACAGTATAATATAATATCACTTATCTCTGATGCATTAACATGCATCCCAATCCCATAAGGGAAACATCATAGTAAAAATTAAGAAACACACACTCCTTTGGTAAATGATGAACTATATCACAAACCAACATCAGTTTTAAGAAACTAAATAGTAAATAGAACTAGTCATTTCACGAAAACCCATGGTCCTTCCAAGTAAGAGCTATCAGCGCTGTTGTTACATGAGACAAATTGAGTAAAAAATTATAACAATGTCAATTGTGAAAATAGAAATAATGAAACTTTTTAATTATATTTGGTTATTCCCAAAACCCCCCCTCAATCATCAAAAGGTCTATTTCCCCACCTTAATGAGATTTCATAATCTTAATTAAATTCACCATTCACATCCAAAACTACGAGTATGACGAATTTCAAAAAATCTTCTATTCTAAAGGACATGATAAAAAAATATTACATTATCAATATTAAATTACTAAGACCTTGATTAAATCAATATTTCACCATTGAATATATTGAAAACGTCATCTAGGAATTCATGGAACAAGGATTTCATGGGCACCATTAACATGGAAGGAGGGGTTGTAACACTAAATATAGTTAACCAAAGATAAAAATTACAATAAGTACTTCAATTTTTTTTAATATCCTTTTCAATCACCCACGACTATTAATAAAATAATGGTATATAAATTTTAAAAAACCATTTATTTCTTCTCTTGTAGTCAAAAAGACAATCTAACCCTCCATGAATCCATAGTGGTATATACACTACATCATTATACTAACCACCTCTTTAGAATAACAAAATGATCTCCCCATAACAACAGGCTATGTCTGATTAAACCCCACTATATTAGATAATCCCCAAAATACTTGTATCGTCTACTCTATAGTCACCATCTGATAGGGAGCCACTAAATTCTGAGATGCATCCACCTACAAATCTATCAAAAAATTAACATTGTATCAAGGTTGTAGGGTGATAGTATAATATGGGAAAACATAAAGGAACTCATTCACAACTCTAGTAACACCCCCTACCAGATTATTCAATAATATATTTCAGGAAGATAATAAAGGAGAACCACACTTATATCAGCTATCTGTTAACCTATCATGTTAAGGAATTCCTATAATGGGCCCTACACGTAAAGAATTGAAACTCTTCTAGTATAGAAATAGATTAATTACTACAATAAATGCAACCAATTTATTCCAAGGATAACATATTATGGTTTTTTCTAGAATAAGAATAAGTTCCCCAGGACTGTTGTTTCCCTATCACCATTTAACATCTCCATCACATGTCAAACAATGAAGTCCAACCTCCATGTATTGTATATAACACAAGAATCATCAATAGACTCCCCACAGCTAGTCCCAAAATAAGGATCAATGTAGGATAAAATGGAGTGTGAGACTCTTGACTAAAAAAATAACATTAATGTGTATATGATATGGTAATAATACCTTATGAAACAATAATCTATTCAATCATTTCCCCCCTAATACATGTATCAGACCATTCCTAGATCCTATTCCAATATGTTTTTGGGTATCCGTTATTTTTATCTAGACTATGTTAATATGTACCTAAATTATCACAAGGATTCCATTTTCGAACCACACATGAACTCTACTACTGAACTAATATTGTATGACCCTACTGATAGATTGTCCTTGGAAGAAACTATTCCAACTATTGAAAATTGAATTGATCACCCACCAGATAAAATCCAACCCTGGTGTTCAGTCACTAAGAATGGTATATCAATGTAATCCACATGAATATAATGAAAACATGAAAACTCTGGTAGGTTTTCAAGAGACACCAATCCATATGAAAATAATAAGATATTCTAATGTTGTATTCCCACTATATGAAGCATGGAAAACTAGAAAGCCGATGGCCCACTATAGAATGTTATACTCTTTGAGAATATCAAGGAAACACTCTATAATGGGTCAAACCCCAATGGATATATCCTATCAATAACCTCGAGTATTTTCAACAACTCAATATATAAATGGAGCATAAATAGAGTGACCACATAATGATCACTATCCCAAAGACTACTATAGAAACCCCTCTCTATAATATAACTCTACAAATAATATATAATGAAAAGTTAAAGAGTACCATGAATATGATACCCTAATCCGACATTAACATGATCTCCTATGATGGAGAGATCAACTACTATGTCTATGCTACCCTCATCATCAATGATATGATATCTTCCTATAAATTCCTCTAAATTTGGGGCCACAACACATTATCCTCCTATTTGTCACCAATGTAAATCATCCCCCAATGACAATCAGCTTCTAACATCTGATTAACATCCATTGGATCCCATAACTCATATCATTCTCAAATGGAATTAAATTTAATATTGAGATCCTCTACCATTTCCCTATCTCCAAAACAGAGATTCTACCCTCCAAAATTCCTAAAATTTAATACTTAAATGAAAGGCCCTCTACCATGCGCCATCCAACTCTAATGAATTGAATATCTCTTAATAAACTATATTATACTGTTGAATCTAAACTACCTGATTGACTCATAGATAATGAGGATGCTCAATTTTTGAAATTAATGAGAAAGTCCTATGATCAATATTGTGGAATATTATCAAAGATTATTTCATCTATTTAGTTTATCATTTCGAATAATAACAATTTCAAACATAAAAAAAACATGATTCATGTACCTCTACCAGGTCTCTATATTATGAACAATTAAAACCCATTTTGTTGAAAAATAATTTCCATGTCTATACACAAGATCATGAAAATCACTAAAATCCAATTTAATAACTGGTATCTGAGGCTCATGTCGCATACCACAATCAGTTAGAAGTACTTGTCTACCATCCCATGGAATCCTCACAATGTCTAACTAATGACCATATCCAATATATCAATCAGGTCATATCATACCCCTCAGTTATAACCCCATCCCAGCAAAGACAATATACTGATGCAATGTAGATAATGACCATTAAGTCCCATATCCAGTAGGCCCCATGATGGGGACATGCATTAGGGGAATAAAAATAACCCAAATCAGAGGCCACATCCTAAAAAATAAAATAGGATGATGATATATGAAAAAAACCAACAAAAAGTATATATGAAAGTAAAAAAGATAAACACAAAACAATACAATAGTGCATGATCCGAAATAAATAAATTCAAATAAAATTTTACAATATACCATAATACCAGTAATCAATAGTGACTCAAAAAAAGTAACTGCACAAGATAATAATTTCTAACTAAGTCACTTTTTCCACCTATGAATCTTAAATATAGTTTCTTTTCCTTGGAGGAGAATAAAATTTATAATCAATATAGAAATTACCAATGTACTAAGTTCACATATGAAAAGAGTATACAAATTAACAAGATAATACTATATGATTCAATAATCACCTAACATGTCATCTAACCCAATATATAATCCCATGAAATGCTCACCAAATCATGCATCCAATACAAAAATATTATATATTGAACATAACATTGAATGTATCCCTAATGTCTCCCCCAGTGATTTTATGTATCATGCCCCAATGGTGATCTTCTTATTCTCACTTGTTTTCTATTCATTTCACTTTACAACCATATTACATAAAATTTCTCTTGAAGACACTTGGCCGAATTCTCATATGTGTTGGGAAGCATCCCTAACTACCCCACACTTGCACAATCTACCTCCATGTTAAATCATTTGAATTCATCCCACCATGTCATTCCCAATTAAACTAAGGCCACCACCTATCATCTCATCATATTACTGGGGTAGTAGGGTATCATGAACATGAGAGAAAGCATTCTATTTCCCTCCAGAAATATGGATGAGCCCCACTATATAAATATTGTAACATCAATTCATCATTATATCCCATCAAACCCAAAAAAACCTTGACCTATAATATTTTTTAGTCTCCAACACCAACATGTATGAACAGTTTTATAGGAGTAGGAAGGAGGGGGTAGTCATCCATCTATTTTGTCGTCATCATTTATTTTGGAGAAAACAACTAGAACCCAGGAACACTAAGTGTTTTTACATTTTTCCAACTTATGCTAGGGACATATATAAACAATAGAAAATATATGATATATTGATAGAACAAAATTCTCAACATATGGGTCCACCAAAAGTACACAATATCACATTTCCATCACCATTACACCACATATCTTCTGTCAGATTATCTATGACAATTATATGTAACACAACTGACCACGACAACACCTAATCATTAAAATTTCCAAAATTCAGTTATAGGTTTTTTCATTTGAAGATATAACAAGATCCATTATATTTCATTTATTTAGCCATAAAATTTTACATTTACAAGGAATTTAATTTATTTAACTACCACATATATATTTCTAACCCAAAATATTAAATTAAAAACCAATTAATTTACACAATTCATTCAACATCATCATTTATTCCATTTCTAATTTTTCATCCTACACAACCACACCATATAAAATATGGAACAACCCATAAAACCATTTCCGTAAAACTATGCATCCACTATCATCACCACAAAACATCCCACAAGACATCTCACCACTATGACTACACATCTAAAATTTCAAATATATATTACAAAACATCTAAGGCACACGATGAATATGAATAACCACCACACATCATCCCCACTATGTAGCACCATTACTACACCATGAAACTCAAAACTACCCGCATCACATCCATACTAACCCACCACATCATCGCAAAACCATGATTCAAAATGCACAAATGGCCATCCCCATCATTGAATAATTTCCCAAAGGAAAAAATAAACACAATAAATCAACCACACCCTATGATAAAAAATTCCATATTTTATAAATTATTTAGGTGAATTTATTCTATAATTGTTTTTATGTCAAGGCTGTTATCACCGAATCCATATTTCAATGGGAAAAATTTTATTGGCCATGTACATATTATTTATCATTTTAATTAGTGTGTGATTATAGAAAATCACATAAAGGTTCTCAAAACATATAATCTAGATCCCCATAAATTCTCCCAATAGTCATTATATTTAGTACTAGAAATAAGAATGTATAATATCATAAAAAAACATCTATTAATGTAGTAATTAATGTGGTATCTCCAGCATAAAAATCAATTTATTTTATAATATTTTATAATATTATTATTTTTATGCTTCATATAAACCCAATAGAAATAAAAACCATTTAAATATCACACATAACTTATAATTTTTGTGATAATGAGGATTACCTACCTGAGTGTGTCTTCCTAATCTCACATCAAATCATTAGGTATGGATGAAACAACCTGAAAATTATAACCATGTATGAAAACCACAAATCAACCTACACTACATCATCTGGTTATCAAAAGGGCATCCCAATTAACACATTGATAAAAACACATCCACTATAGTGATTTTCTAAAGAGAAAATAAAGGGAGAGAATTAAAATATGATATGAACTTTCAACAGATCATCCAAACTAATTCACTAGATCTCACAAATCATGATAGGTGGAAGGGGATGAAATATCCTCTGAACGACTCCTAGTATATTCAAAAAACAAGCATGAAAATATCTAAATGAGATGATAAGCATCTGAAAAAACTTATATACAATATTAAATGTTTCGTATTTTTGTATTTAATCGGACATTTACACTATAAATTACATGGTTCATGTAATTTTTCTACAAAATACTCTTTTAATATGTAAAACCATTGAAATTTATATTTATTTTGAAATTCATGGAATCATGGATTAAAATAAAATTACATTGAATATTTATCTTTTATTGATTAATATAATATCATGAACACCACTAGGCCAAAAAAAGGTTGTAAACCATCTAGCTTTACAATCTATAAAGCGTTGACATAAAATATAGACCCATGTATTATGTTGTAAAAATCATTGTTCTTCACAGCTATAGTTCAAACACCTCCAGACCATCCATGACATCCTCTAATAACATTCTATTCAAAATATGTCAATGTAACTAGATATGATTTTTTTTTACAAAAACACTACAAGATATTCTATGATACAGTTCAATGAATTTCAAAGGACATTACGAGGAACACCACCCCTATTTTATTTCAAAAAAAGGTTTCCATTCAATCATTTATATAGATTTTATATTAGGGTTTTTTGGTATGACATGAAGGACTCCATCATTTTATGATGATGTTTGAGAGATTTAGATGATAAATGATATATTTTCTATGAAATGATAAGGAATTTCATAAAATTTACAACTAAATCCCACCTAGATGGAAAACGGATGAGCCAAAACTACCCCCTGACCTCCTCTATATACTAGGGTCCGACATAAATGCCTTGAAAGAATGTCTAAAATGGTAGGGATTTTCCTAATGTAATTATATGTATTTACACATATCATAGACCATTTAATGATAACATGTAAACAAGATGATAATAATTCCTCAATAAATCTATAAACTCACAATCATAATATGACAAAATATATTTTTAATAAAAAAATATGGTCAAATACAAGCCCACCACAAACTATAAAATAATGTTTGACCTGCTATGAATAAGGGGACTATTATCACCATCAATAGCGATATATATCTCAACAAATGTAGATCATACTAACATCTACATTCTCTTATTCCTCTATATAATTTATAAAAAGTTTTGATGTTTATAAAAATCATGACATGTGTAGGAAGATTCCATACATGATATAGTATAACAATACCAATTTGGACACCATGAAAAGACCAGTCATAACCTATCAAAAGTTGTAATCTCATAAAATATAGGTATTCAAAATAATATATGATACCTAAAAATAATTATGGATATCCCATAAAAAATCATAAAATTAATTGAGTCATAAATGGTGTCAACCACTACAAAGCATTTATCCTCTCATGGTTTCAAGGTAATGCTTGTCGGAATTGAAATTTTCCCATGCTATACTGCTACTGATGGAACTCATTCCAAATGGTCATGGTCATCATGTCTACAGTAGTAAAATAATATAGAAAATTGAGAGGGTTCATTACATATACATATTTTAATGGAATAATACTCATCAGAAGTATAGGATAGATTCGATCCTTAAGGAAATATCATATCTCGATATGTAAATAAGATTGAATACATAGGGAGCATGTGGGAACCCTATCCCTGTTGTAAAAATCCATATAGGTATTCACTTTATGGTTGTGTAAGTGATGGTCAAAGAAATTACTCAAACAAATACTAGTGAAATAAAAAAGGAAAATAAGATATTTATACACATATTCGAGGAAAATGACCGAGGATCTATGGGGGAACCAGAACATGCATAAATTATCCTCTTCGATAGGGGATTAAATATTGTGTAAGTTTTGGAAATAAAAAAGATGAAACCCCTACATAGAGAAAACATGGAGGATATTAGGATCACTTTTGGCCACTATAAGGGATACATTCTCCATGTTATTTAGGGGTATAGTCGAAGTGTACTGATAAAACACACTCCATAATATCACAATATGACTACATATCACTAATCATCATGAAAATTTAGAGGGGTCACAATCCTAGGACATGTATGTGATGTTGAACCAAATTTTCAATGTATTAGGCCATGAAAATAAACTGAACTAATATTGGTTAAATATTACTAAATGATGTTACTCAAAGAAATCAACTCTTATTTAATCCTTAATTGAAAAAAGCTTTCAATCTATTCAATTTAGAATAATAATTAATGTGCACTACTCGAGTTTCAACATTTGTGTTTGGAAAAATCTTAATTGAATAACGGGGATCGTTGTTGGTTCAAAGTGAAAAAACATAAATCCATTTATTTGTCACTATAAATGTCCATAGATGGAAAAATAATTCATGTAGTTGTAATCCTCATAGAAAAATTCTTAGTATAAGCTATCCTTTTCAATAAATAGATTCCCATAAGAAACAAAGTTTTTCAAAACACATATGTATTTCACTTCATGGGCCCTATTCATGAGTCCTAAAACGGTATCTTATATCGGTTTGAAATAGACAAACTCAATACCAGGTTTATAATGCTATTGATAGGTCCCCCATCCATCATTTCATGGACAATTTAATTATGAAACATGGTTTACAAAACAAAATATTATTATTATTATTATATATTAATATTATTTTAAAAATATTCAAAGTGAGATCTATGCATAAGATCCCCCACCTCACCATATAGTACCCACATGAGGTATTATCCCCACCTAGGTGGCACACCACTCACCATCTCAATTTAATAATAAAAAATAAAAAATTACAATTAATATAAAATATATATAATTAATAAAATAAATCAAATTTTGACAGGGGTATGTGATTTCTACCCTATTACAATTCCCATGTTAGTGGTATATTGGAGGATATCCTCTTACTCTCCCTTCCAAATTATTAATATTATTTCCATTATTATTATTATTACTACTACTAATTAGAACATGTTATTAATATTAACAATATATAAAAAATACATATCCCCCCATGAATGGAAACATATCTTATTCTAACAATTCTTTGATGAAAAACCATCAATAAAGTTTATCAATAGAAACAGAATATCTTGTCTTGTAGGAACCATTCATTCTTTAGAAATAATGGGAATCATTTTCACTGGTGGCCGAACTACGACCAATAATTAATTGTAATCTCCATCCTTTATACCCTAGTTATATAGACTCAATATTTCTTGTACATCAACTATTTATAACATATCAACATATTTCCTTGGTAAAATACACACATATTTTGCTTCTATAAAGTTCATATCTAACCACATAATTGTCATCCCATATTCCAAAGAACATGTGAATAACAAATGTTATTCCAAATCATTGTTGAATAACCATTAAATAAATTAAAAATGATGAAATACTTGAATTTATGGAGAAACATAAATATTAAATAGTGATAATCCTTATTTGACAATGCAATCCATACAAATGATTGATATGTACATAATACTTGGTCATAAAAAGACATAAAAATTAAATAATTGATTATATTGAATCAAAATATTTAATGGGACCAAGTGAAGGATAGATAATTGAACATTAATAAATTCATTCATGTATAAATGTTAATAATTTAAATCAAAATGAAAAAATACATATTTGATGTGACGTAATAGGATTTTGATCAATCACTAATGAATAAGGATCACACTTCGTTGTCGTTCATGAGAACCACAAGATGCATTGTCGTTGGTCTCTCATATGGTACTCTGATGATAAATCCTGGATCATGATTCCCTCAAATATTCTTCCATACTACCCTATCAAATTATATACTTGTATGTTTATCCTTTTTAGGTTCTTATAGTAGAGATTTTATTAAGGGGAAAAAAAGTTGTTTCATCAACATAATAAATAATTAAATTTACTTATTTATTTTAATATTTGTGTCTTGGACATATTTTAACCAAGTGAAGAATAACACAAATGTTAATATCGGACCTAATTTCTACCATATTATCTACATTCCACCATTGTATCATATTTCAGATTTGAGACTCCATTCGGTAGTTATTCAAAATTTTCATAAAAACATACCATGTAATATTTAAATACAAAAATTTATTTATTATATTATCTATTGTGGGATCACCGAGCCCCATAATAACACCTCATCATAATTATTTCATCTCAAAATCATCAAAAAAATATTCTAAAATGTAAAATGAAAATACAAACTAGTTAAATTATCCCATTCATCATGTCTTCTCATTCTCGAAAACCACAAAAAAGACAAAAAAAGCACTCATCTGGGTCTTCCAATCCCATGAGATCCCCATATGGTTTCTTGTTTTTCCAAAAAAGTAGAAACCTTGGAAAAAATTATCCCATTAAGGGTCATTCTGTTCCACATATAAACATTATCATCTACAAGAAAAATAAAACTCCACTCTCACGACTGATCATACTCGGGTCAATTGTGTATAATAATACATGATCATTCATTCTCAATGGAAATATGTAATGAAATAAAAAAAACAAATACTACTATTTATATGAGGTGATGTAGAAATGCACCTTGATAAAAAAATAAAGTAGTAAAACAATAAAGGGCCTATAAACCTCTGAGATATCCTAACTCCCAGGATAACAATCCACAACTCTTGAACACCAAAGGCCATCATCAGTGGTATGTAAAGGACCCATAATATTCTCTAGTTAGATTATACCAACACCTAGATGATATACACCCTCAAAACAATGATTAGAACCAATACATGGTCCCATAAACTATTAACCAATATCTAAAACTGGTATAATTGTTATCCTCTCTGTATTTCATAGATAAACAAAAAATGGTTCTACAATAGTGGTGTGGTGGTAGAAATAATGATACTAAAACACCAATTATGGTATATGGTCCTCCCAACTATATCCAAAAACTATGAAGTGAACCCTAATAATTCTTACTATAATATTAAAAATACACTTTAATTGGTAAGTTTACTTTGGTAATACATCGGTTCTAACTATATCAAAGTCACCCAATACATCAATATCATCTCCCAAATCAATCCATAATTTAAGAATAAAAGTATTAAATGATGATAAATGGGTTTTCATGAATATTTATTACCTCCTAGAAACACATGTGTCCAAAATAATTTTCAATTATCTATTAGTTAACACCATTAGATAACATATACAACATGTTTTATTATTTATACTTTTTTAAATATGCATTTATTCCCTATTGATGTTATGAGAACGTAGTACATACTTACCTCGACAAGATTTACATCTGTGGGAACAACAATATCAGCACCACCTTCAACAACATGACAAGTTTAACCTTCTTCCAATGGTCATGGATGATGTGGTTCCCGACATTTAAAAATCCATTAGCAAAATGTCTAGTGGTTATTCAGTGACGCAACATCTCATAATCGACACCTTTGAGTTCTACCTCCATGGATATATGAAGAATCATAGGTGTAAATATACAGACTAAAGGTAACCCACATTATCCCCAGGTTTCTCAAAAGCACCAAATAGGATAACTATTAGACATGGATTTCATTGAAGATGACTACCATGAACTAATCCCTAGAGTGTTAAGTATCCAATACACATGTCTCACAACTGTACAAATAGATCATAAATTCCAAATGGTATTCAAAAAAAAACTCAAAAGATGTAAAAGAGATTGAGAAGGCCACTTATAATATATCATATTCCTTAAATAGTGTTGATGAGAACATGTCTTAAGGTCAAACTATGTGAACCACTTTGACCCAAACCGCATGATAAAGAAACCATTGATTCTCAATATTCGAAACACTCCATAGTTTCACCTAGTTCAAGTGAAATAAATTCACACTCAAAATTAATAAATAATTCATTTCTTAGGTGAACACCCCTAGGATTCACATTTGAACACACATGGTCTTAAAAAAACATTTATCTACAAAATTTCATCTACAACTTCAGGTTTTGACTATCAATGGGTTCCATCTAATTCGATATTAAGAAAAAAATGTGGTTATTCCTTGTGACTATCCATGTATAAGCCTAAAATTCATTTTGGAAATAATCGCAGAGAATCTATATGAAATGGTCCTTGTACTCCATCGCCACTACAAGTGAAAAAACACTCATAGAATTTACTCCTATAAAGGTATTAATAGCTCAATGATATTATGTCATTTATATCCTATTGTACATGAGATCATACTATGGTTAATGGGATCAACCCTTATTGGAGAATAGAAATTACATCCCATCATGACAAAAACACTTCCACAATCACTAGGGGAAAACAATTTAAAATTGATGGTATGGAACTAATCCATACATAAGAAAACATTTTAGGATCTCACTAAAACTATGAAAATATTCAATTTTACTCTCTCTATCATCATTGAGTCAGTTCACACTAATTATTGACTCAAGTGACCAATAATACCTTCTATAGGTGTGTCCAAACAAGGGTCAAGCAAAAAAGGACCCATTTTTAAAACTAGGACTCAAAACGTGGAAATTATTATGGATAAGTGGCTCATGACTCCATGACAAAACTACAATTATGGACATGAAGAAACATGTCATACCAAGAACTAAACTCAAATCCTCTTTGATCTCATACTACATGGAAATCATCCATTCCCATTCCCACCAATTTAAAACAACTATGTCTTACTATGAAACCTTATCACATGAAAATGGTCTCAAAAAAACATGTCAGTTGAAGTCATCCACCATACCAAGACACTATTCTCATTGTCCATAACCGACACACCTTCTTGTTTTATGGATCCCACCATAAGAATAAATATTGGTGAGGGAATTATCAATATTTCATACAAGACCAAAGTCATGCCAAACATATATAACATGGTGCCCTATAAACACCAAATGTATCCTTGGATATGATTGAAAGGGTAGTCAAAAGATTGTCTCATACTTGTCTCGAATATTACTAAAAAACATTACAAGGAAACTTGATCATAAATTGTTACACCTATATATCATCTATGTAATGAACCTCAAAACATGTGATTATCCAATATTTTTACCACAATCACCTCCATACATGAGTGGTCCAACAAGGGGAGGTGGTGCAAGAATCAATTAAAAGAACCATTCACATAATAATACTCCACTAACTATTATATAATGTCTATCACTATACTAAAATATTTGGTATAGACACTATTAATTTCACATATTTTCCAAGTAAAATTTTGAACAATTATATGGGATTATTTCAGGACCAGGTGCTTAGAAGGAATATGATTACGATCCCCAGAGTTCCCAAATTAAATGTTTGAACTATCTTTTTATTAATAATAGTGCACATGTTCGGTTTTAGTTACATGTAAACGAGTTCTCAGATTTGAAATATGAGGGAACCATTTTTTTCAGAAAATCATGTTTTTCTTAGGCTGGACATAACATCGATCGGTGCAGGTTGAATGTGGAAAACAACTTTTTCATTTTAAATAAGAATAAATGTAATTTTAAAAAGTTAATTTTATTTTTCTTTTTCCATTTTGTGACAATGGAAAAATAAAGTGACAAAGTGAAAAATAATCTATTCCATTTCATAAAAGAAACCCCATGGAGAAAATATTTAACAGTGAAATACTAATGCTGAAACATGTCATTGAACATTGGAAGAAATTTAGGATTTGGATTATTTATTCTTCTCTATGAACATTTGAGGAGATCTTGGTGGTTCTCTCTCATTGAAAAATGATGAATGCTGATGAACAGTAATGAATGTGATAGATCTTAGATCATTAACCAAGGATCAAAGATCAAAAAATGACATAAGTGAAACTATGTTCTTCTCCAACAATAGATCCAAGCATCCTAGTTAGGGGTTTATTGTTTATGTGAATTAATTATCAATTCATAAATTTAATGATGATTGTGGACCAACCCTAAAACTAGTTGATCCATGGTTCAATCATTCATGCATAATGGTTAAAACTGCATGATTAATGGGAATAGATCATGGTGATTATTCCAATCTTGTAATTATGATTTTCTTCTGGAATTAATATAGCATGGAAAATGAATATGGACAATGTGTTTTCTTAGGGATATTCATGCTATTCTTCTTTCCCCCATTCATAGATTCTTCAATGGTGGACCACCATGGTCACACTATTACATATTTGGGAGTTTACAAACATAGCTAGGACATTAGTGTGGCAGAAGGAAATTTTTAATCCCATAATATATGATTTTAGGACCCAAAAATTTAACAAATCAATTTGTTTTGAAGAATTCACCTCCACGACATGGGTGTCGTCCTATAGAAGAGGGAGTCGCTGGTGGTGGCACACGGTGGTGTGGCCACCCGACGAGTGAAAAATGTAGAACATTTTTTACAGGGCGGTGGACAGGGGTCGATGAAAGGCATACAACAATAGGACTCGATAGATGTAGTAGGAGGTCGCGGTCAAGATAGACTATGGGGTGGTCACACAATAGACCACCATATCCAAAGTGGTGGCCTCTACACATTGACGAAGGGAGGAAGTAGTAGCTACCGTTTTTAAGGGACAAACTGGACCACTTGAGTGGGTTGGGATGGGGCCAGCGAGTAGGGCCGACAGTAGGCCGGGACCAGACAGGGCGGACCAGTTGTAGTGGGCTTGGTTAACTCAAATGGTCGAGTCATGTTGATCTACACTCTTAGGACCGTACTCAAAACCAACCAACCTATTTTAAACTTAAATTCCAATAGAAATAAAACTATGTGTCCTATTAATGATAAATATATGGATTTGGGGACCTTGTAACAAAGATGTCCTTTTGATATTCTATAATTGGGTTTCCATGGATGTTCTCATATGAACAACTAGATCGAGGAGGAGGTTCTCCTTGAACGAGCGTAATAATGACAGAATCATGCGGCATGCTATGAATTAAAAGCTATGTGATAATCTATATAGTGTGACTTACATATACTATGTGTAATATCTAGAATTTATTTCTTTCAGGGACTGAGTTTCTATCCCCTAGCCGAATGGGTTGTGGGTTATCTATTCCTCGACAACACTCCAGTTGTCACCTACACATCATGTGTTACCAACACTCCATTTGTTATCGATACTCCACGTGTTACCTATACTCCATGTGTTACGGACACTCTGTGTGTTACATACACCCAATGTGTTAAAAATGATCTATATGTTAATACTTTATGGTATTATGGATTCTTATAACGATTCTATATACATACTATTGACCTATACTTGGTGGGAGAAGACTCTAGTGACTCTCTTGAATTTACCACTTAGAGGACACACTTCTTGTTCCTCATTGGTAGCATATTTGAGGTATTTATTAGTGTTATTATTTATAGCATACATCATGTGATTCCTTGTCATTTACATTTGGTAATTCCTTTATTGATTGGGTTCATTACGAAGTATTTTTTTTTCTCACCCTCTCATTGGCTTCCCCCACACCTATCATGTCTTGTGTTGAATATCGAAACCTTTGGCAGAGTCCTCAGTGGTTGGAGACAGGTGGTGCTCCATGGTTACTAGATAAGTTTGGTAAACATCATCCACATTTATATGGATTACTATACAAACCATTCAGGTTGGGTTTTCTATAGATGAGATCCAAGTTCTTGTTCATTCCAATTTCAGTTGAGCTTGTATCATGGCCCCATTTTCTTTCTGTTTTGTACCTTACTCTAGTTGGGGTTTCTTAGTGGATTACATCCATGTTTACTTCCTGTTTTATATTTCAGACTTTTCATTGATATAGGTAGGTGTATACTAGTACTTGTGAAAATTCCTCCCACTAGTGGGATATTCTCACTTAGTGCATGTCACCTATACCGGACTGATGGGTTGCATGCTTGGGGAAGTCACATCCTGGGCCCCTAGGGACAGGTCATGACAAATACCTCAAATGAGGAGGTTCTTCCATATCCTTTGGATTCATCATAATGTTTAGTAAAATAATTCTTGATATTTACATACCGATTAATTTAATTGAAATGATCATGCATCAATGGATAGATCTATCCCCAAGGTCTCGATTAATGATCGTTCATCCAGCAATGAAACCTGCGGTGCATTCTTGTTGTTGGTGGGCACTGTTGAACCTGCATACGAGGATATCATATCATGAAAAAACATTATAAATGAATCAACTC
The DNA here is from genome assembly GCA_963277665.1 of Viscum album. Taxonomy (NCBI): domain Eukaryota; kingdom Viridiplantae; phylum Streptophyta; class Magnoliopsida; order Santalales; family Viscaceae; genus Viscum; species Viscum album. Next base: position 1,895,259,387 of record OY728164.1, read on the forward strand.
ATATCATCATCATCATGATGTTTCAAAATTTTCATCCATTAATCATTATTACATGATTCCTTCACCTTAGGCACTAGAGGGATGTCTATAAAGAGATCTTAGGTTGAAAGCGCTACCTACTAACCATCTAATAGAGTGATATTCTTGTGAAGAAATCCCATCATGGAGGTCTAAACATTCATTGTGTAATAATATCTACTCATCAAAATAAACCTTATTGGTTATTATTATTAATACATACTTATAGTATGAAACAAAAACCACAATCAATGAGTATATATAGTGAATTAACTCAAGAGACACATTGAAACAAAACCCAACTCTTATATGATGCACATATTAATTTTTTCTAGAATCCAGTGCATATACATAACAATTTCAAAAGAATTTTATTAAATTTCTTCTGAGAGGATAAATTAGAAACCGTAACAATGCTGGATTATATGTCCTCAAAGATGAATTCTTAAAATTTTAACATTATTTTACTAGTTCCCAAAGAAAAAATCACACCTCGAAAACTACTCCAAACACCAATACAGAGTTGGAAACCACCATTGTTACCATTTTATCAAAACTGATCCCATCGATCCCTATCTATTTAGTGGGAGGTCAACAAACAACTACCAAAATCCCATAACCATAGGTCAGTTCCCAATGCCAAGGAAAAAGATAGAATATCTAAAGTGATGGGCCTTTTTGTAATGTACATGTATGCATTCACGCATATACATGCCAATAAATTATGAAATTAAAAACTACTGATAAATATTAATAAATAAATATCTAATCCTACGATCATATATTCATATAATGTACATTAATAGATAAAAAGGGGCCAAATAAATGTCCACCGAGAATAGAAAAATAAATATGGACCTTCTCATAATGAGTGGATGTTGTCAACAGAAATATCAATATTCGCCGTAGTGAATCATTACCAAAATATGAAGAACATCTGGATATTACTATAAAGACTCTATAAAATGTATTTAATCTTCATAAGATAGGTTATGTGTCAGTAGATCCAATTTATGTGTTAGTATAACAATACAAATTATGAACCCTGAAAACACAAAATAAAAAGAATCAATATTTTTCATATAATTATATAATGGTATATAAAACGTGATATGATACATAATAATAATGAGGGATATCCTTGATATACTCATAAAAGAATCTGAGTATCAAATGATATAAACCAATTATAACAATTGATCTACTTTAGGATTCATGGTAACTCTCATGGGAGAGGAAAAAATCCATGAGATATATTTCGACTAATGAAACTCATCATAGAGGTCATTCATATTAGGTGTATCAAAGAAGATGTTTAATGGAAATTGAGAGGGTATATCAGAGATACACACTCCATCAGACAAATTGTCCATCAAATATAGAGGATCGCTTTGGGCCTCTTAGAGGGATCACATCTCGAAACATATACAGGGGGTCAACAACTAGGGCTCACTCGCGGGATACCAAACAGTACTAGAAACATCCTCTATGATAGGGGATAAATGCCCATATAACTTTATGTTATGAAAATTCTATGAAACCAACATAGGGAAATCACAATGTAAAAAAAGGATTGTGATACATATATAGGAGGCGAAAACCTAGGGATATCTGGGGGACATGATTTCCAAATGACATTACCTCCTAGATAGAGGTTTGATACTCATGTAAGTGTTTTTCACGGTAAATCCACAAAACCAATGAAGGGAAAACACAAAGGACATGAGAATAACAATGAGCCTCTTGGATGGATACGCAATCCATATAACTGAGTGTTCTAGTCATATTAGTAAGAGAAAAATCACTCATGAATATTGAATCTAAGTCATACTACTAATCCCAAATAATTAATAGAGGGTCAACATCCTATGACGAGGATGAAATGATACAACGAACACTCATTTTATTGGAGTAATTTAATAGAATAATTTTACACTAGTTATGAATTCCTTATTGAAGTGTCTATATTTTATAAAATCATTTCAAATTTTTGATTCAAACATGAAGGTCATCATGGAATTCTACATGGGAACTGCTATGGGTGGACTACTGTAGTTCATACATCTTAGTCATAAAAAACCTTGATGAATGCATCGAAATTGTCATAAGTCTAAAGGGATAAAACATAAATCCTATGATATGTTAGTTAAATATTTTCATGAATTACCAAACACATCATTTTTAGCAATCCTAATGAAAAAAAATCTTGATAGGCTATATAATTTCTCAAAACGGTCACCTAGTAAAAATTCATTTCATTCATAACACATATATATGTCGCATCATGGTCACATGTCACAATTGAGAAAAAGGCCCCAAAAATTGTTTTTCAATCAACCACCTCAAAGCAATGATCATGATACCATAAAAGGACCACTGATCAGACATTTCTCGAAGAAGTTGTGATTGAATCAGGGATTCCCTAGAAATAAATAAATGATAAAAATATTTTCTATTTATATTATTATTTTAATTTATTCAATATGATTTTCAAGCACATGATCCCCCTCCTCACATTATGTTATTTATAGGAGGTCTTCTACGCACCTAGGTGGCTACCACTCACAAACTCTTAAATAATAATAATAAAGGAATTATTATTATCATAAAATAAATATTATAAATCATATACATTAAATTTTGAAAGGTGGAATGGAATTATCCCCCATTACCATGCACATGCTAACTACCTAGAGGAGGTGGAACCCCTCCATCTATATTAACAAAATTAATATTATTATTATTATTATGTATCACGTTGTATTATTATTATGAATACTCATAACACACCACACATTCTATGGCCTAAAGGAAATCAAATTCTAGATGTTATTCAACATAAAACCATCTATCATTTTATCCATTGTAAATGCATATCCTCATTCATGTTAACCCTTCCATACTCAATGAAATTAGATGCAATGATCACCTATGGTTGTATTCTAGAATCTTTTTTATTGAAATTCCATTCCACTAATTCACCAAAAAAATTTCTCAATCTGGCTTGTAGATCCACCATAACCCTACCTATCATTAGATTTTTTTCATTGACTCCATAACTCTGGTGCATCAACAAATATCAAATCCAAACTCATGACCACAATACATTTTTTCAAATAATGAGTTCTTAAGGTTCATCATTCCTTGATATTGTGGAATCATCGTTCAATCGATTAATGATGAAGAACATCATTTATAGAGTGTGAGAGACACATAAAACATAGTTGATTATAATTTCATTACTATGTTATCCTATCCAATTGTTGATAGCTGTAGAATTATGGGTGATCAAAATAAATAAATATAAATAATTTTTTGATATAAAAAAAATTATTTAATGGGATAATGTGATGTAAACATAATCACATATCTATAAAAGTATATATGAATCCATCAAAGTAAATTTATTAAAAATGGGTAAAACCCAAAATTATGACCCATAACCTAATTTAGATCAATGAATAATGATTAAATATCACACGTAATTATGTTGATGAGATCTACATTATTCATTTTCCTTGGAGTTATTTACTGAACTCTGATTGTGGATTCGTGATCTCAGTACCTTCCAACGTTCCTCCTCACTCTCCTCTCCATTACTAGTGTCATAAGTCCATCCATGTGAATTTTTCATAGAATAAATTTTCGAGAGGAAAAACTATGACAATTTTTAAGTGTAATATGTAAATAAACAAAATTCATTTAATTCATTATTTTCACATGTGATGTCTTTTAACCAAGAATCCAATGTAGAAAATTATTATGTCATTCCTATAATAAAAACGCATTATAGATTCAACTGTGGTATCAAATTTCTGATCTGAGATTCGATTTTGTATTTATTTTTATTTTTTAAAAATCATACATGTGAATCATATTAATATATTTACAATTTTTATAATATCAATTTTGGATTCGCTAATTTTAAAACTATCACACAGTCTTAAATAAAAATCTCTAATAATATTTTTAGAAATCATCCATAATATTAAATAGAATCATATGAGATATTATAGGGATGTTACAACACATTAAATGGAATATTAGTTTGAAAAATTCAATAAAAGAAAAACGAAAATAGTCATTGATGAGATATAGTTTTTGAAGTTAGTGATAGTGTGTCCCCTTGATTATCTCCATGTAAGGGAGTTATGAGATTTGGGATGTATGGGATGTGGATCCCAGGATAAATCACGATATTCAAATTCCATGAAACATGAAGGGTTGTAGCTTACCACTTAGTCATCCGTTCACACATCTCCAAAATGTGGGATGTGTTACATAATTCTCTTATGAGAAAGAAAATACTAGACCATTAACATGTTCTATTCAAGGAAAAAATGTTACTAGAAGATGAATTCTCTTATGTGAAAAAAGACTAGAAATTTTGGATTTGTATAGATATGTTAATGAAAAAATGAAAAAATATATAGTCAAAATTCTATGAAAAAATCATAAGTTTTTTAAGGGCACATGAAAACCTAATTATGTGATAATAAAAAAGTATCCCCCTACTTTTTTTCATCAATGTAATTTAATTTTATTTAATAAATTCTTTTAGATAGGGTAACATGTAATGACCATGCTATTTCCACCATAACTGAAAACATTGTTTGATGAATTTATCTGCATTCAAAACATTATTAAAAATACAAAAATTATTATAATTTATACATATAATAGATTAACTAATAATTAGTAACATAATTCTAAAATATATATTAATTATTATATTCATAAAAAATTAAAATATAAAATCAAATTGAATATCAACATAATTAGCACTACTTGTAATTAATAATATCTTTTATTATGCATAATTTTTATTTTGTGACATTAATATTTTTCATGTTTTATATATATATATGATAAAACTAATTTTTAAAGAACAATTAATATGAATCAAAAATATTAAAAAAAAGCATTTCACGTTATTTAATCGTTTCATTTCAAAATAAAGAATAATTTTTTATTTGTAATATTAAATAAATAAAACTATATTTGTATTTTTCTTTTCCCTATTATCTGATATTTAATTTTTTAAAATACTAAATTTTTTGGTGAATAGTTATAATTCAAATTTTATAAAAGTCATCACTTTTATAAAATTATTTTATTCAGCCAATAAATTGAATGATTTTTGAAACGTTTTCCAATTAAAATATCTATTATAATGTGAAATGAATCACTTTAAAATTTCATTATGAGTTTATATAGCCCAATAATTATTATTTATAAATTATGCATCATTCTATGTTAAATGGTTTTGGTAACTATTATGATTCATTAATTATAACAGAATGTAACGATGAATTTTTATTATTAGATTAATAATATTTATATAATAATAATTACATTAAATTTATTTAAATCAATATAATTGATAAATATACCCTAACACTGATTCTTTTGGGAAAAAACTATTTCAAATAAATGATGTTTTTACTTTTGATGAATTTTTTTCATAATTATTCGGCAATAAGGAATTAACATTTATTTCAAAAATATTTTTTAATAATTTTTATAAGTGGTCAATATTTTCTAGTATCTCTCATTTTATTTCTAGTCTCATAAGATAAATTACATCGGTAAAATCTAATTACCCAGATAAAAAAAGGAAAACGTGAATAACCATAGAAGTAAATTATAAAAATGATTAGAGAATGTTTAGTTATTAATTATGAATGTGTATATTAACTTTATAATACCCTACAATCATTATTTATTATTTTCTTACACATTTAGGGAGTTTTGGTTCCCATTTATGAATTTTTTGGAGATATTAAAAAAAATTGAATTCATTTTCACATAAAAAAAGTGTCACTTCTCTCATAACTTTACTACACTCCAAAAACAAGTAATTTCAAACCACAATATATCATGATTTTTTATATACAATTTTAATGGACAAGGATGTTCTTTTATTTTCAAAATACCACCTCTCACTATTTTAATCACTTTTGTAGAGGTGGTAACCTTAGAAGTGAGATATCAGTATTTCAACATCTCTTAATTAATATTTTTCGTTATATGGTTTCCAAATTAAATAAATTTACTTTGTTCCATATAAAAATGATAATAATAGTATCATTATTATACATTTATATTATTAAGACATTAGTACTATAATTAATAGACTACCCTTTTCCATTAAGAAAACCGAAAAACATGAAACAGGTTTTGTATGGACTAACACCACCGCGAATAGACATGTATCATTTTTCCATCACATATAAAAATGGATGGTTTTAGATTATATTATATATGTTTATATGATATTTAATGGTTACAATTAACATTAATAGTTTAATTAATTAATAACTAAATTATTATCAATTATTATAACTTAATCAATCAATATTAGTAAAAAAATTAATATAGTTCTTCAAAGTATTCATTTTCTGAAAACATGACTAAAACTCAAATGTAATGTAACGAAAAAATTATATATATTTAATAAATATAGAATATAGAACAATTAGACATTGGTAAAATATTATATTTTGGATTAAATGGATGACAAAGACCACTTTTACAAACATCATTCAAATATAAATGATTATTACAACAAAATTTTAAAAAAAAATTTAACAAATCTAACCAAAATTAGGAATTTTTATTAATAAATAAATCAAAGAGATGTATATAAGAATATGGTTATGATAAAATGAGTCTAATATGTTTATCATTATGATAATGGATGTTAAATCACATTATTGTAAATCAAGTGTAAATATAAGTGACTTTGTAACTGATAATACATTCTTTGTGCTGCACACATTATTATTAAACATTGATTTTTAGAAAAATTCCATTATTATTTTTTTAATTGCATATTTATGATGTTAAACAATAATTACTCTCATGAATGTCATTATTTTTTATCTCTTAAATATATCGGGTTATGTTTTAGAAGGGACTCATAACTATGACTTTTACATCGATAAATACAAAATGTTTTCAAAGAACTCTTTTCATGATTTAGATCCCCTAATCCTAAATTTATCTAAATCTCATGGAATGGTTATATATATTTTATTATGTTATGAAAAAATATAAACAATAATATTTTTAAATTCTATTATTTTTTCATTTTATGATCTGTGATTTGTATAAGATACCAATTCATTGTTATGGGTTATTTCTGTTATAAGGAATACTATTTTTTGGTAGAACACATATGTCAGGATGATGATAGGTTGTGTCTAATATGAGAGTATAAGGTGTTGGTATAATCTAATATCTCATGAGATAGTAAGTCATGTAAAAATGAATCATTACAAACATGTGGGCATTATTGGCTTGCTGACATTTTCAGGCATTCACATACTATGATTGTTCATATTGACATCAACATAATTGGTTTTCTTGTTATTATTTTATTATTCTAATACATGAACCATATTTTATTGTTTATCGATCTATGACACATTTTAAATATTTTTATAAAGATGGTTCATGTTTCAAGATACATGTTTTTCAAATAAAAAACATTTTTTTCATGATTATTCTTTATGATGTGTCACATGCGGTATGTTGTGTTCACATTTTATATGTTTATCTATAATGTTCCCTGAATGAAATTTTCTTGATATTATGTGTCTCCATCATTCTTTTATATTATCACATGTGAAATAATAATATCTTATTTAAATATTTATATTTTCTTTTAATTCTCCTAATGATTATGATCCTATTATTTCATTATATGAATTTCCCATAATTTATAATATTTTATCACCCCTTTATTAGGTTTCTGATCAAATTTTTTTTTAATATGAGAAAATTTAATGTCCTTGAATTTTAAAATGAATGTTGTTTCCTAAATTAATGTTTTTTATTATATTATATATTTTTTATATGCATAATGATAATAGAGAAAAAAACTAGATTTTAATTAATTGTGAAAGATCATTGTGTTATTCAGATAAAAACACCAATGATAATGAAAAAATTTATAATTGGAAAACAATTTAAAATACGAAATCTAAAATGGGAAAATATGGATATATCATAACATCAAGAAACATCACCACTTATCAAATGACTTTGAAATGAAAAAAATTATTTTTAAAATAATCAATATCTTAAAAAATGTAAACATATAACCGTCGAAGTAATTTTAGTGAATATTTAGTGATGTAAATAATTAATATTTACAATATAAAATATGATCATTGAAATAGTATTTTAAATTTTTTAATAGTAATATGAATATTAGTAATAGTAACGTGAATATTGGGAATAGTGACATGGATTTTGGAATAATAATTTAACCTCAAAGTAATAAAGTGTGATATAAAAAACCATTTAACTTGAGTAATATAATTAAATATAAATATTATAATGATGAAAAGTAAATATCATATTTAAATTTCATAAACCATATATAGAATCATTTTCAATAAAATATAAATTAACGCCATTCATAAAAATTATATTTTTTATATTGAAAATTATAATTACCGATGTTATAAATTTATTTTGATAAAATTTATATGATTATTAAAATCAAAATGTTGAAATTGTTCATGAAATAATTTTTATAAATCTTATGAAATACATCAATTTTCTTGTGAATAGATAGAAATAATTTTTTCATGTAACTAGAATATCCAAAATTAAATAATTCATGATGTAATAATGAAAAATAACTGCTAGAACATCTAGATAACGAAAAAATATTTATTATCACATGTTATTAATTAATATTAAATAATCATTATATACACACCTAGAACTATTTTTCCAAAACCTAATGTCAAAAGTGATCACTTAAAATAATTTTTCTTCATATTTCCAACTTCATTTTTAAAAGTATATTTCTATTTGAAATATAATGATTTTTAAAGTCTTTATACCATTCTATTTTATTGATATATGATTCATATTGTTAGGAAATAATTTTTAAATGTTTTACCTTTGAAAAAAATTATTTATTAATCTATTTTAGAAATAACTCTCTCCTATAGTTCAAATTACCCATATCCGTCAACTTGAAAATCCACTCCTCCCTTACATTAAAAAAATATTCTAAAATTTACTCTCTTAATTCCAAATAAACCATATTTATTATCTAGATTCCACCAACTCCATTCATTATGTAATTCTTATGATGATCCATGTAGGATAATCTAGTACCTTGATACCCTAGCTGGCCCTGACGTAGCCCAAACTGTGTTCCCAACCACCACATGATTCTGAAAACCATTTTAAATCTTAAAATAACAAGAGGAATAAATTTTATACCAAAATATATGAATATGGAATAATGAAATTTATCATATCAATAGTACTTTATGAGAATGTACCAGAAGTCATACATCTAAAAAATACCCTTGTTGATAGATAGAAAAATAAATATAAAATCAACCAAAACTACCATCAATAAACAATAAATGTTTTTCAAACCCTATATTACTTGGGTAATTCAGCTCCACTAATAACCATCACTACTACACTATCCCTATGATCAAGAACATCTTCCACATCCTAGTGGTTTCTTACTTTTTCCCAGACCTCATATAACATAATCTAAAAATTCTAAAATTAAAAGGTAGATTGTAAGATGTAAATCCCAATACTGTCTCACAATGTGTTCCATAATAGATTCCATATAAAACCAATATAACTATAAATTTAAATAAAATTGGGCATTAAAGAATTTTTATTTATCATATTTAAAGAAAATAATTCTTCCATTACAATACATCAATAACATTTTAAACATGGATTAAAAAAACATTTTGTAATAAGGAATTTATATAAATATTTCAGCATAAGTAAAAAATTGGTATAATCAATGAAATATAAAATATAATAATAAAAAACAATCACCCATGCCATCATCCTTGAAATACATTAGTTTTTGGAATTATGACCCTTATAAGTCCCTCTAACTCAGGAAAAATAGGCACCATCAGGGTCTAATTGGGGATAATCATGTCAAACTATGTTGATGTTACAGATTTCATCATAAATCGGATTTTATAGAATCCTGATATGGGAATTAATTTCCCACACAACCCAATATCTCCCACAGAATGAATTTTTTCAATTAATCAATAACTAATTGGAAAATAATATAATTTTAAATCAATCATAATTTTCAATTTAATTTCTCAAATTTCAATTTGAATATTCCAATTTAATTTCCAATCCAAAACATGGTTTTTTCATCATTTCATATCTATTCAGTCCCGAACCAATAATTGGTTTTCATAATTTCTATTTAATATATTTTATAAAATCTTTTCTCAAATCATTTTACAAATCCCATCATTCTCAAAATTCATCCCAAAATTCCCATTCCATCTAGAATGGGGGGTGTTCCAAACATTCATGCCACATTAAATTTTAATTTTAGATAATATAAAGTAGGTTTCTATAAATAAATTAAATAATATTTCAAACTAGTAAATCTGTTTTAGGTTTTAATCACATGGAAAATCTAAAATTCAACCACAAACCTTTAACCAAAAAAATCAAATGGTCAACACATATAATGTGATCACCGACGATAATCGAAGGAGATGAATATCTAGGTATCTAATATAGAATCTATATCATTTCGATGGGAATTATATCCAATAAAAAATTCATTATATATATCAAGATCATTGTGACCAATCATTATCTAAGGAGGACGGAATGGGATATTTGAAGAGAACACCCATGATGAGAACCACATACATGACAGAGAGATCACATCTTCCACAATCAATTTGATTTTCCAAATGGGAAGTCTGGAGGGGAAAAGTAACATTTTTATTTCCTAAAAAAATAAAAAATCACATTGAGGCCCAATGCATTGATTAGTAACATTAACCGAGGGGTTGTAATTTTATAATATTATTGTTAACATAATACTCATGGGAACACAATTAGCTAGAGGGGGAACAGGGTTAGTGGATACTACATTTCAGCCTTGTTCTCCTACATATTTTGACACATTCTATACCATTCATGGGAAAAAAAAATTTATGCAATCCACCAACCATGTATTCCATACTATCCATGAGTGCATGATTTTGAACAGGGGTGGGGAGGTGAATAGTTTGGTTAAATAGTGTGGCAACCTAGAAACGAATAAAAAGTCTCAAAAAAATCCAAATTCTCCTTGAATGACCATAAAAATCATATCAATAGAACAAGAATAAATGGAATGAAGAATATATTAAAAAATGTAACTAGATGTTACAACATCACAGAATAAAAATTTTCAATCCCTAGAATGCATGCCATAAAATCTCCATACCCATGAGATGTTTCCATTGGCCTCTCACTAGGGTCTCATGCTCCCATGAATCGTGATAATTATTACCATACAACCATAAAAAGATGACCACTGTTATGAACCTCTTCTGTAATACTAATTTCAACCTGACTGCAATGTAATAGATAAATTAGGGTGAACATCATGATCCTCCAATCTCATCACAAAATATGGGTCAGATATATTTGTATGAAGCCTAGATACATGGAACACATTATGTATTAACATATAATGTGGTATAATTTCTAAATTTAACCCATATTCACCACCTTATCAAAAACCAAAAAAGCTTCCCCAAACCAGGGTGAGTCATTAACTGGTTTACCCGACATTAATGTGATAGCCGAGAAGAAACACTCAAGAACACCCAATCACTGCTAAAATCTCAAACAATCATTAAAGAAAAAGAATAAGATTTATATCATATCAATTCTATAAAAATTATCTAATTAATCCATTGAATCATACTAATCATCTCTTGGACCAAAATTATCCCATCAATGGTACTTTCACCAACATCTAACCAAAAAACAATTATTTTTATGGCCATCCATATAAAGACTCAAATGCAATGTAGAATGGTAACTGTTATTATAATATTACTCCACCAATTCTATGTAGATATCCCATGATGAACCAAAAATGAGGAAAAAACCACAAATAAGTTTTTCAAAAATTAGTATAGCCACTCTTTATGTTCAACTATTTTTAGATTATATATCATGCCCATGCTCAAAATATACCTCATTGTCTCTTGGAGGCCGCTAAGAAAATATAACATAACTAGCGATCTATATTGGAGATAATCATTGACGACAATATGGGAATCCTAATAACCTCATGTAGGTTCAATATTACCAACTCATTAACATTGGTTGTATCACAAATGTATATAAAATGTTTGAATTCTATCAGCTGATCGATCAAAACCAATATCAAATTATTCTTATAAGGGGTATGAGTAATACTCATGAAGATTTCCATAGAAATATCATTTCACTAAAATATTTGAAATTTATGTTGTTGAATTAATCCCAAATGACATTGGTGTTTGGCCTTGACCTGGTTGAAATTATAACATTATGAAACAATGTTAGTGATCTCTTATCGTATCCCAAGACACTAGAATCATCACCGCACATAGTATAACAACTTCATTGAATGAACCTGGAACATATTTTCAGGTATGAGTTTTCATTTCTAGTGTTTTTGACAAAAACATGAGAATCATGAAAATTAAGGAGTGCATGTCGTGTGCATTAGAGTATAAACCGTGAAACTTGTTGCCGTGAGTGACCATGTACTGGTCATGTAACGACCAAGTACATGGCCATGTTGGGTGAACATGAGACCACCTAAACTAGGTCTTAGTAAAGGCATATACACAATGTCTACTTTTAAAAGACACACCATGTACTTTTATTTTAATTGTTATATCGGACCAGGGTCACTTTCCATTCCAAGAAAACCCTCCTTCTCGGCATGTCTCATCTAGGAGTGACTGAAGTGGACAAATATTTTCCGGGACACCAACCCGACATCTATTATCTAAATTCACCAGCTTCAATTGCGTTGGAATCACCACGGCGAGTTGTTCCTTATTCTAGAGCCCCTTCTCTTGATTTCTCCTCTCTAGTGAGATATTATTGGTTGAGAATTTTAGACATTTTTGTAGATCAATGACCCTCTATGTCGACTCAAATTCTAGGATTCAAATACATCGATACTAAAAAAAATAAGGTAGGTGGTTTGGGAATTTCCATATTTAGTCTTTTAATATTAGGGGAAAAAGTTCCTAATACCCTAGTAAGGGGTATTGTGTGTTTTGGGATTTTTTCCCTTTTATTGCTGGATATGCCTTGTGTGCTTGAGTAGAGGTTGTTTGATTGTGAATAGGGTTATTTTTCCATGCCATTGACGTGTTAACCATGTTTGTTTTTATTTTGACCATTTTTTCCAGCATTGTCAGTTAGGATACTTGCTTTCCATGCCTAGTATTATTAGGATGGAGTGATTTTATCAGATGTTGTTATACACTTATAGAGATTTAGGAAAGTAGATCTTGATAACTATTAGCCAAGTAGTTCATAACTTTCATTTAGTTGTTTAACATTATTGTGAATGATTGACTTATATAGGGATGTGGTAATCTAGTGTAGCATACCATAGGGGGAATGGACGTTGAGGGATTCCCCAGAGTTTCTATTTACATTTCACGTTGTCAGACCATTGGGGGGATGCACATGAGAGCTCCCTTAGAGTGTATGTAGTTCCATGTTGTGAGAGCATAAGGGGTATTGGACTTAAAGTTCTTCCCTAGAGCGTATGTAGTATACAGATGAAATACAAAAGGGGGAATTGATGGTTAGTGCTTCTTCTGATCATCTTTACTAAAGTTGAAACATAGGGTTTATACTGTGAGTACTACATAGAGGGATTGTTTTGTTTGATTGGTTGAACAAGAGGGGTTTGGCTGTGAGTACTTCCCATAGGGTTACTTGCTTTTGATTAGCTTGTTACATGATAATTCAAAATGAATTCAATTGAAACTATAGGTTTGTTTATTTTTGAGTACTTCCTTGTTAACTTCTTCATTTTGCATATTAACTACCATATGTATTCATTCACTGTTAGGTACAGATCTTTGGTAGGTTTCCTACTACGATTCGTCTCACGCTCTATTTAGGTCATGCTTTTGGGCTCAAACCAATTATATTACTGTAGGTATAGACAAGGAAAAATGACCTTCTACATCCGGTACATGATTAATGTGAAACTGGAGAGCATGAGAACAAGATGAGCCTCGTGATTCTGTTTTAGTTATTTACTTTTTTTACTTTGTACTTTTGTTTAGTAATGCATTTTCGCATAGTGAATTATCTGGAAACTTTCTCGGACATATGTGAAATTCATCATTTACATATGTTCTCTAGTTGTTTATCTACTTTTAGTCTTCCACTGTTTACTATTTCATGTTATTATTACTTCTTACTCTATTTTTATCTATTTATTTCTGCAGCATTAATCATCCATTGAGGGAATCGTTTCCCCAATATAACACCCATTAAAATCACTGATGGCTGGCTCCCTTTGGTGTTTGGGAAAATGTGCTTGAGTCCATGTGACCGACTAGGTACAGAGCACCTCTAGCAGGCACCCTGAACCGAGAAGTCACAATATGGTATCAAATGAATTATATTCCTCTTCAATTTCTATTTGGAGCCTATATCCATGGATAAGAAGGAATATGTTCTTGGTAATATGATGTGATTTGGAGTAGAAAACTCTTGTATAGAGAAATGCTAATTTACCTAGACTATTTCAATTTTTATGGTTTTGTAATTATTACAGTTGATTTTATTTCACTATTGGGTGATTAACATGTTTTGTGTGGTTATTGTTGATATTATTGAGGTTCTATTTCTGAGGCATCCTAATGAGATGATGGTATTCCATCTCATGCATCAAATATAAACTTTCTATATATAAAGTGTCCTGCATTCTTTCCATCCCATTTATGGTGCATTAATGATTTCATGTTGTTGTGATAGATGTTTTTCTATATATGCATGATGTTTTTATAGATGAATGGATATAATTCATGGTATTTTATAGGGTATTGAATTGTTTTTTTTCATTAGAATTAGTACCAAACTATTGTTCTTGAGGCGTTATGGGCCATCATGGATCCGAATTTGGTGGATAATTTATTTGATTTTCCTTTTACATGACATGAATATGATACTAATATTTCATTTCCAGGGAGTATGGGCCACTATGGATTGGAATATGGCACTTTGATGTTTGTTTCGGGGTTTTATGGATTCTCAGAGTTGTTTATGAGGCTTACTGTCCTGAAAAACACAGAATAAATTGTGTGTTTTGCAGAATACATGCCATGTGTACTTCGGTTCAGGAAGGAACTGTTTTTCTTATGCACACACAATGTAATGTCTGTACACTCCATCTAGTCTATAGACGTTCCACTGGTTGTGTGGGTAGAGTCACAGGGTTGCTAAAACCTTGGAGGAACACGCCATGTATCAGATGTACACACCGTGTCCAAGGATCCATGTGTCCGACCTTGTGACTAATGAAACAAGTGGATTATGGGTAGTTAGTACACGCCGTGTCTGACACAAATACGATGTGTAGTGTCAGTCGTGCAACCATCCATGTGATTAACAACATGGGTTAATGATGTTCTTTCAATTACATGTTGTGTCTAGCACAAACAAGTCATGTAGTCTTGCTCTAGGAGAATCGTGTAGGTAAAGTCTTGTAAAATAACTTAGGCATGGGAAAATGATTCAATTACATGCCATGTCTTGAGAGAACATGTCGTGTGTATGGGGCGTTACATGACCAGGGTTGGTAGGAGTATACGCCCATGTGAAGGCTTAAAGGAACATGTCGTGTAGGGGACATACACATCGTCTATCCCTCTTATGAAAAACTAGAATACCTTCCTTATCATGTTCTCATATTGCACATCTGAGTTTCAATCCATGTTAATATTGATCTGTAGTGTGTGTTTAACCTTGTAGAGTCATTCCATTGAGACATCCTCTAGTTGTACGACCGTTATAGGGTAGTGAAAGACACCGAACATGGATGATTAGGAACTTCTAATAGATCCTCCAGTTGTGACTGTCTTGGCACCATCAGTTATCCCGGATGTAGGTTTTGATGCACAGTTCGAAGACATATTTATGAGGTTAATGTAGACTATCCTTGGAGTACCGCATCCTGTCCCATCTAAGGATGATTTGATGTAGGACATTCAGCTGCATTATCCTCCTACTTTCTTAGGGGTTGGAGGACCTTAGGCTACAAAATCATGCTTAGATGACACACATTTATTTTTGAAGCATCTGGATACACTACCAGAGAAGATGGTGAGGCTCTCTACATACATGCTATGAGATTCTGCATTGATATGGTGGGATTTGATTTCAATGCTGGGATGCCAGGAGGTTATGGCTTGGGTTGAGTTCCAGAATTCCTTTGACAATTACTTCTACTCAGAGACTTTGAGGGCCGATTGAGCCTGAGAATTCATGAGTATGGAGAAGGGTACTCTATTTTTCATATAGTATTTTTCTCATATCATAGAGCAAGAGTGATTCACACCCATATTATGAGGTGATGAGTTATTCCTCTCGAGGAAGTTTGAGGATAGTCTCATGCATGACATTCGATCTCTGGTGAAAATTTTCAGGTTGACATCCATCACCTCAATATTCAACCAGACATTGATCACATAACATATTACGATGGATTCTAGATAAGTGAGCTAGGGTGGCTCGACATCCAGAGTTTATACCCCTCATACTGACAGTAGGAAGTGTTGTAGGGATTCTATGCGTGGAGATCTGTGTAGGTGTAATACTTAATTTGTTAGATAGGTGGGGTGAAACCCATGTGGGAAGATGGTCGTACGAGGCCACATTACCCGAGAGGCCCAGTGGAGTGCTGATATTGTAGAAATATGGGTAATCATCAGCTGTTTTGTCAGTTTTTCTCACCAGCAGCTGATGATAGAGGTTTTGTTTTGACTCCCCGTACTTGAGTAGGGCCACCAATTTCTCATCAATCCTAAAACTGGAGTTTTTATAGCCATTCAGACTAAGATGGAGGTCGCAACTGTGGTATCCAGTTGGCAGGAATTCAGAAAGTACATGGTGGATTAGCTTAGGGTGGTCAAGCAGGGTTAGAGGTCTATGACACAGGCTAGACTTTTGGAGTC
This sequence comes from Viscum album, assembly GCA_963277665.1. NCBI lineage: Eukaryota > Viridiplantae > Streptophyta > Magnoliopsida > Santalales > Viscaceae > Viscum > Viscum album. The sequence continues at coordinate 1,895,276,429 of OY728164.1, forward strand.
AAGAAGACCCAACATGAGCAAGATCTCAGACCCTTTACAGTTCGATGTATGATTCTAGTTGCATCAGTTCTATCTTCTTTACTTTTCGATACAGCGGATTCCCCTAGTTTCATATTTGTTCATATTGTGGAGATCTATGGGATCTATATATTTACTTCTACTGATGTATTGATTTAGGAAACTCTGTTTGTGTCTAGAATTTCTAGTGTATATCAGAGCAAGGAGTGATCTCTTAAGATTGTTGGGTGTCACTTCTCATGGGACTTTTATTCCCGAGAAATGACGGGCTATAATGTCATTCAAAGGATGTAATGGTTAGTCCCATTCCAGAATTTTTTTTATTTCTATTATCATAGGATGAGTTTCATGTCACCAAAGGGTAGATCCTATTTACATAATGGATAATGGGATGTTCAGGCAGGCAGAGAAGGACCCAAGCATCATGGGTTGGAAGAAATTACAACACAGATTTCCAGTTTGTATCTGGATGACCAGGGGCTTCACAGTTGGACATTCATCAACTGCTGAATCATTTCAGGGATTTCTTTATGAATGATTTTTGGGTTTTCCTCCAGATAGAGGTGGAATTTTCTATTGATCTTTTTTCAAGAGTATAACTAGGTTCCAATCCACATTATAGGATGAAAACATAAGAGTTACAAGAGATCAAGAAGATGTTTGAGGAGTTACAGAAATATGGTTTCATCTAAACCAATACTTCTCCTTTGGTTTTTCCGGTCCTATTTGTGAAGAACATGGACGGTACCCTAAGACTTTGGGTGCATTATCGGAAGTTGAACCAGTTGATGGTCAATAAAAGATATCCCTTTCTAAGTATTGATGATCTCTTTGATCAGCTTCGAGGATCCTGGGTGTTCGCGATTATTGACTTGAGATTTGGTTATAATCAGTTTCTTGTTTGACCATCAAGTATACATCCTATAGCCTTTCATTGTAGGTATCATCTATATAAGTATATTATTATTTCATTAGGCCCCACGAACACACCAACAGTTTTTATGACACTGATGAGTTGAGTGTTTAATCTATACAAGGATTGTTCCATGGTAGTCTTCATGGATGATATCATGTTGTACTCTCATACTTGACATGACCATGCTACCCATCTTGAGATCGTCTTGAGTACACTAAGAGAGCATCAATTATATTCTAAGCACTCAAATGCCACTTTTTAATGGACCAGATTCACTTTTTTGGTCATGTTACTTAGTGATATGAATATTAGTAGACCTAAATAAAGTGAGTGTAGTTGTTTCTTGGGGGTAAACGAAGAATGTCTTTGAGGTATGGAGTTTTGTAGGAATGGATAGTTACTACTGATGTTTCATAAAATACTTCTCATGCATATTTGTGGAACTAATGTGCCTGAATAAGAATGGTGTGAAGTAGTTGTGGTCATATTCTTGTGATACATCCATTCAAGAGATGAAATAGATGTTTACTTCAGCACTAATACTAGTTTTTCAAGAACTTAAAAAGAGCTATAATATTGACTATAATTCATAACGTATTAGGCTGAGAGAAGTGTTTATGCAGGGAAATGATTTATTGTGAACGAGTCTCAGAAGTTGATGCCACTTGAGAGAAATTACCCAACACACGATCATGAGTTTGCTGTAGTTGTTCATGCCTTATTTTGATGGATAAATTTTCTACTGGGAGATAATTTTGTAGTTTTCACCGACTAAAAAATACTCATGTACATCTTTACTCAGCGTGATTTGAATTTCAAAGAGCTAAGTTGGGTTGATTACCTTTAGTCTTTTGACGTTGAGAATGACTATATGCTTGTGAAATGAAATGTAATAAATGATGCATTGAGAAGGAGGACTTAGATATGTGATGTTCCATAGGCTAGTAGTGAGTGGAAGCTTATGGTCATGTTCTATGAGATTTATTTATAGGTTCCTGACAGATGGGGGAAGACGTTTCATTCATATGTATTTTATACCTATACCATACTTGATCGATTGTGAATGAAGAAGATATCAGATTTTGAAGATCTAGTCCTATGTGAGTGTGCGTCAGGGGGGGACCCTATTACTGGATGGAATGTGGGTTATAATGAGATCATGAACATTCATGGTCATGTATGGGTGTCAGCATAAGTACGCAAGGAGCTAATGCGGGAACATCAATCCTTGGTTTGGGCAGTTCATCCTGTTGTCATCATGATGTATTAATATCTGCACTATCAGTATTGATGGCTAGGTATGAAGATAAATGTTGCTAGGATTTTCTTGACAGGTTCCTCTTGTTAGCAGGTGATGGTGGATCTTCAGCAACCAATAGGGATTTTCCACCATCTACTCATTTCCGAGTGGAAGTGGAATGATGTCATGGTGGATTTCATGATAGGTATAACAAGGCCGCCTTAAGGGAATGATGTAGTTTGGGTTGTAATTGAAATACTCATGAAAGATTATCACTTCTTCCTGATCAGGGAGGCATTTAGTGTAGATGAACTAGGAATGCTTTACATATGAGAGATTGTACATCTATATGGGGTTCCATAATCCATTGTTTTAGACAGGTACACACGTTTTACTTCTTATGATTGGAAGGGACTAAATTGGGCTTCGGGTACACAAGTACTTCTGAGTATGACTAACCATCCTCTGAGAAATGACCAGTCCGTCCGTACGATATAAGTGCTGGATGACATGCATCCAACAAGCGTCCAAGATTTTGGAGGTTCTAGGGAGAAACCCATGCCTCTTGTGGAGTTATCCTATAATGATAGTTTTCAAACAACTATTCAGAAGGAACATTATGTGGATTCGTATAGTAGGCCATACCGATCAAACTTATGTTGAATGAAGGCATGATAAGAATCTATACTAGGACCTCATATTTTCCAAGAGACTACGAAGTAGATAGAGTTGATTTCAAAGAGGATCACTACTACACAGTCACAATAAAAGTCTTATTCTGATCAATGGAGATGACCTCTGGAGTTTGAGGTCTGAGATCATGTTTTTCTATATGTCAAACGGAGGTTGGAAAATAGGAGTATTAGGAGACAGTGAAAGCCATATCCTTTATTTGTTTGACCATTTCATGTTTTGGAGAGAGTCGTTCCAGTTTCCTATCAGTTGCATTTACCTAAGAGGTACTTGGCTATGCACGATGTCTTCCACATTTCTCAGATATAGTGTAACTTCTCAGAACCATCTCTTGTTTCCCAAAATGAGGGGTTTGAGTAAGAGGTAGATTCCTAATTCAAGAAGCATCCTATCGAGATTGTTGATCATAGTGCAAAGGTTCATTGTGCCCTGTTTTTTCCTCAATTACGAGTGATATGGAAGCACATGCGGGTACATGAAGAGAATTGGGAGAAGGAGGACGATGTACGATCACAATTGCAAGAGTTGTTCGAGGATTCTTCTTCTATGCCACCTTCTTGGGGAAATTCGGGGAATAAATTATTTAAGTGGGGGGGGGAGAGAGTTTGTAATAACCCAGACAATATTTTCAGGAATGAGTTTTATTTTTCTGGTTTTTTTGAGAAAAACAAGAGAATATATAAATTTAAGTAGTACACGCTATGTACGAGGAGTAAACACCTTGTAACTAGTTTCCATGGGTGATCGTGTACTGGATGTATAAAAATAGAGTACATGGTAGTGTGAGGTGACTTAGATAATGCCTAAAGAAGGTCCTCGTAAAGGTATATACACGTCGTGTACTTTTAAAAGACACTATTTACTTTTCATTTTAATTGTCATATCGGACCGGGGTCGGGTATAATTCCTAAAAACCCATATTCTCAGCATGTCTCATCCAGGAGTTACCAAAGCCGATAAATCTTTTCTGAGCCACCGACCTGCCATCTATTCCATGTATTGACCATTTAAGATTGCATTGGGATCACTATGGTGAGTTCTTCCTTCTTGTAGAGCCTCATCTCTAGATTTCTCTTCTCTCATGAGATATTCTTGGTTGAGAATTTTAGATGTTTTGTAGATATATGACATTCTATGTAGATTTAGAGGCTGAGATTCATGTATATCGATCGTGCAATGCTGAAGTAAGTTGTTTTTTCCTTTTAAGAGTTATTCATTAAATATTTTGTACAAAAGTTCCCAATACCCTTGAACGGGGTATTGCGTGTTTAGGGAACGTAGCCATGTAATTTCATGTTATTCCTTGTTTTACTGATTAGTGGTTATTTTAATTTGAATAGGGTAATTTTTTTATGCTATGGATTTATTTCCCATGTTCATTTTGATTTCGACCAATTTGTCTAGATTTGCTTGTTAGGCTATTTTCTTTTAAAGCCAAGTATTGTTAGGATGGAGTGATTTTATCATATGATATTATATGATTGTAGCTGTTTAGCTATGTAGTTCTTGATATCTATTAGAAATGTATTTTTTAAGGTTTACTTTTTCTATTTGAACATTGTGGGGCAAAATTTTTATACACAGGGCTATGTGAACCTGGTGTAGTAGACCATTTGGGGAATGGACACTGTCAGCATCCCAAGAGTGTCTGTTTACTTTTCACGTTACGATAAAATAGGGTGGATGGACATTAGTGCTTCATCAGAGTGTCTGTAGGGCGATGTTGAGGGACCACAAGGGGAATTGAAAGTTGGGTGCTTCACTAGGTTTTCCATAGTTTATCGATAAAAGGCCACCTAGATAATTGACGGCGAGTGCTTCCTTAGAGAGTCTTTACTGAAGCAAAATGAGAGGGGTTAGACCGTGTGTTCTTCCTAGAGGGTTTATTGTTTTTGATTGGATAAACCAGAGGGGTTATGCTATGAGTACTTCCTAGATAGTTACATGCTTTTTTTAGCTTCTTACTTGATAAAACAAAATGAATGCAATTGGAACTGTAGGATTGTTTACTTTTGAGTACTTTTTTGTTTACTACATCATTTTCTTATTACCTTCCATATATATTAACTAAAGGTTAGGAAAATATCATTAGGTGATTTCTTACTGTGATTCGTCTCACACCCTATTTGGGTCTTGCTTATGGGATGAAAAAGATTATATTACTATAGGAATTGAAAAGGTCAAGCGCCCTTCTACTTTAGGAACTTGATTGTTGTGGAGCTAGAGAGCTTGGGAACTGGATTACGCTTTGAATTTGCGGGAGTTATTTACTTTTTTTTATATTGTACATTGGTTTATTACTTTATTTAATCATTGTTACTTATTTGGCAGGTTTCCTTGACATATGTGGCATGCATCATTTATATATGTTCTCAGGTTGTTTATGTATGTGAAATCTTCCATTGTTTAATATTTCATGTTCTTATTACCACTTTTTCTATTGTTATATAATTATTTCTACAACATTACTCTTCCAATGAGGGTATAGTTACCCCTCTATCACACCCATGAACCTCGTTACTAGTCAGCTACATCTGGCATTTTGGGAAATGCGCCTGAGGACATGTGACCAACAGGGTGTGGGGAACCTCTGGGAGGCACCTAGAACTGGGACATTCATTCATCACACCCTCATTCACATTCAAATAAGATCTTTGATATTATGTGATCATATAAATCCCCATGAAATGGATTACAACATTCTTGTTTCAGAAACATAGAACATTGTACATGAGAAAACAACACTCATTGATGGTATCTCGATCATAAAGAGTGTTTTTATGCCCTCATGGATGAACATCATGCCGCTTATCCCAAAGAATCATCTTGATAACAGAGTTTCTAAACTAAGAATATTTCATAAATATCCTTATAACCATTCTCGTAGAATCCTAAATGACAATGTGAAAAAATATCCATCAAGTCCCACTTTTTTTATTCTTCCATCAAAAAATGTGTTAGAATTTTCCTACATAAGGCATCAGCGATGACATTCTCAATAAACATGTTATAAGAAATTTCAAAATCAATAATCTTCAGATACTGCACCAACACCTCTAATTTGAATTCAAATAGTTTGGTGGTAATTTATAAATCATGATATATTTATCAAAATAAATTCTAATGATTTTTCTAATAATATAATACTTACACTATCTAAAAAACCATCATAACTATGAGCATGATAACAAGGGTTAGATAATAATTTTAATGTGGCCTAAGATATATAGATCCAAAAACCAACATGACCACCTGTATAAGAACAACACCACTTCCCCAACCTAATGTGTCATAGAAGACAACATACCCATTCTTGGCATCATGAATAGTCACCATTGAAATAAAAGTTAAAATATTTTTCATCAAAATGAATGAACTAGGTAAAAGATAATCCTAGGAAATCCTCATTTTTCAGAAAGAGTGTTCATTCGAAAAGGGAACATTGAGAAATATTCATTAAAGTACCATTAATACCTTGATATACCCAAAAATCTCAAATCCTAATTATATATAAAAATATATATCCACTGTTCCCATTTCATAACAGGATTGACCTTATCAGGGTCAACTAGGTTATAATGATCAGAAACCATATATCCCTAGTACGTCACTTGTTGAATCCAAAAACTAGTTTTTGAGAGCACGAAACAGAATTGGTGATCCTTTATAATTCTTGGCACTATCCTTATATGACTCACAATATCCTACATGTGTTTTGAGGAAACCATTATGTTATGCACAAGTCCTACAATTAACATGTTTAAGTACTCATGGAAAATCTTTTTCAAAAAAACCATTTTTTGATAATTTCCCTGAAAATTAATTCATTATAATATTTTAATAAGGGATATACATATTCCTAAAGGATGTTTTCATGTTTTCATATTCTTTAATTCACAACTGGTTATATCTATACTGAAGATAAATCTTGGATAACAACTTCACAAAATTTAAATAGTCCAAAATATCATCTATTAGAGGAAACAATTACTTGTTTTTTACTTTAACTCAGATTATATTCCCATGATTATCACTTAGGATTATCACCCCATCAACATTCATTGAAAAAATATTCAGTTCCAACCAAGGAGAAACACTCAATAATATAAATCCATTCAAATGATATCCATCCAATTAATTCATTAGCAATTTAAATTATTGTAGGGGGAAAAGAATGAAAGAATAGATAAGGGTTTGGAACTAGGTACAAAATCAATTGAAAACAAAAAATCTCTTACCAAAGTCAATAAAAATAAATTAAGAGGAAACATGTTGTTAAAAATGATGAAAACTAAAGGGTGATCATCACTAAAAAAAATTCACTCCAAGAAAAAAGACAAAAATTGTTATCACCCTTCCCAAATACAAAAAATATGGTTCACCTATACTCGATCTCTGGTCCCATTCTCCCAAAAAGACATGTACCACTAGATATGAATTTGTAAAGGGTACCTGTAGAAGATAATATCAAACATAGTCATAATAAGTGATGTTCCAATCAATCCCAAGAAGGAAATCATGAGATTTCATATTGAGTACGAGAAAATACTAGGTATGCTAAATCACTAATAAATAGGAAACACAAGAAAGAAATTAGAGACCCTAGTCTCTCATCATTCTAATGCGTATAGTAATATCAGTCACATAAGAATAAATCTACATTGGAAGGAAAAAATAGTTTAAAATGGATTGATATGATTCTACGAGATACACTAATATCATATGAATAAATAAATAATGATGGAGAAATAGTGATAGTACATCTCAATATGGATGTACCCATATTAACATCCTCTAAAGAATCATCCACTACCTGAAGATTATTCATTCTGGATAACTATATCAAAAGACCCATTTATATTAATTATTCAAAATGCATTGTTCTACATATAGGTAATAATGAGTCCATTACACTTCAATGGGAATAAATTATATAACGAAATTCCGATAAGTGACCTAAGCCTCTGTAGGAACTATAGACCATGAGAAACATAATTAATGTCCACTTTTATTTCCCAAAAATTCCATAAAAAATTAAGACAATGGCCTCTTCTAAGCACTACAGGGGTTATGAGAGAAACTAGTTATTACAATCCCCCACAAGACTCATCATGCTTCCCCATTCCATTAATTTAACTCAAAAAACATCCACTGGGAGAAAAATAAACTCTTATAAATCCAATACTACCATCTAGGTCAATCAAAACAATCATTTCTCTATCCGTTGAATCAATATAAAAATTCCTTTTTGTCAAGTAACCCTTGGATCGAATATCAACTCAATTTCCCATCTCAAATAATTGTTTCGTCATCTTCAAATTAATCACATTCTATAGAGAAAATTGTACTATCCAAATAAATTAGATATCATACTATGTCAACGTACAATAAATTTTATATGGAGTAAGAAACTCCATTAAATTATGTAATTCAAAATAAACTATATAGAATTGATTAGTAAACATGACATTGATATATTTCCACCTAAATCTTTACGTCTACTTCACCATCCCAAAAATATCCAACACCATTCTACTAGGGCCCTCAATAATTAAGGTAGTAGACATCAAATTTATTTAAATTATCATTTACAATGAATCAAATATCCACTACATTCCATTTAAACAATAGTCAGTCACTTGAGGATAATTTGAGACATAGAAATATTGTGTCTTCTAGTGAAGAATCTCTTGTGAATAGTTTATTGAGTCTTCCTTGCGAGGTTACATAACTATATATTTAATGGGAGCATGTGTTGTTATATTTCGTAGATCATGGTAAACATTCACCACCATGACAATGACATTCTAGTATACTGGAGGATCATATTTCCACGGTTCATTTGCATCAACCTCCTATGGTATACTCAAATGTTCTCTCAGAGTCATGTTCCTGTAGAGCAATAAAAAATAGTATGAGGAACATTAAACAAGGAAATCATATCAACAACGTAAATGGGAGTCATACCATACATCATGTGAAATCAAATATAACAAGGAAAAAGATAGATATGGATCACAAATACCATCAAGGGCACATTTCCCCCACAACCAATAGTGACATAAGTCTTGTTATGAAATGATATGGCCAAGAAATCGATCGTAAATACCTCTCATATCCCCCAAATGTAAATTTGTGTCCACCATTCCAGGATAGTCAACATACAGACATTATGGAATGATTATCAACCAAAAAATTTGTAACTCTCTATCAAAAACCATCTCATATAGCCCATTACACCAATACTCAAGCTAGTTATTACATAGACCAAAGGGAATTTCTAACCTCAATGTGCTGGCGACTAGAACTGCGAATAAAATAATATCAATATTGAGGAAACATGAAATAAAAGTGGAAGAAATAAATAAGAGAAGTAAATATATAAATGATCATCAGTGATAAAGTATCCAAAGTCAAATAGGTTATACAATATTTGAGCATATATATAGACTACTTAATGGAACCTCAACCCAAACTACCATTATGAACCCCTCAAAAGTATCAAAATATTTTGAAACAATTAAAAATATGCACCAGGGATCACAATCACCACTCAATGGTCCCATGAATCAAGAATATCCTCCACCTCAAGGTGGTTCATTCCTTTCATTCAGACCTCAAATAAGAAAATCTATAAATTCCTAATGGAAATGTAATGGTGTTAGCTATAAAACCATGTAGGGTCTCGCCACATGTTCCATAACAGATTGCACGATAATATACAAATGTTTATTTCTATTTAATTAAAAAAAGACATGGAATAATATATCATATTCATATTTAAAACACAACATTATTTCATATCAACAAACAGAAAACATATCAGATGGTGCTAAAATGTACATTTTTTTAAAAAATAATTTATATTAATCATTTAACATGAGTAAAATTGTTCAATAATTAACGGAATATATAGTCATTTAATTCACATCAAGAACTATTTTCATATACCATGGTAATATTATTTTCGGACTACATGATCCCCAAACCTCTCAAATTACTGATCATGGCTAAACAAGTGTGCACACATCCTATAGGGTAATTCTGTATAGCACTCAATAACTTCCATATGGGGATAATCAGTCCGTACATTGATTTTTATTGATTTATCATCATAAATCCATTTATACGGGATCAATATCACGATGTTCTTGTTCTAAATAACCCACTAACTCCCTAGGATGACATATTCTCAATCAATGAAAAAGTAAATATATGATTACTATATTCTATCCTTTAATCAAAAATCTTATTATTTTCTCATAAAGAAAATCCTTCAATTCCTAATGTGTAAGAAAAAGGGGGGCCCTCAAAGAAGTGGTATAAATCATAACAGAGCTCTTCAAAATTTAATTATTCTTATAAATACCTGAAACATATTGTTTAAATAATAAATTTATGAATAATTTATCATATATTTTCTCATTTGTTACTATTATATTCTTCTATCCATTTCCTACCTCTTCTTCATCAAATCAGATATGAAATTATTTCTAGTACATATGTGTGGACAACCGCAACCACCATTCCATATAGAACATTTTTTAACACCATATTTCATAGTTTTTTTAATTTGGTAATAATGAATATAGATTTAATTATTTAAATAATAATTATTCATTAAAGGTGAATCATTATTTTATGATTTTTTCATTCAATCAAACAAAATGTGGTAAACACCACTCTTGCATACAAATGGACTATCGTCTCCATGAATTGTTCTAATAAATTTTTCATCACTATTTAATTTGACAAATTGTAAATTTGTGTCTAATGATTATATATAAAATGTATTAAATGATTAATATTATTGATATAATGGATCCATGATCAGAGGGAATGTTCAATAATTACCAAATAAAAAATTTCATTACGAAAAAGATCAAACAGAGAAATGACAATTTTAATAAATAATTGATAGATTTGTGTTGAAATATTATATGTGGAAAATATATGGTATTAGACTTATTAATATTGTTATGGTGTAGAAGTATATAATTTAACAATTTATTATGTATGGGGTCAAATTTCTTATGAATTAATTCTGACATGAGGTACATGTTCTTCACCTCAATTTTATTTTGTTTCAGCATATTTGATGTTATGTTCCTATTTATGTATATGAGGCATATATTCCCCCCCCCCACTTTGAATTTTTATATCAGGTATCCTTTTTAATTAATTTTATTTTAAATTCCAATTCAATTATTTCAAAAATGGGTCTTTATTTGAATGTGTGTAATGTGGTAGGGGCTTATCGTTTGAAATTATCTTCTCTAGGATATATACTATGGAATGCATCTATATTATTTTAGTAGTTATAACAACTTCCAAATTGATATGTTTTATAGTTAATATAATCATGTTCAATGTATTTACATATTCATTTATGACTTCAAAGATAAAAAATTATTATGTGTTTTATGCCTCAATCTCATATTTATCCAGATTGTATATGAATTAATTTTTCCTGATAATGTTTCATTATACTTATATGAGAAATATTATGAATTTTTTGTCCTATATTTATTTCAGTATATTACATGTTTTACATTAAATTTCCACCCTTTAAGAACCCAAGAGACTTAATTAAGTTTTTATGAAACAATTATAATTTCTCTCTTCAGTTGGGAGTTATTCTATACCATATCCAATTTTTCCAACATATTTTATTTAATTATTGAACAATTTTTAATTATTTTATATAGCATTTTCTACCAATGTTTAACATTTTATAATTTTTTTAAAAGTAATATTATTTTCTCTTTTCGAAAGAGGATCTTTTTAATTTTTTATGAAAATGGGAATTGAGAATTTTTTAACATAAATAACATGAACATGCTTCCCAACTATCATCCGCATTATTTTATTTGATGCATTATTTATTTTTCTCCTTGGCTATTTTAGAAGATTTTATAAAATATTTTGGAAATTTTTATATTTCAAATCAGTGATTTCACAATGAAATATTTATTTTCATCGTGAAATTTTCTGGTGATTTTTAATGGCCTTTTCATCTATATTAATATAAATTAATGTTTCATTTTCCTTAATTTGGATGTGCAATAATTTTCACTTCATCATTATTCCAATATATTGTTTATAATTAAGATTATGAAATATTAATGATGCTCATTTTCATTTCCACGGGATACGATTTAATGTAATTATAAATGTATTCATAATATTACGGAATACATATAAATATATCATGATTATGTGGTCGGTATGTACATTATATATAGATAATACATTGTTAATTGTTTTTTATGATAAAAAATTGTAGATGTGAGTTTATCAAAAGACCAAAATTTTGAATATAAGATGTTATCCCAATATTAAATAGGGTATACATGTGGTTATCCCATGAGTTAACATTGATTAATTTTTTATTAGATATCCTTTACAAATGTTTTTTTTATGATATTGATCATTACATGCTTTATACCACTTTTTTATGACATGATATAAAGGATATTTTATTCTCTCATGGAGAAAATTCAATTATTCCATTATGATTCTGGTCTTTTGAATGGCCTTGATTTCTTACATGAATAATGAGAATATAACTAATTGGTTTTAATTTCATATGTTATGATCAGGTTCTTATTACCAAATTTTAATGGTATGTTTACATCTAGTCACTTATTTATACATCTATTTTTTACCAATACTAATCATTTTAGTTCATACTTTCATCTGTTTCATTTTCCATCAGATTTGAAGAATGGTTATAAGTATGAAATTTTTAATAATGGAATTGTATCATCCAAACCTGAATCACTAGTTTTGTGCTAGAATTCCAAATGACCTCAGGGGTTCCCACTTGAATAGAAGAGGGATCCTGCAAGCAGTGATGATATCGATTGGAACCATCGAGGGAACATACCATTTGTATCCTGAAATGAGACTTATAAATAATAATATCATTATATATCTAAAATAAATAATCAATCTATATGTGGAAAACATATGATGAAATATATTATATACTAATAGAATGAAATGGAGGATATCATGTATAGTTAATGCATGTAAATAATGGAAGTATAAGAAATATCTCATGAACTCAGTCCATCAACAACCACATCCTTATGAACAACTCAAAAAACCATCCACCATATGACCTATACCATCCATCGATTTTATAGTAATGATGTATATATGTTAACAATAATTTACAATTAGGGTGTGAGTATAAGACTCAGTTTGAAACCACCAAGGAACCTTAACATTTGGACATAATACATAAAATTACATTCCATAAACATAAAAATGTAAAAATATATAAACAATATATCAAACTTGTACAAACCAAATGCCACATACTTTCTGACCATATCTACCTACATAGACACTATGCTAGGTGATGCATACCTACTTTAGTAGTGTTCTATACAGTAGGTCACCTTCCATGTCTGAAACAACACCTTCCATGATGGGATAGATCAAAAACACATCTGACACACCCCATGGAAGTGATAACCAATGTACTAGGTGATCATTATCTCACACATCCCTAACATGAGGGTATATTTAATATCAAACCATCTTCATCAATGCAATATAAAAGATAGTATATCAAAACATTTATTCCATGGGCCAAATCAATATCATGGAAAACATGCAGTTTAATCATCTAAACATTCCATATGCATGAAACACGAGATAAATTCATGGCCACACACCTCAGGGGATATATTATTACACATATGTATCATGGCCTATGAAATCATGAAAAATAAATCATGCCAACAACATGTTGAAAAGGTTATTCAAAAATCAAGTGCTTCCTACAGCTACAAACACAAGAACACAATCATGATAATAAACCCTTCAAGTCATGCCTGAATGTTATGGAATTAATACATATAGGTAACTCACGATGATAAAGACATGTATAAATAATAACTAAAAAACGTATATATATCATGATCAAATGTTAAAGAATTATTATATTATTTTTTAGGACTGTTGGAAAGGTTTAACGCATGGGATTAATTTCACTCCTTAATCCTTACTTCATTGAGAAACATATTTTGGTTTCATATTGTTCTTGTTGAGAAGAATCCGTCATCACTAACAACACATCATTTAGATAAATATCAATGATGATATTGTGTAAAGATGTTTTGGGAATATAATTAAACCAAAAACTATGAATGTGATTGGGGGAGATACAATGTCATTGGAGGGGTGATTCTGAACCAGATGTTTTTCCACTCCACTTACACACCCATTTTCATTTCATAAATTTTTGTTACATCATGAATAAAATTAATAACTAATTTATTAAATATTTATATTTATTTATATTTATTTGAACATTTTTAATTTAGACATTGCACCCCATAATAATAGACATCATGATGTATAAAATAGGATATTAATTTAATGAATAAAAGATAAAAATTTAAAAAAGATAATATTGGGTGGGAATGGAGTTGTGTAGACCCTGGGTTTAGAATAAACCAAACCAAATTTCTCTCCCCACACTCTTTTTTATTGTAAATATCCTTGACATTCCATAATACACTCCACAACCAACCACACCAACTATCCATGATACAGCCAAACACCTATCCAATTTCCCTATGCAAGTTATTATTACTCTTAATATAGGGGCCTTTTATTCTGGCTCCCCCATAACTCAAATGAGGGACCTCTCTTGTAATGTTCTAATGAGAATAATTCTGAGTACAACAAATCCAATAAATCTATGAAAATTGTATTTATTTTTGGTGGGATATTCTGCTAGAGGTCCCAAGACTAAGTAATGGGGGAGGAAAAATAAAAACCCCGAATATAAAGGGATAGTACCTACTTGGATTAAATATGTGATTTTTTTGGATGCCAGACGGTCAGTTGATGTGGCTAATTATAGTATGGTGTAAGGAATTACCAGTATTATTACAACTGATAGTTCTGACGACTTTATTTAGAGATTATGATGATCCATGATGTACTAGATGTTTATGTTTCCATGATTCTTAAGGTACTAAACCATTATGGTTTAAGTGTAAATCATTATTATTTGAAAATAATATCTTCCTAGTAAGATGTAATATTTATATAGGTAGAGTTTGGGGTTTATATAAATATGATTTGAACAAAATATTCCTCGGTTCAATTCAATAGTAGTTAAGGTATAACTAGGATAATTAAAAGAAATTAAATTCAACTAATATACTAAAATATAAAAGGATTTCACCATTATATTGGTAAGTATAGGTAAATATAACTAAATATTGAAAATCAATAACAATAAATTATATCTAATATTGAGGATATATTGATTTCAAATTATAATATAATGGAGGGAATTTTGAGAAAATATAGGGGGACTCTAGATGATACACCTATTTTCGATCAACAAATAGTGTCAGATTATTATTATTTTAGTAGGATAAATATTATAAAATATTGTTTTATGATATTTTTTGGAAGAATTTGGATAATTATTTCATTTTTATAAAATAATTTGTACAATTAATAGTAATCCATAGATATTTGAGATTTATTCTTTACTAAAATATAAATTTCCTAACACAAAATATTACATGATTGAGTTCATCTTTTTTGTCATTTTACTAAATATATTAGTGAATTAATCCATTAAATTTTATTATTTTTAGAGAAATTATTTTTTCTTTTTTTCGGCATAATTGTGATTCATTATGAAAATAGACTAATTTATTATTTTTACATGTTTTCATCCATTTCACGAACTATTTTAAAAATGAATAATTTTACTTATGATTGATTCAAGTTTTTGGAATGGAAAATTTTAAACTATAATATAATTATTTTTGTAAGAATCCGTGTTTATCCAGATAGTCGTTTTGAGGAGAAATTTGAATTTTTGCTGTTGGATGATTATGAGGGGTAACATGGTAATTTTACCCTACCATATGATCTCGGATAATTTTCTTGACAACTCCGTTGGTCCCAGAATAGGTTGTTTACCCTAGGACAGGAGTTTGGAGAAATTCTGAGCTGTTCGAATTTTGGTGGAATATTTAATATTTAATATTATTAAATTAAATATTAATTTATTTGCACCAGTTTGTTTAGTGAAAACTTTTAAATGGAGCATCATATTGAGATTTCGCATGCGCCATTGAGTCCGGAATGGGGAGTTTACCCAAGGGAAGGCCTAAACTCATGTCGGGCACCGGGGCCGGCCCTGGCCCCTTTTTCTTCCATTTCTTTTCTTCTTTTCTTTTCTTTTCTTTCTATTCCTCCCTCCTCCTTCTTATGCACGCACCATGTGTTGATTATACTTGGACGTGTCCCATGGGAGAATTGGGAGATCAAGAAAACTGGATATAAGGAAGGCAAGAGTGGTACCGATTCGAAGCCCTCGACGCGCTGATTCCGCGCAGGGCAACCGGGAGCCGTGAAATCAACCGAAGCTTCGGCGGTTTCCACCCAAAGGTAGTTCCGTTTACGTTTCCACCATATATTCCCTTTAAATAAGTTGTTTCAATTTTTTAAAGCTTTATATTTCTTTCTTGTATGCCCATGGGGCTCGATCTGTTGTTTCGGGGGCGAAAACGGGCGAATCGGGTGTTTTTAGGGATTTCCCATCGGAAAACCCAGTATACACGGCGTGTGTTCCATGGGAACACGCCATGTGTTCTTCCCATTCAAGGAAGATGAGTTTCATTTAAGTACACATTGTGTACTTTGAGTACACACTTTGTATTGGTGGTCGTGTGGAATAGAACACGGTTTTAGTGGTTTTTTTGAAGTACACGCCGTGTAGTGGTACTTGGGCATGTGTTTGAGTGAAAATACACACGGTGTGACATTTTGTGAATAGTACATACCGTGTACTGTAAAGTACATGCCGTGTACTATTACACAGG
Organism: Viscum album; assembly: GCA_963277665.1. Taxonomy (NCBI): domain Eukaryota; kingdom Viridiplantae; phylum Streptophyta; class Magnoliopsida; order Santalales; family Viscaceae; genus Viscum; species Viscum album. The sequence continues at coordinate 1,895,293,167 of OY728164.1, forward strand.
CAGGCCGGATGGGTTCTCGCCATGTACTCTGGCCATGTACTGCTCCAGTTTAGTAATTTTGGTATATCTTATGCTCTGGAAGTCAGAATTGGGCATGTGAGAAGTCGATTCTGAGCGTTTTTTCCACGTAGATTACGATGGTGTAATCCTTTTGACATTTATAGGTCGTATATATAGGATTTATGGGGTTTTATCTAAATGGATGGGGTTTCTTCCTACCTTTATCAAGCCCAGTCGTCACCTGAGGGTGAGACATGGCGAGGTTGTTAGGTTGGGTGTTCGGACCAACAGGGTTGAGACCTTTAATAAGAGATGATCTGTGAGCTATCTTCTATAATATTTTATTTAGAGGATGTTTCCTGTAACACCCCAAGCTTCCACGGTACGTTTCCCTTCGAATAATGCAATAGCGTGTGTTGTACGAAACCTCGAGCTCTAACACACACCACAACTAATTAAACTAGTCGTTGTGAATAGTAATACCTACTTTTTGAAATTTTATAAATTTTATTTATCAAAATGGACTTAATTTTTGGATTCGGAATATCGAAATTAGCCTATGTTGAATTTTTGGTATTTTTCTAAGAACTTCTAATTTTTTATGAATAGTGAAAAATACTTAAAAACAACTTTTTTAATCAAAATAATTTATAGTGATAAATTATACTATTTAGTTGTTTTAAATTATAATTAGAATATATTTTTACCATTTTATACAATGGTGGTCATTAGAATTAATTTAACATTGAAATTGGACATAAACAATTGCCAATCTTTTGATATAAATTGTTTCTTAAAAACACGCTATTTGTTGTGACAGCAGGAATTAATTATAAAATAAATTAATGAAACTTATATTTTTGGAATTTTGTAAAATAGAAATCATTTTTGAAATCGGAATATCAATTATAGCTTAGGGTGAAATTTTGGCAGTGTTCTGAAAAACTTCAATTTTTGATGAATAGTGAAACCACTAAGTGGTAGTTAAATAACTGATTTTTCGTTTAAATGAAATATTACCACCTCTGTGTTTTGATTTTTAAAAATCCGACATACATGGTTGTCATTAAGAAGTAAAATATGGTTCAATGAGATTGAAATAATTTTGGGTGAATAGTAACTTTTAAGTTCTTAATCGCGATTAGAGGTAATTAGTGTAGTTTAAGGTAAAAATAATGTTTTAATAATATGAGATGAACTTGACACATGTCCTACCTTCATTGGATGTGTCATGGCCGACCAATACAATCCATGGGTCAACTTGGGGACCCCATGGAGCCACTTTAGATGGAAAATGACATAAATACCTTTTATTTAATGTTAAAGTAAAAAATGACACAAACATGAAATGTTTTACTAAAACAATTTTTAAATGGGGTTATACAAATAATATTTTTCACTATAAATAGTCATTGGAAAGCTAAAAAGATTTCCTACATCATAGTATTTGTTTTATAATTTTTAGACATTAAATAGATTAAATTATTTTTGACATCATGCAGCGATGCCCTCATTATTTAACGATTTAAATAAAATGAGAAGATAATGCAAAATCCAAGTCTTACACTTGTCAAAAGCCTATTGGATAAAGAGATTTATAACCCTTATCACCTTACCCACGAATTATATAAGTGTGGGACCTTTAGAATCCGAAAAGCATTGAATAATAATGTAACATTTCAATCTTTCCAAAAGAGCCCCTCCTCTCCTCTTATAAAAGGCCCCCACCTCTACCACCTTATTCACACTTTCAAGCCTTTTGGTTCGGCCAACCTCTGCCCAACTACTCTCCCAACTTATCTCCCTTCATCCTAGAAGCTTTACTTTAGTCATAAATCCATCCTAAGGAGTCCTTTTGATCAAATCAAAAGGAAGAACCTGAATAAGAGGTAACGTTTTCATCACCCTCTTTCATGTTTCTTTCTTCTTCCACTCCCTCTTTGTTTATTATTTCAATTCTAAAATTATAAATCCAGTATATTCTATGTACTTTAATGTTATTATAAATATGGAACAACCATATTCAGTATTCTACCCATCATTTGAATGACATGTCACCATACGTGCGTACGTACGGCTTACTGTCTCCACGTCGTGGTGTAATTGTTATTCAATATATTATTATTTAGATGGGTATAATAATGATAATTAATTCATGTAAATAATAAATATAACATGATAATGATTCTGTATATATGATATACTATCCAATTATATATTATTTTAAAATCAAAATAATGATATTGTCGCTCGTGGGTACGTACGGACTACCGTCTCCACGAACGCGATGAGATTCATTCTCCGTCGTATCCATTCAAGTATAATTATCATTAGATGATCTAAAAATAATGTTTAAGGACAAGATATCATTCTGGATATGAATAAGATACAACCTATCCATGAAAACACGACTTATGAAAATGAGTAAGTTAACACCCAAAACAACGAAAAATCTAAGATATTATTAACAAAGCAATGTTAAAAGATCATATATGATATCATATGAATGTATATGATTCTTGTATAATTTAATAACAATTATTTCACCATTATACAGGAGGTTAACCTACCCCATCCAAGGAAAAGTACAAGGTAAGGGTTACTTCACAACCTCTTCATTATCCAAGGTTGTTTATACATAATTATCTACTGGGACCTCGTTATCATCCACATCCATGTTTCTTAAAAATGTCTTTCAAAACATTTTTACTATTAAATGGAAAATGGGTTAAAGTCATTTATACCCTTATACGTTTTTGAAAGGAATCGTACCGTCGTTTTCCAAACAATTTACTTTTTGACCTTTTTGACAAATTTAAGGTAAGAATGTTTTTTTTAACTTATACGGCGGGTGCGGCTATTTTCCGCAATTATAACTTCGTCGAAGCATCCCTTATATCTTATAAGAATATTTTCAAAGTAAATGTATTATTTTATAATTATGGGAATTTTAAATGATTTCAAAAAAAAAGAGAGATATTTCTCTCAAATAGCTTTGATTTCATCCATGTCAACATCCTTTGATGGGTTTTAAGTTTAATTGAAATTGATTTATGATACAAAACTCCCATTGAACATTTTGTGAAATATTTGACTGTGGATGTGTTATTTTTATACCATCCATAGTTTATGGAGAAATTGTTGACGTTTCGTATGCTAGTTTTAATACGAATATTTATGTTATGTTTAAACCTATTCATATGAGGAATGTATTGGACTTAATAAGTGACGGGTGGAGCCCGCTATAGCACCTCGATGCATCGGTAGGTCTCATGAGACAACTATACGGGGAATTGGCCGAGGCCCTTTCCCAATTTTATTTACGGTTTTGGCCGAGGCCTTAATCATTTTAGACGTCTTGGCCGAGGCCTTGACGAAATGTTTCAGAATGTCTGGCATTATACATTCCCTCATTATGAAAGTGGTTATTGATATTGCATGTGATTATTCGACCAGTAGAATATCCATGTGAAGAAGTGAATGGCATTATTTCATTTTACTTTTTCCATATTATGTTGAAGTTCAAGTTTAAAAGGCTTTTGTTTTAGTTATACATTGCCTTAAATGTTTATGATTATTGATGAAAGCTTCCGCTATATTGTTATCCTTACTGAGCATCTGAGCTCACCCCTTTCAATGTTTTAATATTTTTCCAGGATGTGAAGAAGTATTTTATGAATGACCTGCAGGGGTAGTCAGAAAGGGATATGAGTGTGGACTATGAAGACCATGTTATTGAAGTTTGTTTACTTTTTTATGTAATGAAAGACTTATGAATGTATCTAGTGTTTCCAAGGCTACTAAACAAATCGGTCTTTTGAGACTTGATCTTTTTTGAACATGCCAATGTTACAAAGTAATGCACCGACTCTGGGTAGCTGGGGTCGGGGCGTTACAGTTGGTATCAGAGGCAGTTTAGTACTAACCTTGGAAGCTAGATTTAGATAAACTCTGATTAGAGCACATAGCCCGAAGATAGACTTTGAGGATTAGTATAGAAAAACTTCCTATAATTTTGGTATTATAGAGATTTTGTGAGTTTTCCGAGCAATACATCCCTGTCTGGATACGAGTAGGTAGAGGCGGCTCTGGCACAGATGTACCTAGGGGTAAAACCCGAAAACACCGCTTTGAGCTAGACTCGAACGGGAACTGGTACATGACAACGGGCCTTGCTGCACTCTTGGTTACGACACTCCTGGGGGATATGCTTAGGATATTTCTCATTTTCATTACAAACCACTATAAAGGGTTATGAGTATATACTTCCTCAAACGAAACATTTCCTTTTATGATTATGGATTATATCCATAAATAGTTCAATTTATGTAAAGTGTTTTACAAATATGGAATTATGTATTTTATTTCATAAACTAATCTAGTTTATGCCATTGTTTAGAAATGGCACCTAGTGGAAGGAATGGAAACCATATCAATGTACGCACTCCGTGTAGGGATTGCCCTCCTGCTCCAAATAATTATGTTGGAGCTAGTGATACAACTGGTGCTGATCAGCTTCTCACCATACTGGGACAACTCACACAGGTTATGACTAATAACCATACTCGTATGGAGCACCCTTATCCGCAACGTGGAGGATCAATGCTAGACCGTTTCATGAGGCAACAACCACCAACCTTCAATGGGAGTACAAATCCTATAGTAGCAGAGAAATGGATAAATTCCATAGAGAAAATATTCCATACCTTGGGGGGTAGTGAAAGGGAGAAAGTTGTCATGGCAGTTTACCGCCTCACTGGAGATGCCGATCAATGGTGGTCACTAATTCAAAACACAAAGGAAGATGATGAATTAACAAACATGGAATGGCTGGAGTTAAAAGAGCTGTTCTTAGAAAAATACTTTCCTCGAGACCATCGAGCGGATATGGAAAGGCAATTTCTGAGTCTGAGGCAGAAGGAGGATGAGAATGTCGCAAAGTATGAGGCTAACTTTACATGGTTAGCGAGGTATGCTGCAGATTACATACGTAACCCAAGAAGTAAGACTGGTCGTTTCTTTGATGGGTTAAAACCATTTCTCCGTCGAGCTTTAGTATCACAAACCTTCTCTTCATACGAAGGTATTGTCTCATGCACTATCAAGACGGAAAAGGAATTTTCTAAGTCTTATGACTTTAAATCAAAGTAAGATAAGAAGAGATCCGCTGAAAACTCTGGGAAAGGAAATAAGGAAATAGGGAAGAAGGGTAGAAACGAATTTCCACCCTGTGATAATTGTGGTAGGAAGCACCTTGGTTCCTGTCTAAAAGGAAAAGGAGTATGTTACAAGTGTGGTGAAAAAGGCCACCAAGCTCATGAATGCAAGGGAAAGAAAGCGGCTGTCAACATGGAATGCTATAATTGTAGAGAGAAGGGACATTATGCAAATGAATTTCCTAAGTGTCAGGGGAACTTACCTCAGAAAAGGCCAAGGGATCAGGGCCAGGCTTATGCTATCACTACTGCTGAGGTGGAAGCTCCGAAAGACGTGGTGGCAGGTAATTTAATGGTTTCCTCAAGTTTAGCAAATGCATTATTTGATTCTGGATCATCACATTGTTTCATATCTTCCCAGTTTGATAAGAAAATTAGATATTTCCAATTTGATTTAACAAGGGAGTTGTCGGTCAAAACCCCTAAGGGAAGTATTGTTGCAACAATGTTTTGTCAATTAGTTCCCATTATAGCACCTAAATGTTCTTTACCTGCTGATCTCATCGTCATACCCATGATTGAATTTGATATAATCCTCGGTATGGATTGGATTTTGGACCATGATGCAAAGATTTATTGTAAGAGGAAAGAGGTTATGATTCTTGATGATGATGATAAGGAACACCTTATCTTTAGAGCAGAATCGTCGCCACATAATTCTTATCTAGATCCACCCCCAGTAACTCAACTAAATTCAATTATTGGGGAGGAAGAGAAGGAAATTTCTGGGGGTGAGGGAATGAATGTTTAAATAGAGGATGTACCTATTATGAGATAATATGATGATGTGTTTCCGGAAGATTTACCTGGACATCATCCAGAACAAGAAGTTGAGTTTTCCATTGATTTAATTCCTGGATCAAGACCCATATCGAAGACCCCTTATAGAATGGCCACAGTGGAATTAGTTGAACTAAAGAAACAACTAGAGGAATTGAGTAATAAGGGATTTATTCTCCCTAGTGTTTCTCCTTGGGGAGCCCATGTTCTTTTTGTTAAGAAGAAAGATGGATCTATGAGGTTGTGCATCGACTATAGGGAGATCAATACTGTAACAATAAAGAACAAGTATCCCCTACCTCGCATTGATGATTTGATTGACCAACTGCATGGAGCTCAATACTTTTCAAAGATTGACCTTCGGTCTGGATACCATCAGTTGTGTGTAAAGAAGGAAGACGTTCCAAAGACAACATTTCGAACAAGGTACGGGCATTACGACTTTACAGTAATGCCTTTTGGATTGACTAATGCACCCTCTGTTTTCATGGATCTAATGAATATAGTTTTCAAAGAATATCTTGATGACTTTGTAGTGGTATTTATTGATGATATCTTGGTATACTCCAAAAGCCACGAAGATCATGAAAATCTCTTACGCATTATCCTGAAGACTCTTAGAAGACATGAATTATATGTGAAATTTAGCAAGTGTGAATTCTGGCTTCATGAGATTTCTTTTCTTGGCCATATTGTCTCTAAGGATGGAATTTCCGTTGATCCTTCTAAAACCAATGCAATCCAAGAATGGCAAGCACTGACAAGTATAACTGAGGTACGTAGTTTTATTGGTTTAGTAGGTTATTATCGACGTTTCGTCCAGAATTTTTCCAGATTGACTAACCCATTGACAAAGCTCACATGTAAAGGGATTAAATTTGTCTGGAAAAAAGAGTGTGAAGAATGTTTTGAAGAACTAAAGAGAAGATTAGTCAATTCCCCTGTATTGAATCTACCATCGGGGAATGATGGGTTTGTTATTTATAGTGATACATCGAAGAAAGGACTTGGTTGTGTCCTTATGCAGAATGATAAGGTCATTGCCTATGCATCACGACAGCAAAAAATTCATGAGAAAAACTATCCTACTCATGATATTGAGTTAGCAGCTGTGATCTTTGCTTTAAAGATATGGAGACATTACCTCTATGGTGAAAAATTTGAGATTTATACTGATCACAAGAGTTTGAAGTATATTTTCACACAAAAAGAACTCAACATGAGGCAAAGGCGATGGCTTGAACTACTCAAGGATTATGATTGCATGATACATTACCACCCGGGGAAGGCAAACAAGGTGGCAGATGTTTTGAGCAGAAAAGACCATGGAGTTTTGAATGTGATGAGAATTGAAAGGGATCCAATTATCATGGATCTAGTGAAGATGGACATGGGAATAACTAGGGAAGGTGAAACATCAATGCTTTTTCAAATGGTTGGAAAACCATCATTACTAGAAAGGAATAAGAGTTCTCAGACCGATGATGAAGAATTTCAGAAGAAGATTAAAAATGTGAATGATGGAAGATTGAGGGACTTTGTGTATAAGGATGGAATTTTGAAATTCAGGAAGAGACTTTGTGTTCCCGATATACCTGATCTAAAAAGGGAATTGCTGGATGATGCTCATAGTTCCAATTTCTCTATACACCCCGGGAGCACCAAAATGTATAGAGATTTGAAGGAAATTTTTTGGTGGGACAATATGAAGAGGGAGATTGCTGATTTTGTGTCGAGGTGTATGGTTTGTCAACAAGTGAAAGCTGGAAGGCAACATCCTGGTGGAGTATTGCAACCTCTTCCCATACCTGAGTGGAAATGGGATAATATTACGATGGACTTTGTCATGGGACTACCAAAGACTCCTAGAAGGAATGATGCAATATGGGTCATTGTTGATCGTCTTACAAAGTCAGCACATTTTCTGGCTATACGGGAGAATCTACCACTTGAACATCTAGCAAGACTATATATTAATGAAGTTGTAAGACTTCATGGAGTACCCCTATCGATTGTTTCTGATCGTGATCCGTGTTTTACTTCGAGATTCTAGAATAGACTTCAAAAGGCCTTGGATACTGAACTTCGTTTGAGCACTGCCTATCACCCTCAAACAGATGGACAATCAGAACAGACTATTCAAACCTTAGAAGACACGTTGAGATCATGCTCTCTTGACTTTCAGGGTATGTGGGATCAATATTTACCACTGGTAGAATTTTCCTATGACAATAACTTCCATTCAAGCATTCAGATGGAACCTTATGAAGCGTTATACGGAAAGAGATGTCGTACACCAACCTGTTGGGATGACGTTGATGAAAGAAAACTTGTGGGACCAGAACTGGTGGAAGAAACAATGGAAAAGGTGAAGGTAATCCAAAACCACATCAAAGCAGCTCAAAGTAGGCAGAAGAGCTATGCCGATAACAGAAGAAAGGTTTTGGAATTTCAGGTGGGAGATCATGTTTTCCTAAAGATATCTCCATGGAAGGGAGTTATACGTTTTGGTAAGAAGGGTAAGTTGAGTCCCAGGTACATCGGACCTTTCGAAATTCTAGATCGTATTGGGGATGCAGCTTATCGTTTGAAGATGCCGCTAAATCTCTCCAAAGTTCACGATGTTTTCCACATATCACTATTGAGAAAATACATGCCCAACCCAACACATGTACATACTTATGAGGAATTAGAACTGGAACCCGATCTATCTTATTGCGAAGAGCCCATTAGAATTCTTGATGTGAGGGAGTAGGTGCTGAGAAACCGGACGACTCGTCTGGTAAAGGTTTTGTGGAGAAATCATAAAATGGAAGAGGCAACGTGGGAACCTGAGGAACTTATGATGAAGAACCACCCGAGTCTTTTTATGCAGTAATACCCTAGAAATTGTGAGGACACAATTATTTGAAGGAGGGGAGAATGTAACACCCCAAGCTTCTACGGTACGTTTCCCTTCGAATAATGCAATAGCGTGTGTTGTACGCAACCTCGAGCTCTAACACACACCACAACTAATTAAACTAGCCGTTGTGAATAGTAATACATACTTTTTGAAATTTTATAAATTTTATTTATCAAAATGGACTTCATTTTTGGATTCGGAATATCGAAATTAGCCTATGTTGAATTTTTGGTATTTTTCTAAGAACTTCTAATTTTTATGAATAGTGAAAAATACTTAAAAACAACTTTTTTAATAAAAATAATTTATAGTGAAAAATTATACTATTTAGTGGTTTTAAAGTATAATTAGAATATATTTTTACCATTTTATCCAATGATGGTCATTATAATTAATTTAACATTGAAATTGGATATAAACAATTGCCAATCTTTTGAAATAAATTGTTTCTTAAAAACAGGCTATTTGTTGTGACAGCATGAATTAATTATAAAATAAATTAATACAACTTATATTTTTGGAATTTTTTAAAATATACATCATTTTTTAAATCGGAATATCAATTATAGCTTAGGGTGAAATTTTGGAATTGTTCTGAAAAACTTCAATTTTTGATGAATAGTGAAACCACTAAGTGGTAGTTAAATAACTGATTTTTCGCTTAAATGAAATATTACCACCTATGTGATTTGATTTTTAAAAATCCAACATACATGGTTGTCATTAAGAAGTAAAATGTGGTTCAATGAGATTAAAATAATTTTTGGTGAATAGTAACTTTTATGTTCTTAATCGCGATTAGAGGTAATTAGTGTAGTTTAAGGTAAAAATAATGTTTTAATAATATGAGATGAGCTTGACACATGTCCTACCCTCATTGGATGTGTCATGGCCGACCATGAAAATCCATGGGTCAACTTGGGGACCCCATGGAGCCACTTTAGTTGTAAAATGACATAAATACCTTTTATTTAATGTTAAAGTAAAAAATGACACAAACATGAAATGTTTTACTAAAAAAAATTTTACATGGGGATATACAAGTCATATTTTTGACTATAAATATTAATTGGAAAGCTAAAAATATTTCCCACATCATATTATTTTTTTTATAATTTTTAGACATTAAATAAATTAAATTATTTATGACATCATGCAGCGATGACCTCATTATTTAACGATTTAAATAAAATGAGAAGATAATGCAAAATCCAAGGCTTACACTTGTCCAAATCCTATTGGATGAAGAGATTTCGAACCCTTATCACCTTACCCACGAATTATATAAGTGTGGGACCTTTAGAATCCGAAAAGCATTGTATAATAATGTAACATTTCAATCTTTCCAAAAGAGCCTCTCCTCTCCTCTTATAAAAGGCCCCCACCTCTACCACCTTATTAACACTTTCAAGACTTTTGGTTCGGCCAACCTCTACCCAAATACTCTCCCAACTTCTCTCCCTTCATCCTAGAAGCTTTACATTAGTCATAAATCCATCCTAAGGAGCCCTTTGATCAAATCAAAAGGAAGAACCCGAAGAAGAGGTAACGTTTTCATCACCCTCTTTCAAGTTTCTTTCTTCTTCCACTCCCTCTTTTTTTATTATTTCAATTCTAAAATTATAACTCCAGTATCTTATATATACTGTGATGTTATTATAAATATGGAACAACCATATTCAGTATTCTACCCATCATTTGAATGACATTTCACCATACGTGCGTACGTACGGCTTACCGTCTCCACGTCGTGGTGTAATTGTTATTCAATATATTATTATTTAGATGGGTATAATAATGATATGTAATTCATGTAAATAATAAATATAACATGATAATGATTCTGTATATATGATATAATATCCAATTATATATTATTTCAATATCAAAATAATGATATTGTCGCTCGTGCGTATGTACGGACTACCGTCTCGACGAACGCAATGAGATTCATTCTCCGTCGTATCCATTCATGTATAATTATCATTAGATGATCTAAAAATAAAGTTTAAGGACATGATATCATTCTGGATATGAATAAGATACAACCTATCCATGAAAACATGACTTACGAAAACGAGTATGTTAACACCCTAAACAACGATAAATCTAAGATATTGTCAACAAAGTACTGTTAAAAGATCATATATGATATCATATGAATGTATATGATTCTTGTATAATTTAATAAAAATTATTTCACCATTATACAGGAGGTTAACCTACCCCAACCAAGGAAAAGTACAAGGTAAGGGTTACTTCACAACCTCTTCATTATCCAAGGTTGTTTATACATAATTATGTACTGGGACCTCGTTATCATCCACATCCATGTTTCTTAAAAATGTCTTTCAAAACATTTTTACTATTAAATGGAAAATGGGTTAAAGTCATTTATACCCTTATACGTTTTTGAAAGGAATCTTACCGTCGTTTTCCAAACAATGTACTTTTTGACCTTTTTGACAAATTTAAGGTAAGAATGTTTTTTTTAACTTATACGGCGGGTGGGGCTATTTTCTGCCACTATAACTTCGTCGAAGCTTCCCTTACAAGCTTATAAGAATATTTTCAAAGTAAATGTATTATTTTATAATTATGGGACTTTTAAATGATTTCAAAAAAAGAGAGATATTTCTCTCAAATAGATTTGATTTCATCCATGTCAACATCCTTTGATGGGTTTTAAGTTTCATTGAAATTGATTTATGATACAAAACTCCCATTGAACATTTTGTGAAATATTTGACTATGGATGTGTTATTTTTATACCATCCATAGTTTATGGAGAAATTTTTGATGTTTCGTATGCTAGTTTTAATACGAATATTTATTTTATGTTTAAACCTATTCATATGAGGAATGTATTGGACTTAATAAGTGACGGGTGGAGCCCGCTATAGCTCCTCGAGGCATCGGTAGGTCTCATGAGACAACTAGACGTGCAATTGGCCGAGGCCGTTTCCCAATTTGATTTATGGTTTTGGTCGAGGCCTTAATCATTTTAGACGTCTTGGCCGAGGCCTTGACGAAATGTTTCAGAATGTCTGGCATTATACATTTCCTCATTATGAAAGTGGTTATTGATATTGCATGTGATTATTCGACCAGTAGAATATCCATGTGAAGAAGTGAATGGAATTATCTCATTTTACTTTTTCCATATTATGTTGAAGTTCAAGTTTAAAAGGCTTTTGTTTTAGTTATACATTGCCTTAAATGTTTATGATTATTGATGAAATCTTCCACTATATTGTTATCCATACTGAGCATTTGAGCTCACCCCTTTCAATGTTTTAATATTTTTCCAGGATGTGAAGAAGTATTTTATGAATGACCTGCAGGGGTAGTCAGAAAGGGATTTGAGTGTGGACTATGAAGACCATGATATTGTAGTTTGTTTACTTTTGATGTAATGAAAGACTTATGAATGTATCTAGTGTTTCCAAGGCTACTAAACTAATCGGTCTTTCGAGACTTGATCTTTTGTGAACATGCCAATGTTACGAAGTAATGCACAGACTCTGGGTAGCTGGGGTTGGGGCGTTACATTTCCTTAGTGAGACGTGCCCTTCTGGCCTAAGAGGCCGTGAGACCGGATGCTTCTATGGGTCCCCTGAGGGATGCCTTGCTTGTGTGCTGAACTAGGGAGTCCTTGTAGGAACTCTCTTTTTTTTATTTGAGAGGACCCCTGTTATGGGTCGCCTCTTTTATTATTCATTCGAGGATCCCATGTAGGATTCCTCCTTGCTAAGGATCCCGTGTAGGATTCCTTCTCTCTAGTTATCTGGAGGATCCTGAGTAGGATGACTCCTTGGTGTTTGACTTGTGGGACCCGCCGGGTGCCCATTGTTTGGCTGACCCTGAGTTGTTATGTCAGGTTTCGGTAGATATGGTTATCTGGTGTCACCTAGAACCCGTTCCAAACTGGTGATTCCTTTGGGATTTGGATATGTTGTTGGGTTGGGCGTTTGGGCCACCCGTACATGTTTGTTTATATCTGACTTGGGTTGTTGATGTTGTAGTTGTTACCAGAGGTGCTTCCTGGTTGGTGGCTGTTGAGCCTGATGTGAGGAATCTTCTTGTTTTTGGGATACCTACTTTTCCTTGTGTGCCTGATTAGTATGTGGATTGTTGATTTTTTTCCAACTATTGTGCATTTTGTGTGTTTTTGTTCCACGAACCCATGTTGGGGTGTCGTGAGGCTGAGGTCGTGGATAATTTTAAATACCTATAATTGTATTGGTAATTAAATGTGATATTAAAATGCTCTTTGGGATCGCTGCTTGGATCCAGGACCATCCCGAGGGGTGCGTTCCTCTGTTTAGCCATTTGGCCAGGATACCTAAGGGTATGCCATGTTTAATTCTGCATTACTCATTCCTTGATAGGAATTGTATGGAAATTGCATGTTTATATGTTGGGAATGGCCTAGTTACATGTGCCTGAGGGCGGTGTTTTACTATAGCCTGAAGGTGTGACTGTATTAGCCTGAGGGCGACGTTCGATTTTGCCTGAGGAATACCATTCGTGCCTGAGGGCTTGACTTCTGTGCCTGAGGGCGACACTTCGTATGCCTGAGGGAGAGAATTCTGTTATGCATGTGGGCGAGATTCTGTTTCACCTAAGGGAAAGTCCTGAGGGCAAGGTTACTGATTCGCCTGAGGGCAAGGCTTGAGGGTAAGGTTCTGATTAGCCTGAGGGCGTGGTTCTGTTTAGCCTGAGGGCATGGTTTTGTTTAGCCTGAGGGCAAGGTTCTGTTTAGCCTGAGGGCATAGATCTGGTTGACTTGTTCAGAGATATTTTTCCGGCGTTGGCCGAAGCAGGTACATGTCGACGGGATTACAGACACAGAGATCGACTTAATGATACACGTCTTGAGTGGCACGACGTCCATCTCAATTCCCATGCACAGGATGTCCACGAGATCAGTCTTATGGTCCTAAGGATCGAATGCTGATGAGGTGTCTTGTCATTTGAATCACTTAATAATGAATATTCCTATTTATGTGCATGTGTATAGGTATGGGACTATACATGTGTACGTATATAGATATGGACATCCATGGTGGCACATTCCTAGTTGAAAGGGATTATATACCCTAAGATCAACTGTGGCTGCACGTTTGGTTTACTTCCTTTGTTGTGTTCCAGCTAGGCTGAGCACATTGTTGTTGCATACACTTTTAGCAGCACAGTTGTAGGTTTCTTTTCGGGGTTCCCTACTGAGATTATTTCTCAGCCCTTCACCTTCACCTTGGTGTACGTTTAGACCATATGTCTGCTTTTCAGGTTGAGCATGAGTTTCATGGTGGATAGGGATAAGGCGCAGTGTTGCATGATCGAGCGGAGCTGCTCGAGTGGTTCTATTGATCAGGCTGCAGCAGTTCGACAGTGTCAGGAGATCGGGTACATGGCTTGGCTCGGAGTTAGTAGTAGTGCCCGGTACTTTTACTATCTGTTCCTTTTGTACTTGTATCTGTATGGTCAGCCTGTGGGTGACTAGTGTTGTTTTGTATTGCATAGCTATTTGGGATTTTACAGCATTTTACTATTTCAGCTTGTTCTATTTCAGTTGTTTACTTCTTTTGCAATCTGTTTACTTTACACTGTGTATGATGCATAGATATTTACGTTGTTTGAATACTTTGGTATGAGGGCATAGTCTCCCCACTATCACACCCTAGGCTCTCGCTGCTATTCGGCAGCCTCTAGCGTATGAGGAGGCACGCTTGAGGCCTTGTGGCGAACCGGCTCGGAGCACCGGTTTAGTGGCTTCCGGGTCGGGACATTACAAAGTGGTATTAGTGGAGTTTTCTTTCCTGGTCTTTACTATTTGGGATATGGTAGACAGGATTATTAGGAATGTGTCGGAACCTATGATGGATATCAGGCTGGTGCGTCGAGAACACTTGTTCCGGTAAGAAGTCCTGGTTTCCAGGTTTTGGGGTTGCTGTTCTGATTTTTTGATGTTACAGTTGTACATGATTTTTGCCTTGAGCGACGCAAATGTTGTGTGGTGGTTTTATTTACTATGGATCTCTGGATCTTGGCCATTGTTAAGATGCCCGAGATGGATTTGACTCTTGGCTAGCAAAGGCAAGAGGCGTCTCAAGCATCATACTAGTCACGTAGGATTCACAGCATATAGGAATGCAAGTGTGTGTTTTTATTGACGACTGAGACCGTTGGGAATACTTACACAATATTTTTACTCTGATGGAAGGTTATGTGGATCTATGTTGAGGCGTTTTTGTTGAGGCTAATGACTCAGTCCTCGTGCACAGGTGGTGCAGTGACCCCGTTGGTCTATGTGGCACATGATGCCTTTCTGTTTAACCCTTATTGGGTGTTGTTTGTCAGGTCTGTGGCTATCTAGTCGGATCTTTGAGAATGATGTCGATAGATACCAAGGCTTTTCTTGTGAACTGGACCTCCTTGGGGTATTCCCTTATACGGATACCTGATGAGTTTCAATTCAGTTTCTCTTCTGCTTGGGTTGTGAACTCCAGGGAGTAGTTCCTTCTGAGGATGCTCGGAGAGGATCAGGGCCCTTGTAGGTCGTGTTTTTGTTTTCACTTTTTGGTCATTGGGATCTTTACCATCTTCTAAGAGGTTTTGGATATTTTGGGCTAGGTGGTTAGACCTTGTGTCCCAGTAGTGAGTCTTTTTCTGTAGGGCTAGGTGGAAGACCTAGGGACCCTTGGTTTTGACTCAAACCTTTGTAGGTCGATGTTCGTTTTGTTCTGGGGAAACCTGTTCGAGGGTGGTTTACCCATGCTTGAATCCTGGTCAGGTTTTGGCAGGATGCTAACGTGGCTCGGAGGGAGCTAGACACGAATTTAGTGAAATCTTAGTGTACTCCTGTTAGAGATGATCATGCGCTATATTGATTCATCTTGAGTATGATGAGAGAGCTTTGGCCTTACACCGAGCTCCTTTTTCTTTCCTAAGGTTCATCCTTGTTTTTGGATGGAACCTATTTTTTTTGTGCTCTCAGAGCGATGTAAGGAAAGACATATGGTGGGGAGTGCACCATTGTTCCTTTGAGGGTGGTTATCCATGTTCTGGTTAAACATCAGTGTTTTCCAGGAGCTTTTTAGCTCAGGGTTTTCTTTTTAGATGACGATAAGGTTATTCCTATGGTGGGGAGTACCAGATTGGTCGTAGTTGAATGTCTTCTGTGTAGAAGTGATGGTTAATGCTATAAAGATGGTCGTCGGATAGTCTAGATAGATTGTTTGTGCAGATGCACGGGTTATGAGTATGACTGCTGGTTCTTTCACTGGGCTTCTCGGGGACGAGAAGGTTTATGGTGGGGAGTTAGTAAGAACACGTGTTTTTCCGGACAATCGTTTTGAGAAGAAATTTTAATTTTTGCTGTTGGATGCTTGTGAGGGATAAAATGGTCATTTTCCCCTACCAGATGATCTCGGATAATTTTCCTAACAACTCCGTTGGTCCCAGAATAGGGTGTTTACCCTAGGATTGGAGTTTGGAGAAATTCTGAGCTGTTCAAATTTTGGAGGAATATTTAATATTTAATATTATTAAATTAAATATTAATTTATTCGCGTGAGTTCATTTAGTGATAACTTTTAAACGGAGTGTTGGATGGAGATTTCGTCTGCACCGTTGAGTCTGGAATGGGGAGTTTAGCCCAGGGAAGGCATAAACTCATGTCGGGCACCGGGGCCGGCCCGAGCCTCTTTTTCTTCCTTTTCTTTTCTTTTTTTCTTTTCTTTTCTTTCTCTACCTCCCTCCTCCTTGTGCACGCACCATGTGTGGATTCTCCTTGGACGTGTCCCATGGGAGAATTGGTAGATCAAGAAAACGGGATAGAATGAAGGCAAGAGTGGTACCGATTCGAAGCCCCCAATGTGCTGATTCCGCGCAGGGCAACCGGGAGCTGTGAAATCAACCGAAGCTTTTGGCGGTTTCCGCCCAAAGGTAGGGCCGTTTACGTTTTTCCATAGATTACATTTAAACAAGTTGTTTTAAGTTTTTAATGCTTTGTATTTCTTTCTTTTACGCCCATGGGGCTCGATCTATTGTTTCGGGGGCGCAAACGGGCGAATCGGGCGTTTTTAGGGATTTCCTCTCAGAAAACCTAGTATACACAGCGTGTGTTCCATGGGAACACGCCGTGTGTTCTTCCCATTCAGGGAAGATGAGTTTTTTTAAGTACACTCCGTGTACTTTGAGTACACGCCGTGTAGTGGTGGCCGTGTGGAATAGAACACAGTTTTAGTGGTTTTTTGAAGTACACGCCGTGTACTTTGAGTACACACCGTGTAGTGGTACATGGGAATTTGTTTGAGTGAAAATACACACGGTGTGACATTTTTTGAATAGTACACACCGTGAACAGTAAAGTACACACTGTGTACTATTATACAGGCTGGCCCGATGGGTTCTGGCCATGTACTCTGGCCATGTACTTCTCCAGTTTAGTAATTTTGGTATATCTTATGCTCTGGAAGTCAGAATTGGGCGTGTGAGTAGTCGATTCTGAGAGTTTTTCCATGTAGATTGCGATGGTGGAATCCTTTTGACATTTAGAAGTCGTCTATACAGGATTTCTGGGATTTTATCTAAATGTTGGGGGTTTCTTCCTCCCTTTATCAAGCCTAGTCGTCACCTGAGGGTGAGACTTGGTGAGGTTGTTAGGTTGGGTGTTCGGACCAACACGGTTGAGACCTTTAATATGAGATAATTTGTGAGCTATCTTCCGTAATATTTTATTTAGAGGACGTTTCCATAGTGAGACGTGCCCTTCTGGCCTAAGAGGTCGTGAGACCAGATGCTTCTAAGGGTCCCCTGAGGGATGCCTTGCTTGTGTGCTAAACTAGGGAGTCCTTGTAGGAACTCCCTTTTGTTTTCTTTGAGAGGACCCGTGTTATGGGTCGCCTATTTTGTTATTCTTTCGAGGATCCCATGTAGGATTCCTCTTTTCTAAGCATCCCGTGTAGGATTCCTTCTCTGTAGTTATCTGGAGGATCCTGAGTAGGATGACTCCTTGGTGTTTGACTTGTGGGACCCGGCGGGTGCCCGTTGTTTGGCTGACCCTGAGTTGTTATGTCATGTTTCGGTTGATATGGTTATCTGGTGTCACCTAGAACCCGTGCCAAACTAGTGATTCCTTTGGGATTTTGATATGTTGTTGGGTTGGGCGTTCGGGCCACCCGTACTTGTTTGTTTATATCTGACTTGGGTTGTTGATGTTGTAGTTGTTACCAGAGGTGCTTCCTGGTTGGTGGCTGTTGAGCCTGACGTGAGGCATCTTCTTGTTTTTTGGGATACCTACTTTGCCTTGTGTGCATGAGTAGTAGGTGGATTGTTTTTTTTTTCAACTGTTGTGTGTTTTGTGCGTTTTTGTGCCACGAACCCATGTTGGGGTGTCGTGAAGCTGAGGCCATGGCTAATTTTAAACACCTAGAATTGTATAGGTAATTAAATGTGATATTAAAATGCTCTTTCAGATCGCTTCTTGGATCCAGGACCATCCCGAGGGGTGCGTTCCTCTGTTTGGCCATTTTTTCAGGATACCTGAGGGTATGCCATGATTAATTCTGCTTTACTCATTCCTTAATAGGGATTGTATGGAAATTTCATGTTTATATCTTGGGCATGGCCCGGTTACTTGTGCCTGAGGGCGGTGTTTTACTATATCCTGAGGGAATGAATGTATTAGCCTAAGGGAGACGTTCGATTTCACCTGTGGGCAACCTTTCATGCCTGAGGGCTTGAATTCTGTGCCTGAGGGCGACACTCCGTTTGCCTGAGGGTGAGAATTCGGTTATGCCTGTGGGCACGATTCTATTTCGCCAGAGGGAAAGGCCTGAGGGAAAGGTTACTGATTCGCCAGAGGGCAAGGACTGAGGGAAAGGTTCTGATTAGCCTAAGGGCGTGGTTCTGTTTAGCCTGAGGGCATGGTTTTGTTTAGCCTGTGGGAAAGGTTCTGTTTAGCCTAAGGGCTTAGATCTGGTTGACCTTTTAAGAGATATTTTTCCAGCGTTGGCCGAAGCAGGTACATGTCGATGGGATTACAGACCCAGAGATCGACATAATGATACACGGCTTGAGTGGCACGATGTCCAGCTCAATGCCCATGCACAGGATGTCCAGGAGATCGGGCTTATGGTCCTAAGGATCGACTGCTTATGTGGTTTCTTGTTATTTGAATCACTTAATCATGAATATTCATATTTATGTGCATGTGTATAGGTACGGGACTATACATGTGTACGTATATAGACATGGACATCCATGGGGGAACTTTCCAAGTCGACATGGATTATATACCCTATGATCAACTGTGGCTGCATGTTTAGTTTACTTCCTTTGTTGTGTTCCAGCTAGGCTGAGCACGTTGTTGTTGCATACACTTTTAGCAGCACAGTTGTAGATTGCTTGTCAGGGTTCCCTACTGAGATTATTTCTCACCCCTACACGTGCACCTTGGTGTACGTGGAGACCTTATGTCTGCTTTTCAGGTTGAGAACGAGTTTCGTGGTGGATAGGGATAATGCTCAGTGTTGCATGATCGAGCGGAGCTACTCGAGTGGTTCTATTGATCGGGCTGCAGAAGTTCGACAGTGTCCGGAGATCGGGTATGTGGTTTGGCGCGGAGTTAGTAGTAGAGCCCTTTACTTTAACTTTCTGTTTCTTTTGTACTTGTATCTGTATGGTCGGCCAGTGGGTGACCAGTGTTGTTTTGTATTGCATAGTTGTTCGGGATTTTACAGCATTTTACTATTTCAGCTTATTCTATTTCAGTTGTTTACTGCTTCTACACTCTGTTTACTTTCCACTGTGTATAATACTTATTTATTTCCGTTGTTTTCTTACTTTGGTATGAGGGCATAGTCTCCCCACTATCACACCCAAGGCCCTCGCTACTAGTCGGAAGCCTCTGGCGTACGGGGAGGCGCGCTTGAGGCCTTGTGGCGAAATGGCTCGGAGCACCGGTTTAGTGGCTTACGGGTCGGGACGTTACAATTTTTTATAAGTATTTTTTTTGTGGGATATTCTCTCATATAAAAAACGTGCAATAATAATGTTAATTTTTTCTTCATATGTTATATATATATATATATTTCATTACAAAAAATAAAATATATAGAGAAATATAAATTATAATTTGCTAAATTATTATATCATAAACATTAGTCATAAATATATTAATTTTGTGTTATATTTAGATTATAGAAAAATTAAATATCATACATATGTATTATTTTCTCTCATATTTTAGAAAAAGCCTCCATGTAATGTATAATATGATTACTTTTCTTATGAATCATCCATGAAAAAAAACTTCAATAAATATATCATACATATTTGATGGATTGAAAATATATCATACATATGATGTTAGAAACTTCTAGATTATGTGAATATTATATTTTTCTATTCTAAATAACAAATTATGGGTGTTAATTCAGAGGGATTTGTATAAGATATTTCTATTTTTAAATTTTTAACCAATGTCCTCCTATGCAATTTGATTCTTTATGAAACTTTTTTAAAAAGATGTTATTATACATTGGGAGATATCAAATATGGGGAGAGGAAGTAACATTACTCAAGGGAATGAGTCATATATTTAATAAACATTTCTGAATTCAATTTAAACTAAAACAATTGTATTTCTTAGGAAAATCAAAATGGCTTACCCACAAAAGGATGCTTATTGTCAAGGAAACTATGAGAAATGAACTAGAAATTCAAAATATGGAAGATAATCTACTAAAATCCATGGGTATATATCAAAAATTAGTTAATTATTTAGAATATGTGATGATAATTAATATTGATTTCATAAGAAAAGGGGAGAGATTATATATATTTATTTACAAATATTGAAAAAAAAATGATAATGACAGATTTTTTATTTTAGGTTCCCAGGGAGTGAATTGAAGTTTGATACTATGATCACATAATATTTCCATCTATATAAGGGATAAAAATACATTACTATAGGAGATTATAATAACAATAATCATTCATATTTATCAATGCACCATAAGAATATTATAAAGTGATTGTCCCTTATCATAGAGAGTTAGAGTTTTTGAATGTTTCATTCATGCCGGTCTAAAATCCCATTGTAGTTATAAACATTATAGTACTAGTTATCCCTCCATTATGTGTCTTTTATTTAATGGTCATATAATTCTAAAATTATTCAAAGAATGTATATAAATCAATTTAGAATGGTTTTTTCTAGAATACAATCTCTTATAATTCTATGATGATTTTTTTAATAATATTCGATCTAAAATATTTTCTTTTCCAAGTAAAATTTCTTAGATATTCTCTCAATCATGATTATGACAGTTTTAATTTGTTTTAATTTTATTGTGGTATCCAAGTGGGTTAATCATTTATATAAGAGGGTAAATAATTATAAGAAGGGTTGTTTAAGACATTTAAAAGTAATTACGTTTATATTTTGAGTTCTTTATGTTTTAGTAGAACAATTCAAGTATGATCAGTTTTTAATAAGGATGAATAATGTGTATAAATATTGAAATAACATCATAAATAATTATATAAATTTGATTTTGTGTCTATCATTTATCATACGTACAATTTATTTCAAGTTTTCAGTCTATCACTTGATTTTAATCAATTTAAATTATTTATCTTTAAAATTTTCACAAAATTATCAAAAAAATAATATCTAGAAAATTCAATAGTTAATGTCACTAACAAGAAAATAATTTCAACCCCATTGAATGAAATTAATATTAGTTCTTTAATACATTCCATTAGAATAAAATATTGATAAAATTTTTTTAACACGATCAAAAACATCAATGTCACACCATTTCTGGGAATATTTCCTATGTTGAATGAATCATTTTTTATGTTACAATACAAATAAATAATGATTTTTTGATTTCAAAAATTTTGTTGATATAATTCATATTAATAAATTTAGGAGGATTAGGAATCCATTTTTTCTAGTATTTATATTCCATAATCTCACTAAAAATAAAATTTGTTGTATAAGAAATCATAATGAATAAAAACATGAAACTTTGTAAATTAGAATCACCTTATATAGAAGGTGAATTTAACCATTAGTAATTTGGAATGGAACCTACGAGACATAATTTTTCATTATGATTATTTCATCAATTCACAGAAAGTAATATTCTTCTTGTTGTAGTACCACACAAACATATTCCTAAATATACTCAACATTATGTTAATATAAAACCACTAGGAGTGAATAGAGAACATATATCTTCTATATAATTTAAATTATAATAAAAGAAGTGTGAAATTAATGTGTTTTACATTTTCACTTCAATCTTATTAGAGGATGTATATAGTTAAATAAAAAATTTCCTGAAATTTTTTAAATACATATAGTATTTATAAAATTAATAATGCAAATTCCATTATTAGAAAAACTTATGAAAAAAATACTACAACAGTATTTGGTGAGATTTAAAAATAATTTTTTATTTTCACCACAAAATATTTTTTAAAATAGTTCCAATTCATTAAATTTGTGGTAGGGTTTTTCATACTAATATCATGATTATATATGTTTCATTATAATGAGGTTTAGAAGATAAAACCCAAACTGCTATAAGAATATTTATTTCTAATATGACCAAAAATGATAAACAATTTGAAATATGGGTAATAATTCATGTTAAATATAAGAAAAAATTACCAACATATATTTCAAAAAATAGAATTATTGTGAGTCAATCTAATGATAATTCTACTATGTTGAGGTCAATGATATTATCAAATAATTCAATAACCCAACCCAAATCAAAAATAATAATTTAAAATCATTTTCATTGAAATATTTTTGTATAAAAATAATAAATTAATGATTAATTTCTAATAATTATATAATAGTTTGATACAGATAATGTTTTTTGAAGGAGAATATTACGAAATATTGATCTAAGACCTCTTCAACAAAAACCTAATTTCAACCAATGATGGAATTATCAAAAAATATATGTACAAATCTTCACCATAGAGAATATTTTTTCAATGAAAATACATTATTTAAAAACTATGGTACAACCATGAAGAAAAATGATATTAAAAATTGAATAAATAAGTAACTAACACCACCCATACAGTAATTTGATAATATAATTTAAAAAATTTTGAAACAAAAAAATATTAAATTGAAGATTTTGATAAATAAAATTGGTTAACTAGATACTCATATTATTGGAATAAGGAATCAAATTTCTATAATACTTTATTCACATCCTAAACAAAATTCATAAATGGAATGACGACTTGACTGTTGTATAATGATGATGTCACAATATTTTGAATAAACCCCAAGATGTAAATTATACACATATCTCTAAATATGTAAAAAAAGATGAAAGTTAAAACCCATATTCACCTTTGATATATCTTTCTGGAAAAAGGAAAAAATTTGATAAGACCACTAATATGGTTGAACCTGTAATGAATGAAAAATCAATGTCAATAGTGGAATAATTTTTTTATTGAACATATAGTGTTTGTTGAATAATTATAGAACCATTTGGTTATCATTGTAGTTTTCAATATTACCAAGATGAACACAATACAAGATTTCCATATCCTAGATGATATTAAATAATGAATAAAACTATTGAAAATAAATTTTAAAATGATATATTATATAATTTTTATATTATTATTGTTTTTTATTTATGTAGTTAAAAAATCATTATTATTAATTGTTTGTGAATAAATTTTTTATCATTAGAAAGAAATACATGGGGGAGGACAACTAAATAATTAGAGTATTGTTTACTATATGATTCAATATTATTCCATTATCAAGTTTAATTGCAATTGGAAATTCAAAATATAGTACACAATATTGGAGTCAGACATTAATGAATCCATGTTAGGTTTAGAATCATTAATAATTTTGATTCCACTTTATGTTTACCATAATTTACATTAAATGGAGATGAAACCTATAGTTATTTTCATCCAATAATCCAACCAAGGTATAGTCAATCCTTGGAGAATAATTTAGGTTACTTTGATATAATAAAAGACACTTTTTCTATATTACATTAATGTTTAGGTTATGGAGGATGGTAGATTGAGATAACATGAACCCATAATTCATAAGAAGATAATTTCAAAAAACACCTAAAGAAATTATAACCATTAACAAGGTAACATTGTTACATGAATTTTTAGGATAATATTTCCTTTTAAACATTTTCAATCCCTCAACTTTCTAATGGAAGATTTTTCAGCCAACTATGTGATCATGATTGATTGTTATTTATGGTAAATTATTTCATTATTTATCTACTAATTTTGTATTAATTAATTTTTTTGAGAATCATCATTTGTTTAATGCTGAAATTTATATATATGATCCTGAACATATTCTATGTAAATAGATATTTGATGTAGGAAGTTGGCACGACCCATCCTCGAGACTCGTACCGTGACTACCCCAAACCCGCCTTCAATAGGCTAGGGACTGGCGACTAGCACCAAGGCGTAAATCCCGACAAAAAAGGGAAGGCATTGACTTTATAAAGTTTAAAAACACCACAGAGTAAGCAAGAAGAAGTATACACTATGTAAAACTGGGTACAATAGTAAGTGCGGAATGTAATTGGGACATAATACAAACTGAAACTGAAAGTAAAGTACAACTTGAAAGAATGTACACCTACTGAAAGTAAAGCAGCAAAGTCGAGCCATCAACTGGAAGTCCCACCTGAAGGGTGGGTACAGAGAGCCTTCTCAGCCCCTCGGGTCCAGCCGTTCTCTCCGTTTACATCCCACCCAATGGTCCACCTCCAGGTACCGACTTGCTCCACAAGCCTCAACCACGATCTGCGCGGTCCGTCGTCTGCATCCAACACAATGTAGTGCGGGCATATACCATACAGGGGTGAGTATACGCTACTCAGTAGGGACCCTGAGACCCCCGAGGGTCTCCCATAATCCACAATGGATAATCCACAAAGGAAAGATACAATCAAGAAGTAACATCCAACACTACTTAGGTATATGCCCATACATATACCTAAGTCATCAATTCTAGTTTGGCTCCAACATTCGAGCCCAAGTTCGATCACGTCCACAGAGGATAGTATAAAACAATCCACATAGTATAACACAACCCAATCCACATAGGAAAGCAAGTAAATCATATTGAAGATATCTATTGAACTTCAAAACTCAGCTCACACAGGTATACTTCTTCGTAAGGTGATAGAGATGATCAAATATAGCCACTGATTCATCTAAGCAGGGACCCACGTAGGATATTAAACCAGCTAATTTGTCGTACCAACATAGGATACATACCATCTACTCTTCCAGACCCACGTAGGATAGAAATATCAGAGTCAAACACTGCCAGACCCATGTTGGATACAAGAACAGTAGTCATCGTCGTTGAACCCACAGAGGATTTCAGTATGGTCTTCATCGCTGCCGAACCCACGGAGGAGTTCAGTGCCGTCTTCATCCCTGCCGAACCCACGAAGGATTTCAGTGCAGTCATCATCGCTGCCGAACCCATGAAGGATTTCAGTGCAGTCGTCATCGTTGCCGAACCCACGGAGGATTTCAGTGCAGTCGTCATCGTCGTCACAGTCGCAGCCAGCTCTAGGGTTCTCGAACACAGCATGCTTGATTCCGGGAGGGTCTGCTCCACGAGCCAAGGGGGTCGATACATCAAATGACACATAGTCCAGAGTTTATGTATCCCAAGGTTCCATCCTGACAAGAGGAACTCAACGTGATAGACGGCGTGTCAATCGGACGCCCGGTCTGAGAGTTATTGGTTTTTTCGTTCCTGGGGCCCGGTTGGTTTTTAAGTCAAAACCAACCCATCCACACTCAAACTACGTCCAAACCACGAGAGGAGTAATCCAAAAGGTCTGTCTCACTAAGAGGAATCCATCAAAGTCGATGGGACGTGAATCGGACATCCGGAGCTCATGTTATAAGCGATTCCGCTCCGAGAGCCCGGTTGGTTTCGTGTTCGAGCTAACCCGACCAAACACAAAGTTCTCCAAAACCTTGAGTGTAATATACTGAAACGACCGTCTCGATCCAAGGATCATATCTCAACTGTTGGTGCATCGATCGGAGGTACTTATCCCATGATACGACATTTAAACGAACTGTTCGATTTTTAGGGGGTTTTGGGCCCGGAGCGACCCGGCCCAAGACCCCTTGGGTCGGCCCGAACCGAGTCGACCCGAACCGGGTCCGGGTCCGGCCCATTAGGGTACAGCCCGGCCCGGTGGGCGTGGCATGGCCCCGCCGGCACGGCCCAGCCCGGGGGGCGCAGCCCGGCCCTGCCGTCACGGCCTGGCCCGGCCGGCGCGTCCAGGCCCGGCCTGGGCAGCCGGATAGCTTGGCACGGGCGCGGCCCGCATGGCCCCCTCGCCGCTGGATGAGCTACTGCGGAAGGGGGGGGGGGGGTCGCTACTCCCCTGTTTTGAAACCACGACCCCCACGTGGGGGCCGCTCCCTTTTCCAGACGGGGGTTACGACCCCCGGCCTTCTCTGAGCGGCCGGCCCGACTGGTCGGCCAGTGCCGCCATGGAACCCCGCGGTCCCGCCCCTCCGACACGCCGGCGACCGGTGGTTTTGGCCGCCGCTCCCTGCTTTGCAGCGGCCAAAGGCTGTGGCCTTGGTTTGACTGGCGTGGCACGACGACACCACGTCCCTCCGCTGTGGCCCGCCGCGGCCGCGAACCTTCGTGGTTTTACGGTGCGGCGCGACGGTGCTGCGCCCCTTCGCCGAAGCCCGACATCAGCCACGGCTTCGTTCGGCCTCCAAGGCACGGCACGATGGCGCCACGCTTCTTCGCCCACGTTCCTCTTAGTTCCTGCACGGTGCAACGACACCGTGCTGTCTTCGTTCCAAACCACATAATAATCAACAACAAAGTAGAGGGAGGAGGTTCGTTCGTGTTCGTGCGGCCCGAACTCCTCCCGTTATCTTGATAACATGCGGCTAGATCATTAACATTGAACACCCAAAGGTAAATATGATTATCAACAATGAAATATCCCTGAACATAAAGTTAACCCCTAACTCGATGAAGTCATTGAATGAGGTTCATCGCGGGAAAATGACGTCACAGAAGATGACATTGTGGAAGACGGCATCGCGAAAGATGGCGTCGCGGATCGATGCTCTGTATGCGTCATCGGCGTTCACCCGAAGAAAGATATGGTGTGTCATCATTCTCTAAAGAAGGCATCTCTCACGGCTATGGAGAGGAGAGGAGAAGGCACGACGACTCCTTTGCGGTGAAATCGTTCTTCATTGATGTCTTGACGGTCTTCGCGAAGAAGATGCAGTTCTTCAGGGATGCACCCATGAATTCTCTCCTCAATTCCACCCATAACAACCAACCCCAAATAAAATATGGTTTATCCTTATTTTATTAACTCATTCCATGAATTTAAAAATACATAATTCAAACTCTTATTCACTTAATTTAATTAAGTGAATTGGCATGCAATTAATGAGGGTGAGTTACAAATTAAAAGTGAGGGTGATTACTAGGGAGTTAGATAATTGAAAAGGTGGGGAATCGTGTGGGCCCCACCTCATCTTAAATCATCTCAAGGGGAGTTAGAATATCAGTGGGTCCCACCTCAACTCCCTCACATGGGATAAACCACAATGTAGTGAGAAATTAAGTTGTGACACAACATAATTTCACTTAAACCACTTAGTAAAGGAATAAAAATAAAACAATTATATTTTTATTCCCCACTTTTTTTAACATCAACACCTGAGAAAAGGCACCTTCAGAAAAGGTGTTCTTAAGCAATTAACAGTGCTGTGGTTTAATCGGTGCCCTCAAATTTCGATTCCGAGCACCTGTTCAAAAGTTAGGAAAACCCGCTCGTTCGTTCACTGAACATACCCGAGCTAAACATCAGAAATTGATTCCAGGCACATCGGGCCTCGAAATCTGGTGCCGTCAGAAACTGAGTACTCGTAAAATACCAAAGAAAATTAAGAAAAAAATTTCCCTTGAAATTTACTGGTCTTTACATTACTCCCACCTCAGGGATTTACGTCCCCGTAAAGATACATCACAGACTAGGGAAAAAAATGAGGGTACTGAGCACGCATTTGAGCCTCCTACTCCAAAGTGTTCTCCTGGAGGTTCCCATGCTGCCATCTGATACACACTAGAGGAATCAGACACCCACGTAGGACCCACTCCTGTCGATCCTCGATCTCCACCGTGACCTTCAGAAAAGTCGCCCCATCCTCAATGTCCAACTCCCCATGGTCGATGATATGGGTCGGGTCGTGCACGTATCTCCTCAGCTAAGATACGTGGAAGACATCGTGCACCTGATGCAACTGAGGTGGTAAAGCCAGGTGGTAATCCACCTCACCTATCCAACTAAGAACCTGGAATAGTCCAATGAAGCACAGAGATAACTTTCCTACTCGGCCAAATCTCTGTAATCCACGTTGAGGTGAGACCCGCAAGAAAACATAGTCTCCATCCTCGAACTCTAGTGGTCTTTGCCTCATGTCAGCATAAGACTTTCGCCGGCTCTTAGCTATCCTCATCCGCTCCTGGATGACCTGGACCTTCCCTGTCGTTTCCTGGACCATCTCTGGTCCCAGAAGTGCTGATTCCCCAGGCTCTATCCAGCGCAGAGGTGATCTGCAAGGTCGGTCATACAATGCTTGTATGGTGCCATCCCGATGGTGGAGTTGTAGATATTGTTTTACTTGAACTCCACCATGGGTAGGTGGTACTCCTAGATGCGACCAAAGTCGAGGACACATGCACGGAGTATGTCCTTGAGAGTTTTAATGGTCCCCTCCATTTGACCATCCCTCGGAGGGTGAAAGGCGGTACTTAGACATAGCTGCGTCCCGAATGCCTCCTGTAACCCCTTACAAAGCCTAGAAGTAAACCGAGAATCTCGATCGGAGACGATAGATGATGGCACACCATGAATCCGTACGATCTCCTGAATGTAGAGGAATCCCAAGCTCTCTACTGAGCCCTACTCTCTGATGGGTAAGAAGTGGGCCGACTTGGTAAGTCGGTCGATAATCACCCATATGGATTCGTGACCTCTAGAAGTGCATGGAAGTCCAGTCACGATGTCCATAGTTATCCGGTCCCACTTCCACTCCAGGAACTCCAAGGGATGCACATAGCCTGCTGGTACCTAGTGCTCCGCCATCACCCGCTGACAGGTGAGGCATCGAGAAACGAACTTAGCTACAACCTTCTTCATACCTGGCCACCAGTGCTGTCATCTGAGATCCCGGTACATCTTCGCCACTCCTGGATGTACTGTAAAAGGGGAAGTGTGAAACTCCTGTAGCACATCCTACTGTAAAGTAGCTGGTACCATGGTGCGTCCTCTGAAAAGGACGACGTTCTCTACTCCTACAGAGAATCCATCTGGTGCCTGTCCTGAGGATATCTGCGCACGCTGCGTCTCACAGTCAATGTCCCCACGTTGTGCCTCTCTGACCTGCTGTAGTAGTGGAGGAGTGACTGTGAGTGACTGAAGAAAGGCTGCCCCATCTCTCTCCACGAAGGATATATGCAAACCAGCTAGCTGCTCTGTCGCCTACTCGAGTAGCTGAATGCCCGTCCTCCTGCTGAGAGCATCAGCTACTATGTTCCCCTTTCCAATAGTATAGACTATCTTGACGTCATAGTCCTGTAGGAAATCGAGCCATCACCGCTGTCTCAGGTTCAGGTCCTTCTGCGAGAAGATATACCTGATACTTTGGTGGTGAGAGTAGACTGTAAAGCGCTCACCCATCAGATAGTGATGCCACATCATCAGAGAGAAGACCACTGCTGCTAAATCCATGTCATGGGTAGTGTAGTTCTTCTCATGATGCCTCAACTGAAATGATCCATAGGCGATCACTGCCCGCTCCTACATCAGGACACATCCTAGTCTGGTCCCTGATGCATCGCAGTATACTACTTACCCCACTCCCTCCTCTGGTAGCCTCAAGATAGGTGCACTGGTCAATCTATGTCTCATCTCCTGGAAGCTCTGCTGAAATATGTCTGACCACATGAAGGGATTCCCCTTCTTCCTTAACGTTCTGCAAAGCAGCAAAGATTTCTCCTTTGCCGGAAAGATAAATATGGTCTTATCCCCTAGATGAACCACGTTCATTTCCTCATACAGTGAATCCTATCATGATCAGTTAATTCATTCCATGGATGACGTCGTAAGGCCTCGACGCTGCTACCAAGATATCCAACCATTACCCTCGCCACCAAGGGTTGAGTCACACTGTCAGCATCCGTGTGTGGTCACTGGGTCTCTTCAAGTAGGAATCTTGTATGTGAGGGTCAAGTCAATAGTTTTTAACATGAAGCTCATAGTATTTACATACAAAAGACAAGAAAGAAAACATCACTATTGAAAGTGTCTTTCCTTACTGCAACTCAATGTACAAGGACACAAATAAACACAAAAAATGAAGCTAGAGGCATTATGGGAAAAGGACTCCATGCCTGGAGCTAGTCCTGTAGTTGTCCACCCGCTTCCGGAGCTCCATGATCGTAAGCTTCAGCTGCCTAAAGTTATGCTCTCCCCTATGGTCGGGGTAGACCTCCTGGTGGAGGTGGTGGTAGAGCCTCAAAACATAGTCCACCACCTGCCGTTCGACCAGCTCCTCGGCCTCGTCCACCTGCTCCCTGCGGACCGTCATGGTCGAACATATAAATCTTCCTAGGGGGTCCCTCAACCATCTACTGCCGCTCTGCATGGCAGGTCGGGCATTCATGATCCATGTGGCCCTGCCATCCGCATGCATAAAATTGTCTGCCACTCGTAAGACTGGTTCTGATGCGTGTGCCCTGCACCTCCGAGCCAGTATCTTGTGGTCGTCCGCCTGATGGCCTGGTCTGCTTGGACCTCTACGAAATCTGTCTACTTCCGGCTACAGAAGACTCCGCTACATGTCAACCTGCGGTACGCCTCGCTACTGATGTAGGCTCATGAAGAGAGATATCCACAATAAGGGCTTGCTCAAGTACTCATGCCTGCATTGGAATGATGAGGGAGATCATCGATGCCCTGATCTCATGTCTCAGTCCCTGCTCGAAGGTCTGGGCCCGGAAGAATTGGTCTCGTACCATGTTCTTGGAATAGTGTGAGAGGTCGGTAAATCACGTCGAGTACTGGGAGACCGTCATGCTACCTGCCGCAGCTGTAGAAGCTCCTGGATGCGCACCGCATGGAGGGTGGCTGGGACGAACTCCGAGCGGAAGAGGCTCTCAAAGTCCATCTAGAGAAGTGATGCCACGTCGTGCACTTGGATCATCAAGCTCCACCATCTTCCTGCTGCCGCGTGCAGGAGGCTCGCTACAAGGATCACCATGAGGTCAGGAGGTGTCACCACTAACCTGAAAACTCAAACTATAGCCTCTAGCCAATCCTCAGCGGCCTGAGGGTTTGTATCCCCATGGAACCAGGGTGGTGTCTGACGCTGAAAATCATGAATTGCACTAAGGCGACGTGCACTCTCAGTGGCTGGGGCTGGTAGCATCGGTGGCTCGACGAGTAGAGGTACTGCCAGTTCCTCCGCTGAAAAAGGGCCCTACACCGAGGCCTCGTCGCTCGGTGGGCTGTCGACTCATACAAAACTCAGAACCCTAGATGGCTGCCATTGTGGGGACATCCTGAAAAGAAACTGGTGTTCCACGGTCAAAAAGTATACCTTGTGAGCTGACACAAAGTAATTAAAAAGAAAAATTTTGAAACAGACGTGAAATCAATGATTTCGTGCGTTGAGTAGGAAATCAGATGTCAAGGTCCCGGTGTACGGATACGTCGGCCGCCACACCAACACTGGACTCCCTGGAAAAATAACCACACTCAATACCCTTAACTGTATTTCTTTACATAGAAGAAAGATCAGAGTCCTGAGTTCTGCGGTAGAACCAAACCTCCCTTTGATACCAATTTGTCACGACCCGTCCTTGGGACTCATGTCGTGACTACCCCAAGCCCGCCTTCCATAGGCCAGGGGCTGGTGACTAGCACCAAGGCGTAAATCCCAAAAAAGGGTATTCATTGCCTTTATAAAGTAAAAAAACACCACAGAGTAAGCAAAAAGAAGTATACACTAAGTAAAACTGGGTACAATAGTATGTGCCGAAAGTAATTGTGCCAGAATAAAAACCCAAAATGAAAGTAAAGTACAACTGGAAATAAAGTTCATCAAATGAAAGTAAAGCAGCAACGTTGAGCCGTCCACTGGAATTCCTACCTGACGGGTTGGTACAGATAGCTTCCTCAGCTCCTCGGGTTTAGCCATCCTTTCTGTGTACGTCCTGCCCAGTGGTCCACCTCTAGGTACCAACTTGCTCCAAAAGCCTCAACCACGATCAGCGCTGTCCGTCGTCTTCATCCAACACAACGTAGTGCGGGCATAGCCCATGCAGGGGTGAGTATACGCTACTCAGTAGGGACCCTGAGACCCTCGAAGGTCTCCCCGAATCCAAAAAGGATGATCCACAATGGAAAGATACAATAATGAAGTAACATCCAACACTACCTAGGTATATACCCATACATATACCTAAGTCATCAATTCCAGTTCAACTCCAACATCCGAGCCCAAGTTCGAGCACATCCACACATGATAGTACAAACCAATCCACAAAGGATAACACAACCCAATCCACATAGGAAAGTAAGTCAATCATATCAAAGATATTGATTGAAAGTCAAAACTCATCTCACACATGTATACTTCTTCGTAAGGTGATAGAGATGATCAGATATAGCCATGGATTCATCTAAGCTGAGACCCATGTAGGATACTAAACCAAATATGCTGTCTGACCTACATAGGATACAGACCAGCTACTCTGCTAGACCCACGTAGGATAGAAGGAAGAGATTCAAACACTGCCAGACCCACGTAGGATACAAGAACATTAGTCATCGCCGTCGAACCCTTGGAGGATTTCAGTACGGTCTTCATCGCTTCCGAACCCACAGAGGATTTTAGTGCCGTCTTCATTTCTTCCGAACCCATGGAGGATTTCAGTGTATTCGTTACTGCTGCTGAACCCACGGAGGATTTCTGTGCAGTCGTCATCATCGTCGCAGTCGCAGCCAGCTCTAGGGTTCCCGCACACAGCATGCTCGATTCCCGGAGGGTCCGCTCCATGAGGCAAGGGGGTAGATACATCAAATGACACGTATTCCGATGTTTATGTATCCCAAGGTTCCATCTCGACAAAAGGAACTCAACATGACAGACGAGGCGTCAATCGGACGCCTGGTCTGAGAGTTATTGGCTTTTTCGTTCTAGGGGCCCGGTTGGTTTTTATGTCAAAACCTATCCAAACACACTCCAACTGCATCCAAACCTATAGAAGAGTAAGAAAAAAGGTTGGTCTCACAAAGAGAAATCCATCAAAGTCAACGAAACGTCAATCAGATGTCTGGAGCTCAAGTTATAAGCGATTATGCTCTGAGGGCCCGGTTGGTTTCGTGTTCAAAACAACCCGGCTGTACCCAAAGTTCTCTGAAAGCTTGAGTGTAATATACCGAAATGACCGTATCGACCCAAGGATCGTATCACAACTAACAGTGCGTAGATCGGAGGTCTGTAGCCCATGTTACGGCATTTAAACAAACTGTCCGATTTTTATGGGGTTTTGGGCCCGGGCAGACCCGGCCCAAGACCCCCTAGGTCGGCCCGAACCGGGTCGACCAGACCCGGGTCCGAGTCTGGCCCATTAGGGCGCAGCCCGGCCCGGTGGGCGCGGCCCGACCCAGCCTAGGCGGCCTGTAACATCCCAGGTAAGTAAAGAATATTATTTTTTCATATTTATTAATATTTGTGAATAAAATATTAATATTACTTTAAAGGGAACGCTATGCTCGATGGCGTACCCAATATGCAACAACGCGTTTCTTTGGAATCTTATGTTGCAATCTAAAAATGAAATAATATTATTTTAAATGGTAGTTAACGCCTAGACGTTGTAATGGCGGGAATGAATGGAACTTATTACAAAATGATTATATATGTTTGTCAAATATTTTTACTTTTTTCCAATAAATGTTATATGCTTAAAATACGAATGAATCCAATTTTAAGCATAAATATTCTAATATTCTTTAAAAGATCGATTAACCGCCTTTTAATGGAGAACCTCTTTTGAATCCACTTTTTGACAATTTTATGTGTTATATTTGACAAAATAAAATTCTTTTTAGAATCGGGACATCAAAATTTACTTTGTGTAAATTTTTTGAAATTTTTACGATAAACTTTATTTTTAATGAATAAGTGAAAAATGTTGTATTTTAATTCAAAACCTATATTTAATCTAACTTATGTATATGATTATATCATATTTTGAATTGGTTTTAATGTGAAATATGAATATATTTTTACCATTTAATTCAATGGTGTTCATTGGAATTAATTTCACATTGAAATTGGACTTAAACTAGTGTCAATCTTTTAATTGATATTGTTTGTTAAAAACGCTCTATTTGTTTTGATAGCGGTAATGAATTATTAAACTAATTAATGAAAACTATATATTTTTAATTTTTTAAAATAGACATCATTTTTGAATTCGGAATATAAAATATATATTAGGGTGATTTTTTTGTTTTCTTCTAAAAAACATCAATTTTTGATGAATAGTGAAACCACTAAGTGGTAGTTAAAGAAACTGATTTTTTCGTTTAAATGAATCTTTACCACTTCTGCGATTTGATTTTCAAAAATCCAACATACATGGTTGTCATTAGGAAGTAAAATTTGGTTCAATGAGATTACATTTTTTTGGTGAATAGTAACTTTTAAGTTTTATTAATCTCGATTAAAGTTAATTAGTGTAATTTAAGGTAAAGATAATGTTATAATAATATGAAATGGCCTTCACACATGTCCTACCCTTATTGGATGAGTAATTTCCAACCAATACCATCCATGGGTCAACTTGGGGACCCCATAGGGAGCCAACTTTGGTTCGAAAAATATATTAATAACTTTTTATTTAATGTTAAAATTAAAATGTCACAAACTTGTATTGTTTTACTAAAACAATTTTTACATGAGGTTATATAAGTAATATTTTTGACCTATAAATATTCTTTTGAAAGATAAAGAATGGTTAATACATCATGATATTTTTTTTATAATTTTTAGACATTAAATAAATTAATTTATTTATGGACACTACGATGATGCAGTGATTACCTCGTAAATGAACGATTTAAATAAAATGAGAAGATATGGTAAAATCTAAGTTTTACACTTGTATAAAACCTATTGGATGGGAGGATTTAGAAAAATTATCACCTTATCCTCTAATTATATCCTTTTGGGACCTTTTAAAATCTGAAAATCATTTTATAATCAAAGTAATATTTTATAACTTTCCAAGAGTGCCCCTCCTCTTCTCTTATAAAAGGCCCCCACCTCTACCACCTTACCCACACCTCCTCAAGCCTTTGTCTCGGACAAACCATTTCAATTTCATCTCTACACTTCCCTATCTTCATCATTGAAGCCAAAAAATTGGAATAATTCTCTTCAAGAAACTCTTTTGGTTCAAACCGAGAGGAGTTACCCGATTTAAAGGTAATGTCTTCACTTGTGTTCTTTTTTTTTAATTTTTCTTCTCCAAACCCCTAAACTTTTTTTATTCCAATATTTTGTAACAAAAAGAGTATATTATATATAATAGGATGTTTTTATGTGAAGAATTCGAGATACACATACACACACCACCGTCTAATGGTTAAAGAACATACTGTTTCTGTGGATTGGTGAATTACTACCTCACGAAACGATGATTGTTAAATCTTCTCTTAACACCATTCGTGGTGGACATTATGATGCAATTGTATTTTATATATGATATTATATGGTATTTATGTTTTCCATATTCTTCTGTATTATATATTTAAAACACACCTTTATGCTTTTCATGTTGTGCAAATGGGATAATTTCATACGAGGAAAGTGTGGACTACCGCCCCCCTCATGTGATGTGACTCATTCATGCAATACATGGAATGTATAAAGAATGCAATTAATGAAATTAAGTGACCTATAAAACATATATATTATACTGGAATGATAATATATATCTCTCAATTATTTTTAATTTCATTAATTTGACAAAGAAATGAAAGTAGCGTTCAATGCGTACGTACCGACCTACCGTCTCGATAAATGGTTGGCATTTCATTTCTTTTTATCTCCAAATGTTATGAAATAGTATAAATGAATATTGTAATGGATATATATGATATTTTAATCATTAATACTATTCTAGAGATGATTTACTTATAACTACATGGACAATCATTTTCAAACAAGTTAATTTTTTGACTCATGTACCAACATCGACAAAAACGTCCTAACATGAACTCACATTATTAACCAATTATTATAACTTTATAATATGTGATATGAACTGAATAATAATCTTTAAAGGAGGACCTTAATAAATTATATATTGAACAAAGTTTATTATTCAGGAATATAATGAAATGAACAAGACAAGTCAGACTTGAGGTAAGGGATCCAACCTCTCTCTTTCTTTTAAAGTACTCCTCTTTTATGTCACTTATATTAAGATCCAATTTATTATGTTGGGGTATGTTCTTATATATTGATCATTCTTTAAATTTTATGTCAATATGATTAGATACCCTAATTTATTTCATCAATCCATTTTTTTGAATCTTTTAAGTGGTGTCGTTAGGCTGCCGATTTTCATAAGGGGTTTTTCATCTCACTTTTATTCCCGTGAGATTTATGCTACATTTGCCACCATTTACTTTGAGTGGTATATGTACTGACCATTATTATACTCTTTGTGTAATATACTTTCGTTTATGAGTGTTTTAATCAATGTTGTATAGTTCTTCTTTCATGGGGTGTACGTTTCGAATGTTACCCAAATCGGTAAGGGAACCTGTCACCCTCCTCTTTTTAAAAGACTTCTTTTGTTATGTCTTTTAATTTACATATTATTTTCTTTGGGATATTCTATTCTATATACTTATTGAGGTAAAATTTATTTCCAAGTGAGGAGATACCCTTTTTGTCTCATCAACTAATTTTCGGAATTTTAAGGTGACACTGTTAGGCTGTTGAATTTTACCAAAGGAATTTCTTAACCCAATTTCAATTTCTTTGGGTTGAACTTGTAGTTATTGAATATTTCATCCTGTGAATATGTGTGAATGACCTATGGTTGTTTTACACTTAATATCCACTTATATTGGGTGTATTTATATTTTTCACACATAATTATGAGAGTTATTTATCCTAAATTTAAGGATACCTTCTTTATAGGAGATTTCATCTCAATTTACATTTCCATTGAGACTTCATTTTTGATATGCACCAATTCCCTCTTATATGGTGTGTATACTGTCCTTTTACATATTATATCATGAATTATTTTATTCTCATGATATTATAATGTTATGATTAAATGTTATTCCTCAATTATTGTATTCAAGTGTCTCTCATTTTGTTAAAACCCCTTTAACTAAAATATAATTTTAAATGTTTAAATGATTTAATCTTATAAATATTTGTCATTAATATCCATGTTTTTAAAAATGGTTTTAAGGATTTATTTATATGGATATTAATGGTTTAAAATGTTAAAATCTTCAAAGTGTTGTGGGACACTTTGATTCAAAAATCTCTTTATTAAATGTTTTAAATGGATTTGGAAATGTTTTTTAGAATGGATTCATTATTTCAATATCTTAAAATGTTATATTGTTATTTCATTGTGGGAATGTTATCATTCCTTTATTCTTAAGTTATATTCTACGATCATGTTATGGTTCTTAGGCATTCTTTATGATGACGGGTGGTTCCGTGATAAACTAAGGGTGGGTGAGCCCGATATAGCTCTCCAATGCATTGGGTAATGCGAAGGAGTTAAACGTTAAGGTTTCTCCGAAGAGATTTAGGGAATATATTGTGATGTGTGTTCCAAACGTAACCATGAGCGTTACTCCCTACGTAATAATGTTATGAATGCCTCAAGTTACCTTTATGTCTTATGATTTCTATGAGTTATTTGTAAATCTTATGATTTCATGAGGTATGTTAACTTGCTTATGTTTTATGAGTAAAGTATGATATCATTGATTCTTATGTATACATAGACTAATGTTTTCTTTCCGTATTGTAATAACCCTTATTGACCTTTTTATGCTCATCCCATGTTTTTTTTGAAATGTTTTTCACAGGACATTAAGATGAATAGGGTCAAGGATGGGATCACAGAAATGTCAGGATATCTAAAACAAGGAACTAGACATGACTCTTGTGTTCAAGAGTTTTTATTTTGTGGGAAAAAAATGGAAGCTGAGAAGATGTGTCTACTTTGTAATCCTTGATATGTAATAGTTATGTCCTAATTCCCTAAAACTCTAAACCCGAAAAGTTCCTTAATGTGAATTATTCATTTAATTAAATAATAAGTAATGTTTAAAGATGGGTCCTTATAGTTGGTATCAGAGGTTGGTTTAGATAACTTTAGAGGCTAGGGTATTATTTAAGCATAAGTGACATTACCATAATGCCTAGGATTTCATATATATTCCAACTTTTTATATAAAGTGAATGTGTAAGTATATCTTAGTGTTTATCTTCCTCATTAGTACATGATGATTTTGTTGATATACTCACAATGACAGTTTTGGTTTTAGTAAATGGATGGATCTAGAAGGAACCAAAGTGACAATGGCTGTGGTGGTTCTCTGATTAAGAGAATGGATGAAATGGGGGATTCAATGAAAAATCTTGTGGTTATTCTAAACCAACTATCAGGAGTCATGATCAACCACTTGAACCTTGGTGAGTTCTCTAAGGCATCATGTATGAGAGAACCAACTCTATGTGGAAGTTCATGTAACAATTATAAAGGTAACCATTAGGGTTTATATGATCCTTACTTTTGATGTAATTATGGGTTACTATATGTAATTATGGAATATGAATGACATGAGATAAACTTGAGGTTAAATTATGTTATGGTTATTTTTGAAGATTTTATCGCTTTTTGGGAATGTTTTAAAAATAATGTAGTTTGGGAAAAACGACAACACGTAGACCGTGTGAAAACTTGTTGCATCTAATGAAGCTACGAGAATCGAACCCACAACCAATGTGTGACTGGTATTTATCGACTACCACTAGACTACGTGATGTCCCTGGTTAGTTTGACTAATTCTTTTTAGTTAGATGATCTTATGAATCTAGAATATGTTTATTTTTTGTTATCTATGGAAATTATTAACCTATCATGGAGGATATGTGATTAGGTTAATTACTTTTCAATATGAGACTTTAGGAGAAACTAATGGTATTTGAAGATAAATGTTAATTTTTACCCTGGAAGACTATGTGATTAAATCCTTCAAATATTTGGGTTTCAATCATAGTTTGGTTTACTGTGAATAATTTTATGGACAAATTGTTTTTTGAATGGTCTTTGTTTAACTTTGGGTATTATTTGACAAATTTTGGTGATTAAGAACATATTTTATATATATAAAGGATTATCCTTTTTGGGTATTATCTGATCTCATACTAACCTTTTTTGTTTTAGTTTTGGTTAAGGTCTAATGACATGGGACATATATAGTTGTCCTTTTTGTAATAGGTGATTCTCTAGAAGTGGATTATAGCACTCTTAATGTGAACACGTCGTCCTAAATACTCATCATTTGGAGAAAGTATGAGTTTGTGTTAGAAATATGGTAAAATATGAAAGTCTACAGGACAAGTAATTATGTTTCCTTATGATTTAGTTATGCTAAAAAAGAAATTGCTCAATGAAATGTAACATAAAACAAAAATGTTGTCCATTAAATTTTCCTACTGGGGAATCCAATACCGTTTAACCCATCACAAGTTTGTGATTTTCTGGTGGTTAACTTTCTCCTAAACATGTTTTCTATCACACTCCCTCAGAACATGACCCTTTGTTTTTTCTTCTATATCCATGTTTTCCTACATGGAATCCTAGTATGGGTTAACTCGGGTGACCTTTTTACTACCCTTTCTTTCATTCAAAGTGACAATTTAATTTACTCTTTTTCCGATGTGGGGCTTTCAATGAAGTTTCTAAGACCAATTTTAAAATTGCAAGGACGCAATTCCCAAAAGGGGGGAAGGATGTAACATCCCAGGTAAATAAAGAATATTACTTTGTCATATTTATTAATATTTGTGAATAAAATATTAATATTACTTTAAAGTGAAAGCTATGCTTGAGGTCGTACCCAATACGCAACAACGAGTTTTTTTGAAATATTACGTTGCACTCTAATAATAGAATAATATTATTTTAAATGGTAGTTAACACCTAGCCGTTTAAATGGCCAGAATGAACAGAAATTATTACAAAATGATTGTATATGTTTTTCAAATATTTTTACTTTTTTCTAAAAAATTTTAGATGCTTAAAATGCGAATGAATCCAATATTAAGCCTAAATATTCTAATATTCTTTCAAAGGTTGATTAACCGCCTTTTGATGGTGAACCTCTTTTGAATCCACTTTTTGACAATTTTATGTGTTATATTTGAAAAAAATAATTTTTTTTAGAATCGGGACATCAAAATTTACTTTGTGTATTTTTTTTGGAATTTTTACGATAAAGTTCATTTTTAATGAATAAGTGAAAAATGTTGTATTTTAATTCAAAAAATATTTTTTATCTAATTTATTTATATGAATAGATCATCTTTTGAATTATTTTTAACGTGAAATTAGAATATATTTTTACCATTTAATCAAATGGTGGTCATTGGAATTAATTTCACATTGAAATTGGACTTAAACTAGTGTCAATCTTTTAATATTTATTATTTCCTAAAAACACGATCTTTTTTTGACAACTTGAATGAATTATTAAATTAATTAATGAAACTTATATATTTTGAATTCTGTAAAATATACATCATTTTTGAATTCGGAATATCAAATATATCATAGGGTGAATTTTTTGTAATCTTCTGAAAAACTTCAATTTTTGATGAATAGTGAAACCACTAAGTGGTAGTTAAAGAAACTGATTTTTCATTTAAATGAAACATTACCACATCTGTGATTTGATTTTCAAAAATCTGACATACATGGTTGTAATTAAGAAGTAAAATGTTGTTCAATTAGATTTAAATAATTTTTTTTTGTGAATAGTATCTTTAAATTTTATTAATCGCGATTAAAGGTAATTAGTGTAATTTAAGGTAAAGATAATGTTATAATAATATGAAATGACCTTGACACATGTTCTACCCTTATTGGATGAGTCATGGCCGACCAATAACATCCATGGGTCAACTTGGGGACCCCATGGATCCACATTGGATGGAAAATGACATTAATAACTTTTTATTTAAAGTTAAAAATAATATGTCACAAACATGTATTGTTTTACTAAAACAATTTTTATGTGAGGTTATACAAGTAATATTTTTGGATATAAAAATTAATTATAAATCTAAAAAGATTCCATACATCCTGATATTTTTTTAATAATTTTTAGA
Organism: Viscum album; assembly: GCA_963277665.1. Classification (NCBI taxonomy): domain Eukaryota; kingdom Viridiplantae; phylum Streptophyta; class Magnoliopsida; order Santalales; family Viscaceae; genus Viscum; species Viscum album. Next base: position 1,895,334,654 of record OY728164.1, read on the forward strand.
CATTAAATAAATTAATTTATTTATGACACCGTGATGATGCAGTGATTACCTCATAAATGAATGATTTAAATAAAATGAGAAGATAGGGTAAAATCCAAGTCTTAAACTTCTCACAAACCTATTCTATGGATTTATTTCGAAACCTTATCACATTATCCTATAAATATATCCTTTTGGAACCTTTAAAATCTGAAAATCATTTTATAATAAAGTAATATTTTATAACGTTCCAAGAGTGCCCCTCCTCTTCTCATATAAAAGGCCCCCACCTCTACCACCTTACCCACACCCCTCAAGCCATTGACTCGGCCAACCCCTACCCATTTAATCTCTAAAAATCCCTCTATTAATCATTGAAGCCTAGACTTTGGCATAATTCTCTTCAAGAAACCCTTTTGGTTCAAACCAAGAGGAGTTACCGGATTTAAAGGTAATGTCTTCACTTGTGTTCTTTTGATTTATTTTTCTATTCCAAACCCCTAAACTCTTTTTATTACTTTCTTTTGTAACAAAAACAGTATATTAAATATACTAGGATGTCTTTATTTGAAGGATTCGAGCTACACTTACACACACCTCTGTCTAATGGTGAAAGAACATATTGTTTCTGTGGATGGCGAATTACTTACTCACGAAACGATGATTGCTCAATCATCTCTTAAAACCTTTCATGGTGGCCATTATGATGACACTGTATTTTATATATGATATATATGGTAATTATGTTTTCCATATTCTTCTTTATTTTATATTTAAAACACACCTTTATTCTTTTCATGTTGTGCAAATGCGATAATTTCATACGAGGAAGTGTGGACTACCGCCCCCTCTAGTGATGTGACTCATTCATGAAATAAATGGAATGTATAAAGAATGAAATTAATGAAATTATGTGACCTATAAAACAAATATATTATAATGTAATGATAATACATATCTCTCAATTATTTTTGATTCCATTAATATGACAAAGAAATGAAAGTAGCGTTCATGCGTACGTACGACCTACCATCTCCATGAATGGTGCATTTCATTTATTTTTATCTCCAAATGTTATGGAATAGTATAAAATGAATATTTACTGGATATATATGATATTTAAAGCATTAATACTATTATTTATATGATTTACTTATAACAACATGGACAATCATTTTCAAACAAGTTCATTTTTGACTCATGTACCGAATATCGACAAAAACGTCTGATATGAACTCACATTATTAACCAATTATTATAACATTATAATATGTGATATTAACTGAATAATAATCTTTAAAGGAGGACCTTATGAAATTATAAATTGACCCATTTTTATTATTCAGGAATATAAAGAAACGAACAAGACAAGTCAGACTTGAGGTAAGGGATCCAACCTCTCTCTTTCTCTTAAAGTACTCTCTTTTATGTCACTTATTTTAAGCTCATCTCTCTTATGATGGGGTATGTTATTATATATTCCTCTTTATTTAAATTTTATGTTTATATGATGAGAGACCCTAATTTATTTCATCAATCTATTTTGTTGGATGTTTTAAGAGGTGACGTTAGGCTGCCGAGTTTTCATAAGGGGGTTTTCATCTCACTTTTATTCCCATGAGATTTATGATAAATTTTTCACCATTTCTTTTGACTGGTATATGTACTTCCCATTATTATACTCTTTTTGTAATATAATTTCTTTTATGGGTATTTACATCAATGTTTTATAGTCCTTCTTTCATGGGGTGTACGTTTCGAATGTTACCCAAATCGGTAAGGGAACCTGTCACCCTCCACTTTTTAAAAGACTTCTTTTGTTATGTATTTTAATTTACATATTATTATGTTGGGATACATTATTATATATCCTTATTGATGTAAATTGTATTTCCAAGTGATGAGATACCTTTTTTTCTCATCAACTCATTTTCTGAATTTTATGGTGACGTCGTTAGGCTGTCGAATTTTACCAAAGGAACTTCTTAACCCAATTTTGATTTCTTTGGGTTCAACATGTAGTTATTGAATATGTGATCCACTGAATATGTGTGAATTTCCCCTGGTTGTTTTACACTTAATATCCACTTATATTGGGTTTATTTATTTTTTTCACACAAAATTATGAGATTGATTTATCCTTAATTTAAGGATACCTTCTTTATAGGGGATTTCATCTCAATTTACATTTCCATTGAGACTTCATTTTTGATATGAACCAATTCCCTCTAATATGGTGTATATATAGTCCTTTGAAATATTATATCATGAATCCATTTATTCTCATGATATTATAAAGTTCTGATTAAATGTTATTCCTCAATTATTGTATTCAAGTGTCTCTCATTTTGTTAAAAACCCTTTAAATAAAATATACTTTTAAATGTTTAAATGATTTATTCTTATAAATATTTCTCATTAATATCCATGTTTTTCAAAATGCTTTTAAGGATTTATTTATATGGATATTAATGGTTTAAAATGTTAAAAGCTTCAAAGTGGTGTGGGACACATTGATTCCAATGTCTCTTTATGAAATGTTTTAAATGGTTTTGGAAATGGTTTTTAGAATGGATTCATTATTTCAATATCTTAAAATGTAATATTTTTATTGCATTGTGGGAATGTTATCTTTCCTTTATGCTTAAGTCATGTGCTATGATTATGTTATGGTTCTTGGGAATTGTTTATGAAGACGGGTGGATCCGTGATAAACTAAGGGTGGGTGAGCCCAATATAGCTCTCCAATTGATTGGGTAACATGAAGGAGTTAAAAGTTAAGGTTTCTATGAAGAGATTTACAGAATATACTATGATGGGTATTCCAAACGTAACCATGAGGGTTACTCCCTACGTAAGAATGTTATGAATGCCTCAAGTTACCTTTATGTCTTATGATTTCTATGAGTTATTCGTAAATCTTATGATTTCATGAGGTATGTTAACTTTATTACGTTTTATGAGTAAAGTATGATTTCATTGATTCTTATGTATACATAGACTAATGTTTTCTTTCCGTATTGTTATAACCCTTACTGAGCTTTTTATGCTCATCCCACATTTTTTTGAAATGTTTTTCACAGGACATAAACATGAATAGGGTCATGGATGGGATCAAAGAAATGTCAGGCTGCATAAAACAAGGAACTAGACATGACTCTTGTGATCAATAGTTTTTATTTTGTGGAAAAAATTGAAGCTGAGTGGATGTGTCTACTTTGTAATCATTGAGATGTAATAGTTATGTCCTAATTATATAAAACTCTAAACCTGAAAAGATCCTCAATGTGAATTATTCATTTAATTCAATAATAAGTAATGTTTAAGGCAGAGTCCTTATATGGCCGGTTGGCCTGGCGCGGGCGCGGCCCGCATGGCCAGCTCGGCGCTGGCCGAGCCACTGCGGAAGGGGGGGCACGCTGCCCCCCTGTTTTGAAACCTCGGCCCCCACATGGGGGATGCTCCCTTTGGCAGCCGGGGTTTAAGACCCCCGGAATTCTCCGATCGGCTGGCCCGGCTGGCCGGCCGGTGCCGCTGCAGGACCCCGCGGTCCCGCCCCTCCGACACGCCGACGGCCGGTGGTTCCGGCCACCGCTCCCTGCTCCATCACAGCCATGGTCCGACCCACAGGGCGGCGACGGCGCCACGTCCCTCCGCCAGGCCCACCCCAGCTGCGAGCCTTCATGGTTTTCCGGCACGGCACGACGGTGCTGCGCCCCTTCGCCGCGGCCCGACTCCGGCCGCGACTTCGTTCGGCCTCAACGGCACGGCGTGACGACGCCACGATTTTTTTTCCCATGTTCCTCTTCGTTCCCGCATGGTGCGACAACACTGTGCTACCTTCGTTCCAAACCACATAATAATCAACAAAAAAGTAGAGGGAGGTGGTTCGGTCACGTTCGTGCAGCCATACCTCCTCCCGTTATCTTGATAACAGGCGGCTAGATCGTTAACGTTGAATGCCCAAAGGTAAAGACGATAATCAGAAACGAAATATCCACAAACATAAAGTTATCCTCTACCTCGATGAAGTCATCAAACGAGGTTCATCGTAGGAAAAGGACGTCGTGGAAGACGACGATGCGGAAGACGGGGTCGTGAAAGACGGCGTCGCGGATCGATGCTCCATAAGCGTCGTCGGCATTCACCCGAATAAAGATACGACGTGTATTAATTCTCCAAAGAAGGCGTCTCTCACCGGCTGCACAGAGGAGAGTAGATGGCACAACGAATCCCATGAGGTGACGGCGTTCTTCGTGGAGAAGATAAAGTTCTTCAGGGATGCACCCAAGAATTCTCTTCTCAATTCCACCCACAACAACCAACCCCAAATAAAATAAGGTTTATCCTTATTTTATTAACTCATTCCATGAATTTAAAAATACAAAATTCAAACTCTTATTCACTTAATTTAATTATCTTAATTGGCATGCAATTAATGAGGGTGAGTTACAAATTAAAAGTGAGGGTGATTAATGGGGAGTTAGAGAATTGAAATGGTGGGAACTCGTGTGGGCCGCACCTAATCTTAAATCCTCTAAAGAGGAATTAGAATATCAGTGGGTCCCACCTCAACTCCCTCACATGAGTTAAACACAATGTAGATAGAAATTATGTTGTGACACAACTTAATTTCACTTAAACCGCTTAGTAAACAAATGGAAATAAAACTATTATATTTTTATTCCCCACTTTTTTTAACATCAACACCCGAGGAAACACACCTTCGAAAAAGGTGTTCCTAAGTAATTACCGGTGCTGCGGTTTCATCATTTCCCTCAGATTTCGATTCCGAGCACTGGTTCAAAAGGTAGGAAAATATGCTCGTTCATTAACTAAGTATACCCGAGATAAACTTCGGGAATTGATTTTGGGCACACAGGGCTTCGGAATCAGGTGCCGTCAGAAACAACGTACTCGTAAAATCCCAAATAAAAATAAGAAAAAAATTCCCTTGAAATTTACGGGTCTTTATAGAAGTATAAAAAAATTACATCAGTATTTTTTATTCCTCTATAACAATCATTGATATTGGAAAAAATAATTAGACATGTGATACTTCTTTCAATTTTAAAACAAACCCTATTTTTTTATATTTAATCAACTCATGAATTATATAAATATTTTGAAATTGGAACTAGTAATGTTGATGTTGAAGTTTTTTTAATTAATAAATTTAATAAATTTAAAATTTTTCACATCTCAGTAATTTCAAATGTAATATTATTGAAATTTTAAAAACTATCTTTTCTAGAAATAGTATATGTGAATAATTGAGATTCCTTGAGTCCAAAATTCTTTTATTACCAAGTGAAATAAATCAATAAGTGTTATTTATTAATCCTTTTATTTATGATCTAAAAAATGTACTTTGATAGATGTGTGGCGAATTTTATGTGATCATTTTCAATGTAATTCCAAAATTGAAATAGAGTAATTTTTTTTTGGATTCCATTGAGAGAAAATAAACCCATATAATAAACCATTATTTTATTAATGGAATTATTCCTTCAATTTGTATTTAAGGAATATTCTGAGTGTACAAAGTAGATCCATCAAAAAATTTGATATAATTGTAAATACAACACTTTTAGATGTTGTTTTAAAGTAATTTCTGAACATTATGTTTAATAGAATAATTTCATTACTTACTAATATTCAATGGTTAAGTTATTTTAAAATTGTGTATATAACGATTTGTTTTACCATTTTAATTAATGATTTTATAGGACTCATTACTTTTCAATATCTACAAAAAAAAATTTAGTGTGTATGGATTATAAGAAACTATACCATGTGACTTGAAAATATTTATTTAAGCATCCTATTCAAGGTCTACTTTTTTGAGGATTAAATGATAGAGAATTTATATATTTTATAATGTGTTTAAGGATTATTTTTAAATCCATATTAGACCTGATGATCAAGAACTAATATATTCACATACCCCATAAGAATATTTTCAAATGTGATGATGTATTTTTTTATTTCTATTGTTACAGAAACATTAAAAAATTGTTTACTCGGAATAATTATATAATATTTATAGGATATTGTGTAGGTTTTGAGTAATAATTTTGCAATCTATATATTTTCATTAGATATTTTTTAATAGTCTTTTTTATCCTTAAATAATTTATTGAGAATAATATAGTTATTATCATTAATAAATTTTATTTTAGGTTTAAAATTGGTTTTTTGGTGTCTATGTAGTATTCCAATATGTATTTCATGTCAATAATTCCAATTTCTTAAATTTTTCTTTAATCTTATTCCCAAGAACAGTGAGGGATTTGATTTTATTACTTATCCATCATATTTTATATAGCTTATTCATAAAATATTACAATGAAGCTTCCATAACATTGTCCAAAATTCTCATGAAATAGTGTTAATTTTAATTTTATTTCAGTTTTAAAAATTATTTAGTAAGAATAATTTTATTATTGTATCACATACATTATCCTAATAACCTTATGTGATCTAATATGTCTTCATATCATAAACATAAAAAACCTTTCTTCCTTGGATATTAAGAGTCAATGTGTTGAGAAAAAATCTCACAGAATTATTTATGCTTATAGAACTCAATATAAATTAAAATAAAACTATATCATCATGAAGAATGTGTTACTCGATGTCATTTATTTTTTAGATAAATTTAAATTATGCTCATTATGATATAGAGTAACTGTCTTTATAAAATTCATTGTAATCATATTTTTTATGATTAATCATTATGAAAAAAATGAGATTTCTAATGTCTAATTCATTGTCAAATTAACTTGATGTGGAAATTAATGAAAAAATGGTTAGTGAGAATTTAAAAACATACCATTGTAGTAGACGGGAAAATATTTTGACATAGAAAAATAAATCTTTTTCACTAATATTGACACATTTCGAAATGAATAAGTATATTTTCGTAATATTTCGACACCATGGTTTTCAAATCATTTTAACTTCTTGGGTATCCGTGAATTTACTCAGATGTTTTTTCTATAATAATCCTATTGGATTTCAAATGATTCTTGGATGTAAATTTTGAATGATCCTTATTTATCTTATATCTGAAGTGAGAAAATAATCATTAGTTGAATATCAGATATAGAGACACAACCACTGTTTTTTTCATTAATCAAATTATTGGATGAATTTTAATCACCAAATCATAACCTTGAATGTCCTTGAATAAGTTTTACTTTGGGTAACTCCTTGTAAGGTTATTTTTTATATTTTTAGATAATATATAACATTCCAATTTCATGGATTTAAATAAAACGGACACGAATCCAAAATAACCCCTCTAATTTTGGTATATGTTTGATGTTTAAGGTTTCGATGTAATGGTTACATTTATAAATTTCTTTAGTACCTATACATTTTAAATATTATTAATTTTTTCTAAGTGGGTACAATTAACACCCAATATTATTGGAAAAATTTATTTTTTTTCAAAACAGTAATGGAAAACATGGTTTATAGATCTGAGCATCATAATTTTTTCATCAGTGATTTAAGAAATTGTTTTTTTAACAAAATGTTAATGTATTTTGAAGGAAGTACGGAATTCATCATAAGGGTATACACCATATAATAATTAAAAAAATATAATGGGTTAATTTTTAGATATACTAATTAAATAAATTAATGAAAAAAATACACACAAAAAATATTAGAGTTTTAGATTAGATGATTTTATTTGTTCTTATAGATATACCTTTAAATTTGAAATCCCAGTTTCATATTTATAATAGTATGTTTATGATAATATCATTTACCTATAGAGGAAGATCATAATTCCAGTTTGGAATTTAACAACTGAAACATGAATATGAATAATGTTATGAAAGAGAAAATATTCTATGTAAAAGAGTTATAATAGATTATAAATATCGATTATAATAATTATAGGTTATATAATTTCTTAAAACTATATTTTCATGATTATTTACTCATTATTAATGAGTTCAAAGAGGGGGATAATTTTATAATATTTTATCCAAAACTACTTCTATTTTTATGAAATATTTATTATAAATGATGCATACCCATTATTGGTTACTCTTATTTTCCATTTAGTATTGTGTAATATAATTAAAAAATTAAAGATGCACCATTTCAAATAAATGGGAATAGATTGATGCTATTTAAGGAATGTTGTAATTATCCTACAAGGTCTAATATCCATCATAAATTTTTTAAATGAATTTAATGGTATGATTATCATTCCATATCATATATATATATATATATATATAATTTTATACCTTGACTTCTCACGTGAACTGTTTCATAAGGGTGAAATTAAAAAAATAAATATTGTGGAGGAAAATACTTTTTTGTAAACAAAAATTTATGTTTTATTTAAACTTATCAAGTAAAAACATGGTAATATTATATAAATCTGTCTATGGTAATAAAATAGTTATTGGGATTTTGAAATAAGATCCCTCACATATTCATTCTTCTTACACTTTTATTTATTGTTTTAGTTTTATATATACATGATTATTATTTATTCTATGCTAATTTAGTTTCTATCATTCATTAGATAGAGGTCATCATATGGTATGTTTATTTAAGAGTTGATTAATGTGTATTAATTAAATTTTGACTTTAGTTCTTAAATAAATTATATATTCCTGAATTATATGGGGATGGATATAATTATGTTCTTCTATTATTTAGTCTTTATGATAATGTTTTTTAGACATGGATAAATAATTTAATAGACCAAGATTTTGGTTATGATAATAGCCTTGATATTTCTCTTATTTTAATATTTAATTTTAATGCATTATAGTTTTAGTATAAAATTTTCATCATAAGGGTTTCCAATAGATAGGATAATGTTTAAAAAAATATTGACAATGGATTCAAATTAGAAATTAAAATTACATTTTAAATTAAGATTCACTCTGAAATAGAAAAACATATTTTATAAAAAAATCACACTGTAATTCTATTTTTGAATCAATAAATTATTATACAAACATAAATTATTATTTTATAGTTTATATAATTTTTCATAAAATATTTTAAATTCATTAGTTTAAAACAAAATAATTAATATATTATTGGATTTTTTTTTCTATATTCATATCGAGTTGAACATTGACATTATACTATACTATATTCGTTATTCAAGATTTTAGGTCTATTGGATAAAGATTTATAAACTCTCACTTCAATCATTAGGAGTTTACATTTCCTATAGGTGGTTAAGACATCTTTATAAATACGTTATTATAATTGTGTCATTTTTCGTTTTCACATATCAACCACACCATCATAGAAAAGTTATCAACTACATCTATGTGACCAAATGTTTTCTCATCTTGTATGTAAATTTTAAATTTTTTACATTTCACCAATTGAAATTAATATAACTAATAAACATATAATATCCACTATAGTTAATAAATTAATTATATGTAATTATCATTTATTATCACATTTATTGAACAACCTTTATTTGTCAACATAATTGAATGAAATTTAATTGAATGAAATTTATTATAATTTTAAATTATTTATATTAATGTTAAGATAAAATTAATTAATATTAATTCAAATATTCGTAGAACATATATTTAATTTATAATATTTTAATTATTTTATGAATTTTATTTTGATATTAT